>CM029920.1:1200000-1800000 GCA_017639245.1 Myiopsitta monachus | reverse complement strand
GTTTGACTTTATGGCCTGGACTCATTATGGATGAAAATCAGCTGGAGAATGAGTTCTAGCTCACATGTGAGGTACTCAAACTACCTAAAGGCATTCACTGCTTTGGACCAGCTAAATACTCATAGACCAGAGGTGTCTGCACAAGTAAATGAAGATGAAGAAAAAAAATTGCAAAATTATCACAAAGAGCTTGATTCACTTCAAGAAAAATACTGGGTATCTTACCTGTATTTGGTACAAAAGAGTTTATTATTTTCTTATAATTTTATTAGCATTAATATCATTAGTAATAATACCTCCTAACTTCTATGAAGAACTCAGTAAATCTCACAGTGCTTTGCAAAGCAGGATCCTGTCATTATTCCTACTGTACAGCTACAAGAAACAGTCACAGAAAAGATTATGTGACTTTACAAAGATGTTCTTGCAGGTCTTTATTAGATCCAAAATAAAACCAAGACCAATGTAATTGCAATCCAGTACACTGTCTACTACCCCATAATCTTTTTTTGGTACAACTCATTTGCCTGCTCTACACAATATAAAATACCTTATTATTAAGATTTATTACTTTATCTTGTTAGTGGAGGAAATAATCTGTATGGGGCAAATTATGCTGTTATGAAGCACAATATAGAGTTGTATAAAGAAAGCCAAATCTGACTGCATCTTGGAATGTAATTCCATAGAATGGAAAGGTTGGAACTAGATGATCTTAAGGTCCTTTCCAGCCCTAACTGTTCTATGATTCTATGACATCTAATCCAACCCCCCTGCAATGAGCAGGAACATCTTCAACTTCACCAGGTTGCTCAGAGCCCCATCCAACATGACCCTGAATGTTTCCAGGAATGGGGCATCTACCACTTCTCTGGGCAAACTGTGCCAGGGCCCCACCACCCTCATAGTAAAGTTCTTTCTTGTATCTAGCCCAAATCTATCCTTTTTAAGTTTAAATCCATTACCTTTTGTTTTATTGCAACAGAACCTACAAAAAATTTTGTCCCACTCTTTCTTATAAGCCCCCTTTAAGAATTGAAAGGCTGCAACAACATCTTCCTGGAACCATCTCATCTCCAGTCTGAAGAACTTCGGTTGTTCCAGCCTTTCCTAACAGGAGAGGTGCTCCATCACTCTGACAAATTTTGTAACCCTCCTCTGTACCTTCTCCAACAGGTCCGTGTCTTTCCTACACTGAGGGCTCCAGAGAAGATTCAGTACTCCAAGTGGAGTCTCACCAGAGAAGAGTAAATGGGAAGAATCCCCCATCTCCCCCCCCCCCCCCCCCCCCAGCATGCTGGCTCATACTTCTTTGATGCAGCAGGATCTGGTTGGCTTTCTGGACATTTTGTAATGTCTCCTAGACTTACACATGTTTAGCTTCCTCAGGTGGTCATGAACCTGATCTTCTCTTACTGTGGGAGGGACCTTTCTCCCCCAGTCCCTGTCTTATAGTCTTTCCAGTCAAGAAGTGTGGGAAGAAAGGTTACCAGTGAAGACTGAGGCCAAAAGTTGTTGAGTACCTCAGCCTTCTCTTCATCTATTGTTACCAGTTTGCCAGTCCTGTACATTGGGGGTTCACCTTCTTTGACCTTCCTTTTCTGGCTGACATACCCGTAGGAGCCCTTTTTATTATTCTTTGTATCCTTTGCCAAGTTAAGTTCCTTCTGTACCTTGGCCTTCCTGAACCCATCCTTTCAAAACTACGCAGCATCCCTGTGTTCTTCTCAGGATACCTGTCCCTGCTTCTGCTGCCTGGGCATTTCCTTCGTGCCCTTTGGTTTGACCAGCTCATCACTCTCGCCTTCCTTTCCTGAGTTCTTACACTTGGGGATCGAGAGCTCTTGCACTTTATGGAAAGCATCCTTAAAGATTTAGAAGCTCTGTTCCGCTCCCTTGTCCCTGAGGGCAGTTTCCGTGGGGATCCTATTGACTAACTCCTTGAACAGATGGAAGTTTACTTTCCTAAATTTCAATATATGTGCCCACATACATCGCTGCTGCTTGACTTCTCATTGGCTGGCATTTTGGGTGTCTTAATAAGGCAACACCTTACACAGATATAAAATAAACACAATACACAAAATATCCAGATTGTAAATTCCCAGAGAGATGAAAAACTTAATAGTCCAGATCTCTCTGTGGTCCACTTTCCCTTTCTCTGAAAACAGGAACTGATGACTATTATCTTTATAAAGAACTTACACTAGAAACATTTAGCTGGAAATTGCTGAGTAGTGGCTAGATACCGTTTTCATAAATTAAAAATTTCATGAGCCTGAAGAATGTCGGTAACACATGGCCAAATTGAGAAACTTTAAAAAGCCCTAAGGTATCACCCTTTGCAAAAGAGTTTGTTTTTCAAGCCCCTTAAGTCTTGATACTTAAAATCAAATGCTTCAAAACTTTCAGTGACTTTGCAGCATTTAGGTTCAGAAATACATGCAGAACCTGTTCTCTGGAACTGTAGTTCAGGTTTGACTCAAATACTGCATTCTGACAAATGCAGTGAATCCTTTTTCCTCTGATTCAGCCTCCTTTCTGAGGGGGGAGAAAGAAGGAAGAAGTGCTTCACATTTGTCAAACGGAAATTTTAGTTAACTTCTCAATAGGAAGACCATGGAATTCATTGTATCCCAGCACCTTTATGACTTCCTGAATTTTGTGTGGCTTTTTTCTCTTTTCTTTCATTTGTCTTTTCCTAAAGTAGACTTCTAAAGCAGACCAGTTCAATCAGGCTTTTACAGTGTCTATTTGTCTACCTGTATTAACAGTAAGGTTTGACAGTCTCAAACCCAAACACCTATATAATAGATAGCTGATGCTACATCAGATTAATTCCATTCATGAGTGACCTAACCCTGAAGTTGCAGTGAGAGGGAATGTTATTTTTGGACAAAAATAAATCCATTATTTTCCCAAGGTTTTTTTCCTAATTGAAATTTCCATGTAGGAATTCTTAGTTTTGATGAGCTAGCACTTTCTAAGAGATTTTTTCTGTTATTTGACAAAAAAAAAAAATATAAAGAATAATTGCTAAACTCTCCCAGGAAGTATGAAAACAAAGGTCTAAATGGACCACAATGGACTTCCCAGATCCAGTGCATATCATACAGTCTAACTTTGTGAATTACTGTATTCTATGTAGTTTGTGGATGATGGCATGGTTTTACATCTAGATTTTAATGAAGAACATATGAATTTTTTTAGGGTAGGTCTTATATTTTGCTTCCCCGATTACAAGTTTTATTTTCAGCAAATAAATATATTTACAGAAATGATCTTTTTTTTTCTTTAAAAGGTCGATGTATTACTGAAAGATTTTAATTTCCAGTTTCTGTAAGCATGAAAGGTCATACCCTAAAATAGCAGAAAAACTTTCAGAAAAATAGAAAGATCAGGAAAAATCTAACTGAAGTTGTTACTTTTACACCTTCTGAATTTCATTTGCAACTTCATTCAGATTAATACCAAAAATACTGGTAACACTCTTTGTAGGTTCTTCCAAGCCTTCATAATGCTCTGAAATTCTGTGGAAATGTCCATACTTTACATTTTTTAAAATAGAATTCAAATTCAACATAAAATTTACTGCAGATTTTATAGGAGGGAGACTAAAACTAATGTAACTCATCTGAGTAACACTCAGGTTTAAAAATGAGGTTATAGATTGTGGCAAAAGGACCTTAACCTCAGAAGAAATCAAACCAGATTCAAAGAATAACCCATGAACACCAGGCAGTGAAGCATCTGATATTCAAATGATGTCCTAATAGTCTGTTTTGTTTGCTTGTTTGTTTGTTTTGTCATAGGCCAGTGCTTGAGTTAATGGGTTACAGCTAAGGTCTGTAAGATCCTGTTTTCTCCCAGAATCTAAAATAGGTAAATCTTATACTTACATATCTCAGAAAGGAAAAAAAAAGTGCTAGGAGAGAAGGAAAACCCAAGTAAACACAATATAGAGTTAGATAATCCCCAAAGATATGCTAAAGCTGTTCAGATTCATGAACAATAGAATTTTGTAACAATTCTTCATTTGCATTGTATAAACTGCAATCTTTGCTTTGTTGGCAGAAACATTTTGTATTCATGAACTATGTTTAGTTTAGTACTGCTTAGAATTTCCTTTTTCATTCTAAATGCCAATAGAATAGAAAGACAAAGTGGTGATATTAGGCTAACATAACACACAAGCTCTTGTTTTGATTACTCATCTGTCTGCTAGCCATTATGTTTGCCCACCCAACTACTTTCTGCCTGTTTTACTTTGTACAGTCTTGTGGAGCAGCCAAAACAACCACTGATATCTCAGAGTGGTTCATAGTGCTGATATGGAGAAAGGAAAGCTTATGTATAAAACAACATCAGTGCAATTGAGAGGGCTAAGGCAGACAGTCGTAGTTTCATTTCTCATTCATAATGACTTTTAAAGGTTAGAGTAAAAACCCGTGTCTATAACAGGTTTGCAAAATTACAGATTAATTTTCCAGTTTTATGTAGGCCAATGGCCAGGTTTTTACACTCAAGCCCTGGCAGGTTCGGAGCAGGTACTCTAATTAGCATGACCATATTTGAATGTCTGCCATTAACTTCTCCTTTGAAATCATTCTGCAAATGTTTGTGGGGAAATAACTCTCTCTGTCTTTGCTACGCTCAGTATTTTTACACTAAAGTTTTCCAAATTGAGGGCCCTAAAATAGATATCAAATATCATAAGTCACATAATTAAAGAATCTGGAATATTTAGAGCTGCTGAACTCTTGCTAACTTGTCTAAATGCAGTCCCACAAACAAACACCTCGGACAGGAGAGTGAGAGCCATTCAAGCATCTCCATCCACTATTAGCACTGGATGTGATCTAAAACCTAAATGGTAGAGAGAGGAAAGACTGAAGCAAAATTCAAATTAAATCATACCAGAGTTGATTGTCAAGCTCAAGTATTTATGTAAGAAAGCCATTTATTATTAATTCATTAGTATTTAAAACACTCTCACAACCTGCTTTATATTAAATACATTTATTTCAAATGCTTTGGATTTTTAAGGAGTGCATTGGTAAAACTGTCCCGTGCTACTCTTGCCTTGCTTGAAATGTGTATTCCACTGAAGCTCACAGATCTGTTACAGATGATGCCAAGCAGAGAAGTGTGAAGGGCTGATTATTTCTGCTAATAGAAACATCTAATTTAACATGAAACACTTGGCTTTGTTCTGCGGAGGTTCCTAATCCATTTTTTTTAAATTAAATTTAAGTAACTATTTAGATGGATGCTATTCATGACCGTTTTTCTGGTTGAAATTATTTGCCAATGTCAATTCAAATGTAGAAGAAATTAATGTTGACCTGGTTTTGGCAAATAAATTCTCTTTACACATGTATTGGCTCATTCCTGTCCTGTTTGGAAATTACCCTCCATCATCTGTTTTGAACACATTTTAATTCACCTCCAAATAATCCATTTACTCTTCTGAAACTCAGAGCACTGAAAGTATTAAGGGTGATTGAGTAATGCCCACATATGGAACCGCAAAATAGTTAAGCTGTATTTGAGTCAGACACATACTACTGTCATGAAAAAAACACCTCCCGTTGTATATAAGTCGGTGACAGAGTATACTTAATGAACATAATGACTTGGAAAATAGTCTACAAATCTTTAGAGTCCATTATAAGTAATGTCATGTCAAAGGTGATTGTTAGCTGTGAGGAGGCAATGTGAAAAATAAAAGGTATGTAAGATGATGTTTTGTGAAAAGTTTTTCATACATAGATTTCTCTGCAGAAGATTACAAGTAACAGCAAACAGGTTTTTTGCAACTTCCAAAAGCAGCAACTTGGTTAAACCCACACAGCAAGTTAAGGATAGAGATGTGAATAAAAGTGAAGCAATAAAATTCAGAACTGCGGTGAAAGAAAACCTCTGGTCTGTCAGAGAAAAGCAGGAGGTGGTTTGGGGTTTTGGCAGTTTTTTGTTATACTCTTTTAGTTTCTGACTTTTAAGCCCTTAGGCTTAAAGTTTTTTAGGTTTCCTCCTCCTCCACTCTAGCCATGGGGTCTCCATGCTTTCTTTCAAGGCAAAGCTAACCTTCTTCTGTGATTATAGTCTTACAAGAATTTGGTCTTAATGGAACTGCTAGAAGATTGATCTTTCAGACCACAGACTTGAGGCTATAATGCTAGATTGCCAATTTGCCTAGCAACACCATTTCAGATCACCAGTGAAGATGAGCTAATAGCAACAAGTAGGCCATAATGCTTTTGCAAACCTGCCTGCTGTCGTCCAGTGTTTGATTGGCAGTGAATTATTTCAGTATTCGTCAATAGATAGCATTTTTCTCAAGCTTCAGCAGGCTTACCTTGATCCTATTGCCCATGCAGTTAATGAAGCTGTTAGAGCACCTTTACAACTGTCTTGCATGTTCATTATACATTTAACATTGCACCTCTTCCAGTACTTTTTACTCTGTAGAAAGCAAATTCTTGTTGGCAAAAAACAAAGCGTAGATTGAGTGACATGTAGAAGCTTTTGCTATCGTGTGACCCTGTGACACTCAGTAATGAAACCCGTCTTCAGTGTTTGTATAAAAAGAACATTCAATTTTCAAAGAAATGTCAGTAAGATTATTTTCTTTTTTCTCTTTTATTATTATTTTTCTTTTATTTTGCTTGGGGTTTTATCACTGTTTAAGTCCAATGTGCATTTCAGGACCTGTATTTTTAGGTAACAACGAAAAATTCTAAAAAAAAATGTATTGAAGTTTTGACATTTTTCTTATCTTTTGAACAATTTCACTTGTAGGTAGGAATAATGGGGGGAAGGTAAAGGAAATACATGTAAACAATAAAAATGTTTCTCTAGTAATCATTAGCTGACATTTTGCATATGTAGGATGCTAATGTACGTGCACTTTCAGGCTAAGGAACGCATCCTCATAGCTCACAGAGGAAATCACAAATACATGGGATCTGCAGTAAGTCTACATTCACACACAAACACTGAAATAAACCCAGCTGCATAAGGTCCACACAGAGTTATGAAAATGTAATTAATCCTTAGTGGTACTGGTGAATCTGGACCTATTTCCAGGGATTCCTTAGCCATCTTTTGTGATCTAATCATGATGGTAACAGCCTGCTCAAACTAGTGATTTTTTTGGTGTGAGTGCTGAACTGAGAAAGAGAAGGGGAGAGGAGAAGGACTAGTAAAACCTGTATTTAGTTTGGTGTTGTTGTTGTTTCTTATTGGAGAAAAATCGGAAATACATAATTGCTCTGCGAAACTCCATGCTGTGTTAGTTGTAAAAAATGAAAGTAGAATGAAGCCTAGATTCATTATGGTCTGTTGGCAAAGACAGTCTCCCAGCTGAATGAAACAGTGGGTTCAAATTTCCACCAGGTAGATGAAGGAAAGAGCTCAGATCTCTTAGTTCAGGGTCCACTCTCGTATATTTTTTTCACTAATGGGAATATTTTACACTTTTTGCTTTCATCTATGGATGGTGTCCTACAATGTGTGAATTAAATATTCATTAACATTGAAACTATAAAACAAGTGACTCACTTCCAGAGAATACATCCCGATTACCTAATAAGGACCAATTCTCTGGGTCTCTGAAGACTGCTCAGCATTTAATACAAAGTAGAAGAGCACTAGTGGGAAGAGCTGAGGAAGAATAACCTCAGAGCATCCTCATGTCAGGTTCATTCTCCTCAGAAGTCAAATACCTGTGTTCTAGCCTATTTTCCAAGGGAATATGAAGATTTTAGTAAAATAGAACAATGGAGCAATGTCAACAGGAGATATATCCATTCTTAGACCAGCCTTTTACATAATACTGTAGGATATGGTCACTGAAGTGTCCTCAGATGGAGCGATGTCTTAACTGTGAGATACTACTAGGCCAATTAACTCTAATTTCAAAAAGTGCCCAACCATCCTTGAATTTGAAAAGAGCTATCAGGATGTTCAAGCCTGTCTTTTTTGTGGGGAGACAAAAGATGCTATTTGAAAGCAAGCCCCCAGGATCTAATGATTGTAATATGGGTTGTAGTTATTTGTTAGAATCCCTTTGCTGGTACATGGAGACATGAGGAATGGAATCCTGATCTCAGATCTAACTTTAGAAAAATATGCACTTCTATAGCTTCACTCAGCTGCCCTCTCAGGTTTCCAAATCTCAGTGACTTGAACTGAGGCCTTTCATTGACTGTGTCCCTTGATTTCTCAGAGTTGAGACTGTTAGACCAGACTTTGGGGAAAATTAGTCTTTGTAAGAATGTACACTCCTGAAACCCACAGGCATTAATTTGTTCACAAGGTTTCATCCAAACTTCCTATTCCTCTTTCCTTCCATGAAGAATCATTCAAATCTGACTGGAAAATGACTTTTGCTCCACGCACACTTTGGAGGTCTGTCCAGTCCCTACAGATTTCTGCTACTTTGGGCAGTTTCCTGTTATTGAACAAAGGTCACCATGATTGACATCTATTTAATATCCCTACATATCTGAAGTTCAGTGTAACAAGAGCTGGCAAAGAATAAAAACTTAAACTGAAACAGATGAAGACATGTTGTTTCTTGCAGTGAATTGTGTGCAAAGAAGGGCTTATGCAAGAAGAACAGAGCAAGCAAAAGAAAACACAAAATGAGTTATAATTGCTGAATAAACAATCTTTTTGCCTTAACAGTTGAGTAAGACAATAAACACGCTGCCAATGGGAAAAAATTCCTTCCCAGTTCTTAATGACACCCAAGAGCAAAACGATAACTGTGTTCAGTATTTAATATAATTTAAAGCTTGGACACTGCTCTAATCCTTAGGTGCAAAGGCTGTAGGCATGCAAGTGTTTCTTAGAAGAAATGGGTTTCAAGCTGCGTGTAACTGGATGGTAAACCAGGACCTGGTAGACAGCAATAGGAACTCCTTGTTTAGTTCCCTATGTTTCAGAAGTAACACAGTGCATTTACAGTGACCCCAAATCACTGGAATCAAAAGGAATGCGACTAATAACTGCAACACACAGAGAAACTATCCATCAAGGGTTGATTAAAACTCATTCATGTCAGAAAACTCATGCCAGCACCAAGCTTCAAGCTGGCAGCAAATTGATTAAGAAAATTCCCTTCATTTCAGTCTGATATTTCAATGTATTTTTGCAGAAAGATTCTGAGCAATACAAAAAGTTGTGTGGTGCTCTGTGTTGACGTGAAGTACATGTCACAAATATGAGTAAGCAGTATAAGTCCATAAGTAGGATTTAGGCTGAGCCACACAAGTACAAATGCTATCATTTCATATTGTCACCTCAGAGTGTCTTACTGCATCACGCTAGTCAGGATGGAGTAAATATAAGGTATAGAGCAATCCTGAGTGCCTCAAACTTCTGTTGACCCTCAGTTAAGAGGAAAAAGGCTTATTTCAATCATGTGAGGCCCTAAAAATTCAGAATTACCTACTGCAACCTTGAAATAGTTTTCTACTATTTCCTCTTATGTATATTTCTTGCAAAGTTTTTATATCTTGTAGAAGCTTCTTTTTGTACTTTACTTGATCTCCACTAAATGCTTTCCATAGACAGCAATGTAATTCTTAAATGACCTTCATTATGAAGAGAAATTTCTTCTTTGTCTTAAAAGCAAATTTGGTGAATCATGGTGAAACCACTTGAGATGTCCTGTTAAAGACCATGGTGATGCATCTTAAAGATCAGGGAAGAGTTATCCCTACACTTTATGTATGAAATTCTCTAGACTGACTGCATCAGGGTGTCCAAAAATTATGATATGGAAGGATTATGTCCAAGCTCATGAGCTCCTCAAGCAAGAATCATGCCTTACAATTTGAAACATGATCTACAGTTTGCTTGTAGCTTTGTACCTTCCATACTGCCTTTGATTAAGACATCCAGCCAAACAAGTCACACGTTTAAATGAGACAGATGTGGATGTGGAAATTATCTTACCTTCTAACCCAGCCAGATTTAGGAACTGCAGTGGGAATTCAAGCAGTGCTACAAATTCTGTTGATATCTTTACACATGTACACACAGAAACACGTACACAGAGAGTACCCTTCCTCGTGTTGCAGTGAATGTGTAGAATCATAGAATCATAGAATAGTTAGGGCTGGAAAGGACCTTAAGATCATCCAGTTCCAACCCCTCTGCCATGGGCAGGGACACCTCCCACTAAACCATGCCTCCCAAGGCTCTGTCCAGCCTGGCCTTGTACACCGCCAGTGATGGAGCATTCACAACTTCCTTGTGCAACCCATTCCAATGCCTCACCACCTGTACAATGAACATGTGTATGACATACGAATCATCCTCAGACACCCTATTACAAAACTGTCTATAGGTTTGTTCATGTTTATCATTGGAATATCTCAGCATTGTGTAAGAAATATTGCAAGGTCATTGCAGTAACTAAGAAATGCTTTTATTCACCCCTAAATACTTGATTAAATTCTGAAGCTCAGGGTAGAATTAGCTGCAAATTTGGGCCAGGATGCTCCAAGAGATCAAATTGAGATTTAATTGAAAGCTACTGGCACAGCACAAATTATAGGCATTCTCCTCTCACTGTAACTCTTCTGGTGTATAATTATTTAAAATCAATTTGACAGTACTTATTGTTTAACTATTGTCAAGCTAGTCAAAGCTACCTAGAGATCTAGGGGAAGAAATGGCACACTGTGAATTTAATATCACTCAGATTTATATTGGTTTTCTCCTGGCCTCACAGATAATAAGGAAATGCTGCTGCGAAAGAGCAAGCAGTCAAAATAATAATAATAAAATCCCTCCCTGATTCAGCTCTTTGTGGAGACCTTCATAGAATTTTGTGCACTGACTCTTATTTTTCAGTGGGGAGAAGGGAAGGAATAAGTGGGAAATAGGCAGGAGGTGCAATCCTGTTCTTTGCTTTCCCTTGTTCCAAGAATTATTGATGCTTTGACATCTCCTATGCTAATATACACAGATGACTTCACAATCCAGTATTCTCAATATAGGAATTAACATCCTCTAAATTAAGATGCAGTACCTACTAAATGCATAATTATCTCCTTTACTTCCCCTACAAGTAGAAAGGTGTCTTGCAAAACCATAACAGAAACTGATGGAAAAAAAGGTATTTTATCATGTTCTTCCTAAGTACCCACAATGCCTTTATAACCCTTACGGTTAAGATCATTGTTCTTCCTTCCAGAGTTTAAAAAATCCATTAGGTATTTATCATGAAATGTTGAAAACATTGGTACAATTATGCCCTTAATTATACCACACATGAATCCTAAAATGAGAGAAATCATGGATAAGTAAGATTTAAAAAAATAAAAAATATATAAATACGCTCTTTTTCTATAAACTTGTTCCTGCACATCACTTCTGCTAAATAATATTTTCTAGAATTGGCCTAATATTTGCAGCACATTGGACTAAAAGAGTCCTCAGCTCAAAGCCTGTGTGCTTTATTAAGCTGTCTAAGTCACCCTGCTTATCAAACGTAGATTATCTTTTGAGCAAGGCTGCATGAACACCTTCGTGCAGTGAATTATGAGCCAGTTGTTTGGGCTCTTTTACAGCTGCTGGACGTGTTTTATTTGGGAAAAAAATTTCTATTTCAGCCCTGAAGTGTAATATGCAAACTGTTTCACTTTATGCTATCCAGAAAGTAAAAAGAAGATCCAGGCTCTGCTGTCAAGATGGAATTCATAATTCAAAATTATGTGGTGAAAAAAAGATGGAAGAAAGTGCAGAAAGTTTAATTAGTGAGTAGAAGTTTGAGTTGCATACACAATATATTGGTTTTAGCGGTAAAGTCACTATATTGGAATTGCATAGCAACATTCTGGTAGCAGGGGGCTACAGGAGTGGCTTCTGTGAGAAGCTGCTGGAAGCTTCCCGCATATTTGGCAGAGTCAGTGCCAGCCTGTGGAGAGAGGAGGCCAGGCTGGAGCAAGTTTGCTGGCAGGACTTGTGACCCTATGGTCACACTGGAGCAGTCTGCTCCTGAAGGACTGAGCCCCACGAAGGGATCCACACCAGAGCAGTTCATGAGGAACTGCAGCCCATGGGAAGGACTCATATTGGACAAGTTTGTGGAATATAGTATCCTATGGTAAGGACCCCACACTGGAGCAGGGGAAGAATGTGAGGAGTCCTTCCCCGAGGAGGAACGAACAGCAGAGATGTGTGATGGACTGTCCGTAAGTCCCATTTCATGTCCCCTGTACTGCTCAAGAGAAGCAGATATCGGGAATGAAGTTAAGCCTGGGAAGAAGGAAGATTTAGATAGAACGTGGTTTAGGATTTGGTTTTATTTCTTATTACCCTATTTGGGTTTGATTCATAACAAATAAAACTAATTCCTCCAAGTTGAGTGTGCTTTGCTTATGATGATAACTGGTGAGTGATCTCTGCCTTTCCTTATTTCAACCAAAAATCCCATCATTATATTTTCTCCCCCCTGTCCAGCTGAAGAAGGGAGGGATAGAGCAGCTTTGGTAGGCACCTGGTGTCCAGCCAAGGTCATCCCACCACAGTCACACACCACATCTACCAGGAGAGAAGCTAAAAGGAAACTAAAGATGTGCTCTTTCCCTATGACCTCAAAATCCTTAGAAAACACAGTATCACATAGAAATGTGTGATTATACTCATCATAGATGCCTGAAAATCTTCTGAATCCCAGGTGGATTGCATGCCTTTAGAAAGCACGAATTACATGTTTGTTGGGCAAACAAACCCTCAGGCCTTGTTAAGAGTTGGATATGGACAGAGGACAGCAGAAGTGCCAGGGAACTGCCATGATTTCAGCAAGCCTTTTCTGCCCCTTAGCACAGTGGTTTGGTGTTAAACCAGGAAAAAACCACCCAGAATACACAGGGAGAAGTGGGAGAGACCTGCAATACCTCCATTAGAAGTGGGCAAACACTGCTGATTTGTGCTTAGCCTCAATTACACCACTGCTGTGGAGATGAGCAGGGGATTTATGAGAGTGCCTGCCCAGGCCATTACTGCTGTGCATGAAGCATGTGACAGCCCGTAATGGAGATGTGAGGTGAATGCAGAGATGCTATCTAATGAAAAAGGGATTGGATTCCGTTAAGCCTCTGTCAGCACCAGTCTTGAAAATATTAAGAGAATTAATGAAATATAATTAAAAAATAATTTTCTTCTAATGAAACAAAATTAAATGCTAAGCTGGAGCTGCTGTGTAGGAAAATAAAGCATAGGAGTACCAGCATCAGGATTGCTTAGTGCTTAAGGGAGGAACGGGGTCAGTCATTAAGCTCAGTGATGACATCTACCTCCAGAGTCCCAGGAAGAATGCAGAGGAGAGAGGATGGACCTGTCCTGGTGAGAAGAGGCTGCAAAGTGCAGAGGACAAGGTGGATACCCAAAAGATCGAGCTTTCAGCTTCAGCTTTAACCACATATCCTTACCTGTGATGCTAAGCAAGCATTTTGCTCCCCCTTTTCCATCCTACATTAGCCTAAAGAGCTTGGACTGCTGAAATGGCCCATCAGAAGTTTGTGCAGCCCTTGGCTCTGTAGATACACAAGTCAGACAAATGTAATTTCTGTGAGGGTTTGGGGTATGTAGTGTCCTTTAAGAATTAACAGCAGTTAATAAAACAATCATTGTGGGTCCCTTATATTCTCACTATGCGAAAAGCTGAGCTACTCTGGTTTTCTGTTCGATTTATTTGATTTGTCATTTAGGTTATAGAGATGGTGAACAGTAATTTTCTAACAGTAACATCTGGAAAACAGGTACTCTTCTGTCCTTACAGCACTATAATGTAACATTCTCTTAATCCTAAATAAATCTTTCCCTCTTATGTGAAAGCCTGACCTCTACTTAGCAGCAGTAATAGAAATACTTTGATGATCACAACCACATCTATACAGCTACATTAAGTGAATATTCTAAAGTGTTCATCAGTCATAGGGAATACAAAGAGGGTTTATATTATTTCAATATATAATTCCTTATTTTCATAACAGAAGCTATAGAATTATTAATGGCAAACAAAATAATTTTAAATTTAGAATAAATTTGAGTGGGAATATGCACAATATTTGGCCTTACTTAACTTCTTCATTGTAGAATCATAGAATCATAGAATAGTTAGGGTTGGAAAGGACCTTAAGATCATCCAGTTCTAACCCGCTGCCATGGCCAGAGACACCTCACAGTAAACTACGCCACCCAAAGCTCTGTCCAACCTGCCTTGAACACCTCCAGCAATGGAGCATTCACAACTTCCCTGGGAAACCCATTCCACTGCCTCACCACCCTCACAGGAAAGAACTTCTTCCTCATATCCAATCTAAACTTCCCCTGTTTAGGTTTGAACCTGTTACCCCTTGTGCTCTCACTACAGTCCCTAATGAAGAGTCCCTTCCCAGCATCCCTGTAAGTCCCCTTCAGATACTGGAAGGCTGCTATGAGGTCTCCACACAGCCTTCTCTTCTCCAGGATCAACAGCCCCAACTCTCTCATACTATCCTCATATGGGAGGTGCCCCAGTCCCCCGATCATCCTTGTGGCCCTCCTCTGGACTTGTTCCAACAGTTCCATGTCCTTTTGATGTTGAGGACACCAGAACTGCACACAATACTCCAAGTGAGGTCTCACAAGAGCAGAGTAGAGGGGCAGGATCACCTCCCTCGACCTGCTGGTCACATTCCTTTTGATGCAGCCCAGGGTACAGTTGGCTTTCTGGGCTGCAAGCGCACACTGCCAGCTCATGTTCATTTTCTCATCGACCAACACCCCCAAGTCCTTCTGTGCAGGGCTGCTCTGAATCTCTTATCTGCCCAACCTGTAGCTGTGCCTGGGATTGCTCCGACCCAGGTGTAGGGGATTTGTCATGATTTAGAAGAAAGAGAAGCAATATGTTAAGGATAGTCACTACCTGTGTGAAACTAGGGGCTACTGTTAGGTCTGGTGGGGACAGAGCCATAGTGCAAATGGACTAAAGGACATGAAGATATGACGGCAGAACATGTGATTTCCAGACTGGGGAGAGGAAGAGAAGAAGTAATATAAAATTGGCTGCAATATAAGAACAGCTTCAAAACAGGCTAAAAAGTGCAAAAGGATCTTGTAATATCACATGTGAGAAAACCAACAATAATATTAGAAAACTAGCAGAAGTATATTTTGTTTAGCTGAGACAGAATTGCTGTCGAAATGTTTGAGTCTTAAATAGCTGGTGCTTTATAAATGCTGTTGTCTAGGTAAAGCTGATGTTTTCCCTTCTTACCTTTTTTTCCTTCTCTCCCTTCTACACTTTTTCCTTTCCTTCTCCTTCTTCCCTTCCTTTCTCCCATCAGCCAGCCTTCCTTAGGCTGCTCTTTTCCTCTTCCCAGCATTCATGTATACTCATCTTCACCAGGAAAGGTGATTAGTCTCCATGGTATCTCAAGTTGGGGGACTTTGAGGAGGTCCTGGGATTGAAGATTCTCCATTTTCCTGGTTGAATGCTCTCCTCATGCTCCTGTTGCCCAGGAAGTGGGTGGCAATATCCCCTCAACCAGTGCTGCAAGCTGGACTTAATGCCAGAGTTTTGGCTTCAAAGTGACAGGTAGAAAGGATTGCCTCTTTCAAAGGGTACATGCACAAGTGTTAGGATTAAACTTCTTCAGTGCCAGTGTCCAGTGTCATGTCAAGAAATCTCACCTAATCTCCAGTGGCAATTGCAGAAACTTATGGGTCTCTTCTAAGTTTTGTGTCATATCTGCAGCACTCGCTATGCACGTGTTTTGCATGTTTTACTGCATCTCAGCTGTCTTTAGGTGCCCAGGTTTGGGCAGCTGAATCCCCACAAAGAAATCTCAAATTATCAAATATGTCTACAGATATATTACCATGTGAGACCAGTTCCTGTGGGGGTAGACAGTAGAAGAGTTTCAGATGTCTATCTGTTTTCTGAAAGCTAAATAGCTTCAGCAGGTGTTTTTTCCCTTTGAACTTTGGTAACTGAATGCTGTCTCGCTTTCACTTCATACTTTTAACTACTATTTTGGCTCTTCTTGTCTGCTCTCCATTAACTTCAGCAAGCATTGGCTGAGGTCTGTTTGCCTTTAATTAGACCTTGAATATACCGCATGGGATGGCATACTCCGGCAGATGCTGATACTCAGTTTGCTATCTCGCAGTAGAACCCACCTAATTGAAAGATATATTTGGAGGAAATGATAACTGCAAATACAACAAAAAGGCTCAAATGTAAAAAAGAAGACATTTCTAACTCTTTACACAGCTTTAAACCATCAGAAACTGCCTTTTGCAGGTAAATTCAGAGAACAGTAAATAAAGAAAGATATTCCTAACATATAAACTTAGAGTTATATATCCATTGTATAAAGCTAGAATTTTTAGGGCAGAATAGAACTAAATTACATAGATATGTTCTTGCGTCTCCATGACAAACAAAGCCAAGATCTGTCACTATCAAATTAGGAAGAAGAAGAAATTAGGAAAAACCAAAACAAAACACATATACAGATACATATACAGATATATTTTTATATATTTTCTTAAAGTAGTTCTTAAAAATGAATATATTACTCTGCATTAATAGTCCTCAAATACTATTGCAGAAGGTCAAAAGATTTCATACCTTTATGTTCAATTACAATGGCTTACCTAAAAAAAACCTGAAGGAAATTCTTTGTACTTGTCTTAGTCAGCTGAATTTACCACATTGCACCAACATTTTATGAAATAAAGATTCCTCTCTTCACCAAAATATCCTTAGGATATTGCAATTCACTTTTAAAGTGTTAAATGTTTCATTTTCTTAAAAATGCTGGAACATCCTGGCTTCGCTTTTCAAGACATTCAAAGTACTACTTTGCTAAATTGTTTGGAGCTACTGCTGCAGATCACTCAAAGCTATTATGTGAGACCACCTGCAAAACTTAAATGTGATTAGAACAATTGAGAGAAAGTGTGTGAATATGTGATATATTTCTCTAATTATGTTACAAGGGCAAGCCCACGGCATAATTATTACAAGGTGACTATTGAAACAGCTTTGCTGCTTTGTTTTCTTTTCTTCATATAGAGAGGAGTCACTGCCATCAGATTTCTTGTTAGGTGGCCCTGCAAACTGTGAGTCCAAGATATCACCAAGTCCTGTCTAATAAGAGTTTAAATAATAAAGGTACACTGAAAAAAGGAACCCAAAGTTCTGCATTATTTATGCTGTTTAGGCTATTAAAATACTGTTAAACAGATCCAAAGCAAAAGCTAGAGAGAACAAGACGTTCTGGAGAGTGTAGAACCATACCAGGTGGATCTGCATTAAAAATTCATTTCAGATGATGAATATGTTTTTAAAGTTGATATTTATTGACAAATACACAACTTACCATGCTTGGGTCTACAATACAGGCTTGTCCCAAAACACGCAGACCAGATTTCTTCATTTCTTAGATGAAATTCAGTCAGACAATTTCCTCCAGCTGCTAAAGCGCATTCAGTCCATTGGACCAGGCTAGAGCTACTCCAAAGTAAAATTCCCAAAGATAGAAAGTGTGAATGTCATCTCTGATATTCAAAATGAAGACTCTCCAATCTGGAGGCAAGCGAGAGCTGTGATTTCTTAACTGTAACTTCTGAAAATAATGATGCTGTGGGAATGAGTGCTTGTTTGCTACTAAAACCACATGAACTCACCACCACTATTCCAGCAGAAGTGTGCATTTTGCTTTTCTACATATATTCAGGTAACTTTATTTCAAACCTTTGTGCTGGCAAAAATCACAATTTTGTGATTATCATAAAAAAAACCACATTAGTACAGAAGGTTAATTCATATGAGAAAACAGAGTTAGAACCTCACATGGCTGACTGCAAGGAAGACCACATGTGTCTCCAGTCCCCCCAGTTTGTATAACATTTACTTTCTCTATGTTATCTGAATTCATTCTTCAACTATATTCATACATTTATTCTCTGATTTGGTGTAAAAACATTCTTTCTTACATAGATTTCACCCACTCATCATTTCAGACCTAGTTACGTGCAAGGACCAAGACATGTATGTTCAGATGGGTCCGGCAAGGATCGCTTGTGTGACCATGGCTATCAAGATCTTATCTCTTATGATGTCCTTGGCTGGCAATGACAAACTGATTTTTAGATGTGCCTTTTATATGGGACCTTTGATATTATTATTTTACCTGACTTGTCATGCGTTTTGAGTGAAATTCCCAAATTTCACTTCTCTTTTGTTTTGCTTTTTTGGGCAGTTTAAGGTTCCAATCTTTTTCTTATCACCACAGCTATGAATCATCTTGCTCTTCCGCTTCTTCTTATCTGGTCATTTGAATGACACCACAGACAAAGTGCTCTATATTGCTTAAAGGATACTATTTCTTTAACATCTTTTTCTTAGCCACTGCTGCTGGTGCTATCATACCTGTGCACACTTCTATTCATAAATAATCCAGACCAGTCTTTATATTTCTGCTTCTATTTTCTAAATCTATCTGCCACCTGTCACCTTTCATGTGCTACCAAGATGTTTCAAGACTGTGCTGTCAGAGCTTCTGACTCTTGTTCCCCTGTTACATCCTTGATTTCTCTGTGCCTTTTTCCATGCTAACCCTCACATTTGACAGAGACTACCAAGATAATCCATGAAGCTGTCTCACTGCACTTCCAGTTCACCTTCCCCAGTGCATTAAAATGCTTAACAACAGTTGAGCTGCTGGGAGAATGCAGCAACCATTCCAGCTATTGCTGCCTTACTTTTTCTCATATCTCTTTTACTTCTGTCCAACCTCTTAGATTAGATTTTTAGTTCACTGGGGCAAGAGCATCTCTTTAAACATAAGGCAGGTCCTGTTTTCGCAGCCAGAGAGCTCTTCACTGCTGTTGGATGATAGCACTCCTGCGGGAATTTCTAATGAATACTGCTGCATATTTAAGGCTCAGACTGAAGATTCGTATCTGTGAACAGCTGAAATTAATTGGACACTTGAAATTGAGCTACTTTTAAGGAAAACATCAGCATCTAAAAATAAACCATACCTTTGGTTTTGACTGGCCCAATTTAAATATGCCATTAGATAGTTTGTATTTCCATCTCAGTCAAGCTGCTGGAGTTGATGATGATGACTTGTTTCTTAAACTGCTTTCCAAATTTTCTTGGCATTTCATACAATACAGAAGGTGGTGTATTTTTTATTTATTTTTTTTAATTTGCTGTGAAAGGTTTATTCTTGAAATATATATCTTAAACAATTTAAGGTAAATTCTGAGTCTGGTGGATATCCTCAGTGTGCAAACTACATCGCAATTCAAACATGGACACACTACAGAACCCATAAATTCAGTCTATGGTAGCATCCTTATTTTCTATGCTGGAGTGCTTCTGCAACCAAAAAAACCAAAAACCTTATACTTGGCCTTAATAATCCATCCGAATTCTATTCTTCTATTTTAAGGAAGTAGCATTATTTCTTGAACACAATTTTGTCCACTTTTGCTGTCTAAATACAGGTTTTGTGGCCCATCGAGATCTTGTTGATGAAAGTTTAGGGGTTACATGTATAAGTCTTCTCAATAGGTCCCATAAATTATTCAGAATTAGGATCCATTTGCACAACTAAGACATCTTAGGAATATCTTCTATATCTGAGTTTGTCCCTAAAAGTAAAGGATGTAACGGAGAAAGAAAAAGAAGCAGTAAGGGATATTCTTGTATTCTAAACCTGGCAATGAGAAAGATCTGTGAACCACCCCCTGAAGATGCCTATTTTTCACTACTGAATATCAAGAAAGGTCAGAGAGACCTGCTCAGATGTAGCTATTTAGCTTTTAGATTTCCAAAATTAGGTGAGATGAACTGCACTTTACGTGGCTTACGTGGAACAGTATTTTTCGGATGGACAGAATTCTAAAAATAGGAGTTTTGAATATAAATGCACTTTTAACAAATTGCTACTGCAAAGTCTGTATAACATCAACACTTCTAATAGTAATAAAGTTATTCACTTGAATTCATAGTCTTACTAAGGATCAGTACATCCTATGCAAAACCTGGCAGCAATCTAGAATAGCAGAGTTGAGACATTTTACAGCGTTGATCAGTTATTACATATAAACAGTCATCAGGAAAATAATAGTTGTTATTTTGTTAGGGGTTTTTTACCATGTTTGACTCATTTTTTGGTAGATTTTACAACTGCCTTGTAAACACTGAAAACATGGAGCTTAAAACAAACGTTAAATGTGCTTTTTTAAGAGTAACATTCTCCTTGAAAAAGAAGGAGGAATTATATTTGCCCTGAAGTAGCGGATTAGGCAGTGTTAGCTTCGAGGTCATGATTTAGCTTTCAACATTTACTTGAAATTCTTTCCTCATATTAGCCTGGTACATGCTGACTAGGGCAACAGTGCAGTTATGACATTTAATAGAATGTTTAATGTAATGAGTTCATTCTTTTTAACCATCTTAATCTAGGCAATAGCTCAAATTTTAAAACAGTTTTATAAAGCCTACTCCTGCATTAAAGCCAAAGGTGCAGATAATCAGGTAATTTTTAAACCACTCCATTTGATATACATTGAGGGTTCTCTTGTGCCACATATCTAACATAAATTTCTTGCCTTTATTTGTGCAAGAAAACCACAATTCCCGGAATTTTTCCATGCTGCTTTGCACTGCCAGCAGACACATCTCCTCTAGGAAACAACTCCATAATTCTTTCCATATTAATCTTTGTACTTGGAAAAAAATCCTCCAAAAATGAATTTATCAAGTCAACTCCCTGGTGACAAAATTTATCATGAAGTCTCACTTTTCTTGAGAAGCATAAGGGGAAAGATGGGGACTGAATGCAGAAGGGATGGGCTGTCTTTATACAGGCATATCATTCTGAGCAAGCAAATGTCGATCTTCTCATTTGACACCCTGAAATTGTGTGAGGCATTTCACAAAACAAACTTGCATTTTTGTCTTTAGCTAGAATTCAAACTAAATTCAATATGACACGGTAAATGTCTAATGACAGAAAAGAGTAAGGGCAAAGAAAAAAGGTGGATGAAAATGACAGTAATAATTCACAGACATGATCAAGGAGTTAAGAGGTGCAAGATGTAGTTTGTCTGCATAGCTGAACTTGTGTACTGATTGTAGATGGCAGGAATAACATTCAAGTAGATGTTAAATAAGATTGATATGACATTGGCCCCCGTGGAGAACTTTCACTCTGAATTACTGGCCTTGTCATTGAAGTATACTCAAAAACTTTGATTAGAGATCAGCAAACCAACCTTTTGTGCTATTCAGAGTGACAGAAGTTCTGATATTTTCATCAAAACTCTTATATGACATATAGTGTCATATGCAACACCTGGATCAATAAAAATCTGTGCCAGTCTCAAGTTGTGATTGAAAACCATTCTCTGTGTGAATGTGGAAAGCTGTTCAGTGGTACTGGGGTGGAGAATGAGGCTTGGTGAAGGGTAAATGAGCTGTTTGTTATCAAGTGGATTTGATTCATTATTAGTCTTTTGAAAAGCTCATACACTGAAGACAGGTGAATGTCTAATGTGACAGACTGGCTCCCTTTTTCACTTTGGGTAAAGAAATCATGTTCAGCTTTCATCATGACTGGCACAAATGCTCTTACTGGGAAAAACGTCCTTAAAAGCAATGTTCCTTTACTTCACAAAGAAGTCCACAACAGCCAATTATCACACATCCATCTCCAGCTACCCTCCTTTGTAATCCCCTTTTACCTTAAACAATCAGTTGACATATTCAATGACATTTTTACATATCTGCTAGAGATCTGCTTACCTAAAGAGCTATTTCAACAAGCTGTTAGGGGTTCTGTGTTTCAAGAAGGGTCATGCTTCTGTATGTACAAAGCCATCAGCATTTGTACTCTTAGCAGGAACAGAAACAGTCTCCAGCCATTGGTTTCTCTATTCAAATGTCATATACATGTGCATTCAGTGTCATCTGAAGTGCTTTGAGGTAATCAAAACCACTTCTCAAGGCTGGCAGAAATAACACAGGACCTCTGGGAGACCCATGCCCTAGCAGAACAGTGAGCAGTTGCTATTTATCTAATGCTCTGATAACTGAAGTGAGTTAACTGAAGTGAAGCAAATGAAGTGAGTCCATAGCATGAAGATCAGCCTGAGATCAAGAAACCCATGTTCTGGTGTCTGAGTGCAGATATCTATCTAGATGTGTCCTTTTAGCAAGAAGAGATTTAGTCAAGGTAGTGAACAAACCTTAGTGAGCAATTCAGCCCGCTCTAGGGTGGACACCTAGGGCTGGATTCAGTAGACTTCTAGTGTCATGTGAAACACTTTAGAGTATTCAAGACAATACAGGTTTAAAACTGTGACACAGGACGATGATAAAGAATCTCATTCTGGAGTAGCTTCTCCTTCTGGAAGATGAAAGATAGGGTAATGGAGGGAGGGTACTTAAGGATAAATGCATGAAGCAGAATCCCATCTGTATTGGGTCACAATGAACACAGTTCATTTTCTGAGCTCAAGATACAGGTCTTAATTTGCACTGGGTATTGCCTTACACAGTTATAAATATTGGAAAAGGAAAATGAGCTCCAGTCAATCATGAAAAACATGTGACTAGCCAAATACTTCCAGATTTTGATTATAGGTATGCATTGCCTGTCATTCATTGCAAAAGCATGGGAGAGGTTGCACTGTCATTTTGCTCATTTTTGTTTCACTCATTTTTGTTTCCTCAGAGGTTTTTTTGTCTGTTTGAATCAAGTGACCAGACAAGTAATCTTTCAGAATCTTTCTTGCTTTCTTATGGTGCCTTTCCACCAACTCAAATTAGAATTTAGTGCCTTCCTTGCTCTCTGTTTCCTGAATCTGTTATCTCAAAACTTTGACCCTTATCACTTTGACCCCACTATCTTCCCAGAACTTTTAATCTTTTAAAACTTAACATTGCAGCTTTCTTAACCAGAACATCATATAAACACCCTAATCTCTGTAGGCAGCTTACAGCCATCCTCAGTCCATGACCTCAATGGCAGCAGCACACGAACATCATAAGCCAAATCCAGTTCCAACAGCACAATGGCTCCAGGCCCTCAGATAAAGCTAGGTCTCACACATTTTCAGTGACATAATCATTCTGGGGGCTAATTTATTTATTTCTTTCCTTTTTTTGAGTACGCAAGCTGGAAACAAGCCATGGCTGAGGTCAAGCTCTAAGGAAGATTGATTTTTTTTTTTTTTGTGGTACATTAGGAATTTGAGGAATCCTTTATCTTTTACCTCCTTTTTGAACTCCTCCTGAAATGGATAAAAGCACAGCTTTTCAAGTTCTCCGATTGAAAAACATAAGAAGAATAAGATTCACAAATATCTGTTTTCTGTAGTCACAGAAAGTTCACCCCCGCATACTGTGCCCTTAATTCCATTCTTGTCCTTCACCATCACTGTACTTTTAGTGATAACATTAATCTTGAGCCCAAGACGAAGAACTGATCACATGTTGAATCCCCTGTGTATCTCCAGAAGCAAGAAACACCACCTCAGAAGCTTCTCTTCTCTTGCATTCTTCTTTTGCTTTCTGTTGTATTATGTTTGCCTTTTTAACAGCTTGGAGGAAGGTAAATGATTTACAGAGATTTTTTCCAGATTCTGTAATTCTCTAACACTGTAATTAAAAAAAAAAGAAAAAGGGCAATAAATTAGATAAGAAGCTTCATCAATAAAAGAACTACTTTAATTGATACTGGTATTGTCACCTTTTACTCAGCTATCACGTAACATTATTTCTGGAAGATGTGTAGAAAAAGTATAGACAAGACTAAGATGCTCCACAAGTATCTTATAAAATCATTGCACAGTTAGGGTTGGAAAGGACCTTAAGATCATTCAGTTCCAACCCCTCTGTCATGGGCAGGGACACCTCCCACTAAATCATATCACCCAAGGCTCTGTGCAACCTGGCCTTGAACACTGCCAGGGATGGGGCATTGACAGCTTCCCTGGGAAACCCATTCCAGTGCCTCACCACCCTTACAGTCAAGAATTTCTTCCTCATATCCAATCTAAAATTCCCCTGTTTTTAGTTTTAACCAGTTAACCCTTGTCCTATCACTACAATCCCTAATGAAGAGTCCCTCCCAGCATCCTTGTAAGCCCCCTTCAGACACTGGAAGGCTGCTATGAGGTCTCCATGCAGGCTGAACAGCCCCAACTTTCTTTCTTGGCCTTATAGTTCCCAGTCCTGCAAATTGAATCATAACAGGAACTTTTCTCTGGGGTGATTTCTATTGTTGTTTTATGCCCTCTCTTTTATTTTATGATTTTTATATTTTTTTGTTTAATTTATTTTTTTTTATTAGCAGTTTATAGGGATGTCTTAAAGTATATAGGTGTGAAAATAATGGCTTCAGAAACCAGTTGTAGGACATGTCCCTGTTTCATAAGCTGTTTTTCTTTTTTTATGGGCAGTCATCTCCTTTCTCACCTTAAACCAGCAGTGTTTCTGACTGTTCTATTCAGGCACTATTTATTTGCTGCTGGTGTAGGTTTTTAAAGCTGCATATGTGTTTGGCTTACATTAGTTTCCAAATCTGGGTCATTTCGGCTAAATAAGATTGAAGGTGCACACATGAATAGTTCAGGCAGCATTTTCAAGGGGACGAGGCGAACAAATTTCAGCTGAGGCAAGATGGGTGCTATAATCTTCTGCTGCCACAATATAAAACTGTACCCAAAGTTTAAAATGCACATGAGGAATGAGAAGTGAACTTTCAGGAAAAGCTCCTGAACTTTGGTCCTTTCAAGAAGTGGTGGCTACACAATACACCAAATGTGATCCTGGGCATTGTAGCTCTGTAAAAGAAGGTCAGTGACCTTAGTATGATGAAATTTAGATCCATTTTCCTATCTTTCTGCTGAAGATTAACAGGAGCTTGAGAATACATTTCCGAAAAGCAGTGTAATCTTAAAACCACTCCTTACTGCTACAAACAGCATGAACTGCATTGACCAAATTCTGTTTGCATTTGAGGGCACATTAAGAAGCCTAGAGCACACCTTCTTTGGTATGGAGGCTTGTATGATGAAAACCTAAATCTCAGTGATTTTCCAGTTTAATACTGTGATTTTTTTTGGACTTAATCTGAACTATATAATTCAGTGATCTGAGATAATTCCTGAGAAGTAGACAGAGCATTTTACACACCAATCCTCTGTAACAGCAGCAGCTGTTGAGATCTCAGGCTCTTTGAGACACACTGCAATACAGGTGTGATGTACCATGTGCAGCTTATTCTCTAGAAAATGCTTCATCGTGTCTTAATCCCTTCTGGAACTCAGTTCTTCATATATAAAATGGAGATCAGAGCACCCTTCATCTAAGTTTTTCATATGGATAATGTCTGACTGTACAGTCCACAGTCTGTTCCCAGATTTCACCTTATATTTAAGGAGGTTTCCTCAATATCTTCTTGCAGCTCTCCCTGGTTTCATGCTGTCCTTGTAGTCAAGAAGAGAAACATTTGCTTGCTATTTTTGTAATAATAACAACAATAATAATAATTTTGTAATAATAACAATAATAATAATAGCTATCTTATAGCTATTAAAAGACTATGACATCTACTTTCTGTCTTCTGGCCAGTGATTCAGTTGCCCAAAGACACCTGGAACAATTTCAAATGCCTTAGAAGTCCTGCTTGGCCTTCACTTCCCTCACATCAGGCTGCCTTTTGCAAACACTAGGAATGACACAAGACACCTCCAGTTTTCCTACACAGCCATGTTTTGATAACTGAATCAAGATTCCCTTTTCTAGACAAAGCAAATCCAGCTTCTCCACATTAGTGTTGCTTTCTAGATCTTCCACTGTCCTTCTCTTGATCTTCATCTCCTTTTATATGCAGTGTCCTGCAAACAAGGCTCCAGATGAGCACATTCATGTAATTGCCACCGTGAGGGTTACACACAGCAATACCACCAATATAGCCCAGAAGGAAATGTGCCTTTCTTTGTTCACCACTCACACTCAGCCTATTAAAATTAAAACTTCAATGTTTTTTCCTCATGCCGCTATCAAGTTATTTCTCTCTGAATTTGATTTCCTTCTAAGAAGTGCAGTACCTTATACCTGGTTTTATTAGAATTGAAACATCCCATGAATTGGGAATCAAACCATTTCTCCCAACTTTTTTTTGCACAAATTTCCACTTGGGTCTCCCTAGGGCACACGACTTTTGCATTTTCCCTTCCCACCAGCTTAACCAGACAGAATTTACAATTCTCTCATTCAGATCAACATTGAAAAGGACAACTAGGCTCAGGCTTAGCACAAACCTATTAGGTAGTGCCCTCTCAACATGGCAGAGAATCTCTCACCATAGTCCACTGAGACACGCTGATCAGCAGCTGAAAATTCAAGCCTGGCCAGTGTAGAGGAAAAGGATCAGAGAGACATGAAACAAGTTACCTAAAAGTAAACAACGCAGCCTTTTGATGAAGAAAAGCATAGGAAACAAAACTTAAGCTCAAAACCAAGGTTCAGTCTGAACACTGCTTCAGCTGTCACTACTTCATTCTTTCATGATTCACTGCTGTGTTGTTGCTGAGAAGAAATTACCCAAAACAGGATTTTGCAAAGAATAAAGTAGCTCTAAAAGGAAGCTCCAGAACAACTGTGCATCCTTTCAAGCAAAATCTCTTCAGCCACTTGCTTCTCCAAGCACAGGCTGACACAATGATAATAAATATTAAGCAAAGATAAACAATTTGCATCCATTATGGTTTATAATTGCAAAGCTTAACAAACAGTGACCCAGATACAGTGTGCTGCTTTTCCAGTGTATTTTTCTTCCCTTCTATCCTGTGCTGAACCATAAATGCTGTTCTGAGATGCATTATTTTCTTGGCAGTAAGTCCTGCCAGTGTTATTACAGAATCGTAATATTTTACAATTGAGAAGATCTATTAGATCAGTGAGGCCACTTTCCCTCCATGGAAAGGATATTATCTCCCAAGAGGGATATGTCTTATATTGAAATAAGGCTACCTGTTGATTGCTGCAAAAACTGCCCCTTGCTGCCTCCTACCAGAGTTAGTTTTCTTTACCCCATCAAAGTCCTGCTGCATTGTCTCTTGAAAAGGGTTTATCAGGGGATAGGGGTGTTAAACCTCTATTGCACAAACTGCAGACAGCCCAGCAGGACAATGAACCCAGAACAAAGCCATCTCCTCTATACCACACTTTTCTGGGGTATATCATGAACAGGTTGTAAAAGCAGCTTGCTTCTAGACATAGATTGTTTTGACAGCTGTGTTGCATTAGATTCTTGCTTACTTCTGACTACATATGTCAAAAGTGATGGTACTGGCCATGAAGAGCATAGTCCTGCAGCACGCATTGTGCATGCCTAGCAGTGCTCTGCACAGCCAGATTTACTACCCACATGCAAACTGACTTTGTCCTGAATTTATATTCCTGCCAGGATGAATTTCTCACACTTACAGTCAGTCTAGAGCTTTAAGAAAGTATCAGTGCAACTTCAGGGTTTGCAGTCGAGTTGCAGGAAACTCATTAGTCAGAAAAGCAGAGGCTGAGATGGTTCTCCACAGGTTCAAACAACCCTTCAGCACAAACTTCTGCCAGTCTGGAGATAAAACCTGGTGTGGGAACTGCACTGATTGCACCTGTGAACTAGTAGAAGTCGAACAAGCCACATAGGTGAGTTACAAAATTCCCTGAAAACTGGGATATGTGGGTTGAAGAGTCTCAGGCTCATAGGTTAAACCTTGGGGATCTCACATCTGGGTGAAATTAGGAGGAATGGCAGGGAAAGAGTACAACCCAATGACTTCTGCGTAAAACCTAGGACATAAACAGGAGTTATTTGCAATGTACATTCAGTTCTGCCGTGAAATGGCCCTCAGGGACTCAGTTGTCAAAATACAGATTGTCCTGGTTTCAGCAGTAGCAGTCATTTTTTCTCCTCCTTAGTAGCTGGTGCAGTGCTGGGGGGTTGACTTTTGGTCTGGGAACAGCACTGATAACACCGATATTTTTAGTTACTGCTCAGTAATGTTTTGGTCTGACCAAGGACTTTCTGAGTCTCATGCTCTGCCAGGGAGGAAGGGAAACTGGGAGGAAGCAGAGACAGGATACCTGACCCAAACTGACCAAAGAGGTATTCCATACTACAGCATGCCATGCCTAGGATGTAAAAACTAGGGGCAGGGACCCAGAAGAGGGGGTTCACTACTCGGTCAGGCTTGGTATCAGTCGCGAGTGGTGAGTGGTTGTATTCTCTTCCCTTGTTATTTCCCTTGTCATTATCATTATTGGTGGTAGTTATACCACCAATAATAATAATGGTGGTTTGTGTTATACCTTAGTTACTGAACTGTTCTTATCTCAACCTGTGGGAGTTACGTCTTTTTGATTCTCCTCCCCATTCCCCCGGGAGCTGGAGGGAAGAAAGAGGGGGAAGTGAGCGAGAGAACTGAGTGAGTTATGGCTGGGCTTAAACCATAACACAGATATACATTAATTACCAGATGGGGAACGAAAGTGAATGTTCTGCAACACTCATTCTGCCCAATAAACAGGAGATAATTTGGAACTGGCTCTGAAGTTGATTTGAAGAGGATCACAGAGAAAACTATCAATCACAGTCACTTCCAGATTTCTTTTTTCTGCCAGAATAGCAGAGGTTGGTTGGTAAAAGTTAGCTTAAATATGAATATGTACCCAAAACTGGAAAAAGAATATCTGACTTGTGTTTTCATATGCCCTGTAATAGACCCACCTAACAAAAACTACTGCTGATTGTGCCAACAGACAAATAATTTCCCTTTTAGTAGACCTAATCTCCAAAGGTAGGTGATATCGTATGTTACAGAACAGAGTTGAGATTAAAGGTGATCTGTAAAAAAGAGGATAAGGGCAGAAATCACTCTGGTAGTGGTGCTTAACAACTGTTAGTGATTAGTCAGTACAAAGCAAAAGGAATGCTGTTATTTTCCTCTGTGGCATCTAGATAAGGTAGCTCATAATAAATTCTAGATCTCACTGTCTTCATTTGCCAGTCATCCCACATTCACCCTTTCATCATATCTATGCATGTTGCTGGCACTCTGAAGATAATCTGTCAGTTTGCTATGTTCTCTGCTTAAATTATCATAACTCATACGGGCTTCCTTAAATCTTATGCCTTTTTTGTCACTATCAATAGTCTGCTGTGACTTTTTTATTTTTATCACTCTAGCACCAAGAAATGCTGGGAAATATTATCAGTTCTGTCTGCAGGGAAAGGAAATTATAACTGTCAGTCTGCCCTATATTCTAGAGAGCTCTTCTGCACCCCAGAAACAAAGCATTTGCTGGCAGTTTGACAAGCTCTTTTCTTTTAGTTAAAAGGGAAAAATAATCAAAAAGATCAATAGGAGGTGTAAACTGCATGAATTTTACTGAATTAGAATGACTTCCTTGTGGCATCTCAGGCAGAGACTGACTACTGGCTCATGCAAGGGTTTAATGCAAGCTTTGGACACAATCTTGTTATTCAGATTAGTCCTTGGAATATGGGTGGCAGAAGAAGGTTAAGTGAAAGCTCAGATTTTGCATCACTTTGCACACTGAAGAGGCCATTAGGCAAGTAATGTTTATTGGCACAAGGCAGTAAAAACATAAGTACTTCTCATACTTCTACATACAGAAGGTGTAGGCTGCAGTCCCATTGACTACTTTGTCCTGAATAGCTTTTCAAGGCCATCAAGCCCATGGACCTCATGAATCTGAGATCAAGACTCAGACCACGGGCATGGCAGTTAATGAAGTTAGAGATTATTATTATTAGCCATCATTTAAATGAAACAGCTTTTTTCAACAAATAAGAAAATGGAGTTTTAAGAGGACTGAAAGCGTCTGCCAGAATCCGGGTATATTTGCAGCTGGGGAAAAGGAAGAATGTGAGTGTAGGAGATAAAAGTACTATCTTTATCAAGTAAAAGTCACACATAAAGGGGGCTAAGAACTCAAACACACCTACCCAGGTCATTTTGCATGGAATACAATGCTGTGCATTGATCCAAAATTCATTTTCCTTATTCTGAAAAAAAAAAAACCAACAACATTTTTCTTCATTTCTTTTTGCTTTTATATTTGCTTTACCTGACCACTAACCCGAGTACCCTATTCAATTTTCAAACCTTTTATTGCAGTGACAACTATTGACTGAAAGATAAAGCCTCTGAAAAGTGCTATTTAAACTCTACACATCCACTAAAGAGCTTAGTCGGAATAACGTAGGGAGAAAGGATATAATAAATAGGCAACATCCTATATACAAGTGACATTCTGCATCCTTATACTTTCTCCACACTCCTGATAACCTGGTTCTTTATTTTTATGCTGGGCGCAAGATTTGACTCTTTAGAAGTACTTTACCAGCCTATGTAATATTGCTAGCTGTTTCGTTGACAATTGCAAACTCAGGAATAGTCCTTTTACTGAAGCAGGAACTCAGCATTGTCACTGCTGTTAACACTATTCTTCATTTTTTCTTAGCTTTTTATTGGAGTCTGCAGGCTTACAAATATTCTTTAACTTGCCTTCATTTACTGCCTGCAAACCCTCGGCAGAAATATTCTCTTTAAAGAACAAATAATGCAAGACACAACTTTAGCAGAGGTTAAAAGAAATATTCAGCTGACTGACTAATGGAAGGGAAAATCAATTATATGGACATCTCTTCAAAATCCAAAACCCTTTATGCTTTTTCTGCTTGTCCTTGGGGATGTTTTATCTTATGTAACATTTCTATTAAAGTGCTTCAGTTCAACTGAAAATAGTATCGACAAGCACATTGCAAACTCTTCTGGGCTAGCACCACGTTTCTCTTTATGTTCAAGCAACTTAATTGTTATTAGGGCCCCTGGATAGTACTTTAAGATAAATAAAAGTGTGCCATTGTAAGACAGTAGGGAATTCGAACAGTAAGTTCTAGTTTGGCAGGAAATAATGGTAAATCACTGTTAAATTGTAATGCTTTCATACAAAAGTGGGGATGCAAAATGAGAATAAGCTCTGTGGAGGAATGGGGGAACTGCACAGAAAAACTCCCTTTTTCTCTCAGTGTTTTATTGCTGCCCAAAACCCCAGCTTCTGAACCCTGATCTTGTAAGTACAAAACAAATACTAAAACCCTAATGGTCACCATGGAGTCAATAAAATGTACTTTTGGGGTCAAACTTCCATTATATTATTTCTCAGGAGGCTTATTTCCTCAATTTTTGCTCTTATATTTAATCAACTTACTTCTTGAGTTCCTGAAGTTTCTCAGAGCCAGTCTAAAACTTCTGACTCAATTTCTCCTTATCAGAACCATCGTGAGTTGTCAAAATTATCCCAATCTTCCAAAAATGCCACTTTCAAAAAAAAGAAAAAAAAGATTTGCAGTCTCATCAAAATGCAACATTTAAATTTTTCCTGAACATTTGGATTTTTGCTTAACTAAATCAAAATTATAATATTGGTTTTAATTACATGTAATATAAAGGGGAAATGATGTTCCCCTGGGGTTTCAGATGGAGAATTGTGTCTACTCTGGAACGTTAAACTCCAAGAAAGAAATCTACTGCAGCTATTCAGATTAAAAGAAAAGAAAAGCAAAATCAGTAGTCTAGAAAAGAGAATATAGGAAGAAAGACTGCAAAAAAGGAATGTGTTTAGCTTCATGTCTTTGGTTATGTAAAAAGATTGCAGAAAAGGGAAAGAGAATACAGTGCTTTCTGTTTGGATTTTAAAGGATACTCCATTACAGACAGCACAAAAAGTACAAAGTTTACAGTAAAAGAAGAGAGATTCATGTTAAATGTAAAGAAGAAACCTTAACAACAGGAAGTCTAACAAAGCATTGGGAAAGATTACTAGGAAAGGGGTGGAATCTCAGTTGCAGGTTGCTTTAAAAAAATCAGTCTGAAAATCAGAATATGAGAAATGACAAATGGGACTAAATGATACTTGCATTAGACCCAAGAAATTAACAATGTTTATCCTAGACCTTATTTAGCTCATCTAGTTATGTTTTTTTGTAGTATTTTTTTCTTATTAAAACGCGTATATGGCAGTGACTGTTCATCACGAGTTTTTGCATTCTTTTGATTCCGTTTAAAATACCAAAATATCCTCTGTTAACAGGAGGTTAAATTTCAAACTATTTCTAATAGTTCTGTCAGGGATCTAAAGACAGAAAGAAGGGTCAAAGTGTTATATGCAGCTCAATAAATGAAGGTTTCTCAAGGAGACTTTCTTGTTAGCAAGAGAATTAGAAATCACTGCATGGAAGATTTTAACAAATCTTGTTGTTCATTAATAATTAAAAGAATATTTATTCCATGCAAAGATGGTTAAAAGGTAATGAAATAATACAACTGGGAAGAATAATTGAATGTATTTATAAATATATAGTATTTCACCTCAATATCTCTGTAATAGTAACAATTAGCAAATATTTCAACTGAATTCCAAGATTTATTAATTCTCTTAGATCAGCATATCACCCAAGTCTTTGAAAAGAATTACCAAGGGCTGGCGGTGTTCAAGGCTGGGTGGGACAGAGCCTTGGGTGGCATGGTTTAGAGGGAGGTGTCCCTGCCCATGGCAGGGGGGTTGGAACTAGATGATCTTAGGGTCCTTTCCAACCCTAACTATTCTATGATTCTGTGATTCCATGAATAAAAAAGGGAGGGGAAATGTGCAGAAAGAATTATATCAGCTGCTCTCCAGAGCCGAAACATTCATTTATGCAATAAATAAATTTAGTGTTAATTGCTCCACAAAAGAGATGTTCCAGATTTAGACCCTATCCAAACCATGGGTGTCTGCCTCAGTTTGCTCTGCTGTAAACTAGTGCAGTCATCTGTGTGGATGCAAGCATCATTGTTGAAGCTTCCTCTTCCTCTTGATGACTTGGTTTCCACTTGGACATGGTAATTCAGAAGAAGATTGTGATTTATGTGCTCAACAAACACAGAATTAATGCTGCTGATACCTCTTAATATTGTGTCATGCTGTCTTTAGACTAGACATAAAGTGACAAGGAGACTTGTAAAAATGGCAGTATTACTCCTGCTACTAATAATAGGGCTAAAACTCAAGGATGGGCAAAATAGGAGGAGCATGTACAAAGACAACACAATTAGGATGTTCACATAGACTTTAAACTATCAGTGTATGACTATAGTTGATTTTTCTGCATTCAGGGGAGTCTTATCTTTCAAAGTGTGCTAGTTCGAAGCAGTGACATTAGACTCAATTGCTCTTCATATTGTGGTAGACCAAAGTGACTGCCATCGAGTAGGAGATTCCAACAAAATGGGTTTTCCAGGCACAGAACAGAAGCAATGCTGGTATTGTACATCAGGTGCATTATAAGTACATGAGAAAATTCTATTTCACTATCTGCAATAAGTGGCAGACGCTTATTTTGTCACCTGAAAATCAGGAAAAAATAAAACCCAGCAACTATTTTGTCTTTTATGAATCACATGCACATTGAAAGTCCACAATTATGACTAAATTATATTCAAGTTTTATTGTAAATGTATTTAAAAGGCTTCTGCTTGTCTTCATGCCCTAGAACGTGTTTCCCTTACCTCCTATGAAGTTAACAAAGGTAAAAGTAGCTCTTTCTTAATATGTTCATTGTATGAAAAGCATGCTTCCTTGGATTACTTTTTCCAGCACTCACTAATTAATTCTCATAACACTTCTGTAAGTATTAGCATCTGTTAAACATTAGCATACATGGACAGATGAATCCTTTGTGACTTTCCTTTGCATATTTGTTTTTTCCTCAAAGACACTTGAGAGTTACCAAACTTCTTTAATATTTGGACACTAAAAGTTCTGTCCAGATTTTTGCCTTACTTTATTCTGGCCCTCTGAGAAGGGGTATTTTTCCTTTCATTCTTTTAAATACGGACCACAATGATAATAAAAATAATGAAAAGGGATATTTCCAGACCTGGGAAAAAAATATTTCTAGAACATTGCTTTTCTCATCATAAAAAGCACTTTCAATGTGAATAGTGAATCAGGCCCCAAAATGCCTATTTCTCCCATTTGAAACTGTAGTGACTCCAGTTTACCAGCTGAAGTGCGAGCGCCAGCATCTTAGTCTTCCCAAGGATACCAACACCCCTTAGTCTTCACAAAGGGCTCCAGAAACTTGCTGTTTACTTTAGTTAGCTGTAGACCTATACAAAATTAGATGAGAAAGAACGCAATAACCACAACAACAAAACCCCAAACAGTTAAAGCTTTCAGGCTTGTCAGGTTCTTTGATCATTCCTTGAACTTTCATGGAGAATATTACTGTTCTTCTGCACATGTTTTTTTCTTTCTAATTATGAGGATGAGCTGAGGTCATATTTTTGCCTCTTTAGATATTTTCTTTCTGAGCTGGTCAAGTAATTAGAAAAAGAAAATCTTTTGTCATTTTGTTCTTTATCTCTGAACATTACGCTCTGCTATTCTTAACTAATTATAAACATCAATTACCTTATGCTTTTGATACAGCTTTTTTTCAAAGTAAAGGGATAATAAAAACCAGATTTATTTATGTATTAAAAATAAGATATAGTCTCAGGTTTTTACACTTCCCAAGAAAGAGACATTCGGTGATTTTGATCCTTAGTGTAATCCTGTTCATAGATAAGTCTCTCATATTCCATCTTTTTTTCTCTTTCATCTGACCATGATGAAGTAATACGTAGCAGAAGATAGCCAGAAAGCATAAGGATACATATTGTTCCCAAAATGAAACTCAAATTCCTAAGCCCTGTATAAAGTTATCCTAGACTTACTGAATGCAGTTTGGTAGCACAAGAGAGTTAAAGCTACAAACAAAACTAAACTGAGTTCCAGCTGTGAGACTCATATAGCTTTGTTTTCCTCATACCACACCTTTAAACCTCCCAGACCTTCCTATTGAGAAAAATAAGCACTCACAGAGACAGGCAGAATGTAGGTCTTTCAAAGGACACCTTAACTTCGCTCTTCTGTTTTTTTTTATACTAAGATAATTAAAAATGAAGGTAACCCAATGTAATTCTACTTTTTGCATGGAAACAATACAGCCCTTATCAGTGCTTTAGGAGTGCATGGCTGAGGATATCTGTGGCTAGTCTGACCAGCAGAGGCATGCATTTAGTTTAAAGATGCAGAGATGCTTTTAGTTTTCCAGAGACCGTATGAGGACATGCAAAGTAGCTGTGCTCCCCAAAAGCTGCAGCCCAGCTTTTAGACTATCTGTTGCTGAATTCCAACAGCTACTCTTTCTGCAATTACAAAACTCCTAACATTTCTAAATTCACATTTTTATCTTTCCCACCACCTGAGAATGCCATCTGCTGTTTATCACAAATATATCCAACTTCCCATAGCATATTTCTTTGGGATGTTCTCAAAATCCATTTTGGTAGGACTCTGTTTTTCATTTTGGTTTATTTTTGGTTTGTTTATTTATTGATCAAAGCATGCATAGTGTAAGGCACATGTGGGTTTTGCTGTATTTTCCCCTTCTGTTGTAATTTGTCAAGCAGTGGATTTTAAACTAAAAGGACAGTCCTTTGTTTGAGCTTCTGGTCACAATACTTATTAGCACCCACAAAGCAATGGTTCCTGTGGATTAAATCACATTTGACATACTTACATTTGAACTTACGAAACAGCCAGTGCACAAACAAGGATCAAGTTACCCAGAGCAGTTATATATTTTCTACAGAGTATACTGGCTTGCCTAGCAGAATAAATTGGGATGCATTTTCCTAGAATATGGTGACTTTCTGACAACAGGTGTTTTCAGGTTTGGGGTTTTTGTTCAAATTGTCAGAGAAATGTGTTCATTTCAAAAGAAGCCTTGTTAGGAAACCTTTTCAACCTCCGTGTGGAAATCCAGTCAGAGTGGACTCTGATTACAGCACACTTTAAATCAGAGTAAAATGTTGATGAGTGCTTATGCCCCTAAAGTATTTTGATGTGGACCCTTTCTCCATCTATTCTTTTAGTGAAAGCTCAATTTAATTCTTTAAAGAAGTGTGAGATTCATCTAACCTACTGGTAATTTCTAAAAACCAGCTGTCTAAGCATAGTAATCAAGGCTTCAGCTACAGTGAAAGGAAAGAAGCAGCTGGAAGGGGCAGGTACCTGTGTTTCAGGGTGGCACAAGCTTTTCTCTGATGCTGCCTCTCCTGTGGCTTTAGAAGAAACTTTCAATCACAACAATACTGTCATTCTGTGAAGATCCTGTCCTTCGTGACTTGGTATTTTTAACCCAGGTCTTGAAAACCTCAATTAAAAACCTCAATTAAAAACCTGCTTTCCCTCTCTTTCTAAAAAGACTTTAAAGATCTCCATTTCTGGATGCAGCACAAAAAGAAACAGAGGCTGCAACTTCAGCTTTCTCTCAAATCAGATTTAATTATACAAACAACCCTAGTCTGGGGTTCTCACTCAAAGATAACACTTGGAGCCTGCTGCTGTACTGCCTCTAGACACATTTTGAACTTCACTGAGCATTCCAGACATAGGTGTCTACTGCAGTTTGGGATAATTCATCATATCCTAGACAGACAAACAGGGCTGGGAGATGGAGTCTCTTTCATTGCTGGCTTAGCAGGTAAAGCCTAAATGATACTATATGCTTATACAATGGCAGCAGATGATACTATATGCTTATGCAAATCCAGCCAACATCTGAACTATGCATTTCTGAAAATCTTGCTTTAAAAACATGTAGAATCAATGAAAACAGCAAGATTTCAGGAGGAAGGATCATCTATAGTGACTACAACATAAGCCTGGAAATTAGGGGACCCAGGTTTAGCTTCCTTCTCTGTCACAGATATTTCATGTTATCCTAGATAAGTCACTTTGCCTTTCTATGCTTCTTACTCCCACTTGTCAAATAATTCTTTCTTCCTCACTTCTATGGGATATCATAAAGCATGTGAAGTGTCCAGATTTTATAGTATTAGTTGCCATAAATGTATCTGAGACTGTCAGTTCTAAGCTGGTGAGGGTACATTTTGTTAGATATTCCAACAGTTATTTCGACATTATCCTGCATAACCGGGCAGAGCCAGCTCACGATTTTGCTGAAATACAGATTTGGGTTTTGTGGAGTTTTGTTTTATTTTCTGTCTTTGTTTTATCACAGTGATGGGGGGAAGGGGCTGAGGAACTTCTGGCAAAATTAGAAGATGAGGGGAAGAGCCTGGGTAGGATGTGAGGTTGTCAATCAGGGTGTGCTGCCTGCTGCTATCGAGGTGTTGGAAAGACTGAAGGCAGTAGCTTCAGTTACTGGCAGACATCATCCTAAAACACCTTATTCCTCCCTTACTAGCAACAACAGCCACCAGCCATGGTTGTTTTGTTAACCCAACTGTTTGTTGCCAAACCCAACTATTTTGAAACTCCTAAACCCAGCTTTGTAATAAAGGCAGCATTACACTCATCACCTGAGGTTCAATTTAATTTCCTAAGCAAAGGCATCCCTAGGTTACCTTAGCTACATACTCCAAGCTGGAATATGTGACACAATACCTGTAAGAGACCTGTGCCTGCTTAGAGAGGCAGCTGAAGATCAGTTACCTTAAAGGGTCTTGAATTGCCCAGGGTACCAGTGGTTAGATTATTGAATCAAAGACTTTGTCTTGTGTGTCTAGAATGTAGCTGAAATAAACTCATAATAGACCCATAGAACAAATACTGCATATGTTCCCCTATTGATACTTGCTCTTCATTACAAGGTAATGAGCACTAGTTATGATGTTCACTTCTCATTTCTGGTGTCATTTTTGGGTTTAGGCTGTTCTTCTGCACGATAAATGACATTATACAGCACTACCAGAAAACATGAGCTTTTAGAGATTGAATTTATGGGACATCAGATATCTTAGGTTTCTAATAACCTGACAGGAGTTAGGAGCCTAAGCACCTGAGCAATTCTGTCCCTTATTACTCCAGTATTATGTAATGCTCATAAGAAGAGGGAGAATAAATGGGGAAAGAAAAAAATAACTCTGTCAATCTACTAACTTTCACCAGCCAAGACAAACAAACAAGTAAAAAATCCCAATTCTGAATAACCTCCAGTGGAGATTTCTAGCCTAATTTGCTCATGATAATGGATGAGTGCTTTTCCCTAATTGGTAGTTTCCAGTGGGAGTATGGACATTTTTGTTCTCTGATCGCCCCGGACATTGCTAGAATAATGTTTCAATTGATAGTCTGGCACTTCACTCCCACTTTTTCCTCATACTACAATTTCAGAGTCAGTTAAGTCATCTGATGATGCTGTTTAATTCTCTTATAAATAACAGGTTTGCAGAATGGGAGAACTGCTGCTAAGAAATTATAGCCCAACAGAACAATTTGGGCATTACTTTGGATGACACACACGCTTCTTTCATTTCAAAATTATTATTGTGGTGTTTTCATATAATCTTTGATTAAATTGAGAAGTTAGCTTGAAAAGAACTCCAGTAACTGTAACCCAGTTCTGTACAAACTGATTTAGTATTGGCAGTGCTTAACCCTACATAATTCTCTTTCAGCTCCTCTATTTTTTTTTTCTCAGATTAATAAAAAAGCAAATATACACAAAAAAAATTAAATTAGTTTTCAGGCAGAAAAACATTTGTATGGCAAAATCACATTTTTGCAAACTTCACAGTTAACACACTTTGTGCTAAGAGATCAGTAAGATTATCTTGAGAGATCTAAGTCACATGGAACAAATAACCTCTACACATAAGATGACAGATACTTTTCTGCCCTTATCCCAAAGGCACATTATCTCACTGATGACTCTTGCAAGGCTTCTTGTATCTACTTTGAGAGACGAATTACGTAGGTGATATTTTTCTATGCTAGAAAAATTACTGGCCAAATGGTAAATCTGCAATGCATGCATAATGGATAGCATCATTTCCCTTCAAAGGTCTTTAGAAACTCTAAGAACACTATGGGATAAGTGATTATCTTACCTGCAAATCACAGTGCATTTTCTCTGAAAACTCATCAGATAGAGACCATCTCATTTGGTCTCTATCCATCACTGTCTTTACCAGTTTGGAATATACAGTATGCTTGAACACATCTTGTCCTGCTTTTGCCTATCTATTCTGTCTCTCGTAGGACTCATAAGTTGGGAGAGGAAGTGACATATATTAATGCAACAAATTGTGCCAGATGCAGTGGTAACATCCTAGAGCATCTAATACATATATGGCCAGTAAATATGACATTAAACCCATGGTAGTCCAGTGGCCTTCTGGAGCAGCATCAGAAGACCACATACCTTCCCTCATATATTTCAAATAGGACTAGATACCCTATGAGAGTAAATTTCTTCCAGAGAATGATTCTTCTGGTCTACTTTAGATGTCTACACTGAGATTAAATTAATCTCACCTTAGATCTTTTTCATCTATTAAAGAAACAAACAGTAAATATCTTCCTACTGACATTGAAACTATAACTGTAGGTTTCAGTCTACAGATGAGATATTTGTATTTAGGTATGTAAATTAGGTTTTCACAAGCGATAGATGTGTTTAAACTGTGTATGAGAGTTTGACTCTCTTTAGTCAATGAAAATCTGAGGCCATATTCACTTCAGTTAGAAGCATCTAGCTCTGTTTCAAGTGATCAAGGATTTCCCACTGATCCATTTATAACTGGCAAGTAAGACACTAGACACAAAAGTAATCTGTAGTTTCTGAGCAGCAGGGAGATGGTTGAATAGGAGAGTACAGGGTGCCTACTATGACATTAGACACCTACAGATAATTGAATCCTGTCCTCTCCACCTGTATTAATTATTGTCTCAATCCAGCTACTTAAGCATAGGCATCTGAAGTCTACTTTAAGCTGTCTGGTCTGCGTAGAATGCTGTAGAAGGGTTCAAGTCTATTATTGGTTCTGTGTTATATCTGCTGCATCATGCATATACCTAATAGGTATTGTTGCCTCTCACACAGAGCCAGACATTTAAGGATGTGCTACTGAACCAAACCCAAGAATCCTGCTTACTGTAACTGAGAACAGCTTGAGGTCAGGGATCTATTTCCCTTGCTGTAGGTGATGGGGGTCTGTTGAAGAAATATGGGGCTGTCTTGTCATCATACCAGAAATTATATAGAGACAAGTAGATGCACAACTGTGTTTGCTTTATGTATCAGCAGAAGCCAAAGTTTTCCTCACAAAGGTCATTGTAAGCCTAGATCTGAGTAGAAGGCAAGTTTGAACTTGTTAGATATTGTCTGAGACATCAACTTATTAGGAAGCTGCATCCAATTTGGTAGCTAGGGATTTCAATCACTCTTTTCCCACACAAAGGTCAGTAGAACTTCAGAGTTCAGAGGAGGTGGAAAAGAGTTTTCCTTTGTGCTGACCCACCAGAGTCAGGATATCTGAGAGGCAGGATAGAATAATTTGGTTAGAAGGGATCTCTGAAGGCTATTGTGTCCAACCCCCTGCTCAAAGCGAGCCCATAGGTCTGCAGAAGCCTACAAGTGCCATGCAAAAGAGATATGTGAAAAGGCCTAGTAGACTGCAGCACAATCATCTTTCATACCCCTTTTGGGGTGCTTCAAGTGGGCAAGTCCTAATAGATAAGACGTCGCTAATCTCCTTGCCTTATTTCAGCTCTTTTTTTACTTTAAAACAAAGCTCTTCCAAGCCTGAATAAGCTCCATTTGTCACCTTGCTGATTTCAAGAGGAAGCCATTCTCTGTAGTGGCATTTTTAATAAAAGAGTGCATATTTTAATTTACAATGGAGTCTTTTTAATAGCAAAATACAATAGAATAAACTAAAGTGAAATAGTAGAAGATTGGCACCGCACACTTCAACATACAAAGATGGACAAGTTTAGGAGCAGCAGGTGCTTCATTGCTTCATGAGAATTCACTGGAGAGGATCTAAGAGAATTAGGAATATCATTTGTTAATGTTTAGTCTTCTGTAGTCTTCACATTTACGTACAAAAGCTTTTAGCTAATTTAGCAAATCATAATGTAAAAGCAAATTTAAGAATTTTTATAAACAAAGGGATGAAAGTTTCGGCACAGACTGTCAGCTGCTATAAATGCATCTCCTCGTCTTTTTTTCTCCATACCAATTCCCATCAGGACCTTCCAAGTTCTGTTGTAGTCTCCAGCACTGATATCTGTGAGTGAATGTTTTACCCATAACATATATTGAAATTGTTTTCGAAAACATAGCTGTTTATTTAAAAATATTATAGATTTGTAAGTTTTTATAGAGAAGAGGTTTTATCTTGAAAGCCAAACTTTCTGATCTTCAGCCATATAAATGTTGTGCTTCTTTTTGTAATTAAAAATGAAAAGTTATTATTCTGAGAAAAACAAAACCATTTTCTGACCATGACTATTAATAGCAGCTGTTTTTCTCTTTTGAAATACAAATGAAAATTCCCAGATAAAAAGTACAAAGTTGGGGGTTTTTTTTTATTCCTAAGAAATTTCAGGAGACAAATGGCTTCTTTGCATTTCACCAGTGTGAAGCAGACCAAACCTGCGTACTTGGAAATGCAGCACTATCTGCAGTGACTAGGTGCAAAACTATTTGAAACTGCTCATTTCTTTTCCTGGCTTAGCAAAGCCTCTGATCTTCCTGTAACTATAGCAACATAACCACAAGCTGCTCAATTTTAGATGCTATTCGTGCATTGTCTATTTTCTTCCAGAATATAGAAAGATAATGGGATACAGACTCTCTGCTTTGTTTGCCTTGTTAAGTTATATTTAAATAATAAGTGATATACAGAATGAATTAGAAATCCTCCTGTCTCAAAATGTTTTTAATGCTAATTTATTTACTCTAAGACTTAGAAGAGGTGATACGTTTTCCTTAGTGTAGACACATCATTCCATTTGAGAAGCACTAGGGGCTCCCACCTGGTATCCAGCTGCCACAGCTCAAGGGTAGATGTTTGGGAGCTTGTAGATGTCTTAGGTGGAAATGCATCCCTATATCTAGGTGACTGAATTGCACTGAAAACTGGCTATACATATTTTGGAAGATACTTGTTTCCTGCCTACAAAATGATTGGATATTTCCTTAATGTTAAAGATTCAGGTAATGGCAAGATACAACCTCCTGGAACATACTGGACAGGACTATATTAGAGCACATGAAACCCAGCAAGTTGCTTTTTCCCCCCTGCATTTTCTTCTCTTTGAGTTTTCTTGAGATACTGCAAACAAAAAAATTTGAAGTGGAATTTCGGGATTTTCTTGTCAGGTAGTTTTGTCTCTTATGCAATTTAAGAAGCCTTTTTCCTCCTCAACCTGGAGTGATGCAGGTTTCCTCTAGGTCTTGTGTTATATTAGATGATCCCATGCAGATGTCTGAAATAGCATAAACATGCAGTTCTGCAGGGATAAACCAGCTGTCGTGTTCATGATCATAATGAAGATTCAAGCCCTGCAATGAAGATCTAATCAAAACAATCAGAAGACAACATCTAGACACATATGTATAAATATATGACTCTCAACCTGACTTTATTCAGTGTATAAAACTGAAAATGAAAAGTATTTGAGGCCTCTTAGGGTACATGATATATTGACACAGAGATGACAAATGGAACAGGATAATTTAGAGATTTCCTCTTCAGGAAAAGCAGAGTAACCTAGGACACTATAAACAATTTGGAAACTGAGTGAAGCAGAGGGCACTTTTGTGCGGAGTGCAGACAAAGTGATTTTACTCATTCTTTTAATCATGTCAATGATACAAATAACATGCAAAAGGATAGAACCTTTTTGTGCAAAATACCTACTATTAATACTTCAGGTAAAAAAGCAAAACAGAACACTTAGCAAGTATCACACAGCTCATCATATTTCTAGTATTGGCAAGGGAAACTGAACATTTCAGGAGTGTCAAGTCAAATGCTCTAGTGTTACAAGGATCAAGTTGAAAGACAGGCCCAGTAAAAGACCAATGTCCTTCCAGTTACAGCAGCATGAGCTCTGATTATTATCTGATCGTTCAAGATCCAAAGTGTGAATCAGCGCATGTACAGCATGGCCATCCACAGTTGATTTCTGGACTTTCTCTGTAGTCATTAGAAATAAAAAAGCTCAGAAAGCAATTCAACACAGCTAGTCTAGATTTTTCAGAACAGATTGAATTACTCATTAGGATTTATTTCTCTCTATATTAAGTGAGGACAGAGTGATCAGGGCAGAATAGATTCCTACCATCAGTGACATGGACCACTCCTAAAGGAAGAAAGAAACTATTTTGCAGCAGGTTTCCATACTGACCCCAAAAGGTTAAAAGAGTAATAAGTGCCGGAAACCATATGAATCTTATATGACTACATTAGGATTCTATCTATTTTTTTACAAATTGTCCTAACTCAAACCAGAATATCTTTTACATTTTGTTATCATTCTGATAAAAAGTTTCACACTATATCTCGGAGCAAAGCTGGTCAAACTTTTGCTTGGGGAGATAGTGTTTCTATCTCAAGTGAGGTCCACGACATCATTCTTGTAGAAAACTCAACAGAAGCTTTTTGTTATATTTTTCAATGTTGAGTCACCTTCTCCAGGGAGTGCACAAAAAGATGAAAATCTCCTCCTTCCTTTTTTCTTCTGTTTCTAGATATTTTTCTGCACACACCCCCCCCCGAGAAGATTTTTTAGAACAACTTCTAGTCCCTAATTTGCAAATAATAATACATTATCTTAATCTTATTTCTTGTTTGTGAGCATAAAAATAGTATTGCTCATAGGAATTTTAAATTTAGGAATAGGAATTATATTATGCAAGAACATAATTGTTTGCAAGATCAGAATATAACCATGTAAGCATTCCTTTCAAAGTTTCTCTAGTTTGTTTTTTTTTGGGTCCTTCCTGAACTACTTATATAAATTACTAATATCCAAATGGAGAAGGGGAAAAAAGCACTTATGTTCCAGATCTGAAATCAAAGAAAGAACTAGATTATTTAAGTGACATCTTAACCTCTGAAGAGTGGTTAATAAACAACAGCTAAATAATAGTATTTCAGTCACCCAAGGGCAAAATATATTAGCGTATATGTCATATATATGTATCATATCACGCATTTGTGACCATAAAACTGAATGCTTGCTCAGATAGCTATCAAAAGAATCTAAATTCAGCATTTCTAATAAGGAATGCATATAATCCGATAAATAGTTATGAGCACACGCAGACAAATTCCTCACTTTTTTCACTGTTCCTAGAGTTATTACAAGAATTTAAAAAAGGCATAAACGCAGCTTTGCTTGCCCTCCTTGTCACAGACATCCCAAATCATCTAAGATTTGGGGCCAAGACCCCATTGCTAGTCACCAAAACTGTTGCTTACCTACCTATGTTCTCCCTACCGATTCCCCCCCTCCACAACCCTTCAGAATTCAGTTCTGTTTTCCTCAAAGTCGGACAGATGAAAATATTAACTAGAAGTTTCTCCTTAGGGCTGGCAATTGTGAACAAAAGCCCATCTGGTTTTATTTGCTTCCTATATTTCTTCTGTCATGAGAATGAGAAGTCGCAAATCCAGCACCAGACAGCTACATGACAGAATGCGCTCTCTCTCCTTTTCCTGAGAGACCCCAATCCTCATATTTGCTCTATTCTGAGGGATAAAACTCTCACACCCTTACAAGATACCACCAGTGTTAAGTCACCCTCACTCTATGGCTATTCAGACTACTCCCTGTCAAAGGTCTTTCCCGGTCAGCTAAAGAAGAATGGAAGGCAGAAGAATTGGACACTTGTCTCTGTTGTTGAAGTAATGCTGCTCAGCAATTAGGAATGTAAAAATTTGGGTGCAGGGAGGAGATAGCTAGCTCAAAAAAGTGAGTTCTTCACAAGATATTGTAAGTCTGATCTATTTGAATTCACTATGAAGTAAGGAATGTCCTGGGGTGGAAAGAAGTAGGGGTAAGAAGAAGCTGGCACAAGCTTAATAAATTCACTTCTTTCATAAAGGGAATGGTCTTGAGGCTGATGAGAATAAGAACTTTTCTAATGTGAAACTTCTTACCTGAAAGAGAAAAAAATTAAATAAAACTTTGATTAAAGCTCAGCATAATATAGCAAATATTTCTGGGGAAGGCAGGTATTTTTGGTTCAGCATTACAGATATCCAAACCAGCATATTAAGGTTATGTTGTTCTGGTCTTGCTAGAGTAGTTACCAACAGCAAAGTGAAAAAAAAAAATCGGCCGTTCAGTGATATTGATTTTGCTAATAATCTTGTTGCAGCATGTTAGTGTTTTTTTCTGTAAGCTACTTGGAACACGTTTGAAAAGTCTGGCTAATGGCATGTGAAATCATATATACAGTAAAAACTATTACACACTATGAAATACATCTTTGCAGTGTTATTAAGTGGCCTTGCTTCATTACAAATACAGTATAATCATCATGGTTGATGGAGTTTAAACAAGAATTCACTGCAGTTTCTTCCAGTTCAGCAAACATAGCTATATCAGAGGTTTTGTATTTAGCTACAAACATTTAGACTTAAGGAGAAAGTCAAAGGGTATCTGGTATTCATGCAATATTACATTTTTTTTTAACAAGTACACCAGTGATCTAACAAATTCATCAGTGGCTCTGAAAACAGAACACAATGTAAAAAAAATGAATATAAATATTTTAGGATTCAATACAGAGACCTTTTAGCACAAATTGCCTTTCAAACATCTGTTATACCTTATTTATGCAGCATAAACAACCTATGAAATTACAGTTTAGATTAGTCTATATTCATTCCTCTCTATACATAAAGTAGGAGCATAAAAAAGTGCTAGCCCTTGATTTTAGGTGTACAATTCAAGTCAGGTTTTGGGCTTAAAAAACGTTTATATTTCAGATGTGTGTTCTGACTCAATCTGTTCTTTCTTTAATGCTATTTTCTGTTGGTTGCTTGTGTGTTTTGTTTTTTCTTTTTTTTTTTTTTCCCCCAAGAATGGCAGCAATTAAACCAGCACTAAGGGACTGCTCGTGCATTTCATACATTAGGAACCAAGCTAGTGTTAGGAGTCCAATGTAGAATGAAAAAATGACTGTTGGGGGACTTAAACTGGACGCTATCTCCTCAAAACATTATCAGATCTACACTTCATTTTACATATACTGTTGTTTCCACTTTAATTCTATAATTATACATGGGGCATTACTGAATTTTAGTGTGACACATTTGATTGCATTGAATAATGCTGCAAAGAAAGAATAACAGGGAAAGTTGGGATAATCTTCTTTCAATTAATAACTTTTATGGTGTAAAAGTGAGTCCATTTCCCAAGAGAAAGCCAGGTGTTGATGAAGCACCTCTTGTCAGAAACCCTCAATCACTTGAATAGACTTTTATTATAGTGAAGTTGGATATGAAGGGGTTTCATATATTTCAATATGTTCATCTTTGCCTTCAGCGTCTGTCTTGGTTCCTCTGGTAGAACAAGTTCATTGTGTGCAAGGATAAAGCATTCCTTATCTTCTTGCTAGATACGATCATATACTTCACTTTGATATCACTGCAAGTAGTATCCTAGCATGAAAGAGTGGAATTCTTTTCATTTGATGGGTAACATCTTTGAGTTTTTTTATTAAGAGAAAAGGTGTAAAGCATATCATTGCACCTTGAGTCCTTCCAGTCAAGGTGTTCCTGACATCAGCTCTGAAATAAGTATGTTGCCTCTATATTTAGATTAAATTTAGAGAATAAGAGTTGCTTTTTCTGAAGTCACCATAAAATCTACAGAATCTATTGTTGCAGGAGACTCTTGAGTTGACTACTCTGGATTCTTTCAAAGTTAAATTCATTGAGAATGACATAAACAAGATATTTAGCACCTGACCAAGCTTCCAGCTTGTTTCTAACTGTTGCTGTTACTGTGATATGCTACCAATAGCTCATCTTGCTTGCTGCTGATATATTTGACTGAGCTTCTACTTCTTACCTGTGGCACTGTGCTTCCCAACCTGGCCTTTATTTCCTGTACTCTGCTCAAGTGACAACCACCAGTGGTGGTCCTAATGGATGCATCTGGTTGTGATGGCCACATCTGGCTCAAAGTGGATTCCAAGGAGACAGATAACACCACAATAACCAAGAGTTAATCTGAGCAATGTGTTCCACCCAGCCATAGTGCTGGTCAAAGTCCAAGTACCAAGTCTGGAAGAAACTAACTCCTCTAGTTGGAATGTAAATATGCCTATGAGTCAATTATCTTACTTAATTAGTGGATGGCCTAGGGCCCATTTTGCTCTTCTGCACAGCAGCAGGTTGTACACCAGGATCTCCCCTTGAGTAAGGATGCATTTCTGGGTTGCTTCTCAAGGTTTAAAGATCCTCAGTGAGTGATTAATAGCATTCTAAACTTTGAAATCTTACTTAAGTGACATAAAGGACTGATTGCATGTATATATAATCCTTTAGACATGAACTGTTGACCAAGTCTGGGACTAAGTCTGGATCCAGCTGCACCTAGACGTCACTCTGAGAAGGAGTTTAGAAAGCAAGTGGGTCCTTTTTGAATCGCATGATTCAATGGGAGGGTCTTCCTGAGAGGTTTGTGTGCCCTCTTTGCAGTAAATAATCAAGTGTACCTTGCCATAAAATCTTGTGAAACCACTGTCACATTTACTACTGAATTTTGTTAAATCACAGTTTTATATCAATAAACCTATTGCTACTTCTCTCTTGTAAGTGAAGAGCATCACTCCATTTGTGACGCTACCTGCTAAAGTAACAAGGGTTTATATGGAAAATGGTAATACCATTAAGCTTAATGTGCTTATTTCTTTTTTTTTCTTTCTGTTCTATTGATCAATAATAGTGCTCTGACCCACATACTAAAGAAAACAGAAAACAAAACCCAAAAGGCCACAGAGAAGTAATAAATCATTATTTAAGAGTCAAGGCACAAAGGTCTTCAGTTTTTGAGTGATTTTCAAGGTGTGGCCCAGAACTAATGCATTAAGGTTCTCCATGCCAAGGGACATAATAAACAAAATTACAAGGTCCAGTTCGAGAATAAATGGTTACAGTGAAGTAAAAATGTGAAATAGTGGTTTCTGGACCCTGGGCAGATCAAGAACAAATACCTGCAAACTGATGAGGAACAATGTGCTTAACAGCAGGAATCAAGCTCACAGATCAGACTGCTTTTTCTAATGAAATTTTCAACCATCTGATTTTTCTCTACTTGCCAATGACAGCCACGAACAGAGAAAATGAGCTGCTTTGTATCATTAGTGCACTGATGGCTGCCAGCTCAAATCCCTTTACCTGCTGACCTGCCCATCCATAGCAAGTAATTTTGCAGAGTGCTGCAGGAGACCTTTACCAAATTCACATTTACCAAAGGCGGAACTGCATGTTATCATTTAGCATTTCAGAGCACAGGAAACCATTTCAGAGCTATTATGTCTCCCATGTTTCCAGAAGTCATCAGTGTCAAAGGAGGCCCCATACTTCTTCAAAAGAAGAAAAAAAAATCCTTTTTGGTTATCTATTTCCAGAAGCTGTGAACTACTGAAAGCTGTGCACTATGCATCATCCTGACTGGACCAAGATGTATTAAGGGAACCTGAATACTCCAGATTCTATCTGTTTACAACTTTCTCTGTAATCTGTCATAGAAAGGAAAAACCTAGGTGTAATGCAAGAAAGAAATTATTGGGGTTGGCCAAATATTCTCTGTGAACATCTTTTTTGGACACAAAATTGTGTTTTCATTAAACACATGCCTACAGTGTCTGCTCGCCTTAAACTTTCAATTTTTGTCAGATAAAGAAAGCTTCAGGATTTTCATCAAAAAGACAATTTTCCACAGGAAAGAATTCTGTTGTTTGACTGTATCTAGAAATTACCAATTTCAAAAGATAATTTCCTAAGCTGAGTCACAATGAATATGATTATTTACACATAATGCTAGTCCTCACTGTGGAATCTGAGCAGTCTTCACTAAAAGCAGAACTGATGAGTACATGCAAGCCATAAAGTGAATAAGTCCAACACACCTTGGCATCTTGAAACTGCACGCAGTGCTCTGGGAAATTCCCATTTCTCCTATTGTAGTATCTACTCTTTCCCCCTCCCCCAGTAGTGCTTGAAATAAGTTCTCCTCCTCTGACATCAGTATTCAATCAAAATTGTTTTGCAAATGAAAAAGAGAAGTTGAACCTAAGAGTCTAATTTGAATAATAATCAAACCCTTGAAGTTAATTGTAATGTAAAGTCTGTTTAGTTTTGCTTTAATTCTAACATTTGAGTGTATATTAAACTTTTAATTGGCCATCTCGTAGAGAAAGAATACATAAAGCTTTGTACATTTACATCACTACAAAATGCACATACAAAAGGGATGTTATTGAATGGGTGACCTTTGTCTTCAAGTTTCATTTTAATCTTAATGGGTCTGATACCACTGCCTTTTCTGCTTGGCTGAAGGCAGAACTGGAACCTTGTAAAGCAGACACTTTTTTTTATTTCTTCTGTGTTTCAACTGTAATAAAAGAACCTTCCCAATTTCCTTATAATCTGCTTCATGTCAGTTACCTCAGGTTGCTAGCTTCGTTCTAATTCTATTTTTAAACAAAGGTAGTTGGTTCTTGTTCTTCTTAGCTACCCTTTGCTTAACCTCTAATTTGAATCTGCCAGTCTTTCCTGTTTGTCACTTAGAAGAGATGCATTAGTAAGAAACAAGCTCTTTGCAGAGAGGAACAAAAGCTTATTTTTCCTTTATTGTCTCATCCTATGCATCTTGTTGAATATTTCATTTTTTATAGGGATTTTATAGTATCCTGCAATAAATCCATCAAAAGCCAGAAAATGCAAAAAAATGGGGTTGTGGGTATAATAATACTTCATGCTAACAGCACAGAGTAGCACATACCAGAGCAAAATGAGGCTCCTGTATAAATCCCTGGCAAGGTTGTAATTTCCTTCAGTAGCCTAGGACTTAATTTGGGTCTTTATAGGAGCTAGGAGCATAAGCAATCTTTTTTCTCAACTTATGCACCATTCAATACTGTAAATTCAAAATATTAATTAAAAAAACCCAACAAACCAAACTACAGTACACACACTCTCCCTCAAAACCTGCGATATCTTACATCATTACTTTATAACCATGACCTAACATGACCTAAGACATTTCTTCTACTTTCCTTTGAAGACTTTGGGGATTATTTAAAACTGATATTTCAAGTAGTTTCCCTGTGTTCTTTATCTGAATATGGGATCTCAAAGTATGTTTCCCCTTCTACTGAATCTTCATGGAGATTTTAGCACTGACTTTATGAGGGGTAGACCTTGTTATTTAAATTCATGTTCTTGATTTCAAATACAAATGTATGTTTCATAAAAAAAAGCTGTTTGATGATAACAAATATTCTCACGCTGGAGGACACAGCAGTGAAGAAATTATATTCCAGGCAACCAAAATTTGAGGGTTTTGCTAAGAGGAAAGCTCATGCTTGTGCTCAAAAGAAGTCAGGAAAACAATAAAACCTTATCAAATAGGTGATGGATCTACCTGTATTTTAAAAGTATAGTCCAAGTTCTTAAAAACATGATAACAGAAGTGGTGTAAACATTTCAAATAAGAATGATTGTGTCATCTAGATAGGATGACCTCTGTAGAAAGAGTGAAAGAAACTGCAACGGTTTAAACTAAACAAAGATGGGAGACGGAGAGAGCTGATTTCGAATATAAGGAGAAAAATGCTGCAAAGAGGATGGGGAGAAACCAGTCTTCCATGGTCATGATGGATGCGACACACAAATAAGTAGTCACACTTCACCTGGAAAAAAAAGTCTAGTTCAGACAATAGGAAATATTTCCTGTCAAGGTGATAAAGTACTAGAATAGATTATTTAACCTATTCTGAAAGACTTCTAAGAGGAAAACAGGAGTTAAAGTGACATGGTATAGCTGATCCCATTAAGTGGCAGATGGCTGGATGAACTCAGGTGTTTTCTGAACAATCTCAGGCTGTTTTCCTCTGATCAAAAATATTTTCCTTTTATAAACAGCATTGATAGAAACTGCTTTTGTTGAAAGTGAAATGTTTTGCAAGAATGTGCAATTTAGGGTAGAGATCTGTTGGGATTTTGATTTACATGATTTTAAGCTGTCTTCTCCAGTTATTATTCTGAAATCATAATTTCAGTATGCAGAAAGAAAATACAAAAGGAAAAAAGGGTACGGCTTGAATCTATTCCTGTTTCTGCTTGTTTGGTTGGTTAGGTTTTTGGGATTTTATGTATTCATTTTTAATAAATGTACAGATCATTCAAACTCAATGATTAATTCAGCTTTGGAAAGTAATCAAGTTTTGTAATGCCAGTATTTCCTGCAGAATTTGTTTTTAAATCTATCACTGTATCAAAACCATATATGTTTTCAGTACTTCACTTTGGTAAAGGAGTACATTTACTGGTGTAATTTTTCAATTAAAAATGCTTTAGTGGAATGTGAATTTTGAACTATTTTGGGAACATTACCTATGTACAATCTACAAGCTCCACTAAACTTCACGGAAAGTGTCATATTGTGTCAAGCAAGAGCTAGAAGTTTCTCTCTCTGAAATAAATGTATATGTGACACTGCATAATGAAACCCAACTTCATCTTTTCCAGTGAAAGACTATACTAAAACTGTCTGTACTTCATTGAACAGTGTTCTGTTCATTGAAGTGTATCCCTCTCTGTGGAGAAAATAAGCTTTTCTAGGTCAGGGCTGCCTCTGTGTATATTAAGGAGAAATTTTTTAATTGTTTCTTCTAAGATTTCTTATAATATAATTTAAAAAGGTAATCAACGCCATCTCTATTTGAACACATGGCAAAAAAAATGTTTTTTTTTGTGTTGCACTAATCAAAGAAGTTTTTTAGTTATTAATGATAGCTTTTATACAAACCGACTTAAATCAATCTCCTGGGTCTGCTCTTGTTCAGAAGAATGCTTATAACTTGCAGTAGCATAAAACTGACATATATGAAATTAAACAATTGCATACATTTTTTTTCCCAGCACATGGGGAAGGGAACAATTGACTGTCAGTAGAATTTGTAAATCATAGGTGGGTTCAGTAACATCCCTAATGCTTTTCATCGCAACTGAGATTACAAATTAAAAACAACTATTCTGAGTTGTTGTACGCTCCCTAAAGATAATTCAAGGTGAAATTTGACATGAAAGGCTGAGCATGAAAAAGGAGGCAGAGGCTACGTAGCACACAAACATCTCCCTTTCCTCCAAACTGTCTGTACAATTCATACCAAGGTAAGAAGGGAATGTAGTTAGCCATCCTGTGTACAGCCTGTTCCTTCAAAAGTATTAGTAGCATTTCAAGTGGAAGAGAACTTGTGGCAATTCAGCTTTGGTTTCCATAGGGACCACTGTACCTTTGCCTGTGATCTCCATCTGTGTTGCCTTGTACTTTTCTGTTGACTGAACACTGTAACAAAATGAGAATAAGTTTTGGTGAATATAGATGTTTTGGTGCAGTTCTGCTTGTGGTAGGAGGTGTTTATAGCAGTTTTCTCTTAGCTTTGTCTTAAGGTCTTCAAACTTCATATAACAAAACACTTTGAAAGCTAATAGTGCAACTGAAATGAATTTTCAAGGAAAACACATTCGCAAAATTGTTGCAATAAACAAGGAGGGAAAAGGAAAGAAAAGCCACCACTACGTGCGCACTGTTTGTATTTTTGTAGTGGATGTGTTTTTCTCAATAGAATATTGCCAAACTTAGGAAACCATCACAAGCCTGCAAGTTCCGAAGTATTAAATTCCACTTCCATATATGATGCTACTGTGATTTATTGCTGCACTTGGTCCATTAGCATCTTATGTCTTTAAGCTTAATGACACCTCTAGTAACTGCCTGAAAGATGCTGCAAACCAGCAGCAGGACAGGGAACAGAAAGAAGATCTATACAGTCTTCAGAGCTGATATGGTGAAGAGCATGCCCCTAGGTAGGGCAAGCTGGTCTTCAGTATTGAGTCATATTTAGTCCAAGCTAACTCAAAGAAAAAGTTGAATTGGGATTTTAGGAAACATTGAGCTATAATTTTTACCCTATCCCAGAATAGCTCCATATCCCCCTTTTTTTTTCTGGCTGATAGCTCCTTTGTTGTGTAAACCAGGACAGAAACAGAGAGACAATGGTGCAAGACATATGGCAGCCTCCTCTCGCAATGCACTGGCCACCTAGAGAGTGAGGTCCTTCTTGGTCACCCACATCCCCTCTTAGAAGTCATACAGGGACATGTCACTTTACAGATACTTTGCCTTGTGGATGTTCACCGCAAGCAAATCTTAATTCAGATTCTTTATTTTTTTCCCAGCTCAGGTAATAAATGGGAATGCAGATTACCATATTTCACCCTACACTTTGTGACTGTATTAATGTCCCAGAAAATTCATGGGCCCCATATACTAACAGGCTTGCCAATTTACTATGTGTGTGCTGCATGAAGAGCATGTGTACATAAAGAGTATGATTTCTTCATCCTTGCTATGTGTCACATTCAGTGTTGCTCTGCATGACCCTCAATGGATATATGTTCTGAAATGACATGAACTATTCTGGGGCCCATTGAAAAGGACTCTCAAAACTTAACACATGGATAAATACATGAATATTATAATGAATGATGGTTAGCTGAGTAGGTAAGCGTAAAACTGCAGGATAATTATTCTGATGCACTCACTTGTATCTTTGAGCATAAATTTGGAGCATTTAAGATCAAATAGAAAAGAGCAGGAAACCATTCTTTCTAATTTCCTTACCATCACAGACAGCTAAATTCCACTCAATTAACAATGAGCTCAGTGTTCTATGATTGATGGCAGACATCTTCCAGAACCTTAAAAGTCTTCAGTTGTGATTTCACCTCTTTCAGTGACCATGATTCCTCTACTTCTCTCTCAGTTTAGCCCATATGTTAATTGGTTACTATTCGGTTCTGATCCCATGTCTACATGCAGGAGATTTATATATCCTGTATTTTCTCTATGAGGAGGTATTCATAGTCAAAATCAGCTCAGCACACCCTCTTGAGCTGCTTAAGTCTGTAGCTGTAGCACATTTTCCCTAACACTCAATTTCTCTATCTTTTTTTTTCTGCACCCACTTCAGTCTTTCAACACACTTTTTTGAACTGTGAACATTACAATAGGAACAATGCTTCAGAATCAACCTCCCCTGTTCTATGTGCAGTTAAACTTATTTCCCTGTTACTTCTTTGTAGGTTTGGATTTGTACTCATAAAGATTGCATTAGCCCTGTTACCAAAGTGTCAACAGGGGAGTTCAGGGTGATCACTAGGACCTAGGACCTTTCATAGCTACTGCTTTCCAGGACAGAGTGGCCTCAATCAATCAGGTCATACTAAGTTTGTCACTGTGACCAGTGAGACACTATTTGGCTGTTTAAAAATCCATTTCTGAGTTGCGTATTCATAGCAAGAAAAAACAAGGCTCTGCATGATTATTTATGATGCTCAAAGCATCTGAAAATGGGAGTAAAGGAGAAGAAATGGAAAAATTGGTACTAGTAGCAAAACTGAATAGCATTTTTTCACCTTTTTTCCTTGAGTTTGTTTGGCAGATATATTCTAATTTTCCTTTGCACAAAATAAAACTTATTGCGGATGAGTTTTCTATGGAGAGGAATTACTTCTACTGACACCCTCTGTTCTTCCTCAATTGGACGCGCTCCTTTTAGTTCTTTTGTCGAGTACGGATGTCATGGCAGCATGCTTATAATTTTCCTTAACACTTTCTCACATATTAGTGCAATGTAGTGTAGGTTTTTCTGAAGTCTTCTAGGCATCTTTGAGCATGTTCTACATTTATTAAATAATAAACTTCTAACGGGGGATTGAAAATCTCAAAGAATTTATGGATTCAAAACATTCTCACTTGCTCGTTTTAATGTATTGGTTTCTACCGGACTAGAAATTGCTTTTTCATGATTGGTATAATGGCATCATAAGAAAATGCAGAATAAAAGTTCTGCATGAAAATTTCTGCCTTTTTCTTCAATGCTCTGCTTTGCCATCTCATCTTGCTGTAGTTTTAAATGAGAGTTGGTGGTTTTATTTATTCCTAATATTTTTCTTACTGAGTGTACACCATCCTCACATGAATCTTCCATTTTTCCACCATGTCTGTAGCTAAAGTATTTCTTGAAACATAGTTAATCACATATTATTATTTATACTTTTTCCCATTTACTAAATGTTACTTTTCTTATTATTGTCCTAAATGCTACCCTGATTTTTTCACTGAAGTAGGAGAAAATTTAATACAGATTTTCATTTTATTATAATGGAGTTATAAAATCATAGAATAATTCCGGTTAGACAGGATGCCTGGAGGTCTTTAAGACAACCTCCTATTTGAACACAGGCTAACTTTGAATTTTGATCAGGTTCCAGTGTTTTGTCCAGTACAGTTTAGAAACTGTTCAAAGAAATATATCCGACAGCCTGTCAGGGCCACGTTCCAGCCTGCTCTCCTTGCAAAACTGTTTGACTTTATCCTGCAAGAATTTCCATTCTCACAGCTTGTGACTGGTTCTTTAGGGTCTATTTTTGTGGTGTACATCTGTGAAGAGCCTCCATTCCCTCCATGCTCTCCATTTATGTCTCCTTAAGATAAAGAAGACCCAATGTATAATGTTATTTTTAACATATTTTTTCTTTACAATGAGTTTTGCTCTTTCATTTTTAACTATACATAATGTGAAGACAGAGAGAGTCTAAGTCGTTGTGAATGTCTCCATTTTCTCCTCTGAAATAAAGGATATCACAGTAGTTCCTGAAGCGAACATTAAGGTCCAACCACATGCTTCGTCTTTATCCATCATTATAAGATCTAAGGTAGTTATCTCATGCTGTGGGTAATATTTAAATGCTGGAGCATAAACTCTAAATGGCAATTTATTGCCATTACATATAAGGAGATATAAGAGTATGTTATATATTATACAGACTTAAACAATTTACTTTAAGGACATGACTCTACAGGAGCCTAAATCCAAGTAAAATGAATCTCAGCTACCCACTCTCTTTTCTAAATGGACCCATGCAACCAGCTGGTGAGCTTGTTGAAGGAACAAACCTAGCAATAGTTGAATCCTGAAAAAAAAAATAAAGATGTTTAGCTGGAGTCTGCTGGTAAGAGGCTGATAATGTGGCCATTAATGATTGTCTTTCTAATTTTGGGCTGAATTTGAATGAGTGTCTCCAATGAGTGCCATTGTTTAGTTTGAACTCACAAATCATCATATTTTACACACCTTTCCGTATTTTAAAGTAATTTCAGCCGTTGTTAATATTGAGAGAAAACTTTAATGTGCAAAACCACTTTAAAAGGGTATATACTCTTCAAGTTAGTAGAAATGTATTAAACACACTTTCCAGGGTCATTAAATGCATTCAGTGCCAATTCACCTCTTTTTTGTGGTATTGGAAGGAAGCTATTAAATCAGCTGTAATTACCACATCAAGTAAGATCTTCATAAAATAAGAAAGGAAAGAGTTAATGCTGCGCCATTATATGGAATTTACAGGCTTTGCCTGATCATGTTGAAGGTGTTTCTGTTGTTATCACTGAAGTAAAGCTAGCTTAATCTCCAGTGATGAAGCTCTACTTCCATGATTAATGAACAAATCACTGTTTTCACAAGGGCTCATAAGACAGCCAGTTTCTCCCTGCTTATTTAGGAGACCCTTTGGATTTTCTCTGGGGACCTCATTATTTTGTATATGGATAGAGAAAGAAATAAACAGAGCCCTAAAGGACATTTATGCATACATAAAGCAGAATAAGTTATTCTTCAAAGGGGAACCAAGATGAAATGGAGATGAAATAAGTTCTCCAAACTTTGAAGGACCTAGGTGCTACCTCTAAACCTACTTTCTTATCAACTTTAAAAATGTTAGAATTTTTCTCTGTCTTCAATAATCAGTCAGAATTAGATCAGGGTAAAGATCAATTTGTTTTGATGTAGTGGGAGAAAAACAACAGTGGACCTGATTTGAAGATTATAAACTTGAACATTTCTAATTAGAGAAATATTGATTTATTCCAGCTGAGCTTCTGAACCACAAAGACTTCATCAAGCACTTGACTTTGCTCCATCTCATGCTTAACCAAGTGAGTGACAGTATTTCAATTTATTATTGTTTGTTAATGCGCTGTTCTTTATATGCCAATATTCCCTTCCCAGGCAAAGAGTGTTATCCAAATTTACAAGGACAGCATAGGTTTTTATTATAAGCATTTGGGTACTCAGCTCTCCTCAGCATATGTAAGTCAATGAAGATGCATTGACATACAATGCACTTATAATAACCTGTCACACATTTTTTCACCTCAGTTTCCAATGGATAAGGATGCTCATTTGATAAAGCAATATGGGAATCTAGTTGGTTGTACCCCTCCTTATTTTTTGTGGGTTCACTTGTCAATTTCAGCTATATTTGATGAAGTGTTGTAGGCATAAAAACCGTGCAATTGTGTATTTGATTGAAGAAGAGCTTATTGAGGTCCTCAAAGAGACTGCCATTCTGAATGGCTAGTGAAGAGCTGGAAGTACTGAGTGCACAATATAGTGTACTTAATGTTCGACTTGGTCTGGAAGGAAACATGAATTCATGGAAAACCAGAAAATAGGGATGGTCTTTAAGCTCGTTCCTTTATCTCATGTTCTCCAAGGACCAAGATGAACACTCACATTGATCACAGAGGAAGCATAAGTGAGAGGATTCCTGTTCCAATAGGAACTCCGCAGAGTAGGTAGAAGGGAAAGATTGTGTTTTCCAAAGACTTACATCCCGGCCATCTCTAACAGGGCTGCAAAATCTTAATCTTGTTCGCTAGATTTTCCTCTCCAAAATTAGTTGCAAAACAAAAGACAATTGCAGAGCATTATCCTCTATTGTTGACATAAAGCTTATCATGTAGTCATCTGCATGCACCTCATGGATGAAATTTAAGAAAATGCAAAGTTGTTGATAAATGTTACATTTTTAGCAGTCACCTTTTAAGTTAGGGGAAGAAGCTGTCTGCTAAATCAACTGCTTCATGGAAGCAAGTGTGCTGGGCACAGCGCTCCCACATGTGCTTAATAGGCTCAGAAAGATTCATAGACATTGTTTTGTCTCAACAAGTAGCTAAGTAAAATGCTTTGAGAAGGTGGAAAGGTATTTGTTTATTTTAGAAAAGAAAAGATCCTGAGAGTTTCATCAGCTCTGAAAGAAATTAAAAAGTATTTTTTACTTAGTTTCATTTCTTCTCCTTGTAAAGAGAGAACGTTTTAATCACCTGTAACTACATCTGAAAATACAGTTCACTGGAGATGAGATTAACATGAAACCAGATATCATTGGTGGCATCTGTTCAACCTGCATACACAGTATACTGAAAAAAATTGTATACCTTTGTTACCATATATACTTCAATTTGTTCAGCAGGATTTCATGCTAATGCAATGTCACAGAAAATGTGCCTAAGTTTTATTGAAGTTAGGTATGAGATAGGGTTTTTTTTTTTCCATTAAAATCTTAAAGACTACCACTTTTAGAACCTACATTGGGCTTAATTTAGGAAACTTTCTTTATCAGAACAAATGGAAAAGCAGCCACACAGTTTGGAAACTGAAAAGTTGATACCTTGGTGTCAGTGGTACAAGTCCCTAATCTGATTTTAAGCAGAGTTAGGAGTTCACCTCAATTTACCATGGCCTAAGCAGGTGTCCCTGCCCATGGCAGAGGGGGCTGGAACTGGATGATCTTAAGGTCCTTTCTAATCAAAACCATTCTATGATTCGATGATTCTAAGCAGGCTCCTCAATAAAACTTTTGGTCATTTTAGATCTGGGAAGGAAGGCACTCTCTATTGCCTTTGGATCTACTTCTTGTTAAAACTGGCATGTTTTCCCAAAATATTTTTAATCAGGGGGCTCTGCAAAACCACATTTTGCTGAAACATGACAAACCCTCCACAAACCTAGTGTCTTGGAGAAAAGAAAAGCTACAAGGACGCTTAGTGTAAGACACAGTATCAATGTTTAGCAGTGATTTAAAAAAGCAAGTGAGACTAAATTAAGGCTAAACTAAAATTGAATGAAGACTCCTTTACAAAATATTAAGGCTTCCATAGGAATCACTTGCATTCACCCCCGATGTATACTGCATTTGATTTTGATCACTTTATCCTAAAAATTAAGTGGAAGCAAGAAAAAGGTCCTGAGAAGCGCAATAAAAAGTATAGGTGGTGGGGAGGAGGGTTTCTGTGAAATACAAGTTCTAGGACAAATCTGAGTAAGTTTGTATAGAACAGTAACAGGCAAGACATTAACAATGCAAAAATTATAATAGCAGAGAGAAGATCAACCTGGAGTGTTTCTAAGTGCTTTATTTTTTATTCCATTTCAGAAATCTGAAGTGGCAGGGGGTGTAGGCAGAGAGAGGAGGGCTGTATTTTGGCATCAAATTTGTACCAGGATATTTTTTGAGACTTACATATTTGAATGTTAAAAGAAAAATTATGATAATCTGTAAAAGTCAGTTATTTTGACACACAAGCCACATCTTTCCCTGAGAACTTTCTTTCAAAGAAATGAATAACCTTTCCCCTATTCCATCTTTAAGACATGTTCTTAGTATAAAAAGCTGAGCAATTTTGCTAGAAAACTCAATGGTTTTTCTCATCCCAGGTTTATGTTCTCAGTGGGTCAACTCTTCTCTCAGGTTGCATTCCCAAGAGCTGATGTGCATTTTTGGAGACATCTATGTGACCTCTCTGCGTTAGCATTAAAACAGTTTCCTCGCAGAACCTGAAACTAGTTGGTATCATACAGGCCTGAAACTGCTGTAATTTTAGATAGAAGGTACAAGGGGCACCTCTAGGGATAAGCTAAAAAAGAAGTTGCCTAGAGCAACCAACTTGCTGACAAAGTGGCAAAACTTCCACTTTCCTTTGCTTTGCAAGAGCACAAGAAAATAGGGTTAGATGTTGCTGACAATGGTACTGGAGGAGGAAGCTCAGCAAACATAGGGTGGTAATTGTTTCTGAGGTGAGTGGTGTGGTGGTTTAAGCCCCTCAATAACTCACGCAATTTTCTCACTCACTCACTTCCTCTCTTTCATCCCCCAGTCCCAGGGGGATGGGGAGGATGATCGAAGGAATGCAAATCCCACAGGTTGAGATAAGAACAGTTTAGTAACTAAGGTACAACACAAATCACTACTGCTACCACCAATAATAATAATGACAGGAGAAGTACAAAGAAAGAGAATACAACTGCTCACAAGCCCGACCCAGCCAGTGCACCCCCCAGCAGCAAACCCCCCACACCCTTCCGGGTTTCTGCTCTCCCTTTTTACATCCTGGACATGTGTTGCGGTGTGGCATGGAATAACTTCTTTGGTCAGTTTGGATCAGGTGCCCTGCCTCTGCTTCCTCCCGGCTTCCCCTCCTCCCTGGCAGAGCATGTGACTCAGAAAGTCCTTGGTCAGACCAAAACACTACCAAGCACTAACTGAAAACACTGGTGTTATCAGCGCTGCTCCCAGGCCCAAAATCAAAAACACAGCGTTGCACTACCTACCAAGAAGGAGAAAAATGACTGCTGCTGCTGAACCCATGACAAGTGGGTTGAACCTGCACCAGGAAATGTTGCTGTTTTCACCCTTCTGTGGTGGCAGGAGGAGCAGAAAGGTCTTTATCCCTTATTTTTTACCTGGGTACATGCTTTAATTGTACCACTTCCTTCTCCTTCTCCACTTCTTGTGGTCTAGCTCAGTCCTGAGACTTGAGGTGACCAAATTCCCTATTTTCTATCCCGCTGAGAAGTGTGAAGCCAAGCCCCAGATGTAGCTTCCACATGTTCCAGAGACTACTACTTGCATAGCAGGAATGCCATTTTATTAGGACAAAGCTGATGCAACCCCATCAGGTGAGCACAACTGCTGTCTCTTTAAGAGGCTGTCCATTTGTTTTCACTAGGATCTTTTCCTTAAAATAACTTGAGCTTTAAGTAGATTTGCTAACAGTGAACCAGTAAAATGTATAGAAGGACTTCCATTCACTTTGGAAACTCTAGATTGAGCCCTCTGTATGGAAAAAGCTCCATCAGCTAAATTAACTTGGCCTCAGCAATGCCAGCAAAGTGAGAAGTCAGCATGGTCAGTGGGTGGAAGAGTGGTGCTGCATCTTTCAGTAGAAAAATCTGGTGTGGGTGTTGGAAGAGAAAGAGGATTTTAGTGTCAAGAGCAGGACTTTTTTTAGAGCAAGTAGACATGCAAACTGTTGAACACTGACAGCGCTCCTTTATTCTTTTTTAATAGCTCATAAGTTCTCAAGGCCAGTGATGAAAACCCAGAGGTCAGCAATATAAGCGATTTTCCTGCCAGTCACACTCCCACCTCCAAAAATTAATGTAGGATATGTCAGGTTTTGCTGCTATCAGTTTTGAACTCAGATAATTGTATCAGTGTTGGTGCAGAGCCACCCTGAGAAGAGAAAATGCCGATGCAATATTTCCTTTGCTGTAGATGGAGTCTGTCCGCCTTCAGAAGGTGATAGCACAACAGGCTTCACTTGCAAGTTCTCTTTGTAGTTATGACAGTGAAAAGGGTTTAAAAAAAAATAAAGCTTCAGTTTATTTTTAAGAAATAAACCTTTATAACTGATGAGCTGTCTTGGGAGACTCAACTGCCTCCACCTCCATCACAGATGAAATGAAAAACAACCAACTTTAAATGATGGTATGTATTTATACTGGGCATGATTAACTCTTCAGGAAGGAGCCTACTACTGCAGGAAATAAATGAGGAACCATTTAGAATGATGTGAAAAAAGAAAAAGTGTTAGGGTTAGATAAGTACAAACAAGAACAGCAGTTTATAGTTGTGTTACTTTCTTAGGCAGAGATTACAAGGCCTGCCAGATTTCTTGCTTTAGAACAAAAACGGAGCACCATCTTGATTTGAGAACTGATCTCCTTTTACCCTATGAGATGGGATATTGAGGACTTTTTGCAGAGTGCTTTTGTAGGCAAGACCAAAGCCTTGTTATTGTGGTGGGCTGACACTGGGTGTACACTAGGTGCCCACCAAAGCCACTCTTATCATTTTCCCTCAGTGGCATAGGGGCACAGGGAATGGCAACTGTGATCAGTTCATCCCACGTTGTCTCTGCTGCTCCTTCCTCCTCAGGGGTGGACTCCTCTGTACACTTCCCCTGCTCCAGCGCAGGTCCCTTCTATGGGGCGCAATCCCTCAGAAGCAGACTGCTCCAGCGTGTGTCCCCACAGGGTCACAGCCTCCAGCATCTGGAATACCTCCTTCCTCCTTCACGGACCTTGGTGTCTGCAGGGTTGTTTCTCCTGTGCACCAACTGTTCCCCTTCTTAAATTCATTATCAAGGAGGTGCTACTACAGTCACTGATGGGCTCAGCCCTGACCAGTGGTGGGTCCATTTGAAGTCGGCCAGTTTTGACTTTACCACTGGGGGCAAATTTCTATCACATTCTCATAGACACGACCCCTGTAGCCACTGTAGCTTCTAAAACCATATTCTTCTGTGGTTCTGATGTGCCGTGCCATCAGATCCACCCATGCGGTAATACCCAATCACCCTTTTCTTTCTCCTGGCTGAGTCAGTGGCAGAGCTGCTGACTGCAAATCTAAATCAGGATTTGCTTCACTGAAGCTGTTGTGCTTCATGCAGACACTGCCAAGGTGGGATCCATCCCCAAGCCTGGTATATCTAAGCCATATAAAATATATGTTCCATCATGATGATATCTGGTCCCTTTTACTCATCTCTTCTCATATGTACTTACATAAGATTAGATAAGACTAATCTTTTGGACATTTCCAATAACTCATATATTTTCTAAGATCAAAATTTTACTTGATTTTTGGAAATAAAAATAGGTTTTAAAACATTTGAAAACCACAAAAAAGGTCATGCTGGCCATCTGTACCAATGCTGAAAATCAGCTATACATTTTCTGTTTAAGAAATAACCACCCCTGAGAGCACAGTATATGGCTAGAAAGTACCCAAAAGTCTCTTGCAGTGCTTTACAAAAAGCATTTGTCTACTCTTTCAAAAACTGAGCAGCATCTGGGAGTGATTCAAAGATTCCAGCGTAGATCATGACAGATAAGACGGAACTGAAGAGAAAAGAAATGGAAAAAGCGCTGGTAGTTTGTGACCAACATTGGAGAAAGAGCTGGGAGTTATTCATTGTGGTTAGGAACTCTGAATCATTGTCGCTCAGAAAGTCAGATTCCAGTGAACTCACTACCTGTCTGTCCTGGAGAAGAGCAAGTCAAAGAACCTGGCATGGACGATCAAGTGTTTAAGACGAGTATTCGTTTCTGATTTACATGCTGCAAAAGAGCCTGTAACACTTCTTGCACCTTAGCAAATAGAAAGTATAACAAAGGTGGCTTTGATGTACAAAACAAGCCATGGCAGATACTGGGAAAATTGTGATTATGTATGGTCTTAGAGAAGACAACACTTGTCTTTAATATGAGTTTGTATTAGGACTAATGTGAAACAAAGGGATTGTTCCAGATCATAGTCTGTTCTGACGGATTATCTGCTCTTGTGAACCTTCAGTCACAGAAAATGCATCCAACAGCTCTGCAAACCGTAGTGTCCATGAATCCTGTCTCCCTCTTGTTCGTACTACTAGCTGTATTCCCTCAAACAGCTCATATCTTTTGGCTGCTGAGGTACCTTGGTGCTAGCTTAGGTAAATGACAGAAGGTGAAATACTGAACATGTTACTTGGCTTTTGGCTTGACTTTTGATAGAAACTGTGCTAAGGGTCACAAATATCAGATACTGGAAATGGCACCTGAATGCTGAAAGGAATCCAGGTGTTCGCTTTTTTTAAGATCATGGAATAGGGATATGCACATAAGATATGGAAAGCTGCTATTAAATAAGGCAATTAACTCAGATCATAAAATCATAGAATCAAGGAATCATAAAATCAAGTACGTTGGAAAAGACCTTAAGATTATCAAGTCCAACCATCACCCCAAGACTGAGAAGGCCACCACTAACCCATGGCACTGAGGGCCTCATCTACACTTTTGAACTTCACCACTGCCATGGGCAGCCTGTTCCAATGCCCAAGCACTCTCTCAATGATGAAATTGTTCCTAACATCCAGTCTAAACCTCCCCTGTCCCATCGCTTCTTACTTGGGAGCAGAGACCACCCCCCTCCTGGCTCCATCCTCCTCTCGGGCAGTTGTAGGCATCAATAAGGTCCCCCTGAGCCTTCTCTTCTCCAGACTGACCCCCCCAGGTCCCTCAGCCATTCCCCATCACACTTGTGCTCCAAGCCCTGCACCAGCTCTATTACCCCTCTGGCCCTGCTCCAGCACCTCAATATCTCTCTTATAGTGAGGGGCAAGAACTGAACACAGGATTTGAGGTGCAGCCTCACCAGTGCCCAGTACAGGGGAACAATCACTGCCCTGGTCCTGCTGGCCAAACTATTTCTCATACAGGCTAGGAAGCTATTTAGTTGTTAAAGTCCTTCTCTTAACTTGGACTAACATAAACTAAATTTGGATACTTCACTTGAACTGCAACATTAAGAATTCAGTTACCTCAGTTTCTTTCATAGTTAATGGATAAAAACCACCACAGAACTCAATCATCTTCTGAAGTTGTCTGTATTTTTCTATTAATCATAGAACCACAGCATGGCTTAGGTTAACAGGCACCTCTGGAGGTTGCCTCCTCCAACACCCCTGGCCATAGCGAGTTAATCTATAGGAGGTTGCTCAGGTTTGTATACAGCTGGGTTTTAAATGTCTCCTAAAACCTTCATGGGCAGCCTGCTCCAGTGCTTTGTCATTAATATTATGCAGAAATATATCATTAATATTGTAGAGAAATATAGGTTGATTAGGCTTACAAATTAATGCTGGAGTTAAATGTCTCAGTTAAGACAGGCTTAACATATGTGAACTAGTGACTTGTTAAAAACTACCAAAACATTTGATTTACTCTAAATGTCTATGGGATTTAAATATGTGTTAACAAAGAGTACAAGGTTAATGGGATGAACAATATTTTTACCTAAACCAAATGTTTTACCAGCAAAAAAGATAATGCCATGCTCATATTACTTTTTGTCCTTACTTGACCACATCCTTGTCTCCTTTCTCACAGCTTTAGCTTTTTAAAAAAAAACAAAAAACGGCTACATTTTACTATAAATATTTAATGTAATTTGATCGTCGAGGTTGCAGCCATATCACTACAATAAGGAAGAAAATTACATCATTATCTTTTTTCTTAGTCTCCCTTAGGTCCTTTGTTTTTGTTTTCCAACCCATTTGCTTGGAGGAGTTGGAGAAGGTCCAACAATGTGAGCAATACATATGTTGGGTTAGCAAAGTTCAACTGGTACTATCAGAGGACTCATGGTTGTTGTGGCAATTAGTGCTCCTTATGTAGAGCAGAGTGAGTTCTGATTTTGTTCCATATGCAACCATGGATTCTTCAGTCTGGAAAGGATCTCTAGGGGCTCTCTAGAAAATTCATTTTCATGAGATAAAATGAACCCTGTTTGCGTCATGTTTGACAACTGCTTTCCTAGCCTATTTCTGAAAAGCTCTGAACAGAGGTGGGTGAAGACTCCGAGCAACTGGCAAAACATTTTTTGTGCTTCACTAACCTTATTGACAGACAGATTTTCTTATCATTAAATTTTCTTAACATTGAAACTTAATCTTTGTTATTGCTATTAAATGCCCATTGCACTTGTCCTGACTGCCATGGCCAAGAAGAACAAGTTTTTCATTTGAAATTTGTAGCATTTGTTTGCCTATCTTTTTTACTGTTATCAAGCTCCCATTTCCTTCTGCTTTTCTGTTAGATCTGGCTTAACCAGTCTTCCCCTGTAGACTGTGGGGTTTTAGCCTTCTGATAATTCCCATAGCCTTTCTTTGAAATTGTATTTCATGATCACTGGGATCTGGAACATGGTGCGTATTAGTCATATTCTATGATGTCTTTTTTCTTTTGGATGGTTTTGTGGTTTTTTGTTGTTTGGTTTTGGTTTTTTTGTTCTTTATTTTTCTTAGATGTTATCTCAAAAAATAAAAATAACATTTAAAATTAAAAAAAAACACCTTTTTTTTTTTTTTCCTAACCTTTCAGCCCAATCTTGCATGCTTGCTGAGCTTAACAGGTTGAAATAACAGCACTGCATGAGCCTGAGTGATTGTTGACATCCATCAGCCAGGTACTAAAAGATGTTATTTCTTTTGGAGGTTTGAGGTTTCTTCCTTCAGATCACCCCAGCAGCTAGTCATGAACCCTGTACTCAGCAATAAGTCATAATAGCTAGCAGGTCACACAGAACAGAAAAATTGAGGTTTCTCAGGGAGGCTCTTCATAAATGATGGTCTGTATTGATGGCACCTCTCTCACACTAATCACTGGATGTATGAATCAAATAAGAAACTTCAAAATATGAAGCAAGATTAAAATATTAAAATCTATGTATAAGGAAAAATAGCTACAAATATAAATCAGTCAGGTTGTCAGTCTAAATTCTAAATTAACACTAAATTCTGTAAAAAAATGTTTTCTTTTGGCAAAAGGATGCATGTGAATGGGAAGGAACAGCCACAGTGATTTCTGATCTCACATCCCCACTACTCCCATCTACTGGCTTTGAAAATGATGCTACAGGTGCTAGAGATAGAAATAAATAACAGTCTTACATACTGTAGCCAAGTTAAAATAAAGCAGAGAATTTCCTGGAATTTTTAAATTCTTTTTCTTTCTTTTTTTTTTTTTTTTAATGTTAACTCAATAATTTATCTGCAAAAACTACGTGTGTCATTAAGGAAACATTATTTAGATTTATGTATCACATTTTAAATTAGCTACTCTTCAGGGTATCTTGACCTAACTTGAACGATATAAAATTATATCCCTCATATGCCTGAGAGTCCATCAGTGCTATTCAGTGCAATCAACAATTATCAGAACAAGCTGCCCTTTCCCCCACGCAAGCACAGATATCCTCCGTATAGCTCCTTGTGTTAATAATAATCTAGATTATTACATGAGAAATCAACAGTTCTCATTAATTTATTCTTACCACCTCTCTAAGAAAAAAAGGATGTGCTCTTTTATTTCTAGCTTAAGATGTACCAATAGATGTAGACACACTATGCAACTTGTGTTGCATAGGAATGGATGAAATTTATGGTAGGATAGGCTATTGATTTTGCTCTTAAGATCACTACTGTTAGAACTACAGTGTAACACTGGAAAATGATCTTAGCTGTTGCCTGAATTCAAACCATCTCCACGGCTGGACCTGTAATCCAGAGCATCTTTTCTTCAGAAGTTTAGGTGCAGACTGAGCTGAGGACTGACTGTCAATCTCAGTGCAGCAAGCGATGTTAGAGTCCTTTTAGGAAGAACTACAGTCCTCTCTGCAAGGAAGAACCCAAGTTATCTTCTCTATGACATGATAGCATGAAGAAATAGCTAAAGAACCCAGGCCCATTCACACTCAGGTATAAAGACTTCCCTATATTTAAGTCTTCTTTTCATAGGAACAGCTATAGAGTTGCCCCAGAACCCACAACAAGCAGTGCAGGAAAGTGGTTTAGTCTTGAAGCCACTAGGAGGAAAAGGTGTATTCTGCAAAATAGCACAGAATTCCCAAAGCTTACTAATTACTCTCTTTTCCCTTACATCCAATTCAATGATATTTGAAGGCAAAGAAATTTCTATCCAGAAATCATCCATTTAAATGCAACCAAGATTTACAGAATTTGATTTTGAATGCAGGAAGAAAAATGCACATAAAGCCCAATGCATAGAATTAATTAATGTGGGAGAAATTTATTCCCGTTATAGATTCAGTTGCAAACAAGATTCTTCTTACACCTACCCAGTCAAACAGTCCTTCTGTACTGCCTCCTTGTTTTTCTCCATCTCTTGAATGATACTAGTTCAGTTATCACACCGTCAAGTTAGGAAGAATACATTTGTTCTTATTCAGAAGGGGCAAAAGGCATATCCAGCACTAAAGTAGGATGGATTAAGTTGATATAACTTACTTGGAGGTCACTTCTTTTCTGAAATCAATATTTGGCTTTATGAGGAAGGGGTAATATTAGCCACTATTACTTAAAGTATATTTAACAAAACACTATTTATAGGCATGACGGTATTTGATGTTAATGATTTTGGCTCAGTAAACATTCCATATCCCACCTCTGTGTCTTAATCCTCTGGTTTACAGGAACTTGAAGCTCAAACTCTATGTTCTTCAGAACAAAGGATGCTGATGGCAAGGTCAAAACAACATAATTAAAGCACAAATTTATGTTTAAAGGCTATCAACGCTGCTAAATTCCAAATTCCTTCTTCCAGCCTCCCTATATTATTTTCCTCACTAGCTATTGCTTTGGTGTACTTTTATTTACAGCATAGCTTACTTCAAGATAATGAGGGACTTTTCCTTTAAAATTGCTTTAAAGAAACTGCGAAGACTCTACAGCTGCATTTCCTGGTTGAACAGTCCCTGATGGGACTGGGAGGGAGGGAAAGCCTTGTTACAGAAGCTGGAAAGCAAATATACAGGACTTGGCTCGCCAGGCATAGTCTTTCGCTAGAGTGCACACAGCTGCGGAGTCCCCAGAAGCATGGAAGTTGTTCTGAGGCAAGACGAAGAAAAAATAATATAAGCCTTAGGAGAGTTACTTGGCACTTCAACATAGAAGTGCTTGTACTTCCATCTGGGTTGTGTGCAAAAGTATAGAAGCCAGAGCTATATCCTTCTCCTTGGGCTGTTGACAGGAGTTTGGCTTTCACTTTAATGGATTTTTTATATGTTTGCCAGAAGGTTAGAACCACAAAACCTGCGCTGGAAATGGCAACCTATATTGTACATATGCATTCATCCTGGCAGATGGAGGACAGAAAGTCAGACTACAGCTTTCATGTCCTTTGAGTCTTGCAGTTATACCCCACAATGTTTTCTATTTCTGAACACTTGCTAGCCCTTCTCCAGTGTTGTTTGCATTAGCTCTTTCCTCTGTTAACTAGTTTTATGCAGTATAATTCATGCCTGGACAAAGTGCTGCCCAAGTTTCCTGAGCAACCAGCTGCTTCTTTTACTTCAGCCTTTCATTTGACAAGTTATGGAAAAAAAAAGCGCATCCAATCAACCTACTTTGTTCTCTTCAGTATTTTTTCAATATCAACAGGAGTTACTTCTTTTTAAGTTAAAATCATGCTCTATGCTACTGACAGAATTCATGAGGGTGCAGTAAGGCAATATTATTCCATCTTGATGGAACAGAGATTCACAAATGGTATAAATGGATGGAAGTCCATTGACTTCAGTTCTCCCCGTGTATGAGTCTGCACAAGCATGCTATGCATGTGTATATGTGTATTAACTGTATCCAGTGATCTGTCATGTAAATTTTAGTAAGAAAAAGACTACTCACAGAATTTTCAGTGGTAGCAGCCATTCTTTTCCTTCATTTTCAGTTTCTAAATAATTATTCTCTGAGTAGGTCTGTCTTTATCTGTTATGTCAGGTTTCCCAAATAACTCTGGAAACTAAGGTCTGACAGGAGATACTGGGGAAAAGAAGGACCAAGTTTCTTGTACCAAACATCTGAATAGTCTTCCTTCTCCTAACATGGAATAAATCAGCTGACCACTATTAAACTCTGAATAACTTCCACTGTACTCTTTAGAGTCACATTAAAAAAGAAAAGTATAAGCTCGAAAGCAAATGTCCATCCAGTGAACATAAGGGAACTGTAAAAATATCTTGGTTTAGGCCCAAGATTTTAAAGAATGGATTATTTTGATCATGTTTTCTGTTATACCTAACTCACGCCAAAAATTTTCACCTAATAGTTTCTGTTCTGAGCCACTGTGTATATTCTCTTCCCACTATTTCCTGCAAACTTCACTCTAGAGATGGCAAGAATTGTGGAAGAGCTGGTAATGTTGTACATAAGGCTGCTTGCTGCTGACTTAAAGTGTTCTTCGATGAGACAGTGAGACTTCCAAAGATTTCAGCCAGCTGAGAATTGCCCCCAGTGTAATAACTGCTCATCTATTACCAGATATTATATTTTGAGTCATTCACTACCACTCGCTCAAACTCCAAGGTCAGAGAAGATTATTTCAATTTAAACTAAGTTTATTTTTATTGCTTTTCCCACTTCCTCCAGAATCAGAGTTTTGGCCAACATATAGCACTCAATATCTTGAATTTTCCTGAGTGCTTGTTAGACCATTTATTAAATGTTTAACAACTTGCAAGCAAAAATATTTCCACTTAAGAAAAGTGCCAGAAAAAGTGCCTATGAGTGCCAGAAAAATGTAGAAAAATGTTCTCCATTAAAAAATTTATTGCTCATTAGTGTTTGTGGGGTTTAAGTCTTGGGAAGGAAGTGTTTCAAAATGAGTTGAAAGCAACTGCTGATTTTCTTTGGAATTCCACATTGTCTGGAAATGTAAGCTGATTGACCTTGATGGAACAAGTTAGTTCAAAACACTCAGAAACATCTCCATGCATTACTAAGTGCCTGTTGTCTCCCCTGTCTTTCATATCTAATTGTGCTCCTCATTATATTTGCAACAGAGTTTTATCTGGGGATCTGAAGAACTAAAAACATGAGACGTGAATCTGTAATAATTTGGAGTGATAACAGACTACAACTATTTGCAAAAGAAACAGGTAAAAAAAGAGGTTGCAGAAATAAATGTATAATTTGCTGCAACCAGTAGTTTGCAGCCATATTTATCTTTACAAAGGTGGATGTAAAATACAATTTTCTGATGAAGTAATAACAGTGCAGTGTTAAAGATGAGACAGTTTAGGTAGTAATACCACTTTTACCTCTGCTGTAGACTCTTTGTGACTACCCCTGCAAAGTACTGTAACGGTTTGATAAATAGCTGCAAAAGAAATCTTTAGCAGAGATAAATCCACACAGATCCATTGACACCAGTTTACATCCCCTCAATAGCTGGTTTAGTGCTAAGACCTAGCATTTAGAATCAAGGACAAAAGGATTTTTTTTAGAAAAAGAGATGTTATTGGCCACCTCAGGGGTAGGAAGGGAGAGAGTTGAGGCTGGAAGTTGTCCAAACCAACAAACTCCTAAGGCTGTCAGGTCCTTAATCTCTCACTGGAAGCAGACCTGTATCTGAGCAAAAGAGAAAGAAAATGCTGTGATTATCCTAACAGACTTCTGGACACTGCCATGAGCTCTTTACCAGAGACAGAAAAAGTGCACTAGGAATTTCTTTGGCCTGGCTCTTCAGAGTTAGCTCTTCATTTTAATAACCAGATTCTAAAGTAGCCCTTTAAAATGCCACTGATGCTACTTGTCATGCTACATGTTTACGAGTGAAATTACCTGACATACTTCCAACTGCTTTGATGGAAGCAGACTTTACATAGACCTATGAACGTGTGAACTTTAAAAGGTTTACTACCAAGAATCACCAAGGAAAATAAAACACTAACTAAAGCAATCTCTCTTGTACTCTGTAAAACTTTATTTTACGGGTGCAGAGGTACAAATCCCATTGGGTAGCATTATTTCCAAGGAACTGGATACTCTTTCAGTCTAGCAGTCAACCCCATGCACCTCATGTCAAATTGCTTCATGATGTTTTGATTCTCTCTTTATTGCAACAGTACTCCTGTGGGCATTTGTCAGTTTACACAACAGTAATTAAGGCACAGAACTTGGGGAGCATTTAAGCATTTAAATAATAAGACCATAGAAGACTGTGCAACTTGATGAATCATGCAGAAACCTGTTGCACCTTAAAAGAGACAACAACAGTCTTGTAAGTTCTAGCTTAGAGGCATTTATGCTTTCTTCACACATTGAAGAAATATTGGATGCGTTTCCCACTACCATGAAAAGGTTCAGCCTCACAGTATCTCAGAAGATCAACTAGCACATCGGTTATTTTACACAGGCGAGCAAAACCATTGCCTTCATGATTCCATGCAAGAGATTGTCGACTATAACAAAAATTGCAATACCTTCAATTTCCAGGATTTTTATCATATTTCACAAAATATTTCACAAATTTTGCTGCCTTCAAGTAAAGCTCTTGGAGATCAGAGTCAGTGAGCATCTCAGCTACTGCCACACGAACTAGTAAGACCTTTATGGAACTTACAATTATCTTCTATCTTTCTCCTATCTACCCTGGTTTATAATGCTCATCTCAGGGTTATTTGACTATTTTAACATAATAATAGTCTTTATTTTGGAAATCTTGGTGGCATGATGTTGGGAACTGAAAGCAGCTCCTAGAAGCAGGCACCTGAATGTTGCAATGAGGGAAAATCGTCATTCTTGAGCCAAATCCCTCTAATTCCTGTCTTCATTGGCTCACCCAAGAGAAGGATGTATAACACTTAGCCAGCTGAGGTTAGTTGGACCTATCCATTTCTAGATACAATTCAATCAGAATAGCTGGTTGAACAGTCATTCACATAACAGTCCCTTTTGGCATTAAAATTCATACAATTTCCTGGCTATCTTAGTTCTTTAGCTTGTATAGTATTGATTTATACAACAAGAGCATTGGAGGTTTCCTCTTCCAGTCTTCCACTCTGTGCTTGATAAGGGTCACTGCTTACATTCTTAGGTCCAATCACTCAGCACATTTTATAAGCTTTGGATAATACATAGGTCACCAACTGGAACACTGCACATTCATCTGGTTTGCTAGCTGAATGCTAACAGGGCTTCAATGTTTGTTCATTCAGCTTTGTATTTCTAGTTATAACAGTTAATAAAACTTCTGTCCCAGAAATCATACTGACTAAGAGATGCATAACAATGTTTATTCCCACATTTATAACCAAAAGGCTTCCCCTCAGCCCTGTCCCTCACTGACTCAGAGGTCTGTTTTGTATGAAGAAGACAAAGTAAAGGTTATATGATTATCCACAGAAAGCCAAGAAAACGTACTTGGTGGCATACCTTCTCCATTGTTACTTGGAAACCATTAAAATATTAAAATGTCTACAAAAGCAATAAAACGATCACAGGAGTATGTGGTGATATTTAATTTTCCCACAAGTTAAATATCACTGATAATTAACTGTTAGAAGTTTATTTTGAAATGACATTTCAGTGGAATATCAGACCTTTACAACATAATTAAAGGTTTTTGCATTGTAATGGTGCCCTATTCCTGGTATGAAAGCTTTTTGAAATTATCTGTCTGCTTCATAAATGATTTTTTTAACCTTCTTTTTTTTTCTTTTGCCATTTAGTTTGGCCATTTCTTGTTTTGTTTCAACTACTGATCATAACAACCACGTGCATTTTGTATCTCTGAGACAGCAAAAGGGCTTCACTTCTTTAGCTTGGATTGTTTGATCAGGCACTTTTCTCTGATTAGGTGGATTTTTGCTGCCAGTCTGGATTTTACTGTTAGAAGAGGCACTCCAGGACATATTTTTCTCACATTACAGCTGGGGATATTTAGGCAAATAAAGTCAAAGTTTTAAAAGTCCCCAGCTCTTACCTGAAGTAGGACTATTGAGACTCCTTCGATGTTCATTCGATACATATCACGCCAATGTGCCATCTGTCCTCTGATGAAAAGAAGAAACAGTATCCTGTCTGATGCTGTTGACAGCAACTGGCGTGATATAGCCAAGCGCACGTACAAAGAGATTTTAGTCTAACAAGCGAGTGCTTGCAACACAGTCTCCACATTGAGAGAGATTCTTCCCTACCACCACTCAGTAAAATTGGCTAATGTCTCACAGAATAAGGGGGTTAATAAATCTTTATGAGAATATTTCTTGTTCTTTTATGGTATCTGCCCCTTGTAACCTTGCCTGCTTGAAGCACACATCATGAATGGGTCCTGGAGTCTTAGAATTATAGAATCATAGAATAGTTAGGGTTGGAAAGGACCTTAAGATCATCTAGTTCCAACCCCCTGCCATGAGCAGGGACACCTCACACTAAACCATGCCTACCCAAGGCTCTGTCCAACCTGGCCTTGAGCACTGCCAGCGATGGAGCATTGACAACTTCCCCGGGCAACCCATTCCAGTGCCTCACCACTCTTATAGGAAAGAATTTCTTCCTTATATCCAATCTAAACTTCCCCTATTTAAGTTTGAACCCGTTACCCCTTGTCCTATGACTACAGCTCCTAATGAAGAGGCCCTCCCCAGCATCCCTATAGGCCCTCCTTCAGATACTGGAAGGCTGCAATGATTTCTAAAAGGGCATTTCAGAAATCCCAGACTCTTAAGACCAGTCAGTCATTGCCGTGGTTTGGCCATGGCCAGCAGCTCAGCAACACACAGCTGCCCTGTCTCCACACACAGTATGATGGAGGAATGGCACAGAAGCGTAAAAGTCAGAAAACTTGTGGGTTGAGATAAAGACTGTTTAGTAAGTAAAGCAAAAGCTGCACATACAAGCAAAGTGGTTTTCTCAACATCAAAAGGACATGGAACTGTTGGAACAAGTGCAGAGGAGGCCATGAGGATGATCAGGGGACTGCAGCACCTCCCATACAAAGACAGGCTGAGAAAGTTGGGGCTGTTCATCCTGGAGAAGAGAAGGCTGTGTGGAGATGTTATAGCAGCCTTCCAGTATCTGAAGGGGGCCTATAGGGATGCTGGGGAGGGACTCTTCATGAGGGACTGTAGTGGTAGGACAAGGGGTAACGGGTTCAAGGTTAAGCAGGGGAAGTTTAGATTTGAGATAAGAAGTTCATTACTGTGAGTGTGGTGAGGCACAGGAATGGGTTGCCCAGGGAAGTTGTGAATGCTCCATCGCTGGCGGTGTTCAAGGCCAGGTTGGACAGAGCCTTGGGTGTCATGGTCTAGTGTGAGGTTTCCCTGCCCATGGCAGAGAGGTTGAAACTAGATGATTTTAAGGTCCTTTCCAACCATAACTATGATACTATGATTCTATGATTCACTACTTCTATCAGCAGCCAGGTGTTCAGCGGCCTCCAGGACAGCAGGGCTCCATCATGCATACCAGTTACTTGGGAAGACAAACATCATAACTCTGTCTCCCCTTTGTTCCTTTTCCACACATCGCATGATGTGGAATATCCCTGGGATCAGTTGGGTCCAGCTGTGTCCCTTCCCAACTCCTTGTGCACACCCAGCTTCCTCGCTGGTGCAGGTGAGGAGCAGAAGAGACCTTGACTCTGTGCAAGCACTTCTCAGTTCAGCAGTAACAAAGCCAACTCTGTTACAAAGCACTGCATTCAATATAAACCCAAAACATAACCCCATAAAAGCTACCATGAAGAAAACTAACTCCATCCTAGCCAAAACGAGCACATTAATTTTCTTCTCTGGCCACCCTTTAACTTTTAGTTAAAATCTGAGGTCAACATTTTTCAACAGAGGCCCTAAATTTTTATGTAGTACTCAAACAGGATAATAAAAGCATTATAGAATCATAGAATCATAGAATAGTTAGGGTTGGAAAGGACCTCAAGATCGTCCAGTTCCAACCCCCTGCCATGGGCAGGGACACCTCACACTAAACCATGACACCCAAGGCTCTGTCCAACCTGGCCTTGAACACCGCCAGCGATGGAGCATTCACAACTTCCCTGGGCAACCCATTCCTGTGCCTCACCACACTCACAGGAAAGAATTTCTTCCTCATAGCCAATCTAAACTTCCCCTGTTTAGTTTGAACCTGTTACCCCTTGTCCTATCACTACAGTCCCTAATAAAGAGTCCATCCCCAGCATCCCTGAAGGTCCCCTTCAGATACTGGAAGGCTGCTATAACATCTCCACACAGCCTTCTCTTCTCCAGGATGAACAGCCCCAACTTTCTCAGCCTGTCTTTGTATGGGAGGTGCTTCAGTCCCCTGATCATCCTCATGGCCTCCTCTGCACTTGTTCCAACAGTTCCATGTCCTTTTGATGTTGAGGACACCAGAACTGCACACAATACTGCATGTGAGGTCTCAGGAGAGCAGAGTAGGGGGCAGGATCACCTCCTCGACCTGCTGGTCACACTCCTCTGGATGCAGCCCAGGATACGGTTGTCTTTCTGGGCTGCAAACACACACTGAAGCCGGCTCATGTTCATTTTCTCATCGACCAACACCCCCAAGTCCCTCTCTGCAGGACTGCTCTGAATCTCTTTCCGGCTCAACCTGTAGCTGTGCCTGGGATTGCTCCCACCCAGCTGTAGGACCTTGCACTTGTCATGGTTAAACTCCATCAGGTTGGCATCAACCCACCTCACAAGCGTGTCAAGGTCCCTCATAATCATTTTATGGATAATTCTGGGGCATCTTTGTGCATTATTATCCAGTGATGTGCTCAGAAAGGGATTTCACTGCTATTCAGCATTGCTTCAAGGACAAGATGGCTCCATCAACACCAGTAAATTAGATTATACCATGAAATGTTCCCAGCTACTAGATTGCTACAGCAATCCCAGGCAATGTTTCCATGAGAGAAAACAAATACCCTTTGAGCATTTCCCAAACACAGTCTGAGATCTGGCACAGACTAGGGACTATTTCCAACAGACAGCTGGAAATGAACTTTGCTGTCTTTGGAGGAAAAGGGTTTAATGGTTTAAATGTGAGTCATTGCACAGGGAGTGGCAGACACTGTAAAATTTAATAGAACATATAAAACCATTATGCATCCAATCCTTTGCCATCCTAAGAGCAGCCAGGTTATAAGGAAGAGCAATGCACACTTACTTCCTGTTGCTCATCACTGAGCATTAATATAGCAGGAAAGAAACTTGCAGTACTAAAACAGTTTGTCATGCACATATTGCCTCTGAGGTGTCAAACGTGATCCAAAACAGTACAAATATGGCTTTATATAATGGAGACAGCAGTCAGCACAGTAATTGCTGCTGGGTGCAAAATTCATTTCACACAGGTCACAAAGCAAACTTGGAACAGATGATTCCAGCCAGCAACAGTTACAATAGTAGGCACTGGGGTCCACAGAGGCTACCCTGTGCTTTTATGGCAAGAATACACTCCTGAAGCAGCTTCATTTTGCAGATATTACTCACTGGAGTGCCTAAGCTCCATGACTTTGAGATATATGTCTTACGTTTTATTAGTGAAAATCTGAAATATAGAAACTAAAAAAAAAATGCTTTTAGAAAGAACAGATTATCTCAAGAGGTTTTACAAAATATCTATTTTCATCTATCTATTGCTTTTGTTTCTTTTTGGTCTCCTTTTAACAGAATTTGGCTCAGAATTTAAGCTCTGACAAGCTGAAAAGTAATGTAAAGGGTATTAACATCCTATAAACCTATCCTGTGTTAAGTAGTGGATGTGAGACAACCTCTTCCCAAACATAAGTGAAAAAAAAACAAACAGAAAAAGAACAAAAAGTGGTTTAGCATTTTTCTGGGGACATGCAAACTATTAACAGGGGGATTAACCTTTTTATTTCATTATCAAACAAAATCCTTGGGTCAAAACCAAGTTATGAAAGAGTTATCTTCCAAGAAACTAGAAAAAGTGAAGCTAAGGGAAATGTGCTAACGCTGCTGTCTGTATTCATATCAAATTCTAGACAGGGACCAGCTGGAAACTTCTCATAATAACAATCACAGGATGCAGAACAATGTCAGAATCATCTACTGAAGTATACACAGATGCTTTTGGAGAAGCTGAAGAGATCTATGCCATCGAATGTGAGAACAGCAGTGCCTTGCTTCTTAGATGCATTAATAAAGTTGCTACTTGGGAGTGTTCTTGTGTTGACAGAAGTAACACAGGCTTGTCCAAAACACATAAATTATAAACCAAGTAGATAATGAACTCAGATATTTTAAAGATTACTAATTTTGAAGGGTTTCATTTCAACAAAGAGACTTGGCCTCTTCAGAAATGTAAAGAAGATCAACAATAGCACCTACCGGGAAACTTTAAGACCTCTTACAAAGCAAGCACTATCTTTCTCTCCATTTTACAGAGGAAAAGAAACTGAGCAGCAGAAACAGGTACAATTTGTGATTTGGCAAGAGGTAGGCATAAAACCTCACTTTCCTGGATCCCAAGGGACCTATAGTGCAATAAATCATTGTACCCCCACAGTATTCCTGAAAAGACATGAGCAAATAGGTTATGTCATAACTCACTCGCTGTCTATGAGAAAGCTAATAAGGAAAACTTCATTCTAGGGGGACAAAACAAAACCAAAAACTTAACCCCAGTTTAACTGTTCACGAATATCTCTCCGATATTAATAACTTTAAAAAAATGCTAAGACATTCCAACTGCGTATTTTGACGTTCACTTTTATGTCCTTCAGCTCTGCCTGCACTTTCTAGAGCCAGTTCTTAGTAGACAACAGTGTACCAACAGTGTAAAGCACATTAAGCTGAGGAACATCAGCATTAGATGTCTCTATCTTGAGTGAAAATGCTGAGACCTGTCATGAAAAAGCTGCACACCACACTCACTGCTAAGCTATATTTGACTAAATATTGGTATTAAATTGAAGCGTTTTCAGTTGCTTCTATTCTCTTTCTGTTCTTATTTCCTGTGAATGGCATATACAGAAGATACAGATTGCATGTAACTATGGAATGACAAAGACACTCATTAACACTTGGAAAAGACTCACATAAAAGAGAAGGGTGACAAGGGCTCAGAAGATTCCTGGGGAGATTTCTGGAAGTATTGCAGAATTTTACTTGGCTCCAAAACTTTATATAGGGATTATATAGTATAAATGGAATCATGGAATCATAGAATAGTTAGGGTTGAAAGGACCTTAAGATCATCTAGCTCCAAACCCCCTGCCATTGGCAGGAACACCTCACACTAAACCATGTCACACAAGGCTCTGCCCAACCTGGCCTTGAACACTGCCAGGGATGGAGCATTTACCACTTCTCTGGTCAACCTGTTCCAGTGCCTCACCAACCTCATAGTAAAGAAATTCTTCCTTATATCTAACCTGAACTTGCCCTGTTTCAGTTTAAACCCATAAACAAATAAACAGAGCTGCAAACCTTGGCAGTATGTCTTAGGCAATCTCACAATAGAAATGTGATTGTCTTTAAAATGCTTAGGAGTAGCCAGAAAGATGTACCCAGTAGCTGTATACTTGGGCAAATTTCATGTGCACAGATATCCTATTCCAACTATTAAAGAAACATTCATAACTCACTGCTAGGTATGAAATGGAGCTATCCTTTTATAAAAGAAAATAAAAATTATTAGGTAGATATGCTTAACATGGTTGCAATCTTTCTGCATCAGTATTGTCACCATAATGTCAAAAATCTAATCTGGGAAGTATTTCTTCCTTTTTTTTAACCTTAAATGCTGAATTCAAACTGTATTTTATTCCATTCTACCAGAAGTTCATAAACACAAACCTCACTAAGATGATATGAGTGAAGACCAGCAAGTCCATATCTTTGCCAGACTGGTGCTTAGGAACTCAGGGACTCGTTAGGGATTTTTAATGAATTTTCCTAACCTTTGATTCTGTAGCTGTGGTTCCTCTTTATTCCCTCGAGGTGCTGGCCAAATGGATGCAATCGACAGCAGCAGTTTGTTCATTGACCCAAGGCTATGCACAGAAACAGGGGCTACCAAAAGTGTTCAATAGATACACAAGCGACAGGCTGTTAAGGTTTGTGTGTGAATAACCATTCCTGAAAATCAGTATGATAGTTGTCTACTGTCAAAGGTAGTCAAGCTGTTTGCAGGTAATGTGATTTTCTTGGAAGCAGGTCAGACACCATACATAAGAATTTATAAAGAAAAGAAGAAAAAGAAATAAACCCATGATTAAACAAACCAGGAGAGGAATTTTGGAGCAACTGGGACCAAATCAGTTGTAGACAGAAATCAACATAAACTGTGTTTCCAAGAAGGAAAAGAGAGTTTTAACTCAGTAAAAAAAAAAAAAAAAAAAAAAAAAACAAAAACCCATAAAATGTTGGAAACAACTACAGGATGCAAAGAATCCATTTGGATTTTAAATTATTGTGATAACCGTGCAATGGCATTACATGGAACTTGCCAATGTCTAATTACCATGACATCAGTCATCTAAATGCCAAGTTACTAGCTGTAAACCTGCATCTAATCCTTCTTTTCAGCAGTTTAGCCCCCCTCCCACACAGAGAGGGAATAAAAGACAGGGCCAGTCAATCAGTGGTGATAACACCCCCATACAATCAAGCAGCAGAGTCCAGGGGAGGATTAAGCATAGAGCAATAATAGGGCTATGAACTAGAGAAACAGCAAAACGGCTAAAGAAGGAGTAAGGATATAAAAATGGCAAATATTGTAGGAACAATTCTAAGCAATATATTCCAGTTAATGAAAATGCACACTGTATTCAATCAGTGTTTTTTAAGAAAAGATAGTGTGTCCGGTGAGTAGAGCACTGGTGTCAGAGTGAAATGAACTGGTGGCATAATGAGTACTGTTTTCTGTGAATTTGACCAAATCTGTTCCTGTTTATCTTTCTAAACATACTTGGAGGCTGAATTTCAGCAAAGATCAATAACTCTCAACTATGTTTTGTACGTCTAGTTAAGGTATCTCAAAGAAAGCTAATAGAAAGCTGAAATTAAGGACAGACTTTTCTTATGTTTAAGTAAATGCCTAGCTTGCTAGAACTCTTAAGAAAGTTTGTCCTGGTTCTTGTGATAAAAAAGGAACTCCAGAAAGTACACCCTACTTATGAAAGATAAATATGCCTCAAAGTGGAAATACCTTTAAGAATGCAAAAAAATCTTCAGACTCCCATCCCTAGAGCTCTTTGGTTCAGAGAAGGGGCTGTTCATTAAAAATCTGCTGTGCTCAACCCAACTTCTTTCAGAAGTGTTCAAAGAAATCTCCATGGGAAATATATCACAGACGTATGGTGGACTGGAAAGAGACTCAGCGCTGGAGTAGCTAATATGCACGCCCAGGACACAAGAGTGAATAAAGTGCAAGACCCATCTCTGACTGGCTACGATTATGGGTGTAACAGTAAAACAAAAGCTTGGTGAGTGCCCTAACCTGATTGATATGGGACGGATCTCTCTCCTGTTTTCATTTCAGTGCAGAGCAGACACACTTTTAAATTCTCCAGAATTTTAACAGGACAGAAAAAAATTACTTTCCATGCAGCCTTATTTGTCACCTCTGACTGAGCAGTTCCCTCTCTTTAATATAACCATCTTCATAATTTTCCTCAGGTTTGGGAAATGCTAATTATCCCTGCTTTACAGTTCATAACACCTGACAAATGCAGGGATAGGTTCAAAATATGCAGTCTAAGCTGACTAATTTTAAGAGATACAGATTAAAAAATAGAATTCATGATCAAAATTACACACCTGATTGACTTGTTTAATGTTGGGTAAGAGCAACATACATCAGAGAGATGATATCAAATCAGGAGCTATGTAGAGTTAATATAAATGTTACATACATAGGTTGTTTCTGAGCTTCAGGTTTAGAAGCAAATGAAGAGAAGACTCCATGAACCTGAAATTCCAACTGGAATAGATGCTTCTTACAACGCAGCTGGAAAAGAAAGACTCAGTCATGTCTGTCTTTTATATATTAATGTCTCCCCGTTAAAATACTGTCCAAAAAACGAGCAGGGGATCATATTCCTCAACCAGCCTACATTTGACAAGACACCAAAAGAATGAGCTATGTGAGATCACTCCTTATTCCTCCTCTTAAGTCTTCGTCTCTGTTGGGGAGAGGAAAGCAAGGTGTGGTAGGAAGGTGAAGGAGCAACATGACATTGCTGCATAGTCACATAGAAATGGGGAGTCCTGGTTTGCTCTGCCTGGTTCCACACTGTTTCCATTTTCATCCAGTGGCTCTCCTGACTCTACCAAAAGGCATGACAAAAACTCAGGTTGTTTACACCCCGGTAACTATCTTAATCACTACAGAGAAACCTGCTCTTTTGTGCGTCTTCTTTGGCCCCTCACCTTTTGCATTCCTTTCTAAGCAGAGGCACAGAGTGCTTTCATGCTCAGAATACAGTATTGGGGGAAAAAAGAAAGGATGGAAGCCCAATTTACGGTGTTTTTTTTTTTTTTTTCTGTCTGTTTCTAAAATGAAGCAGCTGCAATCACTGCTGGTTTTGTGTGAGCCCCCCAGCCCTATAAGCCTAGATTTGCTATTGTCCTGTTCGTTGTACTGCTATTGAGGAGCTGATGAATAGCATGGCCTAGCATCCAAATGCCATTCAGGTACAGTGACAATAGGTCTGTAGCCCAGAGACTGAGAAAATAACCAGGTATAAGGTATCTGGTTAGTGTTGAACTCTACAGTCAGGGTGATAAATGCACCTACCTAAATCATACTGTATATGGTTTCAGGTGTTATAAGTACTAATGGGAGAAATCTTGGTATAAAGAGGAAACTGAACTGAACCTCAGCTCTCAGCTTCCCAGCCACAAAAATGAACTCTAGGTCTCCCTTCCTTGTCAGACACAAACTAATAATACTACTGTCTAAAAGAAACCTCTTCTTCGAGGTATTTCAGGGTGTCAGGTAAGGAACCACTGGGAGTTCAGACCACCTTCTTATATATGTTCCTCATATTCCAGCAACACGGCTACCAAAATGATACCATCAATGAAGTGCCTTAGGATTGCCTGGTAAAATACAAGACAGTTCCAGCTTCTGCTGCAGCTTTTCAACTGCTGTTTCCTGACAGACCGATGAGAAGCAGTCTTAGCAATTCTGGGTCCTGCAAAACATATTGATGGTGCTACTTAATTGACAGCAAGCATCTAACACCTAACTTTTAGTTATTAACTGTTTTAATGACAACCAGAGAGACACTGTTATAGTTTTCTAGATGGGGAAAGACAACTGGCATTATAAGACATTTACTATAAATTATATACAAAAAATGAGAAAACACTGCTGAGCAGCACATTAAGAAGCCATGCTTAAATGGCTACTACAAAATTGCACACAATTGGAATTTAAACTGTTTCCAGCCTATAAAAAAGAACCTATGTCTGCCTCTTGATTTAAAAAGAATCCACAGTTTTTTGACTGCGTTAATTACAACACAGTTGAAGTCATCATTTTCCTCAACCACTAAGGATCACAAGCCCATTGCCTTCAGTTCTGTCTGAACCATGTGCCTTGACTTCAAATTATGGGCATAGAGAAAGTATATTCTAAATCATGGCATACTCCATGTAAGAAGAATAATGAGTTTTCACATCATAAGATCTAAAGGATGAAGTCTCTCACTGGAGACAGAACAATGTATGAAGATGCACTGCTGGCACCAGGAATAAAAATAAAGGCAAAGCATCACATCAAAAAGAAGTCAAAAAAAAGTAAAGGTAGTTGAGAAAAGAAACAAAAAGCAAAAGGAGAAAAGCATACTTGAGGCCACATCTGTGGCTAAAGTAATGGTGGTAGGAGCCTTGAAGGCTTTGGATTAAGATATATAACATATATAGGAGTGGATGGCTAAAATCTCAAGATTGACCTTATTTCCTTAGATCCATCTGACATACCTCATGGCCACTGCAAAAGGTAACTGGCACATTGAGAGGCTTAGGAAGAGCCCTGTTAGAAACTCAGGATGATTCTTGTTCAACTTAGCTTCTTATTAGCATTAGAGTGCAAGAAACCTGACTGAGATTCACTCTTCTACACCAAACTTCTAATACCAGACCCTCTTTTCCTGTTAATTAATCTATCTGCTGTCTCATCATAGCTGGAAGCTTTGATTCACAGTTCTTATTGTCACATAATGCACTACAACCACAATACAGAATAGAAAAGCAATGTGAAATCAGAAAGTGCTTGGCAGAGAACTGAACTTAAGGAGAAGCAATGAGTACTGATTGTAGGAAGAAAAATACTGCTTTCTTTGGAAAACAAGCATTTCCATCCCCTTTCAGAACTGTGATGCTTTCCAAATTCTGACTGGTCTGAATACTACTTCTATAGTCAGCTTTGCCTCCATTGCCCATCTCTGTCTCTTCATATTAGTTTCTAGGTTGGTTTGGTTTTTTTTTCTGGGTTCAAATCAAAGGCAGTTGCCCAGGGTCTCAAACCTATGAAAAGTCACCATGAAGCTAGGATAGATAGCAAAGCAATCACTTCCCACTGGTTGGAAGGGGTCAGTCATTGGCCTTTGCCCAGGACCCACAGAGTCATTGGCTATGACAACATGATTACATTAAGGTTGAGCTCATGTTTAATTAATTGTGATATACTTGTTGCACAGGCTTATGGGTAGGGTTCCATTACTTAGCCAGGCATGTACACAGAGAAGCTGCACTCTTCACAGACTCAGTGTGAAATCACAGGTGGAAGTCCTCAGCTCCCTTTCCTGAGATTCCTTCCTCACAGTCACCACCAGTAGTCAAAAACGTCAGCTTCCTATGTCCTCCATGGTAGTTGTTTGTGGGGCAGAACAACATTCCAGAAGGAGACTTTCATTCCAACCAAACTATCTCACCTTTCTTCCCAAAGTCCTTTTCCCAGACTCCCCTAAACTTATCTTAAAGAAGTTTTATTTACTTCTTGATGCTGACAGTCTCCTCCCAGCCTCCACTTTCCCACATTTACTGATAGGCAGAATTTATCTGACTAAACATAGAGAACTAGAGTCAGACATCCACCCCTGTGCTCATCACTCTGGGCTCCCTTCATGATCAGTGGAAATAAAGACCTATTCTTAGATCACAGTCCAAATGGAGTCTACTTTAAGATGAAATTAATCACATCCTGGAAGTAAGGATCTCAACCCAGGACAGTAAAGGTAGCCTAGAAGACTCTTTCATCCTGTCATTGTCTAGACTGCTGAAAAACACCCTGGGACCTTTTCTTCATTCCATTCTTATAATCTTATTAAAACTGAGAGGTCCCAGTTAACACACACTACTTTTGCTACACACATCTGCCATTTTACAAAAAACATCATAAATTCCTTTATGCACGCTGTGTTCAAGCAGCTGGAAATGATTCACAAGTAAATGTGAATTTAGTTATTTACAAGTAAATTGCAAATCACAGCACATAATAAATTGTTCCATCAAGGAGAAATAATACTTAAAGATTTTCCAAATGATAAATAGACTTGCTAAGCAGAGTCATTGGTGTAAAAAGTTGTGGTGGCTTTTTCCTCAAGTAGGAGACATGGCCTTGCCTGTTTCTTAGTAATTTTCTCAGGGTTTCCAGTATGGTCATGATAATCTTGTTGTTTTCTTCCAAGTTTTCTTCCTCAGGTACTCAACTTGTTTTGATCTGAACTTATTGTTCATTGGAACTATGGACTTAATGACTTGGAAATCTTTTTGCAATGACTTGGCAGGGGTTATGAAGTGACTCAGTAGCAAAGCAGCAACAAGCACTCAAGCAGCACTGGCTCATAGTCTTTCTCAGAGGCTGCCTACCCTGCTTGAATTACTTACATGACCATCATCACTCAATCTTTCTTAACAAGAGTATTTTTCATTACTATTATTTCAGAAGTGCTTTGTAATAACTCAAAAGTACTGGAAAAATATCTGAAATGTCTTTTTTTTTATTTTTTTCCCCCTTCACCCAAAATATATGTTTTCTTCCACAGTGTACAATCTGTTTCTGTGGCAGTGGCTTGGGTTTCCTAGGAAACGGCTACAGGTCAGACCTTGATTGGTTGTGTTGTCAGCTTGATTGCAGTGTTTCAGGCAGTGGGACCTGTAAGTGCAGCTCCGAAGCAAGTAAATAGGGGGCTATCTAAGAGCTTTGCATTAGTGGTCTGAAAGAAACAACACAAATGGCATTTTGGGGGAGTACATGACTCAGGGGGCACTGGTTTGAAGAGGAGACAGCAAGGGATTAGAAAAGAGCCAAATCAGAGGTGTGGGCAGGATGGATGGGATGGAGGGCTTTGGAGGACAAAAGTTTGGCTGCAGTGAAAAGTGTAGCAGTCTTGCCTCTCATCGAAGGGGCAGCTGACAGTATGGTGCTGTGGTCGTCTGGATCCCAAGTCCCTCATTTACTGGGACCTGAATGCTTTCTTTTATCTTTGACTCTATGATTCAAGTGCAAGCTCTCTGAGGCAAATGGATATATTAATACAGTACCAGGAGGGCAAAAACCCCACAATGTTTTCTACTTTATTGCCTACGTGCCACTCATAATTATTAAAGAGAGTAACAGTATTCTGCAACCTTTCTGGGAGTAGAGAAAGGGATTACCTAAAAGGGACATCTCAGAGGCTGTTTATTTATGAATCACAGAACAGCACAACTGCATAGGAAGAGCACACACATTGGGAAGGAAACAGCAAAGGTGGGAATAGCAGTTCTGAAGGGCTCCCTGAGACTTGGCTTCTTTCCTCTTCCACCTGTCCAAGTCCATGCATACTGAAGGTCTTTCTGTGCTCATATGTGACCACAGTCACATACATATTTTCCTGGTTGAATCCTGTATGAAATTTCTAAAACATAGTTTCAAAAATATGGACTATCCAGAATGAACCTAATTTGCCTTTCCTTCCCTTACTTTTCCTTCCCTCGCCTTCCTCTCCCTTGCTTTCCTTTTCCTCGCCTTCCTCTCCCTTGCTTTCCCTCCCCACAAAATGAGGTTTAATTTTAAACTTCAGCAGAATAATAATGCTGTGTACTTCTGACTCACTCTGCCAAATAAACTTCCACATGGTTATTATGTCATGTTCTGACTCCTTAATGTACTTGATATATTCTTTGGCAAGCAGAAATGCCCAATGCTTAATAACTAACTGTGAATCTATGGATGGGGGGAGAACAGGAAAAAAAAGGTGTTGCTTGCTTTTCATGTGTGCAGTTTCATTTATTTTCTCCCTGATGCACAAGCAGATCACTTTCCATTAATTAAGTAAAAAGTACTTAGTGGAATTGATCTGAACTCAGGTCTAAGAGCACTCGCTAATTCTGCTGTTAGTTTTAGGAAGCTAGTGGCAAAAAGCATCTATCAAGACAAATTTGTGCAGGCACCACCCATGCTTAGAGCAGTTCAACAGCTTTCCTGTGTGTCAGCTGAGTACTAGGGACTTGTCAGCATGCTTCAGCCTATGGAAAACGCAAGTTGATGCAACCCTGTGTAACCTGCTATGAAATAGCTCAGAAAAAAATCACATTTTTCATGATTTTTACTGGCTTGCACAGAGATTATCTCAGTTCACCCGACATGCAGTAACCAGTTAAATTATGTTTAACAGACACAGCCCATGGTGACGGACGTGTTCCAGCCCACAACGACAGATCAAACCCGCCTTGACATTTCACGAGTTAAACAGAGGAGAGGCAAGACAGGGAGATGAGGACACCCATCTGCTGTCACACAGAAAAGAAGCAACAAGTTAGAAGGAGGAACAAAACCTCTATTTCTTCACTAGTGCCTTCTTCCTCAGTTAACAGTGCTGCTTTTAACAGTGTATCACTCTTTTTCAAGCAGATGTACAGCTCTCATTAGAGATAATCTTCCATGCTCCCTCATCTTCCGTTTTCCAGCTTTACAGAGATAACATGAGTTACTGTCTTTCTATTGCATTGTTCCATTTTGTGTACTCAAAGAACTGTCTGCATTACGATAATCTATGTATGTCAAATGGGATTAAGAAGGAAATTGAATGAATCAGCCAGTCATACAGTAACTAATCAAGGAATTTTGAACAGGAAAATGCATCATTATAATTATGCAGGTAACACCAATTGATGCTTTTTATTGAAACTTCCTTAATCCCCTATGTAGACAGATTAAATGACACAGAAATTATTCTTTTTTCCTTAATAATATATTTCTCTGGAAGATAAATGCATATTCCAGGCAATGCATTTGCTAGCATCCTTTTTATGGTACATAGAGGGAGCTGTTGCATAGGCTTATTAGACCAATCATAGTGAAAATTTTCCATTGTTACCAAACCCTTCATAAGATTTCATTATTACTTTAACTGGAAAAATCATCCCCTCATCAATATGTGAATAAAAAACCTCACGAGTTTTACGCACATAAAGAAGATACGAACTGCAATATGGTATTCTGCCTTTTGTGCCTTTTGCTGGACTTTACATTCATTAATATATGAGCACCAAAAGTTTTTTGCTGCCCAGTAATATAAAATTAGGGAATATTAGCTTCCTGATTTACAAAGTATATAAAAACATAACAGATACATGAGACAACTGTAACTATTCCAATGTTTATGTATATGAGTATATCTCTTCCATTATTGTTAATACTGCAGGACAATGTAGGAAAGGAGCTGGGATTTCTGTCTTCAGCAGAGTACAGGGAGAATATTGTCCCTGCCTTTCACTCTGCTGAACTTCAGGTATTTTTTTTCAGGCTGGTGTTGAAACAAGGGGAAGGCAACTATTTTAAGGGGAGGCTCTTCCCTCTAGGAAAGGTCTCAATGCTGTCAGTTACCACTGTAAAAGCAGCAGGACTCTTATTCTACAATTCTTTTTCATCTAACATAAGGACCTAAAACTCTCCCTAGTTTGCCCTCAGGTTTAGTAAGCATGCAAAAACAGATGAAAAATGTACATTGTATAAATGTGACAGTCACAGGAGTTATCTTTAAAACTCGTTAAGGAAGAATTAGGGCAGAAATATTTTTTGAAAATGAAAAATAAAAATTAATCCATCTAGTTTTTTTAAAGCTTTGTCGTGGTTCAAGCCCAGCTGGAAACTCAGTACCATGCAGGCATTCGCTCACTCCCTAACCCCTTCCCCCTCAACACCCCCCCCACACTCCTGGGGGGATGGGGAGGAGAATCGAAAGAATGTAACTCCCAGGGTTGAGATAAGAACAGTCCAGTAACTGAGATATAACACAAACCACTGCCGCTAACACCAATAATAATAATGATAAGGGAAATAACAAGGGAAGAGAATGCAACCGCTCAGCACCAGCCGACTGATACACAGCCCAACCGAGCACTGAACTAACCCTTCCAGATAACTGCCCCCAGTTTATATACTGGCATGATGTGCTGTGGCATGGAATACCCCTTTGGTTAGTTTGGGTCAGGGGTCCTGTCTCTGCTTCCTCCCAGCTTCCCCTACTCCCTGGCAGAGCGTGAGACTCAGAAAGTCCTTGGTCAGAGGAAACATTACCAAGCAGTAACTGAAAACATCGGTGTTATCAGCTGTCGTGGTTTAAGCTGTAAATTTCACTTCTCCCTCCCTCCCTCCCTCCCCCCCCCCCCCCGATGGGGGGGAAATGGGGAGAAGAACCAAAAGAATGTAACTCCCACGGGTTGAGATAAGAACAGCCCAGTAACTGAGATATAATACAAATCACTACTGCTATCACCAATAATAATAATAATGACAAGGCAAATACAAGGGAAAAGGATACAACCGCTCGCCGCTCGACCGAGCCGAGAGAGAGAGCCACTTCTGGGTTCCTGCCCCCAGTATTTTACATCCTGGGCATGACGCACTGTGGCATGGAATAGCTCTTTGGTCAGTTTGTGTCAAGCGCCCTGTCTCTGCTTCCTCCCAGTTCCCCCTCCTCCCTGGCATAGCATTAGACTCAAAGTCCTTGGCCAGACCAAAACATTGTCAAGAAGTAACTGAAAACACTGGTGTTATCAGTGCTGCTCCTGGGCACGAAATTAAAAACACAGTGCTGCACCAGCTACCAAGAAGAAAAAAATGACTGCTGCTGCTGAACCCAGGACATCAGCGCTGTTACCAGGCTGAAAGTCAAAACCACAGCACTGCACCAGCTACTAAGGAGAAAAATGACTGCTACTACTGAACCCAGGACAGTATCCACCCCTTATTCCATACCATTCATGTCATGCTCAGATCCCACATTTTCAATATACCATCACTCTTATTTATATACATATATATACATTCACAGAGAGAGAAAGAGAGAGAGAGATCATTCCTTAGTACATGGACCAATCCTTATAAATCTGCTGAGTCCACCCGGTCCGTGATGTGGGCTCCATCTTTTGTAAGTCTTTCAAAGCAGGAGAGGCTGTGTGCAGTGTTGGATCGTTGCCCGCTGATGATGCTGCAGAACTCATCTGATTTCATCAAAGTTCATTCTTTGTTGGGTTGATGGTCAGAGGGAAGTCAGCGCCAGTCGCTGGTGACATGAAGACATCTAGTTTGTGGGCTATAAAAGTGCTACATAGCGGACAACAGCATACAATTGAGTTCATTGGCTGTTTTTCCCTAAAATCAAATCCCCTTGAGGTACACATCGGACTTCCCCATCTTCCCGCATTACCCATCAAGTATATCTGGGTTCCTGAGCAAAAGCAATCCCACGAGTGGGTTTGCCTTTACCTGAAGCAGGAATAAACTTCCTCCTAATAATAATAAACAGGAATAGACTGTCTTCCCCAGAAAATTCTTTATGTGCACCACAGGAACGTTGTCCCCCTCTACAGTATGTAGAAGTTCTGACTGGGCTGGACCAGCCCTGTTGGCAGATCCTCTGGTGCTGACCAACCAGGTGGCCTTTGGTAAATGTGTATCCCAATGTTTGAAAGTCCCACCACCCATTGCTCTCAGTGTAGTTTTTAATAGCCCATTGTACCGTTCCATTTTCCCAGAGGCTGGTGCATGGTAGGGGATGTGATATACCCACTCAATGCCATGCTCTTTGGCCCAAATGTCTATAAGGTTGTTCCGGAAATGAGTTCCACTGTCTGACTCAATTCTCTCTGGGGTGCCGTGTCACCACAAAATCTGTTTTTCAAGGCCCAGGATAGTGTTCCGGGCAGTGGCATGGGGCACAGAGTATGTTTCCAGCCATCCGGTAGTTGTTTCCACCATGGTGAGCACATGACGCTTGCCTTGGCGGGTTGTTGGGAGTGTGTTATAATCAGTCTGCCAAGCCTCCCCATATTTGTACTTCAGCCATCGTCCTCCATACCAAAGAGGCTTTAACCATTTAGTTTGCTTAATTGCAGCACATGTTTCACAGTCATGAATAACCTCGGCAATAGTGTCCATTGTTAAGGCCACCCCTCGATCACGAGCCCGTCTGTATGTTGCATCTCTGCCTTGATGACCTGAAGTGTCGTGGGCCCACCGGACCAAAAATAATTCACCCTTATGTTGCCAATCTAAGTCCATCTGAGCCACTTCAATCTTAGCAGCTTGTTGGTTGTTCTGATGTTCCTCGGTGGCCCGACTCTTGGGTACGTGAGCACCTACGTGGCATACCTTCACCACCAGGTTCTGCACCCGGGCAGAGATATCCTGCCACAGTGCAGCAGCCCAGACAGATTTACCTCTGTGTTGCCAGTTGCTCTGCTTCCACTGCTGCAACCACCCCCATAGGGCATTTGCCACCATTCATGGGTCAGTAGAGAGATAAAGTACTGATCACTTTTCTTGTTCAGCAATGTCCAAGGCCAGCTGGATGGCTTTCACCTCTGCAAACTGACTCGATTCACCCTCCCCTTCAGCAGTTTCTGCAACTTGTCGTGGAGGACTCCATACTGCTGCCTTCCATCTCCGATGCTTTCCCACAATACAGCAGGACCCATCAGTAAACAAGGCATATTGCTTTTCACTTTCTGATAGTTTATTTTATGATGAAGCCTCTTCAGCATGCATCACCTCCTCTGGTGACCTTCCAAAATCTTTGCCCTCTGGCCAGTCCATGATGACTTCTAGAATTCCCGGGTGACTGGGATTTCCTATTTGAACTCATTGTGTAATTAGCACAGCCCACTTACTCCATGTAGCATCAGCTGCATGATGTGCAGAGGAGACCCTGCCTTTAAGTAATCCAGGCCAGCATGGGCAACCGTGGTGCCAGGAGGAGCTGTGCTTCAGTGCCAATCACTTCTGAAGCAGCTCAAACCCCTTCATAGGCTGCCAATATCTCTTTTTCACTTGGGGTATAGCTGGCCTCAGATCCTTTGTATCCCCGACTCCAAAAGCTGAGGGGTCGACCTCGAGTCTCCCCTGGAGTTTTCTGCCAGAGGCTCCAGGTAGGGACCATTCTCCCCAGCTGCAGTGCAGAGTACACTTATTGCATCTGGCCCAGTCCGGACTGCTCCAAGGGCTACTGCATGAACTATCTCGTGTTTAATTTGCTCAAAGGCTTGTTATTGCTCAGGACCCCATTTAAAATCATTCTTCTTCCTGGTCACATGGCAGAGAGGGCTTACAATCAAGCTGTAATTCGGGATGTGCATCCTCCAGAATGCCACAGCACCCAAGAAAGCTTATGTTTCTTTCTTATTAGTTGGTGGCAACATTGCTGTTATCTTGTTGATCACATCTGTGGGGATCTGGCGACGTCCATCTTGCCATTTTTGTCCCAAAAATTGAATCTCCTGTGCAGGTCCCTTGACCTTACTCCGTTTTATGGCAAAACCGGCTGTCAGCAGGATTTGGATTATTTTCTTCCCTTTCTCAAAGACTTCTTCTGCTGTATCACCCCACACAATGATGTCATCAATGTATTGCAGGTGTTCTGTAGCTTGCCCATGTTACAGTGCAGTCTGGATCAGTCCATGGCAGATGGTAGGGCTGTGTTTCCACCCCTGAGGCAGTCGGTTCCAAGTGTACTGGACACCCCTCCAAGTAAAAGCGAACTGTGGCCTGCACTCTGCTGCCAGAGGAATTGAGAAAAAAGCATTGGCAATGTCAATCATGGCATACCACTTGGCTGCCTTTGACTCCAGTTCATACTGAAGCTCTAGCATGTCCGGTACGGCAGCACTCAAGGATGGGGTAACTTCGTTCAGGCCACGATAGTCTACTGTTAGTCTCCACTCTCCGTTCAGACTTTCACACTGGCCATATGGGGCTATTAAAGGGTGAGTGGGTCCTACTGATCACTCCTTGACTCTCTGATCTACGGATCAGCTTATGGATGGGAATCAGGGAGTCTCGGTTGGTGCGATATTGTTGCAGGTGCACTGTTGTGGTAGCAATCGGCACTTGTTCTTCGACCATCAGCAACCCCAAACCAGAATGATCCTCTGAGAGACCAGGCAAGGTGGACAGCTTCTCAATTTCCTCTGTCTCCAAAGCAGCAATACCAGAAGCCCATCGGTACCCTTTTGGGTCTTTGAAGTACCCTCTCCTGAGGTAATCTATGCCAAGGATACACGGAGCCTCTGGACCAGTCACAATGGGATGCTTTTCCCATTTCCTCCCAGTCAGGCTGATTTCAGCCTCCAGTACAGGCAACTCTTGGGATCCTCCTGTCACTCCAGAAATGGAGATGGGTTCCACTCCTTGACAGCTTGATAGCATCAGGGTACATTGTGCACTGGTATCTATTAGAGCCTTATACTTCTGTGGGACTGATGTGCCAGGCCATTTGATCCACACAGTCCAGTAAATCCGATTGTCCCCTACCTCCACCTGGCTGGAGTCAGGGTGCCTCTAATGGTCATCACAACATTGAAAACTTAAGTCTTGTAGAAAGGGATTATTCTTCTTTATCACAGAAACTGGAGTAAAATCGGCTCTTTCACTCCATCTGCGAACCTGCTCACCAGAGACTGAATGCCATAGCTTTCGTGGGATGATCATCCTTGACCTTTGTTCACCTCTTCAATTCAGGCACCCATCCTCCAGAAGTGAGGTAGGTTTTCCATCCCACTTCTTCATGTCTTCTCCATGATCCCACATTTGTTCAGTGGTGAAGTTCCAAAGCACTGGAGGAGCCCACTGTCCTAGATACTTGCCCACACTGTCCCACACATCCTGCCACCTATGACTGTCCAGCCTTGGGGAAAATCTCTTGGTCCTCCTATATCGTCATCTAACCCTAGATAAGGCCCAAACCCAACTCTACTTAACTCTTGAGGTCAGACGAAATGGTCGTGGGTAAAACACTCTGTGTATGCGTGCCAACATGCTGATCCCCATCATAATCAGCAGGCAGGTCTCAAGAGTACCTAAAGGCCATTCAAAACCTTCAGAACTCTCAAATGATGTTGTAAACGGTCTTGGGGGGGGGGGGGGGGGTGTCTTGGGGGGCTGGGAGCATAAGGGAATGTCTCCTTCACAGGTTGACCACCCAAGGAGGGGAAAAAAGGTGTGTAATTGCTAAGCACTTCTATTATATACCTCCCAAAGTATAGAGGTGGTGACCACACTGGGAACACAAGCCAGATAAGTTTCATGACCAATGAGTCTATTGTGTTACAAGTCATTACCGTGAAGTACAATGAGACAAGAACCTTAGCCCAAGGCCCCCAGCCAATAAGCACTAGCACAGCAAATACCGGCTGTAAGTAAGGTGAGACATGCTGAAACTGTGAAATCAAGAGCAACAACTTTGAGAGCCAATAAATCAGCATTGTGACGAGTGATTATTAATCTGAAACAATGAATGCTTATCACAAATACGATTAGATACACTCTGGTCAGATCTGTTTTTATCTCAACTCCTCCTGCCCCACGCTGGGCACCAAAAAGAACTGTCATGGTTTAAGCCCAGATGATAACTCAGTACCACACAGTCGTTTGCTCACTCCCCCCTCTTCCTCTCCCCCTGCTCCGGGAGGGATGGGAGGAGAACTGAAAGAATGGGACTCCCACGGATTGAGATAAGAACAGCCCAGTAACTAAGGTATAACACAAAACCACTACTGCTACCACCAATAATAATAATGATAAAGGAAATAACAAGGAAAAAGAACACAACCACTCATCACCCGCTAACCGATACCCAGCACCAGCTGATCAGTGATCTCACCCTTCCCGGTAACTGCCCCCAGTTTATGTACTGGCATGATGTGCTGTGGCATGGAATACCCCTTTGGCTAATTTGGGTCCGGTGTCCTGTCTCTGCTTCCTCCCGGCTTCCCCTACTCCCTGACAGAACATGAGACTCAGAAAGTCCTTGGTCAGAGTAAACATTACTGAGCAGCAACTAAAAACATCAGTGTTATCAGCACTGTTCCCAGGCCGAAAGTCAGAAACACAGCACTGCACCAGCTACTAAGAAGGAGAAAAATGACTGCTACTGCTGAACTCAGGACAAGCCTATAGAACGTTTTGCTAACTTTTATGCCAATCACATTTCATTGCTAAAAGTCTCTACATTTCCAACTTCCACGTAGCACTTGCAGTGCTAACCTCCTTAAATTGTGACTATTCCCTCTGCAGTAAAATTTCAGAAACCCCAAACAGGAAGTTCTGGAAGTGATGAAAGAGATATTTAACTCCCAAGAGATATCTGGCAAAACTGTTTGGGCGTGCAGCATCAAAATGTGTGTGAACATGGGTATTTTTAGCCAGATTAACACTTGAGACTCTTAAAGCTTATATCAGCATGGGACATGACAAAGAAATGACATTTCTACATTGTGCGAGATAGCTTAGATTTAGGAGCACCTTAAGTACTGAATATGATTTGCACATTTCATATATTGAAAATTCTACACAGTAACAGGCTACTTAATTTCACAGCAAGAACACAGATGTTAACTTGTATGTACATGGTCACATACTCATTTCTCATCTGACTCATTATAGATTCCACTTGGGACTGAAGAAAAAGAAAGTTATTTACAATGCCCGGTCTGTGCCTGACCTCTTCATTTCAATCAGTAAAAGGTCTGACTGCCTTCAGTAAAAGCAAGAAGGAGCCCTTCACTTCAGCTCAAATGTAAATAAAATTTTATTTACTGCTCAGTGCCATGCTGAGCAGGTATAGTAGATATCTACCTGGATGGCTGGAATAACAAACACTACTCTCTTTGTCTCTACAACTATGTCTCTCCTAACACTTTCCCAATGATTTGTCCCAGATTTTATGTCTATCTAGGTACTTCAACTAAAAATCACATTGCCTACTTAACCTTAATTCAGCATGTTACTCCAGCAGAAGTTAGCGTCAATGCATGCACATTCCCAGTGATTTAAATAAAGCTATCTGTATGTTTAAAGATAGTTTCACACTTTTTGAATAGTGATCTAAGCAGTTGCCTAGTTTTCTGCTTTAACAAGTGCGCAGTATCTGAAGAGCACATTTATTTATTCAGTAATTTCTTTAGCCCGAGTGTTTTGAAAGCATCCAAATGGGTGTATTCCTGTTTTTTTTTTTTTTTTTATTCCCAATACAATATTTGAAACCACAGTTCCTCTAGAGCAATTTCTGAAGGAGCAGAAGGGGATATTTGATTTAGGGTAGATATACTGAAAAGATAAAAAAAACGAAATTGTTGTAATCTAGCCATTTCATGTCTGGAAGAAAACTAAAAGCTAATCTTAACTAAAGTGCTTTTGTTTCAGTTCATGACACTAAGAGCTGCTGTAATTGTAAGTGTTGACGCAAAGAAGTTTTGTATTGTGAGAAATAGATACTAAATTGTTTCTAGGTATTTCAGAAGATCTTTCTTTTGGGTTTCTTTACTTTCTGCCAGAAAACATGTATAATCACAGTGCATTTATTTTTTATTGTACGGACTTCTGCAGAACAAAAATTCACAAAAATGTGTAAGTACTCAGTATGGGAAAAATCAACATAGCCAGATGGCTCATACAAATCCAACAACTGGATGCCCATAAAGAGACCATGGGCCAGGACAGAAATGGATGGTGAATAATGGCAGGCATCACAGGTTATCTGGGAGAACGAGAATAGATAGGTTTGTCTTTTCTGCGGATAGAAGACGTCTCACAGTATCTGCAAGTGCAGTTGATAGGGATTCGGGACACTGGTAGCTGGTGGGTGATCCTGGAGACTGCTTTTTTTGCTAACTTTTCAATTTGTTAAATTATTATTGACAAATTGTTAATTTGCCTTTGTTAAATAAAGGGAAATCAGGTGCTGATGGTGCTTTATAAAAACTTTGGACACAAGGAGAAAAGTTGTGAGCTATGGCTGCAACTCATTCTGACCATTTTCTTTACAATTTGAGTATTTCTTTTCCTCTTTAATCCTAAATACAAAATAACTGTAAATTTTATAGAGCTAGGGAATATATCTATACTGTAGAATTCTGGGTCCTGGTTGAAAATTCTGACCTTTATTTCCTTCTTTACTTCTATTGAGAGAGAGCTCTTTGGGATGGGAGAGGTCAGTTGCTCAATAATGCTTCTGGTTTCTTGTTCTTAGTGAACAAGAAACTATTCATATTGAAAGTGTTTTTCAGAAAAAAAGAATAAAAAATCCACAATGGTTTATGATTTTTTTTAGATGGCTTGTAAATGAACCTACATAATATATAAATTTGCTGACTAGAAATGCTACACAGACAATTGTCTTAATATTTCTGAAGCCTTTTTTTACAGAAACGTGAGTTTATAGAAAATATATACCCATTGCATCCATGTCTGGTAGTATGCAAAGAAATAACAAAAACTTCTGGAGGTATTTCATGGAAAATTGAGTATTTTCCTTTCAAAGGAGGCAAGATCTACTGCAATAAAACATGTCAAAACTTTACCTTGAAGTGTCCACTCATACTTCCAATAAATGGTGGGAATTTGAAAAGGGTGATTTATAATTTGCAAATGAGGAAAATTAGACTATACAAAAGTGACTTAAAGCAGAATTTAGACCATTGTGTCCTACAGTATGTACAATACCGTTAAAAGCTCCCAGCATAGCTAGATTGGATAGGTTCTCCATTTGTAAGAGTAAGACTTCATAAGTTTTGTATTCTGTATCAGGATAAAACTGATGGTAAAGGCTCCAAAGGAGGTAAAGGCCTGAGCTGTAGTCAGGCCAAGAAATCCCCCAGGAAACTCACAAACAGGCAGACTGTCCCAGTGATCATTGATGAATATAAGCTTGGAACACAGATCATGCAATAAATACATCGACAGCAGCTGATTTTCTAAGAATCATTTATCAAGAAACAAAGAAATTTGTGGGTACAAGCAGTCTTATGCATATCTTTCCCACTGCATACAATTTGACAACAAGCCAACCACTTTATCCCATAAACATGACAGCCTAATCGAGCCTTCTCTGAGTTCTCCCTGCTAGGCAGAGTGGCTACATAGCAGTGACATCCCCTTGAACATCTCTAGGTTGCTCCTTGAGGCAGAGACCTTTTTACTAATGGCAGATCTTTGGATGAGTCCAACGAAAGTTGTCTCTAAATTGCAAATGGACTGCACACCAGCGGCTCTCCCCTTGAGCTGGGATGTCTCTCAAGGTTTGAGATTCCTTACCTGAAAGATCCTTCCTCACCCAAGGCCTTGTTCATAACAGATCATTGGTAAGTTGCTGATAGCACGCTAAATTACTGAAATCCATGTAGCTAATTCCTTCAGACATAAACTGTTGTCCAAGCCTGAGTCTAAGCTTGCACCTAGACACACCTAAGCTCCATTAGGATTTTAGAAAGCAAGGGGGTCTAATATGAACCTCATGGATCAATGGGAGGGTCTCCCTTATGCTTTTGCATCTTCAGTCTCTGTATAAATCATTTTAGCTCAATTCTACCTTGATTTGCCTTTTGTATGTTTCACTCACATGGTAAGTAAACGTGAACCTTGCCATTGAATTTTAAGTTGTATATTAAATTCACATTAAAACAACTTTTGATAATATATTTGATGATGATTCTTTAAGCGACCACTCATTTGGTCCACTCATTTTGGACAAACTGGCATAGCCAACGGGATCCTAAATCAGGATTCATGACAGCTATCAGAATATAATTTATCCTGTCTGTCTTGAACTTTACTGTAGGAAGGCAAGAATCATCACTGTCCATTGGCCAGAACAGGACTGAATCTTGAACTAAACTTTGACTATTGTACAACTAAAGTTAGATGAGGTGAAAACAGCCCCTAATAACAACAAGAGCTTCCAAAAGAAACTTCAATAGCTTTCTTCACTAGCTATCTCTATCAAAACACCATATTTTCATAAATTCATTGCAAACTTCAAGATACAGAAGAACTTTGCATTGAGCAAAGGTAACAGCTTCACTGCCCCTTCTCCTACCATCCTTTGTCTTTTAGACTGTGTTAGCAACAGGCACGGTATATAATAAGCCCTAACACTAAAGCCGAAGATTCAGTGACCCTGTAAGCTGGGTGCTGCCAACATTTATGTTTGAACATGACCATTTGATCCTGAACACTTGTTGAACTTCTGAGTATAAAATTACTTCATATGACTTCTCCTTCAGCTTTGCCCCTTCCAACAATGTTGTGGTAAACTGCTCAGAAGTGCAAATGCCAAGATACAGAAATCCTGTAGGAAATAATCCCACAGTTTTTCCTTTCTGATCTTCTGACATTTGAGTTCTGTTTTATTCATTTTCTCCCTCTACAATCCCCAAAGTTGATACTTTCCAAGAAAGAGAACCGAGTGCTGCTTGGACCAATTCCTAGAAACACTCTTCCTCACACGTAATGCAGCACAGTCATTATAAAGATGATACTTACTTTTCATAGTTTTACTAATAACATGTCATTCTTAAGATACATCTCCTGTACCAATATGTCCCTGAAGAGTATCCTTAGTGTTTAAAAAGTCCTTATTGCTCTTGTTTTATAATTTAAAAAGATAATTGTTCTATACTGCAAAAACTCTGCTTTCTGCAGTCTTCTGTATCTGTGAATTTATAGCAGGAATTCACCATCTCCTTACAAAGGAAGGAAGTTCTAAATGCTAGCTCATATAACAATATATTTCCAGAGAAATACATTAATACATCTATTAATTACCTTTTCCTTGATTTTTTTTGAATGTTGGAAGGGTAAATTAGCATTCCAGTCTCTGGCTTGTTGGATTAATTTCGCATCATATGAAGAGAACAGAACTTACAATTCTGCTCTTGATTTTTTTAAGCCAAAGTCCCAGGTGTTTCATTTTTAAAAGATGTTACAGCAATAAAAATGTTATTAAAGTGTCTTCTTCATGCTGTTATAGTTGAGGTTGTGTCAGCATTTCCATTACAAGCTCATCTTTTCCAGAGAAAATGCTCTGGTCCATTGGGTAAATAACACATGTTTTACTATGACAAATACCCATGAAAGATAGAAATATTCAAGCATAAGATCATTTAGGATACTTTCTTAATTCCATACAGTATATGTTGTGTTGTAATTTTTCCCCATGAATGAATAAATCAAGTACCAGTCTGCCGTTGATCATTAATTTCCTTGTACAACAAACTATGTTAGCAGTATTCTTACTCAGACTTAGGGTTTTTTTTTAATGACAATCTGAAGGAAATGCATTTCTCATTACATCAGATGCATACTTATCATGAGGATAATGCTTTGAAACTTCAGCTAGCCCACAGGACTGCTGTGGAAACAGAGACAGGCCCAGAAAGACAGGTTTAAAAGCAAAGTTTTCAGGGGCAAATTTTGGGTTTGAGTTCTCAGCACTGCTGAGGTCCCAAATGTCTCAGGCTTTGTGTTGTGTTATGGAAGTACTCCAAACCAAAAGCAACTGTTGGTACTCCTGTCATAAGCGACAGATCAAAGTCTGCAGAAGGAGAGGTGCAAGGAGAAACTAGAAATCAATAGATCCTCCCTCCCAGGTTTCTGCTGAACAGAATACATCTCAGTCAATCAATTTGCTAGCTAAGTCTACTTTCTCCAGAGCCAGCTCAGAGACATTTTTGATTCAATATATGTTTTGAGTCACCCATTGCTGTTTCTAGACACCAGCCCCACTAACACCACATCTGTTAAACTGAATTCTGAACTCTTCACCTGTTCTTGGGGTGTAATCTTGTAGTTTAATGATCTTTGGGGCCATTACCATGACCCTGTCATATTCCTGCCTCATCTGACCTTGAAAAGGTCAGGTTTTGTTACAGCAGCTTGAAAAATAAGTGGTTTGAATTGCGTGCCTGAACTCTTCACTCTCTATTTAAGAACTAACACTGTCATTAATGCAAAGGATGGATGATCTCTGAGCTTCATCTGACTTACCAGAGGAAGCCAAAGTCTTCGTAGCCACAGGCCAGTCTTGCTGTTGTTTATTAATCGCTGAATCCTTTAAGACCAACTATTTTATTGCAGCTAGGTTTATTGTAGAAATACTTACAAGTTACTTCTGGAACTTGGGATTCAGATGTGTCAGAAGTTGTGAAAACGTATAGGAGGAGATTTTGCTTATCAGCCTTAAATAAGAAAAAAGAAAGATTTTTCAGTAGATTAGATTAATAGAAATGTGGAAAGGAACATTTTCATAGTCTTTTGCTCATGAAGAAGGGTGATATTAAATAATATACCTCAAGACACATTGAAAGTCAGTGATAGAGTCAAAAATAGTGCCCATGTCCTGCCTGTGTTCAAGCTTTGCCTTAACCAAAACTTTCTCATATTCAAAGATCAAGAATTCACAAAGAGCCGGTTTGTTTGGCTCACTTAAAGTCTTATGTTTACTGAAAGAATAGGATCTCCTAATTTTTGCTCTATTTGTAATTGTTCAAGACCTTTTGCAGGATTATCATTCATCTGGTGCGCTGATAAAAAAGACCGTCCTTTGGCCGTTCATTTAGATATTTAATTCCAAGTTCTGTGACTGGGTGCAGCTGGTTTTTTTTCCTTATTTCTTTGTAACTTTTGTGAACGGATGACTCCTCTGTTTCAGGACAGAAACTGCTGTTCTCTTGCCCCAAATTAAGCTGAAGTCCTTTACTAAACATAGGCTTGTTGCATGTTGTTTTCTTGTCCAACACAAGGGTGAAAAGAGTCATGAACTGGAAGTATAATCTCTCTGTCTCCATTAAATCAGGGAGGGAATTTTATTGCTGAGCTCAGAGACTTCAGTTCTGGATGACTGCAATTCAGAGTCCCCAGTTTCTGTCTGTCTTTCTATAACTACTTGATCTAGTTTTGTTACAATAACACATTGACATTTCAGTTCTCTTCACATTTCTATTACATTGCAGATCATGCTTTTTTTTGCATATGACATATCCTTAACTTTCCCATCCTCTTATCACTAATGAACTGGTAAAAGGAGTCAATGTTTCTTCAGAAGTTCGCAGATGTTGTGAGAAATACTTTCCTATCTTTAGCTAAATTAGTTTTGAGGTGCTTAAGAAAAAACAGTCCAAAGAAAACTATTTATGACTTAAGTATGAAGAGCTTTTGAACATTTTTCCTTTAAATCCAGTTTTCTGGAATGAAGTATTTTTGGCACTGCCTGTTCTCATAAAGAGAAAGCTAATGATTTTCTTCTGAGCATAGTATGAGGATAATTACAATAATGTTTTTAGCAATCTGAAGTGTTTAACTCCCTTCACACAATATAAATCCTTTTTTTCCCCTTCATATATTTAATTTAACTATGCAACAAAACAGTAGAAAGAAATATGATGGTTTGAAAGAAAAAAGAATTTTAATTACACAGCTTCTTCAATATCATATTTTTGGAAGTCTTTTCCAATCTTTTGTTTGGTAATCTTTATAAATGGACAATTTAAGTCTGGGGATTTTCTTTTTCTTCCTTCTAGCTGTATTAAATGTCTGCATCTAAGCATGAAGCATTTGCTTTCAGTTTGTATGTGTGTATAGGACAGTGAGGTACATGAAAAATATGCATAGCTGTATATGTTGTCTGTATAATATGCATACATATGCATTTATATATTTATCTACATATACAAGTAGATTTGCACATAAAAATTAGAAGGGATGTGTGTTCATAAAGAAGTGTTTCATCAACTTCTAGACCTTGGGAACAAAATCACATAAAGCATCCACTTATTTGAAAGCTACATTGGAGAGTGGTTATTAATAACTGATACATTGAGGAAAGGTTTGGTAGTATAAAGATAGTGGAAAAATCTTTTCTGATGAGTTTCTGAAGGCTTTTGGGCAAGAAACCATTTTAGGGGGCTGTGTGACTCTTCTGATGTTACTTAGAAAGAATAGCAGGGAACAATGCTTGCTTAAAGCTGCATTATATTGGTGAAAGAGAGGAAAAATGAGAGAAACAACTCAAATTGAAAACAACAGCTTTGATCACACAAATGTTTTCCCCTAGATCAAGGTGCACCTGGGGTACCTTAGTGCTCTGCAGCTGCTGGCTGCAGTTTGTGAGAAGCTGACACAGGGCAAATCCAACTTGGTAGCAGTGCAAGGGCTAACATGCATCACTCAGCTGCAAACATTCAGCATGGAAAGAAAGGACATTTCTCCACTCAGGTTGCAGTCATTGTTTTAGGGAAGGGAGTTTTGGATCTCAGCCTCTATGTGTTTGTTCAGAGATGCGCAATGGAGAGAAGAAACGTTGAGAAACTGCTACACAAAGTGATAATTGTCACTACATCAGCCAAAATGCTTGACTGCCAACCATTTTGCTGTTGCACTAAAGAATCTGATGTGGAGTATAAAAATCAGTGGTAACATTTCCACCTACACTTTCAATGTTATAAACATCGCTAGAAGATTTACAGCGGGGATGTTTCATTGTGTGTGTGTGTAAAGTGTCTGCACACTTTCTAAACTCTATCTTCAAGATTTTAAAGGCCTCAGTTGCTATTTCTTTTTCAACAATTCTTCACTCACACGTTCAACAGAAATTATTATTTGTGAAATTCTATTTAAAGAACCATTTCAACAGTGACAAAACTCTTGCTGTGAAGTCCTTCTCTGAGCAGTCAGACTTCTAACCTAAATGCATACACAGCAGTGTTCCCATGAATTGCATTGTCCACTGGAAGCATGTGAAAAAAACTTCATGCACTCAGATTCCTCTGAACGCCTTTGCCATTAAAGTGACAAGCTTAAAATGGAATATTTTTAGATAAAAATTTTGCATTTCTGAGCAAAGACGAAGATACTACACGCTGTTAACTATTAATATGAAGCCTATCTTACAAGGGAGAGTGGTTTGTATCTGTTGGCTATAGGTTTATATATAGCTTACTGAAACTTCAAAGAATTTGAGATCTTGTAGGTAAGCTAGATTTAGAAATAGCTGAGGTAAAAAAGGAGTAATTTTAGTGCAATTTTACCAGTTTTTGTAACATTCAGGTGCAAAGAATGTTAAAACTGAACTCAGCATGGTTTTTTTTGAGAATTTACACCATGTGCAGTACTTTCCACTTACATAATTTATCCATAGTTCTCTGTGTACCTTTCAGAGGGGAAAAGGGATCATTATCCCCATTTCACAAATAAGGGATGTCTGAAAGCCTCCAAAGAAGTGATATTTTTCCCCACGTTCACACAGAAAGTCATCAGCTAGAGCTGAGAGTAGAAACTTTGGTCCCTTAATCTGCACAGGCTTCAAAATAGACAATCATAGGTCTTTATAAATAGCCAGGGCTACTTAGATCTCAAATTATTAACCCTCCTGCTGCAATTCCTCTACCAACAAAACATATACACAGTGTTCAACTGGAAACTGCAGAGCATGACAGTCAATGTGTTGCTATAATACTTGTTGTTATGAATTAATTAGCTGATTTGCATTTATATAGCACACTTCATGCAGAAGCAACACATGGCATTATACACTTAAACTACATCACAATTAAACATAACTTCTGCTAGAGAAGTCAAGACCAGCCATCCAAAATGAAAAAAAAAGCCCTCCCAATACCTGAAAGGTTTTGAGTTATCATAGCTCTGACGGGGAGCAACTTATAAGAAAATTCAAATCTTTAACAAAAGCCAAATACAAGTCTCAGTTTCAAGGGCAGTGACTGATCAGCTGCTCAGGGAGGTAAGTGGAGATGAAAACAAGATGTGAATAGTATGCAAGTACTGTAAAAGCAATTAGGCATTTGACAGGGAACAAGTGTATCATCCTCAATTGCAATGCGGTAAGCCAATATACTTAGGTGACCATGCTAGATGCTGAATTTTGTGCAAACCAGACTTATACAATAAACGATCAAGGAAGGCTGCAAACACAGTGACAATAATCCAACTGTGGTGTTCTAACACGTGAATCAGGAGCTATGTGTCCCACCGGGACAGAAATGGTCTTAACCTACTAAATTTCTGAGATGGCTAAAATGAAGTCTGAAAAGCACAGCTTACATCGGCTGGTTAGGAAATTAAAATTCCACTCCCAGCCAAACGCTGAGTGAAGAATTACTGTTGAGAGAGTTATTGGACCTAGTGAAAAGAGGAAAAAAATCAATTCAGTTTCCTTTGAGCTAGGGAATTAGGGAAAAAAAAGTAACAGAGATCCAAAGTTTGATATCTGAAAAAAGCTGCTCTCAATCAAAGGTACATCATCCGACACTAACGCTATTTTTAGTGGCCTCATTATGAAAATATGAAGAGATTAAGAAAGAAGAGAGTAAAATCTGTGAGACACCTGTTTCTGTCTCTAGAGCTAAATTACTGCCCTATGCAGAAGTTCTCAGATGTTAGTCTTGGTGTATTGACCAAGCTTTTTCTCTAGAAATACGCTTCTCTTGGTTCTTTTAGTGTTTAATTTATTCTTATAAATCATTTTTGACTGACTCAATTCTGCCTTTCCCGCCAAACTCACTTCCCCCAAATACCTTTACCCACACACACATTTAAAAGAAAAGAAAAAGGTTTGTCACAAAGTTCCCTTTATTCTGACAATTTGTCAGAGCAACAGTCATAAAACTGACCGAGCAGGAAAAGAATAGACCCAGTCACCTATGACAAAATCCTTAGTACGCTTCCTCTAAAAATAACTTTATTTAAGTCACCACTACATTTTCCTATACTATACCCTGCTTTACTAAGTAAATACTATGGTTATATCCTGAACTGATTTGCTTAAGCTTTCTTCTTGTCCTGGGTTCAGCAGCAGCAGTCATTTTTCTCCTCCTTAGTAGCTGGTGCAGCGCTGTGTTTTTGACTTTTGGCCTGGGAACAACGCTGATAACACCAGTGTTTTCAGTTACTGCTTGGTAATGTTTTGCTCTGACCAAGGACTTTCTGAGTCTCACGCTCTGCCAGGGAGGTGGAAAAGCCGGGAGGAAGCAGAGACAGGACGCCTGACCTAAACTGACCAAAGAGGTTATTCCATACCACAGCACATCATGTCCAGGATGTTAAAACAGAATGCAGGGACCCAGAAGGTGGGGGTGCATTGCTGGGTCGGGCTGGGTATAGGTGGTGAGCAGTTTTATTCTTTTCCCTTGTATTTCCTTTATCATTATTATTATTATTGGTGGTAGCAGTAGTGATTTGTGTTATACTTTAGTTACTGAACTGTTCTTATCTTAACCTGTGGGAGCTGCATTCTTTCGATTCTCCTCCCCCTTCCCCCGGGAGCTGGGGGGAAGAAAGAGCGGGGAGTGAGTGAGCGAACTGGGTGAGTTATGGTGGCTTAAACCACTGACACTTCTCTTTAAGATGCTTCCCACTGAAACACGGAAAGCAGTCGGAGTTGCTCAAGGCTTCCTGAAGTCTTTCCCCAGCTCCTTCAGAAGGAAGTCTAACTTTGGTACTTCATGTGCATTTGCAGCACAAGCTGCAGGCTAAATTTAGGTCATAATAAGCAATAATTTAAATTAAAGGTCTGGGTAATTGCAGTAACATCCAGCAATGAACTTAAGGAAGAATTTTGCAGAATCGGCTCTTTGCTTTGTTTCATCTAGAAGTAGAGTGAACCATGCACTACAAGGAATAACAAGGCACATAGGTGAATAAGAATACATTAGCAGGAAGAAAATAAGGAATTCCTATGCATCATTTGATATCCCTGATTTTTAGAAATTTAAGGAAGGTAAAATGCATTCACTCAAGTTACTATTTCCCAAAAGAGTCCAGCTGGCAATCTCCCTTTTCTGAAAGCACCAAGAAATGGTTCTTGCAGTGTTTCTCCTACAGGAGCCTAAAGAACTCCACCAAATGACGCAGTTTATTCCTTCAGCACTGTCCCTAGTTCTGTGTGGTTGAGGTGATTGTTCTGAAGGAAAGCCTGAAGATTCTTAAGTGTCCTCTGGGACCAAAATGTTTGGAAAACCTTCAGGTAAGAAGCTCCATCCCGGGCAGTGCTGAAGGCCAGGTTAAATGGAAATTTCGGTGAGAAGGTTGGGAGACACGTAGTGTCCCTTCCCATGGCAGGTGAGTTGGAACTAGGATGATCTTAAGGTCCTTTCCAACCCTAACTATTCTATGATTCTGTGATTCTACGAGAGTAATGTGGCTAAACTGAAAGCAGGATAAGTTCTTGTTCCAGAGAGCGTTAGAGTTTCAGACTTCGCAATAAAGGATATGAAAGGATATGCTCCTAAATAAGATTACGTATTCAAATTACAAAAAAAACCTTTTAATTAACCATGCTTGGGCAGAAAGCTGAGGACATATTTTCAGAAACAAAGTGTTCTTCAAGAGCATTTCTTTCCAGACAGGAGGATTTACACTGTGAAAATGTAGAGGGGAAAGGAAATTTAAAAACAATCAAAACCAAGTCGATGATGTTCAGAAAATACCTCACCAGCCAACCTGATTTGAAACACAGCAGGTTCTTGATAGGCTGGGATTAGTGACAGCAACACACACGAGTTGTATTTTATCTTCTTTAGTTTGTTTTTCTTTTACCTTTTCATAATAAACCAGCAGTCATCAGCGGGCAAGAGAGAGCAAACCAAAGCTGTAACTGGTGTCCCTCCAAAGCTGAAGATCCATGGCAATAATCAATAATTCATGGCATTGCAGTTCAAACACTAAATTAATCTTTCTGCTTGGATCTCATGGATCACATACATCAATCGCATCATACAACTCATGTTCTTCAGACTGCAGGAGTTGCCTGTGGAATTTTGCAAATGTAGCTGTTACTCTCTAACATTATGAATTCGAGGAGGTGTCATCACCTGAGCTATTTTCTCTTTCCTCGGCTCATACTCAGTTCTTATCCTGCATGATCTTGATACAGAATGTGAGAAGTCAATAACAGGTTATTCTCAGTGTATCCAAACTCACTCTATAACCCTGTGCCACAGTCTGGGAAAGCTGCATAGATGCTCCAGTGGGGATTCCTTTCCTGGGACACTGGCATGAGAATTACACTGTGGGAATGTGAGAGAGCTTGAGGTATTTGCCCAAAATGAAATTATAGCTGTATCAGTGGTCAGCAGTAAATTTGAGGAGCCTAGTGTAAATGTTGACAGCTCTAAGTCACACATGAATGGATAAGTCATATGGGGGATTGGATGAAACAAAAATTGACATAAATTAATATCTCAGAGAGAAGAAAAAAAAATAAAAGTGGATAAAAACCTGAAGTAGCAATCTGCAGTCCCAGGAAAAACATGTCAGAGTGTCCCTCCAGCCGTGCCAGCAATTTAGGCATGGAAAAATTACTGAAGGCAGATCATCATTATTAGAGCAAGAAAAAGATGTCCCTAATAACTGTGTTATCTGCCATCACATCTCCAGAGACAAAAATAGACTCATTTGCTCCAAGGTTGCGGGGGTTACAGAGTGAGGCAGGAACCACAGAAAAAGAGATTGATACTAGGGATTAAAGATCACAGCTGTACAGAGAGGAGGTGGAAACAAATTGGTACTATTTCTAAAGCCCTGATGAAAGAAAATGGTGTCTGGCTAGGGAAGGTGACAACTGAAAGATAAAAGTAAAAAGAAAATGTTTTAATATTAGAGCTGGGCAAAGTGTCAGTAATGAAATAGAGCTGCAGTTTTGCTTAGTTTTGTGTTTCTTCACAACGCAAGAGCTTGGGCCAGTTTCTCAAGGTGAGCAATCCTAAACCAATTTATGATATCTTCAGGTGAAAATGATACAGGGCAAATTGTGATTTCAGTAGCTTAGATACAAACCCAGCCAAATGGTTATCCAGCCTGGTGCACCAGACTGTTTCACTTTCTTATTGAGTTACCTCACACCTGACAGTGGCAAAGCAAAGGTTCATGCTCATGCAGGGCTGGAGCTGCCAAGCTTGGCTAAGCTCAGACATGAGCTAGAACTCAACCAACTGAAATGGCTGCTGTAATGGCCATCAAATCCCTTGACACAGCAGGTATTAAATAACAAACCATTAAGGATTATACTACGAGCTACTGCAGGAAATGCTAAAGAGGAAGATTTCCACAAACTCAGCTCTCTTGTGGGTAAGACAGATGGACCCAAAACACAACTACCAGACTTGCTCGCAAAATGGAAACCTTCTTGTCCTAGTACCTGAACCTGAGAAATGGTAATGGGGCTACTCCCTCTCAGCTTGGTGGGAGCTCAGAACAGGAGGAAACGAAAAGACCTTCCTTAGATCTGACCGCTTACCTGAGATTATGAATAAAGAACTTAAATTTAGCTTCCCAATTGAAATTCTTAAATAGGGATGGTCAAAATCAAAAGGAAATTTTTCATAAACCTTTTTCCCATTTTTTTTTTCATTTTTTTTTTTTTCAGAAACATTCAAAGTTCCTGAAATGTCATTCATATCTGATTTTGGCTGCCTGCTGATAGTTATATAGTGATGCGGACTCACTGAAACAATCAGATGATATTTACTTACACTGCAGAGCTATAAAATCCAGTTTGCATTAAATAAACACAGTCTAGATGTCTTGATACCAAATTTTTGTTAAAGCAATTGCCTTTCTCCTTCTTGGAGCCCCACGTGGTTGTTTATGTGGCAAGGATACACTGCAATGCTGGAGGGGAGTTGGGAAGAATTTAACATGCTGGTGGGTACTTCATTCTGCAAAGACATCCTTATGTAAGTACCCAAGCAGCGTCAGTGAACTCATTTTTTACATTTATGTGGATAAAGACTTGGTATCATAGAATCAACTAGGTTGGAAAAGACCTTTAATATCATCAAGGCCACCACTAACCCATCACTAAGGGCCCCATCTACACGGTGTGTGAACTCTTGTAGGGACGGTGACTCCAGCACTGCCCTGGGAGCCTGTTTCAATGCCTGAGCACCCTTTGGGGAAGGAATTGCTCCTCAGCTCCATCTAAACCTCCGCTGGTGCAGCTTGAGGCCATTTCCTCTTTTCCCATCCCTTGTTCCTTGGGAGCAGAGCCCAGCCCCCTCCTGGCTCCATCCTCCTCTCAGGCAGTTGTAGGGAGAGATAAGGTTCCCCCTGAGCCTTCTCTTCTCCAGACTAAACCTCCCAGGTCCCTCAGCAGTTCCCCATCACACTGTGCTCCAGGCCCTGCACCAGCTCTATTACCCCTCTGGCCCTGCTCCAGCACCTCAATATCTCTCTTGTAGTGAGGGGCCCAGAACTGAACACAGGATTCGAGGTGCAGCCTCACCAGTGCCCGGTACAGGGGAACAATCACTGTCCTGGCCCTGCCAGCCTGTGCTATTGCTGGCACAGGCTAGGATCCTGTTGGCCTTCCTGGCTACCTGGGCACAAACTGCTCATGTTCAGTAGTCACCAATCAGCAATCCCAGGTCCTTTTCCACTGAGCAGCTTTCCAGCCACTCTTCCCCACGCCTGCATATATAAGCACACCTGCATATACAAGCCTGTGTAGATAGATACAGCTATCCAGCCTGTAGTAAAGAAGTGTCCATACAATGCTTTTGAATTAAAATCACGGTCTTAGAGTGCATTAGCTGTGACATTTTTCTTTAGGGAATAATAACGACAGGATTGGTAGTGGGTTAGGCCAAAGAGACAAGAGAAATGTCCTGAAATTTTAAGAAGCTATTTAACCCGTATACCTGGCTTGGCGATCTCAGAGCAGTAGGGGCCACTTGTTTTAAGCTAGGTGCTGAAAAGTTGTAGAGCGCTGAAGCATGTTCTGTCTGCTGTCAAAAAAGGTTAAAATGGCTAAAAATGACTATAAATATTTGCTCCAGATGAACTTTTGTTCTTTTCAGGGCTTTGAAAAAGAATCAGAAATCATATTTTAGAGCAATCAATCAGCATCCATCAGAATGTATAGAAATTATTTAAAGTAAAACAGGGATTTTCATTCCTTGCAACTAACCCCCAAAGGCTGGAAGAGGTCAAATGAGGACAAAACTATTACTGCTTACTACTTCTCTAGCTCAAGAAAGAAAAATTAGAAACTATAAATATGAATATATAGTTTGATTGTTTGAACTCCTGCTGTTACTTCTGTGCCTTGGTGCTTCCCCATGATGCTGAGCATCCTTTTCTAACCAGCTCACAGAAAAAGGCTGGCCATTAGGAACATCAGTGTTAGATGCATGCAGTAGTAGCAACAGAGTGGTGAAAAGGGCTGAGTTAAGTGTATGTTTGCCTGGAAAATACTTCAGATATTCCTCTTCTAGGGTAATGGCATCTACAACATGGCCATACACATATTTGAGCTATCCACAAAAAAGCATCCTTCAGTCCCCGTTGTCAGCTTCTCTGCACACAAAAAAGCATGCTTCAGTCCCTGTTGTCACTTCTGCACACAGATTCTCTCAAAGAGTAGTGATCCAGCACCAGTCGTGCAAGCAAAAGCTCATGCTATCTGAGCAGTGAGTATCCAGGGAAAGCAAGCTGCTCTGAGATGTCTAACTCCCCAAGATGAATCAAGAGCTGTCTTTCCACACTGCCTGCAGATCCAGGAAGACACGACTATTGTCCTCCCAACCATAAGAAATGCAAAACAATCAGAAGGGAAAGTGAAACTTATTTCTTTCTGGGCAATAGTCTCAAGAAGCGCAAGTACAAGTGTCGTTCCAGCTGATTTTGCTGGTAACATAAAGAGGTGCAATGCTCTCAATTCCAGTGTCATCTTATCTGCTTTTCTCTGCCTGAAGAAACACAAATTATGATTAACACATTCTAAGTGTTCTTTCCCTTAAACCTTTCTCCTGCAGAAATGAGCTGGTGACGGATTTCTGCTGAACAGTTTTGAAGCATCTCTACACCTGACTTCCCAGCATATGGGATCATCCAGATTCACAACTTCGGTCTAAGCTCTATGAATAATTTTAAATGCTGGATGTCACCCATAGATCATTAGTTCAGTAGATGTCAGATCTAGTATAGATATTTTCCAGAAAAATGCTGTTAAAATAAAGGTAGGAAGAGAATCTGAAGTTCTGAATAATTATCTATGTTATATTGCTTCTTACAGATTACTCACCATTAAACAGATTTAGGTCTTGTTAACCACAGGAAAGAAATAGCTGAAATTATTTACGTGTACATAGGGACACACTTACTCCCTTGTAAAGCACCTTATGCATTTGTTAGTACTACTTCCAGCATACAGTAATTAAGATTTATATAGCTTGAGGATAGTTGATGTTAAAGCTGGAAATTATGCTTTTCTGTAATCAAAATGTAAATGAGAAAAAAAGAGCACACTTGAGACTCTTTGTGGATATGGAACTGTCATTTATATTTAGTTTGGCACTGCAGCTCAAAGGTGTTGATCAGAGAGCAGTCAAGGACATATCCAAACTGAGGTTCACAAATACTGGACACAAAGATGTTGGGCGTTTGGAATTTTAGAAGATTTAGTAACAGCAGAAAGCTCTCTGTTCTCCGGAGTAAACGCAATGGTTTCTATATCATTGTTTTTAGTGTGTAATCAAATATCTCTAGTGGGGAATCCACAGACAACTAAAATATGAACAATCTTTAAGGAAGATTCTGCTTTGTATATTCTTTTTCATAGTATTATTGTTTCTGGATAACCGTGCCTCTGCCCTGGAATATATGCAATAGTCATAGGGAATAAACAGAAAAAATAATAAAAGCAACTTCCCTTTTTTTTTGAGGCAATGCAGTTGTGAACCTCAAGAGAAAGCAGAGAGAGAAAAGGGAGTGCAAAAATTGTTATGACAGGACATACTTAGGTTTCCCTCTTTTCTCTTTCTAGCTATACTAGTTAGAGAAGCAAGAACCTATGTGTTACTAACAATTGCAACATAGCAATAAGACTTAATTCCAAGAGACATTTTTCTTGGTAAATGAATATCCTTGTGCTTTAAAAAGCAAGAAAAAGTTTTAAAATTAAATTGAAGAAAAACATTGAAATAAAAATGGAAGAACAGGTCTTAGATGTGATCTGAGAGACAATCAGACAGAGAAGCTTGGAGCGATACAATGCCACCAAATTCACCTAAATTCACACTGGAAATGGAAGAATAAAGTTCTTTCAGAAGGGAAGAACATCTGCAATAATATAGGCCTTGTTTCTTAATTCAAAAAGAATGCTGTACATATTGCGAGGATTTGAGTTGAGTATACTTTCAGGAAGTAGTTACGGATAGACACGCTCTTATAGCTACTTCTTCCTTTTTTTCTTTTCTTTTTTCCCCTATTTTTGGTTTTCCTCTTTTTCTGTTTTGTTTTTTTTTTTTTTTTCCTATTTCTTCTTTTTTTTCTTTTCTTTTTTAAACAGAATATCAACCTACTTCAGGTCTTCTAATGACTTGTTCAGAATCAGAGAGGAAATGACCAGACCTGAAAACAGAACATCAGTATTGGGAAACACAGAGTTATGGGTTTGGGGGCTTTTTTTCGTTATACCAGAGCAGTGACCTTTATACCCATGATTTTAAACTTACAAAAGTGAAAGCTGAGTATACTAAAGATGTTTTGAGAGCCTAAATGACATGAATGCGTCAAAAAAGGAACCTTAAAACTATAACCTCCAGTGCTGCAAACATGCACCTGACATCTAGTAACTGCTTTATTTTTTAAATGTCGATGAGATTGGAAGTGGTTTAGTTGAATTTATTTCCATTTATAGGCTATTTTCTTATGAAAAAGAAAAAATGGGTGGGGGGAATTAAAAATGAATTAGAAAATTGGAAGCTGAAAAATTATTTAAAATTTAAATAGAAATGTAGTGCCCCTCACCCCAATAGGCCTTGAGTACACTGGCCACTTTTAGCCAAATTTGACAGCAACACTGTCATTTAAGAGATAGTTCAATTTGTGGGAATCTCAGCAATCAGATATAAAACATAATTTCAGATTGGTGAGCAAAACATAGAGCTCAGCTGATAAATATTCACTTTGGCAGCAGTTGCGGGCAAAGAGCATGGAAGAGCTCCCAACTAGCGTTAGCCTTACTATCATGTTGTTGTTAGTCTGCTACTAATGCGATGGGGCTATTGAAGACAGGGCTCGTTGCTGGAGGCAAGGAAGGAACACAGAAAAGGTACAATGTGGTCCATCAGAAAGGTTTCATTAGCTCACTGCTCACTGAACCACTTGTTTTTAATAGTAAGAAACAATTGCCTACACTTCAGAGAGTCAGCTTGGTTAGAGGTAAAGAACAGTACAGACAGTACAGCTCATGGGAATACCAAGGTGTGCTAATTATATCATGGCTGCTCCAGTCTGGCATTAAAATCCCTCCTTGGAAGAATTCACCCTGTGAAGAGATTCTTTGATTTGGAGCTGAGAGAACTGTAATAACCATATACAACAATACAGCTCGAAAAACAGTTCAAGCTACTATTTACTAGTAAACAGCTGCATTGAAATAAAAAATTACAATCATGCAGAAATTCCTGAAGAATAAGCCAAAAGGTAGGAGATAAATAGGATTTACCTAAAGACATATTAATTCCTTCCACACATAACTTTATCGCAGAGCTGCATAAAATATCCCTTGGAATAACTGTGATTCTAGTAATCTTGAAATTGTTAATGCATTACTCAAAGTTGCCATATATTTTGGATAGAAAGGGAAAGACCTATTCCTTTTCCTTGTAAAACAACAAGAAAAAGGGATATCTTGTCTTAGGAAATTGCCATAAGCATCAAGAAAAAGACCCTATCAGGCTGGGACCTTTCACTTCCTCCCATTAAGACTGCTTTATTTTGCCCTTTACAGCAGATTAATTCATATGAGCATCATCTGGAACCCAGATGTTCAATGACTTGAGTATGTCATGCTCTGGGCTGAGTATGATAATCATGATGTTTCTAGGCATGAAACAGTCTTCTCTTTGCCAGCTTTTTCTCCAGCTAAGTTTTATGAATCTAAGCTTTCATTTCCCTTTCTTTTGTCTGTTCTGCAAACCCCAAATATTTCCTCTGAAACTGAATGGTAAGTTTCATATGCCGCTGACTTTTCTCTTAACGTTTTGCTTAGGAAAAGCAACAAAACAAATTTCAGTCTGGATCAAGCCATTTTTTTTCCCTAGTTTGACTAAGAGAGGGATAATCTATTATTTATATCCCTATCCACTACATAAACAGCTCTCTCTCCAGGGAAAAGATAAGACAAAAAACAAACCACCTATGACAGATGTTGCTCATATTCTTTCATGCAGTATGTGAAGCTGTTCAGATTCTGCCATGGTGAAAGTGGCATGTGAAAATATATAGAGTGGAAACTACAATGGTGTTCTGAGGAGAGGAAATAGTTTATGTAAAACATTCTTCCTCTAACAAATCATCCTAGAAGCAGTCTCATCAAGGTAAGGAAACCACTGGGACACAACTCTACAAATTAATACCTTGCTTCCTGATTGCGCCTCCTCCTTATTTTACACCTGAATATTTACTTTGCAAGCTCCTAGATAAATACTGCACAAATTAGCCGCAAGACCCTGATGTTTGTGACAGCATGCTTAAATTTAAATCACAGGAAACAGAAGCAATGGAGGCTTTAAATTAAGGAATTATCAGAAGACAGCAAGGAAAAATTTATTTTCCTTAATGCGGAACACAATGTAAATGATTGAAAAGAGGGAAATGAAGTAATGCCAATTAGTGTAAGACAATAACAGTACCTTGTACATGCACCTATGTTCAAATAGTCTTTCAATAACTGTGGTTTGCTAATTGGGAACTATATGTGTAACTGAGATGATCCTGTGCTCCTTTCTAAATTGAAAGTGTGCTCTTCCTTCAGTACATACTTTCTGTACCTTTTCTTTTTAGCAACAGCTAGGAGATTTTTCAGCTCTCTTCATTAGAAAACTCCAGTTTGTCAAAAATGAAACTGTCTAAAGGAAGGGTTCATTTTTCATAACTTCCTTCACTGAAATCTGTTTGAAAATATTTGATATTTGCTAAATATATTTTCTGGGTGTTTTCAAGAAAAAAAAGTTGAAATTATGACCCCCAATGGCTGTGCCAAATTATGCTAAATTTCAATGAACATGGTATAGTAATGGTTAAAATAAAAGTAAAAGCTAAGTATGCCAAAACTATCGGAAAAAAAAAAATGATTCAGCTGATCCACTGCTAAGTTTTTTGAAAGTAATTTCAAATCACACAATAATCATCATCATTAGAATCAGAAATTCACCCAAATTTGGACAAGAGAAGTCCTTGAAATTCTAAAAATGCTCATATAAATTGATATCTTGTAATTTTCAATGTCAAGGTCTACAGTGAATGAAGCTGCAGATGAAGACATGCAACTATTTAATATCAAGCATTAAGAAATTAATACTAAATTACTTGAAATAAATCCAGTTAAATTACTTGGGGAAAAAGCAGGAGAAACGGAATTAGCAACAGGGGAAATTACATCTACATCTACAGACACATCTGCAAATATAGCTGCAGCATTATGGAAGGAAGAGCCCTGAGTCAAAAATCCGTGGTTTCCTCAAAACCATAATGCATAATGCTTGCTAGTGGAAATTAATCCCATTTCCATGAGTGTTGCAAAATCCTATTATAAATAAGACATTTCTCACTGTGAGAAGAGTTTACTAGGTATTACCATCAACAGGGTAATTACTTAGCCTGTGGCCCATCCTGTGTGTAGGCTGGTCCTTGGAATCTAAAGCATCATTTGTTTTAAGTTTAAAAAACTGATCTAAACTGTGCAATATGATGCCCATGATAACATGCTTACCATGAAAACAAAGCTTCTCCATATCCTGGGGCAATGAAAGTGAAGATGCATTGAGGAGCTCACACCAATGGTAGTATTTAAAAACACCTGCGTTTTTCTTTTGAAGGAGTTGGTCAAATTTGGACTGAATGCATGGGAACAGCCAGCCGAGTCCTCAGCAATTCTGGGTGTTCCACTCCCAGTGAATTGTCATTCATTTACTGGCAAAGAACTGAAACAATATTATAATAAATTATTAACTCCACTATGCTGTTACTTTCCTAAGATTAAGTATTGTCTTTTATTTCTGAGTAACCGTCGATGCTTAAGTCAGATTTAGTCGAAAGACATTTGGCAATTTTAGAAGACACCTGTCCAATTAAGAAAAAATTCTTGGCATTCAAATCTCAGTCATCTTGTGCCAATGAGCTAATATTTAAATGTTCTGCAAAGTTCATTACTCCACTATTACAGTGTAAAAATAGCATATGAAAATAGAAATAACATTTCTCCAAAAGAACCCGATACATCTGCATAGAATGCTCAAGCAGTGTTGATATGAAATAGAATCAATTTCTTTATAAGTCTCTGCAGAAGAATAAAACTAGTTCAATATACATTAATCTAAAATATTACGAACGAAATAAAAGTCACACAGTCAAGAAAACTGTTAAAAGTGTTCTCCTGATCTCCTCTTACCTTTCCTGTGACTGAACTTGGAAAAGATCATTGATGGACCCACTAAAATGCTTTAGGCTTAGTATGTACAGACTACCACCGGATCAAGTTCAGCAGGTGCCAAGAAACATTACCATCTTACTTCTTTGTTAAGGTGTTATGTCACCGCTCCACAAAATCATTCAGGCATGTGTGCGTCTGAACCTCAGAGGAGCTTCACTGACACTCTGTTGGCTCAGGTCTTGAAAGCGTGATCAGATATAAAATAGGTGTTAGGCACGAGAATGGTGAACCCTAAGTTTCTAAGCCTGAAGAAGCCTCAACATGTCATGCTTTCAGGAATTTAGATGCAAGATAAGCACATCGGGTCAATTTTGCAAACTTTGTTCTCTTTAATAGCATCTGCATGGGACCTCAGTTGTCTCAGCCAGGTTTTTCTTTCCGTGCTGGATACTTAACATTGATATTGGTGATCGTAGACCAGTCTGTCAGCTTTTTATTGCATCTGGCCCAAAATGTCAGTAAGCTCAACATGTAGTGCCAGCTTTATTTTATACACCTTTTGTCTGCCTAAATTCAGTTTGCCTTTTCTGTCCATCAAAGGGTAATTGTACCCTTGTTAGCCTTTCAAGGTCATTATAGCCATGAGAAAATGCACAGGATTTAGTTTTACATTCAGCATAATCTCTAATTTTGGATACTGTATTTTTACCAAGGAAGTCCCAAGGACTAATATTTTTATCCAAATGCATGTGATTATATCTAAATTCAATTGAGGACAATTGGAGACAGATCCTCAGAGGTATTTAGGCATCTACTAGACACCTACAACACTGATGTCTGTGGGAACCAGGCTCCAAAATATTGAGGATTTGGATATTGGAACCCTTCTGATCAACTGAACTCTTGATGGTATTCTCCTAAATAGTTCAATATATCAAAAATTTGTGCTGCAAACATAGTCTATATGGGAAAATTTTCCTTAGTCCTGAATTGACTGCATAAGCTCAACAGATATACCTCACATGTTTCAGAAGTGCGAGAGAGGGTAAAGCTCTAGGAATGGTTTGCAGGCAGGAAATGAAAATGGCTTCTGAGTAGGCTTTTTCTTGTCAGCTCTGTGATGAGTCTACATAGTACAGGCATTTGGGACTCAAACTGTCTCACTAACCATGTCAGCATCAGAAGCTGCTGCTTCCTCAATTCCTCCCCCAGACAGAGATTTGATTACTCATCTGTACTCACTAGTCCTCTTAAAAAAGTGCTAGAGAACTGGAAACAAGGTTATTGGATGCCCTGGAAAGTCCTCGCTGATAAAACTCAAACTACTTTTCCGTCTACATAGAAGATGAGAGAATGTTAGGCGTTTAAGATCGCGTAAACACCTGTATGCCAGTTTCTGTGATTCTATGATTCAGCCACTGCCATATTCCTCCCTTCCTCTAGCTTCTGAAAGACAAGCAAATAAGTTTTGAAGTTACACAATTCAGGCTTTTCCTAAGAGCATTTCTTCTGTGTGTGTGCACAGTGTTCAATGAAGGCAACTTCAAAAGGGGATTATATGTGCTGCTGTGAGACAAAGAATATAATAATATTTGGTTTGTTAGTCAACATTTAAAACCAGAACTTTATGCATCTTGCAGTCCTTCAGTATGGACTTTTTTTTAACCACTGAGAAAAACATGTTTGAATTTTGCTTTGTTGGAAAATTGGGCTTTCCCTACTGTAGCTACCAAAAAATTATGGCAATTTTGGATTGATGAAAACTCCTTGGCCTGGGTTCAGCAGTAGCAGTCACTTTTCTCCTTCTTAGTAGCTGGTGCAGTGCTGTGGTTTTGACTTTCGGCCTGGGAACAGCACTGATAACACCAATGGTTTCAGTTGCTGCTCAGTAGTGTTTACTCTGACCAAGGACTTTCTGAGCCTCATGCTCTGCCAGGGAGGAGGGGAAGGTGGGAGGAAGCAGAGACAGCACACCTGACCCAAACTGACCAAAGAGGTATTTCATACGACAGCATGTCATGCCCAGTATATAAACTGGGGGCAGATACCCGGAAGGGTTAGATCAGTGCTCGGTCAGGCTGGGTATCAGTTGGCGGGTGATGAGTGGTTGTATTCTCTTGCCTTGTTATTTCCCTTATCATTATTATTATTGGTGGTAGCAGCTGTGGTTTGTGTTATACCTTCGTTACTGGGCTGTTCTTATCTCAAGAATCGTGGGAGTTGCATTCTTTTGATTCTCCTCCCCATCCCTCCAGGAGTGGGGTGGGGGAGGAAGGGGTGGGGAGTGAGGGAATGGCTGTGTGGTACTGAGTTACCAGCCGGGCTTAAACCACGACACTCTTCTACTGTTGCATAACTCCCTACCTCCTATTTTTAAGAACCACAAAGTGAGAGGCACAGCAAGTTGTGGAAAGGGCTCAGCTGGTCAAAATCTTTCCTTTCATGTTAAAATCCATTTATTCTTGAGGGGCATAATGTAACAAAAAAAGAAACTGTGTATAAGTATGTAGAACCCTAGCAATTTAGTCATCAACAGGTCATGTTGCTGCACAGGCTTCACAGCTAGTTCACACTGTTATAGAACAAAAGGAAAAAGTATAGTTACCATAGCAACGGCCACAACACATGATGCTGGTATTTCCTTCTGAGATTCTAAAGCCCCCCACATTTTTAAGGAAACATGCCTTGAAACACTTCAGCTGCACTTGCAGGACTTTGTGGTTTTTATTAACATGTACTAGATTTGATGTATTCATCAAGCAGCTACTTCTGGCGAGTGATATTAGAGAAGGCCAAGAGAGCAGTCGCAAGAGTACTAATAGCTTGTACACAGATATTGTACATATTCATTGTCAGTTGTTGCTGGAAAGATGCATTTTCATTTCTTCCTATGTTTACAACCAGAAAGGAAAATGAGAAGCTGTATAAAACAGCTGATATTTCCCAAATCAAATAAACACCATCTCCTGCTGTTCCCCTCCAGGGTCCAGACTCTAACACATTTAAGACTGGTTACACAGGTAAAGTCCTGGATTCCCCTGAATGAACAGTTTCCATGTCTGTCTTACCACTTTCCTGCTTTCCAGTTAACTATCTCAGAGTGGGAGAGTATCTGATATGAGTTATCATATTACTTTAAAATACTAATTAGAGGTAAGGTCTTGGAGCATTAATCTTATATTAGGCAAGAATTTACACTTACATTTCACTGTTTTATATGGAACAAATGATACTTATAACCTGCTTATTGCAGAGGACAAAAACATAAAAGCTTGTGTTTGTTATCTTTTAAAAAAACCTTCTAATCCTTATTTCTAGAAGAAATTCTAGGGAGACAACCCAAAATTACTTTGTCTTGGTATGCAGGAATTACAGCTGGCAAAAAAAAAAGGTATTATGAAGCAAAGTTCTACTGGTGGCACAGTCTTCTGGAAGAAATGTAAATGCAATTTTTAGGAGAGTTCAGACTTCAGACATCCGCTTGCAGAGCAGGTCTAGTATACACTGAAATTGTACTCAATTCCAATTGCTCTACACGAGCACATTCCTTCAGTTACTACTTGGTGAGTCTTTGTACTTTTTATATTAAAACATCTGTGAAAAAAAAGCCAATGTTGATGCACACTTCTACATAGGGAATATTAGCTTCGAAAATATACTAGTTTTGATTAGTTAACTTTTGTGACTGTCTCAGAAGCAACCTGCAGAGTCTGCAGGTTGAAATCTGTTGCCCTGAACAAGTAAACAGCTTTGCACATCTGTATAATAATTATTGCATTTTATCTCTGCACCTGATACAGATGTAGCCACATGCCGGCACCACATAAGGTGATATATATACACTATTATTTCATTTTAATGATAATCCAGTATAGAAGAGAGTTATGCAGAGACAGAGCAGCATATGTCTGAGAAAGCATTTGAGTAAGGTAGAGATCATTGACAGTGAGTAATGGTTTCATATAACACCAAATGTCAAAAGAATAATTTACAGATAATATTAGGAAGGGTAAATGAGGAGACAATGGTTCAAAGTGAAAATAAGCTCAGGGTGCAGTGATCCAAAAATTGTATTTGAAGGCTATATAATGCAAATACAAAGCTGGCAGTGCAGCATCCCTTTGAAATAGAAGTGTGCAGTCTAATTGTTAAATATGGCTGCATTTGCTGAACAAAGAATGTTATCAGCAAGACAAGAAGAAAGCTAAGAAGCAAGTACTAGTTTATTTTGTGGGTAGTCAGCTCCATACAAATGGGCAAAGAGTATGGATTTGTACATTTCCATTTAAATTCTTAGGGTTTATCTTGTACAAAGGCCATATCATTTTTCCTATCTTTACATATAATGCTGAATACAATGGTCAGGTTGTTCTGCTCGCAGTACTGATGCAGATTTGCTCAGGAATCATAGAGTCATAGAATGGTTTGAACCTTAAATCATCTAGTTCCAACCTCCTGCCATGGGCAGGGACACCTCACACTAGAATACGTAGCCCAAAAACTCCATCCTACCTGGCCTTGAACACTGCCACAGGTGGAAGTATCTTCTTAATTACATTCATCTGTACATCTCTGCACTGTGTACCAGATTTATTTGAGTCACTTTTTTAACAGGTGCTTGAAAACAACAGAAAGATACTGTGAAATTGCTGATGAGATTTAGTACCAAAAGTATTCAGGCAGACCCAATCAGGGTAGAACAGGCAAGGGGAGATAAATTTTGAATCAAAGGACTGTTAATGGAAAACAGAAGCACTCTCTATTTTCACTGGGATGTAGGACCAGATCACTGAGCCCAGTTACCTGCCAGTTCTGCCCATTATACAATCGCATCCATAAACGTGATAACCTCCGTCTTAAAAGTGAGTAATGTAATCCTCCTCTTTTCACATTGGACAGATGTCACAGAACTTCATGACTCTGATGTTAGCACCTTTCTTTCAGATTCCTGCCTATATTCCAGACTACTGCGAGAATCTGACACTGTTCTGTAGCCTTTCTCCTTCTCTGTAGCATTGTGAGGAGTAACATTCACTAATTTTGGTTGTTGGTTTTTTTTTTTTGATTGGGACTATTAGTCTTAGTGTTGCAGTGTAGACATTATTCTTGATTAAACTTCTTACCTTCTCATGTAAAAGTTTGAGCTTGGTTTCAATGTTATGAACACAGTGAACATAGATACATTTCTAATAAACATAAACTTCAAGAAGGGATTAATGTTAGACTTCATATAGCATAAGCGTGTTCTGTTAAGATCAGCTCAGGAGTTTTAGCTGATTACAAGGTGAGATCAACACAAAACCTCACATTTTGGCATAGGCTGAGAGAATAACCTTATTTTAAGTGGTCATACAAGCACACCTGTTTGCCAAAATGTTACCATTTACTGGTTTTCCATGGTACCCGCACAATAAAGTGTTAGACCTTTCTTGCTTTAGTTTCCTTGATTGTGCATCCATTAAACCACCTAACACAGTTGTTATCCCTTTAATGCACTGCTTCTGTCCCTGTATACGTACTATGTGTTATTAAATCCATAATTCATATTTCTAAGTTTCTTTTCTCACATCAGGAGTTGCAAGCAGAAATAGTAATGATACACATCAGGAGTTATAAGCAAGGGCAGTAATGATATAAGGATGTTGCAAAAAACAAAGTGTTGTGCAAGTGCAATGCTGCTCCCCATGAGCCTCCATATATCTCCCCTGGCTGTGTGTTGAAGAATCACAGGCTGAAAATGCTTCCAGCTACACAAATGGTTTGGGGATTTGGATCTTTAAAATCAAAGGCTCTGTTTGTGTGTTTTCAAGTTCTCACTGGCCGTCGTACATTGCACAAAGATATCAAGGAAGCTGTTAAGCAGGGAAAGATTTGTTGCTGACTATTTTCTTCTGCTACTATTGTAGCAGGTTTTAAAGATAAAATGGGTTTAATTTTAGGAGACGGCGCAAAAAAGGCTTGCATATTTAATCTCAAAATCTTTGTTGTAGAAGTGGATGATCACAATTACTTATTTACTCTTTTTCTGCTACCAAAAAATTACTTCCATGAAAAGAGTGAGGAAACATGGAGATATGTGCATTACTATGTAGGTCAACTATTAATTGGTTTCAAAGGGCTTTATTCTTTAAAATAAATCATCCTTTAACACTTACAGAAGACATTTTTCCCATTTGCAGTATAAATTGGGACACATGCAGTTTTCTTTGTTGTTCTCCAAGCCATGATGATTAAGCAAGCCCATTAACACAACAAGCAATATAGTGAGGCCTCTTGCAAAATGCTTCAGAAGAAAAGCAGAAAAATCTCCATAACCACAGGTGAGCAATAAAATAGCTATAAGGCAAAAGTATTGTTTGCAGTATGCCCTTAATCAGTGGCTCCTCTTTTTACATCTCAGTGTGAAACCTCCGTATAAGCGAAGTTAGTTTTGTAAGAAATAATCAGGGAAACTTTATAAAACCTAAAAGCCACTACAAATTAGACTCCATCTATACCAAATATCCATTAGATGTTCACAAATGAACCACTCTAAAATACTTTGTCTTTCTGTCAAAACTCTGTTTGTTTGAGTGGAAAGCGCTTTGTGCTATTAAAAAGGACCTCCATTTACTTAAAACGCAAAAAGTTGCCTTAAGCAAGGTTGTTTTCTTTTTAGATAAATCTTCTAGGGTAAGATTAGATGGCTAAGGGAATTAATAATTGCTTATGGTAGATGCTGTCCTCTGCAGATGGCTGGTTTGAATTCAGATTAACCATGACCAGTGTTATCCTCATTTCAAAATAAAGTACAGTCATAACTCAAAATGATGGTGCCTGCATCTGTGTTATCACACAGTACTTGCGTCATTATTGTACCATGCTGTACTTCTCATGCCATTGTAAAATGAATTTATTCCCTTAGCCTGATGTCCATCATAAGCTTCATAATTTGCCCCTTTATTTCATATATTATTTTCATTTTCAGAGAGCATCTGAATTGTAAGAGGGACTAGATGACTCATGGAGCTGATTCAGCTGTAAATGCACTTCAATGGGTTAAATTCATAATGGATGGAAAATAAACATTACTACCTGCTGACCTGTTTTCTGTTACCTACACCTGACCACTGGCAATGCCTCTTAAGCATGACAAAAATGCATGATGTGGCAGAAGATGCCGGGCTGCCTGCGGCTCTTCTATTAAATTCATGAGACAGATCACAAATGACACTACTTCATTGCTCTCACCACCACTGTTTATCTCCACCAGTGCTCAATATTGCCTGCCAGTTCCTCCAGAAGAAATCTGGAAACGGTGGAGAAGTGACTTCCAACATAATAAATTAACATCCCTAGTTCTACTCAGGCTGATTGTTGCTACTCCAACACAGCAGGAACCAAGGTGAGAAAAATAAGAAATCCTTATTTGTGACTTCCAGGGATCCTTTTCCTACTTATAAATATTTGTTGATTGACAATATTGGTTTTGTCCGACAGTGCCAAATAGCCACCCCTGTACCTATGCCATGGCTATTTTTTTGTCTTAATAAATAAATATACCTACTTATTTTTTGAATGTTTGAGAAATATTTTACTCACCAAGAAACTCGATATACAGCTTTTACCTTTTTTAACCCTTAATAAATTGCCAAACTGAGCATCTAGTACAGTATTACAACACCACAACACTATAGGTGAGATTAAGAAGCTGGTTAGGTTCTTATTCTCTTCAAGTTGCAGCAGTACTTGCTCACAGTTGTTACAAGCAGTCATATATGTAAAAGCCACTTGGTGCTTGTAGTTATAAAGAAAAGATCAATAAAGCAAGCAGAGTTGTCTTGGCCAGTGCAACATGTCAGAGAGTAAAGTGTAATTTGGCCTTGTAGAACAACATGAGAACTCGGCCTCTTGGAAAAAATACCTTCCCAAGAGGACACAAGAAATTAAAATGTATATCCTCTTCTATGGGAAGAAGAAAGGGCTCTTTATACGCTGGATTCCATTATCAAGAGGTGTCCAAGATCTTGAAAATACCTACAACAGAAAGATCTGGCAGTGGAACAATTACAACATGAAAGTGGGGATACCTGAGACATTCGCTTGCTATCACAGAATGTTATGAACATTTCTGTTCCATTTCTTTCACAAGCTCCACTTAACAAAGACAATCCATGGAAAGCAGCTGAGCTAAACGCAAGTGATGATCGAGTTGACCCATAAACGCATAAGCAGTGTTGCTCACTCGGCATTCAAGTAGTGTTTTGTATCTATATACGGATTGTAAATGTCGGGGGGGGGGGGAGGGAGGGAATTAGATAGTTAACACCACTGTGTTGTACACCATTAAGCCACCAGCCTAGTCAACAGTAGCTATACTTCAAAGAGTATTATAATTTCCTGTTACCCCTGTGAATGTTTTCTTTTCTCTCTGTGACTTAGTTTTCTATCCTTACCCCCCGTTAACTAGAATCAGATAATGAATTTTTAAAGCAAACACTTCTTTTCAACACCAAAATTTCTTAGCTGAGTGATTTAAACCATTTTAGTCGCCTTATTACCAGCATCACTCAAAAAACTTACCTTTCACACATTACTGTGTGAAATATTACTACAGTGAAGTCAACAAAATGACTCTGAACTGCAGGGTGCTGAAATTCCCACATCCTCTGCCTTGACTTCTATGGAGCCAGGATTTCCCCCATGCTGTGTTTATTGCTGAGTGGAATGGAGTTAGAGCCTACGAGCAAATTGATGCTGTGTAGATATTTCTGCACCAAAACTCCAACAATTTCCTATTAAAAGTGAGAGTAACTAAAGGTTAAGGCAAAAGTTGCAGCTTATTTATAAATACAAACTAGTGACGCTTATTCTAATGCAAGTGCACTTTTTGGAGAGAAAGGTGGTTTAACGCAATATGGTTCAAAAGCACCTATCTGATTATGCTGGAACTATTCCATTTATACTTAAACTGTGTGTCTGTAGTGATATAAAGTTGGGAAAAGAACATTAGGTGTACAGACTGGATAGATGTCCAGTGAAAGCTGAACTAAGTAACCTAAATAAGAAACATACGGATCTGAATTGGTGATTTGGGCGTAATTCCCTTGAGAATTACTTCAGTCCACTAACAACCAGATAGCAAGTCAAGCTTTCTCCAAATCTCAGTAATAGGAAGGGCAAACTCTACCTGTTATTACAGCATAACACAATTTTAGCACCAAAAAGGATTCGGAGAAGTATAATCCTTTAACTGATTAACTGTCATCATTTATGTAACTAAAAGACAAAAAAACCCCATAGTGCAGGCAGTACACTTGTGATAGGAAGCTTGTAAGATTCACTGTTCTCTGTATTTAAATTGAAATTCCTGCAGGAAAGGCAGGGCAGGGGCTGTCTCATACCACCTATGTGCAATGCATGGGAAATTAGAACATACACAGGCTGGACCACAAAAAAACTACTACTGTGCAGTCAACCAAAACAGTAACTTCCTAGGAAGTACTTTACCAATGCATCTTAAAACATTTTAGCTGTCATCTTTCTGTGGAGAAAAGCCTGACTTCGCCATTCAGTCTTCCCTGCATTTAGTACTAGGTACTACAGTGCAGGTACTTGGGCTAGGTAGCAAACCTTTGTAATGCTGAATCTTTTATACCTAAAAGCCAGTACTGCTATAAATGACAAGTCACAGAACCCCAAATGGCTCTTTCGCTACATGCATAATGCACATAAATATGCAAGAATGAGCCACTGTCCCTAAGCCTTGAATCTCCTAGACATAAAAATCTGCAGTGCAGTTTCTAGAATATAACTGCAGGCAGGATGGAAATTGTATCATGAGAATATCTAGGGAGGCATATGCAAAACAAAGAGCAATTGCTGTGTTAGAAAACCCTCAGGTTAGAATCCAGCACAAGAGTTTTATAGGTTTCAGAAATAAAATACCTTAAATGATGCTAAAAGATATTAACTAAATGTTGATTTTGCGTAGGCAAGTCATTATTTATTAAGCACCAGATTAAGAAACTTTTTAAGTAAGTGATAATCAAAGGTCTCTTACTGCTTTATGTCCCAAATGGCTGGTTCTCTCAACCAGCTTGGTCTGGCTTACAAAGAAAACACAAAAAGCTTTTAAATGAAGTGCGTTTATAATCAATGAAAACACCCATAAACAGAAAGATTATTTGCTGTCATTTTTTCAGTGAGAGTTTTGTTTAACATTTTACTTCAAAGTAAAGATAATGCCAGGGGAGTAATAGCAACTGGAGCCTAAGATAGGGTGTGAGAAGGAATTGCTTCTGCCCATTACCTCCCTTGTAACTGCCTTTCTGTGCCTCTATTCTTCACAGTTTGGCTGCATGATCTGCTTGAATCCTAAGCTTTGGGGACATGGTGGGTTTGGTACTATAGCTAGCATTTATCTAGCATAATGGGAACCTGTAAAGCCTTTTAGTGGCTTTTGTAGCATTGATTATCAAGATATGCTTCCTTATCTGTACTATGGTTCATTTGTAACCATTTTTATGGCATCCATTCAAATGACTAATATTAACTTCCTTTCAGGACTTTAGCACCTCTGTTGCAGCATTGATAAAGCCAAAAAGCCAATGCTTTTTAGACATCCCTAGAACACCTCCAAAACACTACCCAATGAATGTCCTTTCCAGCAAGCAGTATGTCAGAGAAGGTCTGGGAAATCACTCAATGTGGCATTGTAGAGTAATTGATTATTTTTTTAAAGGTAGAGAATAACAACTGGAAATAATCTATGAAAATTCTTTTCTCTATTGTTGCAACCATGTTTTAGCTCCGTACATGTTAAGACTCTTGGTTTGGAAGCTTGCAGACACTGAGAGACCTCCCAGTCTCCAGCTAACAGCTACCTGTGGTATTTTTGACTTCAGGAAGAAGAGCAATGTGGGACAGTCTTTCCTTCCTCAATCTTTTATTAGGTAGATCATAGAATCATAGAATAGTCAGGGTTGGGAAAGACCTTAAGATCATCTAGTTGCCACCCCCATTGAATTATTAGTACCTAAAGTACCTTTAAGTACAGTAACTTAAGTTTAACCAGAAACACTTAAAGACATCAGATATGGTGTGTGTTTTAAACATGATGCTGAAAGTAAGGTGAAGATCTTAGGTGCTTACCTCAGGGTCAGTTTCAGAGTCTCTTGCTTTGCAGTTTTCAATAAGAAGCTTATGTTATACAGTATAGAGTTGTACTTAAATCTGATTATACATGTCCTAGAGGGGAAACTCCCAGAACACGACCAATCTATTCAGGATTTAAACTGTGATTTATACAATTTCAAGCTGTATTTAATACAAGCTATCACTGCACTTATGTTTTTTTAGAACTTATTGAAGGTTCAAAGAGTTATACAAACACTGATAATTAACTCTGGGGTTTTCAAAGAGGTCCAAAAGTGAGCCGCTCATCTCAATTGTCTAGGTAAATCCTCAAGACCTCTTTAAAAAGTCCTATCCTTGACTATCTCAAGCACAGCTCTGGTCCTAAATGTGGAAAATACTTCCTTACTTGCACTGTTTGTCTCTGCAAGCTTTAGTATGAAAGATTCCAGCTGATCAAAGTCTTTAGGTTATAAATTATATTTTCAAAGGATGACTTGATCCCAAACCATAAGGACAAGTAAGCCAAGTAATGCTTCATTAAGGAGCCTCTTCATAGCATCAGACACTACAAGGTCCACTGGCAAACACTGAATTGTCAAGATGAAAATGAGAAATTGGTTTTAATAATAAAGAGAATTAACATTTCCAATAATTTAATGTCACTTGCTGGAGAGTCTCCATGATTGACAAGGCTACATATGTTTATCCACAATCTATGTTACATTTCCATCAAGAACAGGTTCTTCAAACTGCATGTATCTGTTACAAGCACAGTGGATGATCATATCAGCCTTTAAGTTTATGACTTCTCAACTTTTTTGTCTATGCCAAACTTAATCTGTTTACATTTTTCCTACCAGAATATATTTACTTTTTTCCTTCAATTTTTTTCTCCTCTGACATGTATACAGTCAGCAACATGCTTGAGAAAGTTTGAGATGAGATTCTAGTTTTGTAACTGGTTCTGATAATTCAAACAGTGCTCCCAAAATTAGAACTTTCATTTGGGGAGTCTTTGATTTATGATCTGAAACAATAAGCACATGCTTAAAAACAGAATATGGGTTCTTCACACAGGGTTGCGTTTTGCTCTCATTTCAATTAGTTCATTTTTGATGTCTGATAGAGAATTTCCAGGTCAAAACATTGATCCCAAAGGTAAAGGTACTGGGTATCCCTGGTCTACACAATACAACTGCATCAGGACAGGATCATCCCAGGCACCATCTTAAGACAGTGGGAAAAGACATTCTCCAGCAGAAACTTTCAAGAAAACCTATCCAGTTCCTTGACCCAGGCCAATGTCAGCTTTTCTGTATTTACCCTCTTTCTGCCTTCATTTTCTTGCCTAATTGGCACAAGATTTTCCCATTCTAGCTCTTTCCTGCAATGTACCAATGCTTTTATTAACTTGTCTTCGACTGAAAAGTTTAACTAATGATCTTGAGAACTTCAAAGGGAAATCTTGAAAGAAAGAACTTTAAGCAAGAAAGGCAAGTATGAGAGTGGGGTATAACTCTAAATACCGGGAACTCTTTTTGTGGGAAGTTTCTATGTCCCATATTCTGCTACAGCTTACACTCATGACCGAGCATATGATGGTAAGCCATGGAAATGAAAAGCTGTATGTAGACAGTAAGTGTCAACATTGTCCTGCACATAATGGTCTATGCTGGAACAGTATAGAACTTTTTCAGCATCCGGAAAAGATTTCTGTTTCTGTCACACAGCACCGGCCTTTCCAGAGACAGGAAAAAATAACAAAATACCCACATGGCATTTGAGGCTTTTCATATCAAATGAACAAATATAAACTTGAACCTATGACGTGCTGGCTGCCCTACTCAAAGGATGGGGCACCCCAAATGCTCAGCATCTAATGGGGCTTTTGTATTGTATCCCTGGTCACCTGGGGAGAATTAAGCAGCCCTATGAATGTTATGCTGTTTACAACAAAATGTAGTAGAAAACAGGAAGGGTTTTGAAAAATTTCCTCAAGTTTTCTTCAACTTCAGATGAGTTAATCTGAAAATTTACTCCACAGCAAGTGTCTTGCATATTTTTTGCCTTTTCCGCTTCTACTGGCTCAGAGGTCTAATACAACTTACTTGGTTTGTTTCTATCCTCTGTACAAACTTCCAAGACTCATTCACCTGTGACTGAAGGGCGCAGCAACTCCTGTGGATGAAGTGAACCACTTGTTTCCAAGCCTGCTTGCTCACATCTGTACGCTTGGTACCAATGGGTAGATGGCTGTATCATTTCTTTCTGCATAGCAAAAAATGTTACCCACTTTACTTTCATTGCTCCTGTCTTCTGGTTAACAGCAGGAAAGACTTTGTGACTAATACAATGGTTATGTATCAGCAACTTTCCCTTGTTTCCTAATCCAAACCTGGAACCTTCAGGTTTTCATGTACCACATCCAGCTCAATTTGTTATTGTGTATAATAATTAATTCAACAAATAAGTGCAACAATAATAGAGCAGCATGATAGCACAGTAATAGTGACCTGCTATGCTTGTATTTTCAGCCCTGATTTCCCCTGAAAGATTCTGGGTAGCATGACCCATATGCAATCCTGTATTAAATTGTCTTGATAGGCCTCACAACAGAAATTACTGGAAATACTGCAGGTCCAATTCTGATCTCCCATAACATCCATGTTCCAAAAATCAGAAATTGGCTCAGACTGAATATGTGACTTTTGCTGCAAACTAATAAGCTCCCCATACATTACTGACACTATACACATTTTACAATCTGAAGGAGCAATTTTTGTCCAAGAGAAACATAAATAAGTTCTTACTTTGGCAGTTTTATTCCAAATTATGTTGCAAGATAGCAGATCACCAATTTTATTCATTGACAAATGAGTTTGATCGGACTAGTGCAATGGTTCATTAACCTCATGATAAGTTTGGGCTATCTCAGAAGTGTTCTTGCTGTGAATTTAGATTTGATGATGGCTCACACATCAAGGAAAAAAAATTGCCTTGTGATTTAAAGGGAAAAAAGGGGATTTAAAGAAGTTAATTGATGTCTTTTAAATCCTGTAACTAATAAGCATTTTTTTCTTCTATATATTGCTTTCTAATTCTTATGAGATGCATTAGACAGACAGATTGCCAAAAGCACAGATTACTTTAGTTCTGTTGTTACCATTTAGAGGGAGTCAAAGAACTCTGATTACAATTATCAGATTTTAATGAGCAATTGTCTGTCAAGATTTTTCCACAACTCTAAGGGTTCATGCGCAATTTGTATGCAGCGTACAGGTATCAATGCAGAGTGAATTTTCCTTTATATAAGCAAGTGCCTGATTTTCAACTATTAGTGTTCACTGGGCATTTTGAACCGTTATTTTTGTTCTCTTGGAATGGCTATTACTTCTCTTGTTTAATAAAATACGGCCTAACAAGAGATTAAAAACACAATGTCAGGAAAAGCAAAAATTACATTTACAAATCTGCTGATATGAGCTTACATTGATTCAGTGGGCTAAATGACATTGGGCTGATCTATACTAGCCAAAGATTACCATGTCTACCTGATACTATTTCGTCAGTCTGCCTCATCTTTAAGCGTAACTTAGTAGAGATTCTAGGTTTAAGGCCTTAAAGTTCACGTCACAATAGAGGTCTTAAATATTATATTTATTTTTCCTTATAGGAAAAAAAAGGTAGGAAACGAGGAGATGCTAGCTTTAATGTTTCTAGATTACCTTACAAATAAATACCCACTTCAAACATCAGATGATTCAACATGGATCTCTTTCATAATGATGACCTTGTGCTACCTACTTTATCAGACACTGTTTTTGAAAGTACCTCTCCTTGAGACACTCTAAATGCTGGATGTTAATCAAGAAATTAATTACGATTGTGTACTGAAAAGGCTGTAGTTTAAGACAGTTGTTTTATTTGATGAAGAAGTTGCAAGATACACAGAGAATGACGTTTGAAGCCCTCTGTGGCAGTGAAAGTCACATGTGAAGAAGGTTGAGTACAGAAGGGATAATATTTTCACTGCTTTTCCTTGATAATTGATGCAAATACTGTGAATCTCCATTTGGTAGGATCCTAATTCTGCCCAGTTTCTGTATAAGAAATTCAGGCTTCTAGGATTGCCAAGTGAATTAGGGAGCTAATCACTGTTCAGCATGAGTGCTCTAAATCTTTTTCTGGAGCACATAACTCACTTAGACCCTTAACAAAAGGGGAAACATGCTCAGTATGTGTGTGAATTTCTCTATTTTTCTATCTATCTCCCCCATCCCAGCTGCTTTTTAATTGTCTGGCCCATTTCAGCCAATTTTTACAGATGGGATAGTAGTCTCAAGGTTATAAAGGTCTGACACATCTTATGAAAATCAGAGACTCAGGAAAGAGCATTTACTAATGAGGGGAAGACAGCAATACGAGTTTTCATTAGACATAAGAAAAGCCACATAGGAAAATGAAAACCAGATTATGAAATCCCCAACCACAGAACCATCTTTAAGCAAAGTTTGAGATGATAGAATGTCCATCCAGGGACTGCATCTGTAATGGAGGTTTCAAAGATTAAGTCACAAATTTTGTGTGTTTTGATCGTTTGTTGGGGGGGAGAGGGTGGGGGGTGTGTTTCCCTAATATTGAAACACGACTATAATTCAGCTTTTTTAAGATCTGATCACGCTTTATTTTTTGCCTCTGTTATATAAAGATTGGTTAAAAAAGCTACTGCTTTTCCTTTCTTGCCTTTGAAAGAAACGCTTCACTGCCTTCCTAAACAACATTTTATTAAGTACTAATATTTATGGCTTAATATTTAGCAAGGCTGAAAGGCTTACCTGGTTTTTACCTATAACCACTATTTTATTTCTGGTCTAATGTATTCTTTAGAAATGTATGATGGTTCACTCCTGCCACCTTCCTTGGTAATAAACTAGATAAAGCTTCACATGAATCCTGCTTTTATGGCCTATTCTTGTCTTCTGTTTCTAAGTGATATAGTGCAGAATGACGGTCTTATTCTATCACTGTCATTTTTACTGAGGAGGGTGCTATGCCATTAAATACCTCCATTAAAATAGATATGGCTGCTTCAGAAGGAAGGCGCTACTTGATTTAACGGAAACACTGGTTCCAAAATGTCACCTTGCTATGAGGGTTGAAGTTGAAAACAAGGGAGCTATAGATAATAAATAGGCATAGATGTCAAATTATGTCAGTATTCAGTTAAAAATCTACCAGAACATAGCAGGAAACTTCATTGCAATTGCTAACAGTGCTGGTAGGCCTTGCAGGAATTGCTTGGCATGTCAGACATGGTGTATTCTGTTTTGTTCTACTTTGTGTTTGCTTTCCCTTGACAAATCTGGTTTGAGCAATTTGTAACCCAAATACACTTGGACACACCAGATTCACCATCCCCCAGAGAATTCATTTAGGCTGTGCTTGAATTTTTATTTGCAGGACTTGAGTTGCAACTTGAAGATAAAAACCCAGGCAGGTCAAGGGCAGTTTCAGCCCATAGAATACATATGCCAAGCTGAGGACTTTTGAAGTAGAAATACGAAATAGAGCATTTTCTTGCAGCTTTCTCAATCCATTGCAAATGAACACCCACAGTTTGTTCTTGGTTGTATACTAGAGCTGAGACACAACAATTTGGTTTCACAGCTGTATGTGGGCTCCTGAGCTTTAAGTACGAATACACATGACTTACATTGGACGCATTTCAAAGGTCATCTGTGGGGTCTTGGTCCTACCATTCTTGATTAGTACAGCTAATGGTAAAAGAAAAAACAATTTGCTATTGTTGGTCAGTGGTTGCCAGTCCTTAGGTAGAGAAAACAGTGTCTGCAAATAGTAGCAATTTCTGGCTGATGACACCTTTAGAGCATCACAGTTAGTTCTTTGTGTTTGGATTCATACCTATAAGCACACATTATGTCTGTCACCTACTTAGATGGGACTTATCTGCCTTATTTTAGCTGCGCAAGGATGATGCAACTGTCCCAACAGCATCTACTTTATGATTAGATGGACTGTTCTATGAAGTTGACCACCTTTTCCAATAGCCACATGAGCCTTAAACCTCATGTCTTCAATTTAGAGGGCTAAAATTAGGTAGTGGGTGCTCACTTCCCTATGATTACCTTCCTGTGCACTAACACATTTAAATATGCAAATGAATATCTACTTTGCATAGTTTTACCTCTTTCCAAGATTTGGAACTTGCAAAGGTAATAAAATAAAAAATGAAATATTCTTATTTTCTTGTTCATTCCTGCACAAAGTACTGACACATGAATGCAGGATTTTCCAAAGCTGCGTTTTTAAAAGCAAAATGCTTATGGTAATTCTTTACAGTGGGAAAATTCCAGCTCTACATTTCTGAAATCTTGCTAAATTTTGTAACGGAAGAAAAATGCAGTTTTCTTATCACCAGCTAATGTTAATATCTCTCTCGTCTCCCCTGTGACTGTTGGACTGCACACGTTCACATGCCCTAGACTCTGACAACGCAGCATCATGACAGCATAGGATTCCTTGAGTGTTATGCATCAGATTAATTCAAGACATGCTTCTGCTTTTATTACTATTATTTTGGAAGCTAATGAAGCCATATATCTGGCTTAGGTCCCAAATACCTCACATAGCTGTGCAGATCCCACAGCCTGGCAACTTTTATCATGATGCCATTTTGAAGGAGGGCAATCTTGTATTATCCCCACTTCACAGACATAGAAGTGGGGCTCTGAGAGTTCAGTTGAAACACCTTCTTTAGCAAAACTACCTGACTTTATAGTCCCTGAAGAGAAAAAGAGTCCTATAGATGAAGACATAATAGCTTTCTTTCCCTAGGTAAAGGTAACTGTTATGAATATCCCCCCTGAGAAAATTATGACCTGATTCTCACAATTTAGATCTCTGAATTCCACTAATCTAGGCTGCACATGAGACACTTCAATGAACTAGACCTAAGCAACTCATTTATGATCATTACAACAACATGTCCTTAAAAATATGGTTTTATACTAGTGTTGCTGGCCATACAGTTGGCTGTAATTTTTTTCAAGTGGAGAAATAGAACTATTATTTTCTTCCCAATGGTTAAAAGGGTTTTATTCAGGTTTTTTGGTCATATTGATGAGACAGATTTTTAATAATGAAAGGTCAACTGTTTGAATTGTCACTCAACTGAATTTGTCATTTCTCATAAAGAAATTGGCATTTGAGTCTGTCAAAAGCCAGCGTTCTACTTTGAAGAATTATTATATTTAATTATAAAATTCCAAGGCAATAATCTTAAAATTCCTTTGTGTTCTGAAGGAGCCGTTCAAACTTGCTGATAAGTTCTTCATATTTTTCTAAGAGCTATTTTGATTAATATAATGTGAAAACATTCATGAATTGGGCTATGTCCAATGGCATCCTGCAAGGCTGATATTTCTTTTGCTGACAAAGGTGACCAAATTAGTAAGTTAAGAAAAGTCACCTTATGCTTGAAAAATTGTCTGTGTGATGCAGTTAAATGGTTGCAGCAGGATGAGACATGTTGTAATAAAGCCAAAAGAAAAATAATTAACAGGGGGAATAGGAATGAAAGTGAGACCTAAAGAAGTGAGTCTGTGCAGCACAGAACACAAGCAGTATGGATTTGTTCACTTCGGTACTGGCAGCTCAGTTTTGACTACAGAAATAGTAACTTTTCACTGACTGAAGTCATAGGCAGCACACACTGGTGCCTGCCTGCACCTTCCTCTGCAGGCAGCCCTGACCTTCTGTCAGCAGTCTGCAGCTTCAAACCATGCTAAAAGAGTGTAAGAGGAGTCAAGCACCTCTTTCAGAGACACAGAAATGGTAAAAAACCATCGCCGAAGCCAGTGAGCAAAAACAAAAATGAAAAATTAATGAAGTCTTCAGACTTTGGTCCCTTCTTTATCTGTAAGGGGCACTTGAGGAAGACAGCTTTCTTCTTATTCTTCTTTGATAAGCATATTAATAATCTCAGACTACTCAAACTGAGGTGGATATCACACAACCAATGGGTAGACATTTCACATGATTTCAAGTCAGACATATATATGCCTCCACATACACCGACAGATTATAGCTTAAGCCTTTCGAGCAAGCTTACTTTGCTAATATTTAAGACAGGTACAGTGATAAATAGCTTCATGAATACAGAGAAATCTGTGGAAGCTATGAAGCTGCTGTCAGTAGAGGTAGATTGAGTAATAACTCTGTTCTGGGAAATGCGGGAAGGAAAGTGAATGGTGATTTATTAACTCCAATGAACATATACTGTTTAACAAGTACAGCAAATGGAAGTGAATAATACATGAAAACTGCTAGGCCTTAAATTTAGTGCATGGAAAACTTCATATTAAATCCGTAGTAGTGGAATAGTAACTGAAGAAGCTAAGGAGTGACAGGATATAATGTGCAGTGAGGATAGAAATGAACCCAATAACAAATGTCTAGATGTCACAGAGCCTTGGGTACAAGGAAAACTCGATTGACACTTGAAGACTCTGTAAAACTTTTCTGCGTAGCTAAGGGGCCTGTTATGTATTGCACTTATAGCATGTGGTGCTTTACTTATGGCTTTGTTTGACACTGAAAATGAGTCATAAGTGCTGCTTCAAGCTGTTTTGATTCTGATGACAACTCTGAAAATATAAAGCATCCAGGAGCTCCCTCCAACAAGCTGCTCCCTGTCCAAATAACATGACAACCTATCCAACCTCAGGTTTTCTGCCCTGACAGACTGATGTGGATTTTCTCAGGCCCTACCTAACACCAAAATCTCACTTTTGATGCAAACTTCAAAAATCTCAGCACTTCCAGAACTCAAGCTGTGCAGGGGACATTGGGAAGAGCAAAATCAATGAGCAGTGATCCATGAAACTCTCTGGAAGACTCCGGGCTCTTGAGATCCAACATCACTGATGAGTTTAATTTACACTTTTTTTTCCTCTGCTGCATCTGCCCACCCAAACCCTTTCACAAACAAGGAAAGGAGTAGCCTGGGTGGAAATGTTTTACTCTTGAAGTCTGAGAAGAGAGTGTATCACACTGAGAACCCCTGCAGGGTTTCCTCTGCCGCTCAAATCAGGATTCCCCACTGAATATGGCTTTATTCAGTCATTGAACACAATTCATTCAAAGACTCATTCTGTCTGAAGCAAGCATGGACTACTGGATGATTTTGTCTGACATCTTTATACCATATGTCATTAAACTTCAACAGTTTACTTCTGTGTTGAGCCTAGTAAATTGAATTTGTTCATCTGAAAAGGTAGCTGGGACACCTGAATACAGAGATATTAAGACGTAGTAACACATTTCACTGGGTAGTTGCTGGCACCGTGCTCTGGATTTTCTATGCTAATGCTACCCAACATTTTATTTCATGATCATATAGAAATATTGTCATTAAGTCCCGTAGCTCATGAGATAAAAGCAGAGTCTCCTTTTCCAGAGCTTCTTCTAGGATTCTGCATTATCTTTAGTAGTTTAACTTTTCAGTATCAGCATGCAGAACACAACATAGCCTAAATGTGCTGATGGTTCTGCACTGAAAATACTTTGTAAGATCTTTAGGTTCACACATTTGATCTGTTCTTATTTATATAGTATATTTTTATATATATATTACTTACATACATTTAGATGTATAGTATATTATTTACAACTTCACATGTCACAAAGGTGTAAATTTGTATCATTTTGGCAAAGCTTTCTTCGCAGTTCCATCTTGTCTGGAACTAACCATGATTCTGTCAATTCCAGCCATTGTTATACCTGATGTTATTTTGTTTAAGATCAATAGATTATTGTGTTGCTTAAAGCAATCAATATTTTTCAAATAATCAGGATAATTATTTAAAACTTACACCAGTGGGTCAGAGGTCACATCAGTCAAAACTTGGGTACAAGCCTGTATGTTTTAAATCTTTACACCCTACTTAGTGTTTTATGTCTTCCTTGGTCATTAATGGACTGAGAAATATTCAGGAAGAAAAATGGATATATGCAAGTAGTACAACAGGTTTCTTTACAGTGTTAACAGGTTTTCTACATCCATCTAGTAGTTGGCCCAAATCAGCTCTGGTTTTTACTCCTGCTTGGTATGGGCATTTGTCTGACCTAACTAAATTTGCCCAAAACTGAGCTACTCAAAGATAGTATTTCAAGGCTTCTTTATTAGCTATTGAAGAGCAATGGACAACTCTGTTGATTGTAATGAATTAGAGCTACAGGAGGCGCACCCACCAAACGTAACCTCCAATGTTCAGGTTTGGACTCAGAAAATATAACGTCTTCCCAAACTTTCTCCTAAAGTCAATCTCTACTGTGATCTATAAGTGCATATAAATGTATTCTTGCCCCAGCACTTTAAGGACATTTAAAACATGATACTGGAAACTTCACTATGGTGTGGCTTTCTTCAGTGGAGCTCAGGATATGAAAAGTGGGAACACAGAGAGCTTCTGCAGACAGGGCACTGCTTTGGATTTGAAGATCTCACCAGAAGAGATTTTTTTTCTGATGGCAACAGAAGGATTGAAAACATAAATTTTCTTGTAAGCAGATCCCAAAACTTCTCTGGTCTAAACATGCTCTAGAGCCACAGAGGAAGCATCAATCCTTTTAAGTAAGTTTAAATAAGTTCAAGAAAGGCTTCAGAAGGAGGTGGTCTGGACTCCTGTTTACTCCAGCCAAATAACCCCTCTAGCCACTTACACATATTTTCCTTTCTCAGCCTTCCCTTTCTAATTTCTCTCCTCTGTCAATAAAAAAGCATTAAAAAAGTCCTTCACAAACCTCTCTCTACACAGGTACTGGAATGGCTGAATGGTTTCTAATCCTATAATTTCTGTGCATGAGGAGTGCTTCATGCCGTGGAGCTTTTACTGCTTTGTAAGTGGTTCCATTTTAACTCTTTTACTTCTCCAGTTTAAGGTTACACTGTACTTGAAAACATCATCTTAATTATACTTCAACAGCAACTTCACAGATTTTTGTTCCTCTTTCAAGTGTTTGAAATGACTACATAACTACTCCCCGAGGTTATTTGTATTAGCTTAGTACAGAACTGCTCGTCCTCACTTCAGGTGTAGAGTTTTGAAGGAGACAGCAGCTCTCAGCAAATATTAGTCACACTGAATCCATTGAATACAATGATTTATGTGAGTTAAGTGCTGCCAGAGGACTGGGGCCAGGTCACTGCTTCCAAATGAGTTGTTCTCACACAACTAACCCCGTTGACTACCCCACAGAAGACGCCCAATTTGAGGAGTGCTAAGTGAAATCCTGACAATAGAGTTGTCTGTAATACTTGTTAGCATCGAATGTACAGTCTAATGGGGGCTTTCTCTCTGAATAACTGCTCCACTTACCACAATTTAAGAATGATTATTTCCACTGGGTAAGGATGTGCTTGCTCATACTGCTCTGGTACACTGTCATGGGGCAGGAAAGAAGCAAAGTTCAACACCAAAGATCAAGGTGCCTAACTTTAAATATAAACAAATAGAACTTTCATAAGGGAAGGATTGCCTTTTACTATCCAATTAATATAATAAACCAACGGTTTAGGAGTAAATGCAGCTATGCATTTACCACATAGTGCTTGAAGGATGAGAACTGTGACTTCTGTGGTTTTTAAACAAGGCCAAACTTTATAAACCATAATCAAAGGTTCCTTTAAAGTGATTATGAGCTCCTGAAACACAGTTTATTATATCTAATCTAAGTTCATGGCCCCTGAAAGAAAATATCCTCTTCACATAGCTCAGATTCCTCACTGGGGTCACCTTTATTGTTATATTTATCATCAAATATGCTTGCATTTTTTCACTGTAACACTCTGAGCCCCAAAAGAGGTCACTATACTTGACTTTCTGCAAGCCCAGAAGAGCTTATGATCTAAATAGGCAAATTATATATCTATTCCTAGTTACTATCTTGACCTTTCTCAGACTGCCAACTTTCCAGACACTTTTGTGGCAATGACTACCCTGCTGGTCTAATTACTTCTAATTGTGTTTTTCCTGTTACTTTGGCAAGCTCAATTTTGCCATAAAATGGTCTGATATGGACATGAGTGAGGTAAGAAGTCTTGTTCCCAGACTGCTGTCACTTCCTTGCTACAGTAATAGTTCTGGAAGGGCAGTTTAGTCAGCACAGTCTGGATACCTTAAACAAAACCTAAACCCATTTAAGTAGCAGAAGGAATTGATTAGACCTTCAAATGTCAATAGTTTTCCAAGTATGTCACAGAGTTTACAAAACTAATCTAGCCCATTTCAGTTGTAAGGGATGTGAAGAGCTTCTTTACAGAGAACAGTGCTTCTCATGTTTTACTCTTTTCAATAGGTAAGAAAAGAATTAGAAATGTCTCATTCAGGCTATGTCAGGACTGACCCAATTCAGTATGTGTTCTGGATAAGACTGCAAATAGTAGTGGAGGTGGTTGGGCACCTGTGCTATTCAAGGCATTCAGGTTATGCAGGATAATAAACTACAGAAAAACTGGGGATACATGATGAATTAAAATGAAACTCAGTATTGATAAATGCAAAGGAATGCACTTGAGAGAAAAAAGTCAACTCTGCATATACAATGATCAACTGTCTTGCACTGTCAGAAGTTAGATCCTGAGCTTATAATCAATACTTAGCTGAAAATATCTGACAATTGTTAAGAAACAAAGTGATTTTTGGCAATTATTAGGAAAAGCATAGAAGAGCATGAAGAAAATTTTGTTATTCTTTATTAAATTATCATGTATCTATTGCTTGAACAGTAAAAACCTGGCTCTCCTTTTCACATAAGATATACTACAAGTAAAATAGGCCCAAACAAAATCAACAAAGGGTGATCAAAGTTGTGGAATGGTTTCTGTGTGATGAACTAGGATCCTTTAGCATGGAAAAAACTTGACTGAATGGGTTATGATAGAAATCTACATAACCATGAGCATCATGGGATTGACTGCTAACTGAAATAGGGGTTGACTGTAATCCACCTCCTCCAGCACAAGAGCAAGAGGCTCAGTGACATTATGATGTAGTGACACAGAACAGAAACAGATCCTTCTTTATACAGGATGTATAAAGTTTATGAGCACATCTGTGAACTCCATGCTTCTGGATGTTGTAGACGTTAAAAGAGAATGCACAGGTTCAAATAAAAATTTCAAAAATCCATAGAAGGAAAACCTGAAAACCCAGTAAAGACTTGGCTTGTGCTTATAGCCTTCCCTAAACATCCAATCTGAGATGTTGTCAAGAGATTCACAAGGTTATATGGTCTTTCTGCCTCTCAGTGTGGTTGTTCTTATATTCTCACCCCTGTGTTTTACTCCTGGCTAAAATAATTGATCCAGCAGCTGTCAGATCTTAAGAGTCTTACTCCTCTGATGATTAAAAAAGATAATATTTCCTTAATCTGTCTATCCATCTCCTTCCATGCTGTATGTCACCTCTGTCACAAGGCTCATATCCTTCAGGAGATGGGTGATTATTTGTGCTTTTGTGTGTTAAATTGTGTGTTAAATTGGATTATTTCAATGCCAGCTATCTTCCCCCACCTGATCTCTACATAGAAATAGCTATGCCCTCTCTTTTAGTGTACCTAAGGAGTAAACACACATCCATCCTGGAATTTTGCTGGGAATGTTTGGACCCCTAGTGTTAGCATGCCCAGATCAGGTTTGTAGAGGACTTTTCTAATCCGTTTCCAGCTTATGCCGAACAAGAAAGCATATGGACTGCCTAAACAACCAAAACTAGAGAACTATGCAGGACTGCAGACTATGGCTGTCCTTATGAGACCTGCTGTATTTTTGCCAGTTTTGCTGATTTCACCTTCACTATTTCCAGCACACGAGCTATAACTGAGCTCAGCAATGACACACCAACATTTGACCCAAGACCTCCTGGGTTAAGTTTGAGTAACTTTGTCATACACCAACGAATTACACTCGATACAGACAAGCACAGAGGAAACCTCAAGCACCCACTCCCCACAGAGTGTTACAGGAAGGTATCATCCGTCTGGCACCTCCTCTAAAAAGATGCCAACCTACATAACTAGAGAATATCCAAACCCTCTTTCCCAAATTCGGTCTCCAAGTAGTTTGACTGCACCCCAGCTGTGATCTCTTCTGTACAGCCTCTATAAATCTTGGCTTCTTTAAAAGAGCGCATTTAAAGAAACTAATGCGACACTAGTAGCCTACCAGTTTTAATAGGAAGAATATTACTTCCACACTGCTGTACTTGTCCCCAGGAATGAATACCCATGGACACCTATGATTCTATATTTCAGTGTTGTGCAATCCAAAAAGTCTCACAGAAAGAGTTCATTTTCCCATAGTACTGCCAAAAAACTTCAGAATTGCATAAAAATAAGAAATCTCATATTACACTGTTCTTCCAACAAAACTCTTCAACTAATGCAATCAACAGCAAATTTTCTTTTTCCCTCTTTTTCTTCATCTTGCCTGCCCAAAAGCAAAACCTCAGTCCTTTACAGCAACTCTTGTGTTATGGATTTGAAGAAAAAAGTATTCCCCACTCTTTCACACTTGGAGAGCAGATGACAACTTCCTACATTTTCTCATGTCACATAAGCAGCGTGTATCAGTGTCAGGCAGAAGGTGTTCCTTGACTGGAAAATCTCCAGTGATCGCAGGAGAAAGCCAGGGAGTTAATCAGAAAGTCAGCAATGACAGAATGTTTCTTTATTTCTCACAGCTCTTAGGTCATTGCCTTGCTCCATGCCAACCCATTAAAAAGATGCAGTCAGTCTGACCTCCTGAGACTTGAAAGCTTGCTTTCAGAACCATAGGAAGTTATCCTGCAGTACTCTGAATCTGTCAAATAATGCTTCATTACAGAAATATCACTGATGGAATATTATATAGAGAAATATCAGGTTTATTAAAGAACTCTTTCCCCCTGTGGACCACTGTTGTCTGTCTGCCGCAACTCTTTCTTGCAGTGTTTTCAAGAAGATAACTTGCTCAAAATGTTTAAGGTATTAGATCTTGCTGATAGATAATCTCAAACTGTCAGGAAGAGCGATAAAGACCCTAGGATAAAACTGCATGTAATCAGCAGCCTTGTTTGCAACCTCAGGAAGCAGAAAAGAATTTGCTGGGCCTGGACACTGAGCAGAGCCTTTCCTTGGTGACTCTTTTGTTCCTTGTACCCGTTCTCCTGCTGAGCACTGAACATCAGTCAGCGAGTTTATAGCCTCATCAAACTCAAACACTTGCCTCTAGGTTTTAAAAATGCCAACTGTTGCCTTGCCTCAGGAGATGCTGTTTTGCGGAACTGATAGATATTCTGAAATGCAAAACTGGGGCTGATTTGAGAGTATTAGTCAGAAGCTCAGCGGTCTAGCTGGAGTTAATTTTACATTAAGAGTGAAGAGCAAAGTAAAGACATAGAAATATGATGCAGGTTTTATGGGATCATGGGAATAGAAATACTTTGCATCTAAATACCAAATGACTTCAAGCAAACCACTCAGATGATATAGTAGGCTTTAGGACTGCTTTTCTTATTCTATCATTTTCCTTTGTTTCAATGTTCTTGTTTTTCATTAAGAACAAATCTGTCTTTCCTAATTGAAAATGTGGGTTCACATGGAGGTAAAATAGACTAGAGTTTTGTCCTTAAAGATTTGGCTGCCAAATAGTCATCCTTACCCAAATAACAGAAGAATTATCTGCTCAAACCTTGATGCTTGGCAAGTCATTTAGGTATCATTTGTCAAAAGTTTCTATTGTCTCTTGCAGTACTCTCTGAGCTCACCTGAACAACTTTGACTATTTTAGCACACTAGCTAGTGGCTGATCATATAGAAGACACTTATTCAAACTGAGTTCAGGGACAAGATCTCACAGACATGACTGGAAGAGAGACAGGAGAAACTGGACTATGGACTGAAACTCTTGAGAGAAGGCAACTTCACGGTTTCCTTCTGTTTCCACTCTTTCTCAGCTGTGGCATCTGACATCAGCAGAGGTAGAAGTCAACATAAGAGCACATTTCAGGTATTATGAGCATACCTCAGCTTTTCTTGCCTCTCCCTGCCATGCCAAAGTATAGTCCCTTCTGCTGTATAATCACTAGTATAATGCCAGACCCACACCTACATCCTGTTTGCATGTCTTCTACAGCCATATACCTATTCTGAATTTAAGACTTCCTAAAGCCTGCCATCAAATCCTTATGAAATCTATCTCACAAATTATTTAACATTACCATTACTCCTCTCAGGTTAAAAACACAAACCAACCAACCAAAACACCCTTTTTTCTGTCCCTATCTATTCGAGCTATCACTATTCCATACACGATATTTGGATGAGACCATTTTTTAAAAGGGAAAAAAGGAAGACCCAGACAACTATCAGTGCTCGGCAAGATCATGGAGCAGATCCCCCCTGGAACTACATTTTACTTGGAAAGCACCAGGTGGCTTTGGTGAGGATTGCTGCACCTCATGTTGAACAAAGGCTAGATGTTCTGGGTACCCAGAGCATTTCAAATACATTTTAAGCGCCTGGTTTTAGGCAACTATATCAAATCTAACATGATGGATGCATGTGGCCCTATTATCTGAACTACCTATCAAGACTTCAGTTATCCACAACATAATGATTCAGCTGACCAAAACAAGGTATTTGTGCTACAATATGATTAATCAGCTGCTGGGTTTTTCTCTTCCTTGCATTTTACTTTGGTCATTTATGCACATGAAAGTAGAAAAACAAGGCAACTTCCCTGTCTACTGCCTTGATTATCTACTGATTTGATTAAGTAGTATTTCAAGTGTCATGTCCAGATGTAAATGACTATATAAGACAAAGGCCAACAGAAAACCAGGTTTTCTATTCCTTCCACTCAGGTACAGTTAGTGGTTGCATCTGAGTATAGAAATAAAGTTTACAAATGTAAATGGAAATAAAAATCTAGAAGAGTGCTTTGATGGGTTTACATTTGTGTCTGTTGTGATGAAAAGGCCATTGCAACAGGAAGCATTAGATCACTTTATATTTAACTCCACATCTGCCTAGTAGAGCTACTCAGATACAGCAAAACAGAACTAATCTCTTGTCGCTTATGCATCACTGAAGTCTTTAGACCTCCTGTTCCAGTTTCACATTTTCTGTGCTTATTTAACTGAAGCCAGAATCAAAATCACTTATCATGACAAAAGAAACTCCAGATCCTGAGCTCTCCTTACACTTGTGCAAGTGACCTTAACATTTCATCACAGTAACCTGTCACTTTTTCCTTTTATTTAGGAAATGAAATAGCATTGACGGCCTGAAAAGTTGACAGAAAAATAGTGGGAATAGTACTTGTATCTTCAGCTTTTGCAGACAAGTTCTGTGTATTACTGCTAATATCTACTTTTTCTTTTTTTTGTAATGCAGAGGAAGCCAAATTGAATAATTAATCTTTGACCTGTATCTGTAGGAAGCAATTTGACAAACCCCTTTTAAGAAGTCTAGCCTTCTCTGTAGCATGCACATTACTTTCATTAACATTAAATAGAGTTACATGTGCACACCAGGGCATAAACTTCTAAGCAGATATTAATTCACTAAGAACTGGTGCACTACTTCTTCTCCTTGCAGTTAGTGTTTAGGAACTTGCTTTTGGCTTGCTACCTGCACAACTCTGAGGGTATGTTTTTCAATTTAACTGCTTAAAGGACAAAGTTTCTTCAGTGACCTGTTTTAGTAAATGCAACCATTTAATAGGAGATAGAAGAAACAAGTTTCAATAGAAACATAGTATAGTTAGGGTTGGAAATGACCTTAAGATCACCTACTTCCAGCCCCCCTGCCATATTACATCAAGAGCCTAATCTGTCCTGTGTCTCTTTCTGCATTAATTCCTGTAAAGTATTACCAGTATCTTAAATCAACACTGTTTGATTAGTAAGTTCAGAAGAAGTAATTACAGGTCTGCAGTCAATATTATTCTGTAGTTGTAGAAACGAGTTTAGAAACATAGGTTTGTTCTTCATGTCTCAGGTGGTCTATTCAAAGCACAATACTCTTTCTTCGTAGCAGCCAACCAATGCAAAGTGCCAGGCGGTCACTCTCAAGAGTGACCTTAGACTACAAGGACTACAATTTTATATTAAGCATGCCATCTAAATGGACCACTTAGGAACAGAAATTGCTTTATTGTCACATTAGAATCCCACTGGGATTGGGTTCAGGATTCTCAGTTAAATTTTAAAACACACCCAGGCTGAGCTTTCTAATAGTTTTAAATCAGCCCTTAAAGAGTCCAAAGGGCAAGTACCTGCTAGAAGCCATGTTATCAGTTTTTGGACCTGCCTTGCTTGCATTGAAAGTCCAGGATGATGCATTTCAAAATGAGAGGAACTCTCTATGACTGTTTCACTTGCCAAACTGTGATCAGAGAAAATTCCATGTGGACCAACTTCTTCCTTTGCCTACAATGTCCTGTAGCTCTCTGTGTTCATTTTACCTTTCGGTATGCTAAGTTATTTCTACCGAATTCCTGTTTTTTCCAGCTCTGACTTGTGAATCTGCGAAACGCCATGTAACTGCACTGGAGGAGAGATTCATTTAGATGTCCATAGTGCAAACATTCATATTGGATGCAGTTTCCTATCCCTCTGCAAATCAACAGCTAGTGTACCTCATGCTTTTAGACAGTCATTTACAGTAAGACCATAAGCATCCTAGGAATGCTCTGAGCAGGAAGTTGGACAAGAGGACCTCTTACAGTCCCTTCCAATCTGAATTATCTATCAGTTCTCGGACCCTACGGATGCCCATTTCTCTCTTTCAACTGCAATAACAGTCTAACTTGTAAGCTTAGAATGGCAGTTAAAGTTACATGAGATGACTTTTACCTTCTCCTACCTTTCGCTTCTTTTGGGATTTTCAAAAGAAGAAAAAGATTTCTGGGGACAGTGTTGTCCATTTAAATATTAGGCACCAGGCTCTTCCTTGCACCTGCTTGATACTATTTAAACTGTAATTTTCATAGAAACATTTGTCTTTAGACCTGATGTTTTCTAATGTTGCAAGTGTGCAAGGGAGATGAGTTTTGCAACCATCTCTTATGTTGGGCTTTGGTTCAACTGTGCAAAGATTAACTCTAGAACTGGGGACATTTGACCATGTGATGCATACTTATCTTTCTCCTGTATTTGTTTTTTACTCTCTTTGCTCAAGTTAAATGAATACTGGCCACTACTATCAGGCCCTGGCAGTGCTGTAAGCTTAAACGTAAAGAAGACAGCACTGATTATTTTTCCCTGTGGGGTCTACCCTTTGGCCTGCAGGCAGTGCCTTTAAAACCAGCGTAGCTCTGCCTGATGCTATTATTATCATAGATACAATTCTTGAATGTCCAGATCAGAAATGAAACCTCTGTCTTCAAGAGCAGCATACTGCATGCACTGCATTCCTGTTGTCTTCAGACAAGTTCTTTCCGTAAGGCTGTGTAGCAAGATTTTGTGGGTATTGTTTTGCTTGGTTTCTCTAGCTTTGATCATGCTTGTCATACAAGACAAAAAGCTGAGGGCAAGTTGCGAGTAAGCCTGGAATATATGTGTATGAAACTGACTGTTCTCCTTCCCTAGGTTTGGTAGGCTGGTGGCACTTTCATTTCTATTTCTCAAATAGAAGAAGAAAGGAAAAGAGCAAAACTAACCTGGTAGGTGAAATACAGTGTTGGGAATGTTTCTGCTACAGACTCCTATTAGCTCAGACAAGTCATTTAAGACCCCTGCCTCCATTTAAGCCCTTGGTAAAATGGGCATCTGCTTATTTTCAAACCAGAAAGTCTCACTGCAGCACCAGGAAGGATGTTACATGCAGGTGACATGAGCTGTTCCCAGAAGTTGTCACAAAAGCACGTAAGACATGGTTTCATCCCTCCCTAAACAGTGGAAAGGCAATTTATTATTGTAATCTGAAATCTGTGTTTTCAGCTCCACTCTGGGATATGTTAACTCCCATTTTTAATGAAGATCAAACAATAATGACAAAACTCCTATGCAGGGTACTGCACAGTTCTGTTACCACTGACCTGGTCATAAAAAAACTGCAACATGTATTAAACAGCAGAGGTTTCCCATCTATCTCGAAACTTAGATCGAAGGCACTGTCCAGATGTTTAAGCACCTACCACAAAGCTATCTCAGAAGAAGCCTTTTGTCAATGATTTTCCAGCTTGGTAAGTGATGGAAAAGGAGACCTGTTGACGAACTCGGGTCTGAGAGAAAAAGATGACTGGTGATGGAATAGTCAAATGAAAATAGTTTGGAATCTAAATTTGAGACTTTATTTCTCTCTAATACTTTATTTTTCTGGTGGAGTTTCCCCCACAAATTACAAGAACAGAGTTTGAGACTTAAGCCCTGAAGCACAAAGAGTAAAAATTCAAGTTCAATTGAGTAAGTGCTGCATTTATATTTACAGTTGTGTACAATTGAGTACAACTATACTGTACAGACTACTTTCTTCATAGGGATGTTTTGATGTTTAGTCTTTGTGAATCATGATGAGATCCTTAGATAAAAGATGCTAAGTAGTATTCCATAAGGTCTCAGGCATGAAAGCATCATTAATAATTTAACAATAAAAAATATGTTTACCCTAGAGGCTGTCAGATACTTGGTGGTAGAAATACCTACACAGAGAGGTCCTGTAGCATTGAATGAATAATTTACTTGATGAATTTCTCAGTATTTTTAAGAACATTTGACAATGTCTTTCATTATTCACCTAACTCGCGCATCGCTGTTAAACTATTATCTCACTAATATAGAAGATGCTTATTCTACAAAAAGCTTATTTTCATTAAAGAAGTTGCTTTGCAATGTAGTCCAGTATCAGAATGACCAGAGCATTTTTCAGAGATCCACTCAACTACGAAAAGTGTTTAAAAAATGTACAACACTTACTGAAACTTAATATTATGGAATATAAACTATTGCAGACATTTTATAAAGTTTTCCTAGTGAAGATTTTGGTCCAAGAAGTATTCCAGAATGTAATTCAGAGATTCAAAAATAGGTGTGTGAACTATTTCTGGCTTTCTGGTAATAGAAACTGTGGCTTACTCAGCAAAAGTCCGCTGTCAGGTTCTCCTTTCAATAACTTCAGTGCATGAGGTGAGATGGAAACTTAAGTCCTCACTGATACGCAGATATTCATGGCTGATGCTGAAAAATCACATTGGTCCACCATGCAGAAGACATTTGGTCTTGAAACTTGGCATGTAGCTTTATAAGGTGATGATTTCTGGAACCTCTCTTTGACTATGTGAGCTTTGTAATGTCAATCCTACTCTCAGATGAAAGGCAACACACACAAGGACAATGTAAAGCATTAAATATAAATGCTTACTGAATTTTCTCTTGGAGCCTTAGGGTGACAACCAGTAGGTCAAGGTTCACAATTTACTTGTGAAAGAGACCCTATAGACAGAATTGGCCCATCCTAACAACTGCTGTACATACATGAGTTTATACAACAGCTCCCAATCCTGCAGCAACCTAGGTTGTAAACAAACAAGACTTTTACTAGACAAAAAACAGGCACAAGCTGATTAAATGACTTCACCAAGGCTATAAAATAAGGTTGCCAAAAAAAAAGGTTTCTTTCTGAGATAGGCTTGAATCTCAGATCTCCCAACACACCTTTTAACACTATAAACATATCCTTCTTTGCTGGATATTTGGCTTAGCTAAAAGAGTTCAGAAACCATTCATCAGGAACGGTGAGGCCAAAGATTTCATCATGGAAAATTGTCAAACTCAGTGGTAACTGGTATTCAAATATACTGCCATTAAAATACTCCCTTAACAAAACCTGCAATGTTTTATTTAGCAATGGAGTAAAGAATGGATTTGACTACTTGGTTTTGCTTCTTTTCACAGATGATCATATAGAAAAGGTGAAGGAGACTATCTTTTTTTTTAACAGATCAAAGCAGTTGTTTTGCTATTTAATTTTTTGGTACTGGCTTTCCCAAGGCCCCTGCTGCTAAGAGGTAATGCAAATTACATCAGGAAATCCAATGGGCTTAGCAAACACCGAATATTAATTCAAGATGCTTCTGAAAACGCATAAGCAACACCAGTCCCAAAATCCAGAGCAGAAGCAAATAATATTAGATATGTCAGACTTTTATGTGGAGTGTTGTTTTGGCCATAAAAATCAGCTTTTTCTTGCCCTGTTGAATGATCTTGTTGTATAATACATGAATTTGAAGTTGTTGAGTGATCTCTTGCTTCCCCTGCATTATACCCAGGGCTCCCTCTGGTTGCTAAGTGCTGCTTTTCCTCTGTTGACCAGCTCACTTTTCTCTAGACCCAGCCATTAAATGTATTTCCTGAGGAGTACCAGAGTTTTCTGCTCAGGGACTCAGAACAGAACTCAGGAAACCTACGGCTGCTGCCCAGACCTTATCAGTGTGCTTGTTTTGGCTGGGATAGTTAGTTTTCTTCATAGTAGCTGGCAGCAGAACTGTCTGTGCTGAAAACAGCATTGATAACGCAGATATGTTGTAGTTACTGTTGAGCAGCGCTTACATAGGGGAGCATTTCCTGCTCCTCACCCCACCAGCAAGCAGGCTGGGGGTGCACAAGGAGTTGGGAAGGGACACAGCCAGGACAGCTGACCCCAGGGATATTCCAGACCATATGGGGTCATGCTTGGCATATACAGCTGGGGAAAAAAGGAGGAAGGGAGGACATTCAGTGACGGCATTTTTCTTCCCAAGTAACTGTTATGCATGATGGAGCCCTGCTGTCCTGGAGATGGCTGAACACCTGCCTGCCCGTGGGAAATGGTGAATGAACTCCTTGGTTTGCTTTGCTTTATTGTGCTGCTTATGCTTTACCTATTAAACTGTCTTTGTACTTATGCAAGTGTTCCCCCACTTTTACCCTTCCAATCCTATCAGGGAGAAAGAAAGTAAGCAGCTGTCATGCTTAGCTGCCAGCAAGGGTTAAACCATGACAATCAGGCACTCTATCAAGTCATAACATCGCTGTTACCCATATATGATTATTTTCTCCAGATTTGGTCCTGTCTCAATAGTTGACAGTTTAGGGTAAATTCTTCCCATACCAACACACTTTAGCTAACACAGAAAGATCCAACTATCAGCTGTTACTTACTTTCAGATCAGGTCAACCCTATTAAAGTCAGAACAATTACCATTCAGCTAAGAATCTACACAATCTACAGCATGAAAATGGAACAAAATGTCATTGACAGAAGTTCCTATTTCACCACTGAAATACCCTGATTTTCAAAATATCATCTGTGGCTAGTATCACCCATTTTCCATCTCCACTAAGTCTGACATCACTTAGATACCTTGTGTGGGTCTGAAGAAGCTCCGGACACATCAACAGGAAGTCTGAATGCAGGCAAAGCAGTCCAACACCCTCATTCAAAGGCCCATTGACTGACTGATCCAAGACTGCATTGTATTTCTTTTTCAATTTGTTCTGCATGCTTCATTCTGGGACAGTGATAGGCGGTCTGAATACTGAAGTAGGCAAGAACAGTGCACTGGCATGAAGCTTTCTTTACTTTTCCCATGCATCATTACATATTTCAATATTCACCTTGAAAAATCTTTCTTGTGTAATATATGATATCATAAAACATGATCTACATTAACATGTGGATTGGAAAGATTGAGATCCCAATATCCTGGCAAATCCTTAAACTCCGTTAGCAAAATATTCAACGTTAGAAAGCGGAAAAGGAAATCACACTCTGCAAGCAGCGATTTCACTAAATATAAAAAAGATGTAGCGATACAGAGACTCATCAGATGAGTAGCTGTGGATACCATACCATGAGCAATACTCATCCTCCAGAGTGTGCAGATACTTTCCTCGATATTCTAGGGATGAAAAAATGCAATTTAAATATTTTATAATCCTCAGACCTTGACTGATGCCTGGAATTGATCTAGCAGCCTGCAGATGAACTCATGCTATCTCACAACTCATTGGAGACATTCACATAAATGTCTTGTGAAACCACCGGCAATTGCCCAATTGCCCACTCCGACAATCAGAGCTCCTCAAGTCACAGGTTCCACTTTGCAGGATGGAAAAGAAGCTTGATGCACCCTGACAGCAAAGGAACATCTTTTTCTTTCTCTATTAGCCTTCCTTTGGAAAGGCTGGAAGACACACGATGCTTCCAGGGTCTAATGACAACTAAAGCAAAGTTGTACTCAGTTTTCCCACAAATATAAATTAAAACCTGGTACTACTGGTTATATCAACTGTACACCTGGGTATTTTCTGACAGAAGGTATTTTAAGAACAATAGTTGCTCCACTTACTTTATAAATACATTTAAATTTATGTTTGTCATACTGTCAGCCTGATCTTTGTGCCTTCAGATGCTATATATTAAACAGCATTGCCACCCAAGCCTTTCAAATAATAAGCACTGTTTATGTTTTATGGCTAAACAAACCTTTTAAATAGATTATTTGCACAGTAAATTTTCCTTCAGTCATCCCATAATAATGACAGCAAAGCCAATTTATACTAACAACATTTGGTAACATTCAAAGCTGGATACCTGCTAGAAATGGTCCTGGGTTATGAATACTAACAGCAATTAACTGGAAAGTTCTTGTTTTAATTTTTTTTCCCCCATCAAGAAAGGGTTCATTTTGCTTAATGTTTTTCTTCAAGTGAAACGGAATGGCTATTTTTCTGAGTAAGTTAAAATATTTCTTATATAAAATATTTTACCAATGCTTTTTTTGTTCCTAAGTTTTGGCTTTGAAAAAGATTTATTTTTTCCTGAGAAATTTAAAAGAAAAAGCAAATGTACCCTGCATTTTCATTATTTTTTATGATAGTAATGAGAACACAGTAAATATCAGATATACAAACAATGCCATGGAGAGATGTATTAAACTCCTGTGGAACTTGGGAGTCATTAGCTGACCTCGTAATAAAACTGGAGATTTCTTGGCTTCTAATCACATATTTTGAGCACAAACCTTCAGTGTTTTCTTAGGATCAAGCAGTGAACGGTCATCTAGCTTAATACAGACACTGATCTTACGCCCTCCAAATGATGTATAGTTTCCCAGATGAATGTTTGCCATTATTTTAAACATAACTCTTTAACTGCTATGGATGCTTAGCATTTCCAAGGCTTATTTTTCCTTTTAAGGCATATGCGAATTTATGTAAGCCGTCCACTCACAGCAATGGTCATTGGACAGAATGCAGGGTACTTTAAATACAGAACTAAAGGCTAAATAAGTTTTCAGGCAAGTTTAAAACACTAGCAATTTACTAGTACCTACATTTGGACCAATGGAAATCACAGAATGTTTCACGTAGGAATTCTTTTTGACAGTAAAATTAACACTAAAACTGTCTAGTAATTTTGAAATATTTAAAGCTATTCATGGGTAACAAAAAAATCTGTATCTGTGACATGAGATCTCTCTATTTCAGTCACAATGACTAACCGAAAATCTTTTCCCATCGAATAAAGCACCCTAAAGTTACACTCCAGTAAGATTACTTGGTACTTCAGACAATCTATATGCAAAGATCAATGGATAATAAAATGTTTGTGCACCCTTAGTAGAGCTGAAGAACTGTTTTCCATATTCACATTGTATCTGAAAGCTGGGGGTGGGGGGGGGGTTAATTATGGGAAGGTCTTTAAAAAGTGTTCAGGATAAGAAATGGTTCTGTTTCCCAAATGTGTCTTGTTTAGCAGAATAAAGATGGTAGCTAAATTCTGATACTGTATACAAGTTCTCAAAGCTGCTTAAGCACTAAATTAGGATGCAGGATGGAGCGCAAGCCTTATCCTGTCTTAGCTCAAAGGAACGGAAATCATGTAGCCTATATGTATGGGCTGTTCTCTGTTACATGAAGATTCACATAATAAAAATTAAACAGGAATACAGGAGAGATGACGGCCTAACTCTGTCACTGTAGAGCAAAAGCTGTTCTACACTTAAATAATTAAACATATTTACAACAAAGACTTGAAAAGAATTGAGCAATTTCTTTTCTTAACATCCTTCTAAAACTGAACACTCCTATTTTCTTTTCACATTTCCCATCTGAGCATCCCCATGACAGTCCAGAAGGTGCTGGGTAGCTGATTTTTAAAGCCTTTTGAAGGTTATCCCCAACACATACACATTCCAAATCAATACTCATATCCTTTCTAATAACCAAGTTTCCGGAGGATCCCCTAAGCAAGAATTACAATTGATTATTCTCTCACAATGAAAAAGTTCCATGTGTCCTTTTAGAGGAGGGATATCAGCACATTTAAGTGGTTTTAAGATCAGGTTTATCCAAGACAACATCAACATGAAATTAAATAGGTTCCTTCTACCAGTTCCAGTACCGTTTGGAAACAAAATACACCCAGAGAGAGTAACAGGAAGTGAAAAATCTGCTTCATGATAATCAGGGTTTTTTATTATTATGAATAATAATATTCAATAGTTTGATGGGTATTTTGAGCAGATGAAAGGTATGGCCAAAAGGAAGAAAATACTGACAAGGCACATCTTAAAATTCTTTTACCCTTTGGAAGTTTTTGTAACAGAGTTTCATTCCCTCCCCCAAAAATCTGTGTGCTTTCTAGTTTTCCATGAGGTAAGCCCTGTTCAGAGGGGGTTAGAAGAGTCACACAGATACCTTGATCAGCCCCATTCCATATTTGCATGAACCCTTGCATGATTTCCCGCACTAAGCTAGCGTGGGAATCCTCTCCTCTCATTGTGGTTCCTTTATACACGAGACAAATTACCTCAAATAGCGATTGAGGCAAACATACATACATATTGCAAAGCAGTTTTAAACTAAGAACTACGCAATCAATTGAGAGGGGTAACAGTAACAAACGCTTGTGGTGGACTTTTCTGTAACTCAGATTCCTTGGCTGCAATAGGGAAAGAAAAGCTAGCTTGGCCATTCAAACGGCATTAAACAGGTTAATAGGTCTGTGTTCACAGCCAGTGGGTAGCTTGAGCCCAAACTGCTGTTTCTAGTAAACCCCTTCAGTTCATCCCGTAAGGTGCGAAAGGGTTAAAAGCACCGAGGGGCGGTCGCCTCTTTTGCTCTCCCGATAAATCCCACATAATTAAATCGATTCTTGGGCAACCTCACCTCAAGTGAGGACAGGTCCTGACTGCGGTCCCCCCGCCACGACAGTCCTAAGTCTGTCCTGAATTTGCACAGCATAAGGTTTTAAAGAATCGAGGAGTCCTCTTACCAGAGGAGTCACCTCCGTAAGCAACGCGGGGGAAGGTTGCCGAGGTGTAAGCTGCCTGCCATGCATTAATTGAAAGCAAGCTTCTTTCTGTACATTTGCAGTTAAATGACACAGGACGGGGGATGTATGGATATGGGGGCTCTCCGTTCTACGGGATACAATCCTCCTCCCCAGTGTGCAGCTCGCTAGAGTCAGGGACCACGGTTCTCTACGGTCGTCTACTGTTAGAAATAGCCCCGGGCTCCAAATTCCCAGGGCTGCTTGTTCAGAGAGCTTTATCCTGTCCCCTCCAGTTAGGGAAACCCTCTATACGTACTTCACTTCGGTATCCTTTGTCTGCTCTCTTTTCCCTGTAATTTAGACAACTCAGTGGCACTATAAAGTGCTGCCTTTAAGCACTGCTTTTATTGACAGTGGGCTCGGCCCCCATTTGCTCATCATCTTAAACTACTTCAGCTTTAATGAGTGGTCTGAGTTTAGGGTTGGAAAGCAACCCAGTCTCAGCTTTTTTTAACTCTTCCCAGGGGTAACGAGAAGCAACTTCCCAGTCGAGATCAGCCTCCAGAGAGACCAGAAAACCCATCTTCTCTGTTTCCATCTTAATTGCCTCTCCCTCCGGAAAGCATCCTGCAAGTTATTTCGCCAATGATTCTTCAGCCTGTCGCCCTACCTGGCATCAGTTTCCAACACTCCTTATGAGCTCTTAAGCACTTCTAATGGAGACTCATTAGTTCCTTTTTCAGTTTCCTTAACATTATGCTTATCTTTATGGGCGGCTATCAAGGCTGCCCCTGACAGCACAAACCACAGCAAACAGTTGCCAGGAACTTCCAGTGGTCCTCAGCCCAGCCTACCCCATTCAGCTTCGGGCAAGCCTGTTGAGCAAATCCAACAGTGGGGAGCAAAGTCAGGTATTTCTTGGGTTGCCATGATACGCTGCCGGAGATTTCGGTTCCTACAGAAAATCAATTCTCCTTTATTCCAGCATTCTAGCTGCTACTCACAGAAGTCTCCAAACTGCTTCTCTGGACGGTCAGGCATTGGTCAGGCTGCCCAGGGAAGTGGTGGAATCACCGTCCCTGCAAGGGTTCAAAAAAACCTATAGAGGAGACCCTTGGTGGCACAGTTTAGTGGTGGCCTTGGCAGTGCTGGGGAACGGTTGGACTTGATGCTACTAAAGGTCTTTTCCAACCCTAACGATTCTATGATTCACCGAGTATCCTGCTGGCTGCGCCAGTATTAGTGTCCGTACTGCTCGGCGGCTCCAGGGGGAGGAGGTATTTTACCACACGTTGCGGGGTTCACAGGAGACACCACGGGCCCTCCAGAGGCTGGGAAATGAAACAACAACCAATTCTACTGTAAATGCCCCTAAAACCGTCAGAAGGAACAAAAACCTTGTCAAGTTCACATTCTTATTAAAAACATGAAGTAAAAGGAGAAAAAAAAAAAAAGAAAGAAAGAAAGAAGCAAATAAGCAGAGAAACAGACTCACCACTTCCTGGGTCCAGAGACATCTTCTCGGCCAGCAAGTGGGAACCCTTTCAGTAACAATCCTTGCAGCCCTTGTGGCTATTAGGATCTAAAGTAAAGAGATACACCACACAGGTGAAACCAGGTTGCCTTTTTATAGGGTCTCTCTCTTGGAACCCTCCCACAGATGGAGACTCATTTTCAGGGGATCTGGTCAGTCTCAGACCCAATTAGCTTTGTGCCCTGACAGGAGCCGCAGTGTCTGTTGCGCTGTCTCTGGGCAACTGGTTGCCTGGGCAGTCGATCTTCACTGCCCCAGGGCAGACAACACAGAGAAGCATCCCCCGCCTCGCTAGAGCAAGATCCTTGCTTTGTTCCCCCGGCCGTTTGCCCAAGCGATTACTGAGCTGATGGCTCCTTCTATCTTTGGAGTTGTTTGGAGACATGAAAAGGGACTCTTGAGCAGCACAGATGGGAAATAAAAACACAATATTGGAAGTTTTAAAATTAAGTGCAGGAGAATTTTGTAGTGTGATTATCTGATTTATTTTTATTATCGGCCTAAAGTAGATTTCTGGGCTCTCTCTGCAATCGAGAGAAAGATATCATAGAATCATAGAACAGTTAGGGTTGGAAAGGACCTTAAGATCATCCAGTTCCGACCCCCCTGCCATGGGCAGGGACACCTCACACTAAACCATGCCATCTAGATCTTTGTTATACCTTTCTCTGTGCACTATTGAGGAAGCCTAGATGACAGGTAAAAGACTAGGTGTCTAAATCTTAGATAGTTAAATTTAGATGAGACAAACCCAAGGCTTAATACAAATACATCAGAGATTTAGGTACTATTGGGCTTTCTGGGTTTTCCTGGGACTGGACTGGATTTGTGCAAACCTCTTTCTTCAGTGCAAAGTTAAATAAGAAAATCTTCAGAGATTGGCTTATCTACTAAATTCTTGTTCTTCTGGATAACACAGAAGGAAATAAACTCCTGGAAACAGCACTAAGACAGCCTGGGAAAAAATATATATTGCAGAGCCTTTGGCATATAGGTCCTTGCCCTGCTATGAGGAAGAGATATTGCTGCCTAGTCTATGTGTCACTCAATATGAAATGGGTTTTCAGCCTGTTTCTTAGTGGATTGAATTATAAAACTACTGGCACCTTTAGAGCTGAATCCTGAAAGATGCAGAGCTCCATCAGTTCCCACTGTGTACAGTGAAAACTGATGATATTTAGCAACTTGTCAGTACTCAGTCCCATCTGTGTTGCTAAGAGCTGTACAGGCAATGGACCTGTAAGAGAGAGTTAACAAACCAGGTGGGATCTATGTGAGTACCAACAAACATCGCATCTCTTCAGAAGTGAGAAACTTGAACATTAGCTGTTAGCTCGTATGCTGCCACAAACACTTTAATGTAATGTGCATTAAGGAGAGAGCAAACTGCCCTTCATTTGGCCCACATTGTTAAAATTCTTGGATGAAGATACACGAATTGGATTCTTCACACTGCATTGATATGATTCTGTTAGCCTCTGACAAACACTGCTTTAGTAATTTCTAAAGTGCTTGTAGCTTACAATGCAAAATGATTGACAGCCATTAAAGTGCTATACCTTGACTTTTGAGAGAGGAAAAATGCATTACTGATGAGGACTGCAAAAATTAACTATAAAAATCATAAAACTAGCACTTGATTACTATTGGCTCAAACAATATTTCTTTTCATCACGTTTAATCATGTGCTGAGACTGGAATTCCTGTCCCATTAAATAAGAGTGAGGGAACTATAGAAACCCATCCATCTTTCCAGCATGAAAATTCAACTCTGCTTAGAGCTCTGCTGGCTTCTAAGTGGATTTATACAGACGACTCCAATGGCTCATCAGATCAGAACTGGTCTTTTATCCTTGTCTTCATGTTTCTGACCATGTTATCTATTTTTCAGCACTGTAAATGATTATTTCACTTCCACATCCAGCACAAAGGCTATTTCCTTTTTCTGGAGAAAATATTTTTGCTCCTCTCTCTTTCTCTCTGGTTTGTCTTTTTTTTTTTTTCAAGCTGATGTATTGTTTTCAAGGGCTCTGGATCGTCACATAACAAACCCAGCTCATTATTATGCATCATCAACTGCTGCTTGCTGCAATGCAATATTTACACTTTGGCATTAAGGCAGAAGACGGCCCTCGTTATGCAGCACAGCCACCACTGATAGATCGACACCAGGTTTTTTTGGAAGCATGAAGAATTGAAAATGGTTCATCTGGAGACTGCAAGTGCAATGAATTCTTTATATCTAACAGTTGGCCTGCACTGCCCCAAAGGATATTAGATTTCTTAGGAGCAAACGTGCTATGCTGAAATGTGCTTAAAAAGCTTGATCTCAACTGGCTGCCCCCCCATCATCACTGGCCTCTGCCAGACAAAGCCTCCTCTCCCTCTGTGCAACCCTTGCTCCCTGCCTTATACCTCCCTCTGGCTGCCTTACGTCTTCCATACTGGCATCACACAGGCAGCAGGCAGGAATGCTGAGAGGCAAGCGAGTACACCATTAGGAGCTGAAGGAGGTTGCTCCCAAGCCTGGATTTTATTGCCATGTCACTTGGATTGTTTTTACAGCTGGCAGGCCAGAGTGACCTTTGGCTGCCTCTTCTCATTTCTGTTGGCTTCTTCCCCATGAGTCCACATCAAATATGCTTCTCTTGCAGGCTTTTCAAAGGGCTGCTCTGCGTCCTTGCTGCTGCCTACAGAGCAGGAGGCTCAGATTGGAAAACTGTGGGGGAGAAGAAGGAAGAGGAATGCTGAAGGGCTGTTGAATGGCTCAGCACTTCCCATGTCTTGCTGCTCTAAGGACATCAGGGCTGAGTTGGGTGCTAACTGGCATGGGACAGTAGCAATTAACCGAGGGACAGGAAAGCACCACAGGTACCACCCGTGCAAGGGTATGCTGAGAAGATAAGGGAGGATGTAACACCTGCTTTGCAGGAAGCACAAGGCAAAATCACCTTCCCATGCCAGTGAGAGATTTCTCTAAGAGTTTCTCATTGAGGTTCCCAAAGCATGTTACCTATAAAAATTAAGCACCATGGAATCATTTTACAGTTTATAAGTATCAGCATCATCCCTATTTATTTTGAGACAGATCAGTTGACTCATGTTATGACTCATGACTACTTACCACTTAACATCACCTAACCACTCGGCAATGCTGGCTCCCCAGAAGTTGTTCCCCCTTTCTATCTGCAAACTACCCCAGCATCTTTCCAAACTTTGTGTTCCCAAATCATCCCTACTTCTGTGTTAGAAGCTGATTATGGAAAAATCCTTCGTAGGAGTAGAAAGCAGGATAGAATCTGGTTTTCTTTTTTCCACTTAGACTCTGGCAAACCCTTTGTTTCTGCCAACTCATTATGATTTTAGAGACCTGCTTACAGGTGAAAAGCAAACTTTGTGTGCATTGTAATAGCATAGACCAGCAGGACCCAAACTCTGACCCTGTATGCAGCAACACTCATTTGAACAACAATACAGAGAAGGTGGAGGAAAGAATAGAATTGGGGGGGGCGGGGGGGGGGGGAATGAAAGCTGTCAGATAATTGAGACAATTTTTAATTAAACTCTGTATTTCACTAACTGCTATGTGCCAAGAGCTTTATTGTAGTGTTGCTGTGGCAATCTTAACTTCGAGTGTCCTGATGTGTGATTAAAAGCTTAGATTTAAATGTTTCATTAAAAAAAGAGGTGTTGTTTGGGTTTTTTTTTTCATGGAGAGCCAACAAAATTGCTGATCGTGAAGACTGAGGGTTACATTGTCACCTGGGATTTTAGTCACTAAGGGGAGGGAGAAACAGCCACGCGGATGACTGAAAGCCCATGAGGGAGAGATATCCTTTTCCTAAGTTACAAATGCCTGCCCTCTTCTCCCCCCTGCCCTCTTCTCCCTCCTGCTCTCTTCTTCTCCCCTGCCCCACGTCTTCCCATTCCCTAAGGATGCTATACCAATCAGACTTAGTAGTTTAAAAGGCCATAAAGAGAAAAATGTCAGGTGTGAGCTGCTCTGCTCAGCATGACAGGAGTTCAGATAAGAACACAAAAAATACCACATGCGGTTAGACATAAGGTTCATTTAGCCTGCTAACCTTTGCCTGGCAACAGCAAGTACCAAACGCTTAAGATATGTATAGACTCGACCTTTCTTCTCTCACAGACCCTCCCCAGCTCTGATAACCACTACTTAGATGAGTCCTTGTAAATCTCCCCCAAATGGTGTTTTTTCCTAGTAGAGACCTTCTGAACTAGGAGAGGAATATCTTTTCCCTTCTTTTTTCCCTGTAAGTGGCCACACTTTGTCCTTTGAAGGAAAAATGATTGCTGCTTGCATTATGATGGAATGGGATCAAGGATTCAGGGCAGCCCAGTAGGCAAACAATGAAATAGAGGCATCCTAGCGTTAAGGCAAGGTGCTTTCTCCTGTCTTTTGTTCTTTCTGGCCCTTTTAAGGAAAAAAATGAGATGCAGGCCCTGATACATGTTTCTGTATAGAGATGGAGATCTGTCCTGACGTGTCCTTCTCTTTTCCCAGTTAGCTGTCATGAAAACTTCATACTGAAAAGCTGGGATCAGATCACTGTCGCTGATTTTAATCAACAGGGGGAATGAATGGAAAAAGAGATGCTTCTATAGCTAAATTCCTGTCAGCCAGCAACCCTGAAATATTATTCCTTGGCTCTCCTTGTGTATTTTAATTTCTTTCAGACACTCCTCATTTAAGTTACTTAGGAGTCTGATACAGTGGAAAGATCTTATATGTTAAATAATGTCAAGAAAATAATGTTTCTTTAATGTAACATTTAACTTATCACTTATAATGCTGGATTTTTTGACTGCTCGAATCCAACAGCAGAGGTTTCATTCAGTTCTTGGATTTCCCTTGTTTCAGGAAAAGAAAACTCAGAAGACATCTAACCATTTGTGTAACATCAGAACAACACATAATTTCCTGACCTGCTGGGCAATTAGTTTGTGCCCTGAAGTGTGATGTCTGATTACCATTCCTCTCAGACTTAGTTTGTGGTGTTAATGGCCATAAAATTATTGAGTTTCTTATTAGATGCTGTCACAGAATTTGTCTCAATGATTTCCGGTTACAGTGAATTACCCAGATTGACCATATGCTGCATGGTCTGTTCCAAACTTGCTCTCTTTCGACTTCCCAGGACCATCCATGCATCAGGACTGTGACAAGAAGAGAGGATATTTACTCTTGCATAATTTTGAACAGTTCAAACATGGCAAGACTGCTTGCTTACAAATATTCACACTAACCTGCAGTTTATTATAAACCCTCTCTCATATAAATACTGATGAGCACCATATTTTGCCTGGGCTTTAAGGGGCTTGTTTTCTAAATACGTATTTTGCAGATTTTCTCTGTCCTGAATTGGACAAAACCTTGTGATGCACACACATACAGAAGATAAGCTTCGGTAAACTGAACGACTTCATACTCTATCTCCTGTAAATTTGGAGGAGAAAGGGATTAAAAGAAATGTATTAGGAGATAGAGAATCATAGAATCATAGAATAGTTAGGGTTGGAAAGGACCTTAAGATCATCTAGTTCCAAACCCCCTGCCATGGGCAGGGACACCTCACATTAAACCATGCCATCCAAGGCAATGTCCAACCTGGCCTTGAACACTGCCAGCGACGGAGCATTCACAACTTCCCTGGGCAACCCATTCCAGTGCCTCACCACCCTCACAGGAAAGAATTTCTTCCTCATATCCAATCTAAACTTCCCCTGTTTAAGTTTGAACCCGTTACCCCTTGTCCTATCACTACAATCCCTCATGAAGAGTCCCTCCCCAGCATCCCTATGGGCCCCCTTCAGATATTGGAAGGTTGCTATGAGGTCTCCACGCAGCCTTCTCTTCTCCAGGCTGAACAGCCCAGGTATTATTTTAACTTATCATTTCTGTATTAGGAGATATACTTTTCAGAAATATCCTTCCAACACTGACCCCTGATCCTTTTTATGAATTACAGTCTAAATTTACAAATTTTAACATTTACCTTATATTTTTGTAATTGTAGACATTATTCTCTGTCCTTAGTACTTTACCTCAAGATTTTTAACATAGTTAAATAACACAGTATCAAAGTTTCGTAGGCAACGTGTCAACAGGGAAGTAAACAATTATGAGAGAAGGATTGAATAAAGAAGAAAATTGATAACAGTTTCAATACATCCACATTTTTCTTCAGCAGGATTAAGGGAAAATGTTCTCAGAGTTAAGACATGAGAATTGTTGAGGTTTTTTAATCTCTCAGTGCTGGAGCAAGGAAGCAGGGTTAAGGTACTTTGGGTACCTTAATGCTTGAAGAAAAAGCTCCTGGTCTCAGCTTGCTGTATTTAAATTTATTATTGCTTAGAAAATAATAGTTCAAGGCTCCTAAAACAAGTAAAATGGGTTTGCCAAGAAGAAACATCAGGAACAGGGATATTTCCATCCTAGTATGGAAAAAACATAACAAAACCAACCAAACTTGATCATATGAACCAAGGCTTCGTACTCATCATTGTGATCTACTGACAGCAGAGTTGCACGCCCACCCAAAAGGGCATGACTGAATAATGCTCATGGTTCTGAAGAGACATTTTTCTATTATGGGCAAGACTATTGTTTCAAGGATGAAAAAATCAGTATCTGAGTTCCCTTTTGTTCTAACAGTATTTTAGGTCCTATTTTCCACTTCTTAGAGGTGGCTCTCATTATAGAATTATGGGTAGATTGGAGAGGGACAGTGGAGAAGTGAGATTTGAGATGCAGGTGTTACTCCTATTGAAAAAAAGCTGTAGTGCAGCCAAATGCATAAATTAGGGGCAACAGAAAGAGCCAGAAGAAAACTGGTCGTGAAGTTAAGCAGTTGATGTATGTCTTCATATTTTTGCATCTGTGGTGTGCATCCAAGATGATTTCTCCATTAGGACACAGTGAGAGCACATATTTGATACTTGCTTAAAAACACTCTTAAAAGATGAGATTTTCACATTAGCCCCAACTTTCTCAGCCTATCTTCATACAGGAGGTGCTCCAGTCCCCTGATCAGCCTCGTGGCCTCCATCTGGACTTGTTCCAACAGTTCCATGTCCTTTTGATGTTGAGGACACCAGAACTGCACACAGAACTCCAAGTGAGGTCTCACAGGAGCAGAGGGGTAGGATCACCTTCCTTTTGATGCAGCCCAGGATACGATTGGCTTTCTGGGCTGGAAGCGCGCGCTGCTGGCTCATGTTCATTTTCTCATCATATTGCTAGATTCAATGTGGTTTAACTGTATTTTATCTGCCAGAGGTAGGAATTAAATAATTTCTCAGAGATCTAAGGGAAGCTGGAACTTCCTTTGCCTTCTTTTCTTTCTTGCATGTCTCAGAGTTTTGACATTTTCCCTAGTGACGGTTGCTATGCTGTTCCACAGCACATTGGCTGGTGATCCTTGCAATGCCTAAGGTGCTAAGGCATATTTTGTACAGAATAGCATTTTTTTTTTTTTTTTTAAAAAAAGGAGGTTTTTTTGGAATGGAAACTCAGTTAGAATTTTCCCCCTAGAGATGGTGTCCAATTTGTCTTTAGCACACAGTAGTCAAAGGCATACAAAGTTAACAGTGACCAGAAGTATTTGGCACATGGTCCTTCTGTTTTTTAGCATCAAGAGGGACACAAAATTAGCCAGGTTCAAGTAACTGCCTTATTCATTAAAGCCATTATTCCAGTTCTGGCAGATGTCAATGGATGGTTGCAAGAGGAAGGAGAAATCTTTGCATTTGCTAATAATCAGGTGTGCCACTTCTACAAGGAGGGGGATGCGTGTGAGTTTTGTTTTCCTAATCACTCTCAAAGCCAGTTTAACAGTACGACATCTGAGATCACAAAATTGTTTTACGCAAAGTATAAATAAGAGAATTTATTTTCTCCTTGTCCAGTTTGTTTAACAGTGAATTTCACTTGTATGTGCAAATAGCAAGGCAAAAGAATCCCTTTCCACAGGTGGCCCCGTATCACTTGTCATCTGTCTTCTCTCCCAGCTCAACCTGTTTGCTGAGCACTTGAATTGCCTTTTGAAAAACAAAAAGCCCAGCACTGTTTGTCCTTGTGTTTGTGAACTCTGGCGGACTCAGGCCCCTGAGAGGAGTCGTCGGCAGGTAAAATTGACAGCAGGCTATAGCTGACTGCGTGTCTGCCTGCAAGGAGCAGCTCCCACCAGGCCTGACACACGTTGTCACCCTTGTTGCACTAGCAATAAAGGATGTGCAGGCTGGCTGAGTCTTAGAGGAGAGATCTGTTCTGAGCATGCACCAAAGCTGACATACTGAGAGACCCGTGTTTGGTTGAAGCCCAGCACTAACTTTATTCTTGAGTCAGGATGTGTGAAAAATTGATTTTTTGGAGTTGGCTGCCAAATTCGGGAAAGCAGTGACAGTAGCAATAGAACAACAAACACAACAACAACAGAAATTGAGCTAGGTGTAAAACTTGGGGGAGGAGGAGAGCGGGAAGGGTTTACTGCTGGAATAAGAAATGTCAGTTTGCTTGACCCATAATGAGAAGTTCTGTTACAGGCACTTGTAAAGAGCAATAATAAAAAGAAAAGCAATCACCAAGGCAACCCCATCACCTATCATTTACTCAGTATCTTAGGAGTTAGTACATTTAACTCTGGCTATTAGACATCCATCCCTGTGTCTGAGGCGATCAGAACCTGTTTGTAACTTTGATGAGGCTGCTAAGCTCACACGGTTATATGTGATCTTGAGCATTCACAATATCCCTGACTCACATTGTTCCACAAAAGAGCACACAATCCAAATTTGCTAGTGTAGCTGGAAAAGAAGCAAACAGAAATCTAAAGTAGGAATTTCCTTAAACTGCTTATGCAGGGTTGGTTTTCAACGAGACAAGATGGGAAAAAAAATAACTTAATTTTTCTCATCTTTTTCAGTTTTTCATTTGCTATTTTTTTCCCTGGTGTGATTGAACTTTCTTTTCCTTTAATCTGTACATGATTTATCCATATGTCTGGGGGTGGGTGACAAACTCCATTTCAAGTTAAATTCTTCAAACAGCGTATAAGAATATTAATTGCTGCAGCCAGCTTGTTTCAAGAACCCAGGCTCTGATAATCAGGTCCCCTCAGTTAATATCCCTGACTGATGAATGGCTCTGCCTGATGTTTAAATATACCCATTGGGATCTCACACTATTTAACATGCATATGAAAGCATGAAAATAATCCCAGGGAAAGCCCCATCCTGAGAGGAGGGTAATGCATCAGTGTGGGCACTTGCATTCACATTAGGTGTTTTGTCATGTTTTCCTGGGTGCTGCTTGTACAGGTTTGCCACTATTTGCAGTGAATTGCCCCACGAGTGTGTAACATTTGAAACTGGGGCAGAGCGTCACCCAAAGGTTCATTATGAACTGAGAAAAAATTTACACTGCTCTATGTTGCACAGAAAGGTTCTGAAGGAGACCTGATAAGAAATGCTATTTTGAGCAACCATGGAGTATTTCTTAACTTCTGTACTTGATGGCTGGCTAAGTGCCTTTCCGTGCTTTTTGTAATCAGGAATTCTCACATTAGTTTCTAACCATTGTTTTTATTTCTAATCTGAAAGAAGTTTAAGTGGAGGAAAATGCAGATACAAAGATTACTTTTAGCAATCATACTATTAGGTTTATGTTGCATCTCAAATAAAAATATATCTTTGTCATCTCTTCTAGCAATATGAATTTCCTTACTTATTTCCTTCACTACTTCAGTAATAAACATCATCCCATTATACTTTGGAATCCTTCAATATAATCTTCATTTTTTAGACACTAAAGAAAAAAATCAAAACCAACAACCCACCACTTATAATTGACAGAAAACCTGCAAATGAGCACATCTGTTTCCATGAACATGGTAACTATCCAAAATGCATTACAAAAAATACATTATCCAGCCATGCCTTTGGACACCAACATATTTACTTTGAGGAGAACACTCATGATACCTACCTAAATAATTAAAACAGGAATTATGTCAAAAAAAAAGGCACTTTTCCAGGGGAATGGATTCTTTAGAAAGAAACATCCAAATGCATCACAAGAATTACTTCCACAAGTCACAGGCACTATGTGTTATAGGCCATCCTGCCCTGGAAACTGAGTGGGAAATCGATGAACAATGTGATTAAATGACTTTTTAATTATACATTAAACTTCTACGGGAAGATCATATCTGCTCAGAACTCTTCCAACCTTTCACAGTATGCAAATCACTAAACTCACCAGAAGAAAACTCCCTGTGAGCCAAAAACATGACAAAGGGATTTGCCTAATGATCATAACAGAGAAATAATTTTAAACCTTACCAGAACATCTCCATACAACCAGAGTAAATATTCCTACAACAGACTCATAGAACTTCTGGTCTTTCACTTGTCTTTTTGTAGCACATACTACACAATGAAGTTTATCAAATGTCCTACGCAATAGATGAAAGTACAAGAATGAACCATGTAGGCAATAAATGATGGACAAAACGACCTCCAACTGGAAACATTCTTTCTCTTACAAAATAGTTATGGACTACTATTTCAATCCTGATTGCCAAAAGAGATTTACAAAAGCAGTCTAAAGCTGAATCTGAGAACTAAAACTCTTGACTTAGTTGTTTATCAAAAATATGGATTCAGAGCCTCAATTTTGTGATACATTATAATGTATCTCCCATTGGCCATCAATATCTCTATGTTCATCTACAAACATTCCTTCTATTCCTTAGAACCAATTATCTTTTCCAGAGTTATGACCTGATACTTATCTAACTAAGCTAATAATTTGTTTTTAGATTTAATTCAGCTTTAAAACCCACTACTTCACTTTTGTGTTAAAGAACATGATTATTTTTTGTCTACTGTAATTAGTCTAATAAAAGTTACCTTATAGCTCCACTATGATTAAAAAAGTACACATTTTCTACTGCTTTTTTTTTTTTTAATTTTAATAACTGTTCTGAATAACCATTTTGTCCTTTTATTGCATAAACCTTTTTCAGTAAATTGCTTCAACTGAAAAATTAAAAAACCCCACTTACTGAAGCTCCTACTTCTACCTATCTTTTTTTCTTCCATATTTACCTGAAAGTCCATATCTTTCCATGTTGTTTTTTCATACAGAAAGATAATTTTAGGAGGATACTTAAACTAAAATCCATTTCAGTCATTTTTGGCCAAGGAAAGTATATTTTTAATAAAGCAAGTATGAAGACTTTCATGATTTCCTGGGACTACAGGATGCCTTAAAATAATTAAGGAATTATGTCCAAAAAGTCAGTGGCTGATATGTAATTAAAGGTGAAGATTAAGAGCAGGAATGTCTTACTTACTTTAGACACCTACAATATAGATGCTTCTAGCTGATCCAGCTGTCTTTGTCTCTTTGTAAAGCCAGTGGAAGGAAATTTAGACCATAATTCCTATCAATCACCTCCTTTAGGCGACTGCATTACAGTACAGACATTTCTATGCTTGTCTAGATGATTTCCACCCCAGAGCCTGAACATATTCAGGTGCTTTAGATGCCAGCTGCCAATGTATCACTATTGGAGTAAGGAAGCTGCATAGAAGGTGAACTAGACACACTGTTAACAATGCTTCTTTATCCTAGGCATCCTGTAGTAAAGTCTCTGCTTTAAATCCAATAAGGTAATTTATTTGAGTGGTACAGAAGTAAAAGCAGATCAAGCTGGGTGCTTCCAGAAAGGGATGCTGAACAAAGAATTTCCTGGGTGATTACACCTTTACAATCCTTGTTTCCTACCCTCCCCCTTCCCAATCCCTTCTCCACCTGTCACACAACAGTTCGGTACAATAATAATAGTAGGATCTGATAGTCCTCTTCTCCATTAGGTCTCTGCCTCTAGAATGAACATTTCTCCTGTTTTATCTAAGGGTGAAGCTTCTGTGGTTGGGGGTAGTGGCCTTCCTTGCTTCCTCATCTGCAAAACAACTCTGGGGCCTCCTTTTACCTAAGGAGGTAAAAAGTTCAGTGTATTTACTTGAAAGACCTCCTGGCCTGAAGCTTCTGCACATCTAGCTACTAATGAGAAGTAAGTTACACTGAACAACTAATTTCCTTTATTTCTTTACACACCATAAGATGATGCAGCAGTGCTTAGATTAGATATTTACTTGTTGATAAGCTTTCAATGTCTAACTCCACATTTTCTAAGCCAGGCTGATTGCATGAGTTTTCCTCCCCAGGATTTCCACATATGGCGTATAGACTAAATATCAAAGGTCTCTGAACTGTGAGTGATATTTACCCACAGTATAGCGTGTCATTAACAAGTAGCTAAGAAAAGATTGATCTAGGCTCTGACTTTAAGAAAAGATCTGGCAGTTGTGTGTGTACAACTTGTGTTACCAGCAGAAGTATTACCCTCTTAAAATGCTGGGGCTTCACGTTTAGAGCTACATATACTATGTGACCAAATTTTTGTTGCTGCTATTCTGCTTATCAGCATACTTTGTTTTGGATCGAATGAATCATTGTACTAAATTGCAAATGTGCCAATCAAGGCTAAAACCTTAAGAGTTACCCCTAACAAAATGGATGCATTCTAACAACTCGTGTACCATCTAGGGTTAAATATAACTTCAGTTCTTGCCCATTTTTTGCCTGATTCAGAGCAGCAATATGAAATTGAGTCGCTCATTTCAAAAAGATGGATATCTCTGCATTTGGGTCAAATGCTGGTGCCTCACCACCCTCGCAGGGAAGATCGAATTCCTGATGAAGACCTGTTGCAGTCTACATTATTTGCATTTAGAAACTTCTTTTAGGACTGTTTTATTGTATTTTTTACCATGTTAAGCTTTAGGAAGACATAAGCCAGTTGCTCAGATAAAATAAACCACTCGATTCTGGGAGGATTTCTTTTTGCTGCTCTTGGCAGATATCCATCAGTCTTCTGAATTTCATAAGGAGTAAGTTCTCTGCTGTGAGGGTTCTGGGGCACTGGAACAGGTTGCTCAGGGAAGTTGCGAATGCTCCATCCCTGTGTGTGTTTGGGGCAGGATTGGGCAGGTCCTGGTGCAAACTGGTTAGTGGAAGGTGCCCTATTCCACTAGTTACAAGGGATTGGAACTGGATGATCTTGAGGTCCTTTTCAACCCAAAGCATTCCATTATTCTCTTTTCTAGTAGCTGGTGCAGTGCTGTGGTTTTGACTTTAGTCTGAGAACAACGCTGATAACATGCGATATTTTAGTTGTTGCTGAGCAGTGCTTACCCTGATCAAGGATTTCTCAGTCTCATGCTCAGCCACTGAGGAGGGGCACAAGAAGCCAAGAGGAAGCAGAGCCAGGACACCTGATCCAAGCTAGCCAAAGGGGTATTCCATACCACAGCATGTCATGCCTAGTATATAAATTGGGGGGAGTCACCTGGAAGGGACCAGTCACTGCTTGGGTCAGGCTGGGTATCAGTCAATGGGTGGTGGGCAATTGTATTGTGAATCATTGCTGGTTATAGTCGGTTTTCCCCTTTCCATCTTAGTTTTCTATTCTCTCCGCTTGTTATTTCCCTAATCATTATTATTATTGCTACTAGTAGTGGTATTATATCATACTTTATTTATTAAATTGTTCTTATCCCAACTTGTGAGGGTTATATTCTTTCTGTTCTCCTTCCCATCCTGCCTGGAGGGGGAAAGAAGGGGCTGTGAGCAAATGGCTGCGTAATGCTGAGTCATCATCTCAGTTTAAACCATGACACACAGTAAGTCCTTCGATCCTTCTAGATCAGCCACACACCTGCAGTTTGTTGGTACATGAGGGTTTCAGTGTCTGACCCATCCCCACTAAATTATTTTCACAAAAGGACACATTTCCACAGCATCTCAGAATTCCTGCAAAATTAATGCTGGGAAACCACTGTTGACATGGTTTCCATTCCAAATTATCACAGAGATCTCAATGTGATCTAAAATGTGCCCTTCCTTTTCACAAACATCTTCTTGTTCACATAGATGACACCACCTCACAATTTAATATGTTTCAGAAACACTGGAGGAAACTGTTTGAACACTTATAAGAAAATATCTCTCCCCCCCAAGAAAAAAAAGGTCACCACTCCATGTGAGGCACATTTGTGTGTTTATAAAACTTTCCAGCAAATATGAGACACCAACATTATTTTGCTGAACTAGACTAGGAGTATTAACAAACTCAGCTGTACCCTCTGCTGCCTCCTCCCTCCCACTACACCTGCACCTAGCCTACTTCTCTTTGTCTCAGGACCTGCATAACCCACACAGGACTGGAGAGGGCAGGTCTGTGTCCTCAGTCTCCCCCGTTGTTCGCTTTCCCATTAACATTTACCTGCTGTGTTAAAAGATTACATTGTCTTGATGGGAATCAGGCACTTGAACAACGCACACTTTCTGTCAGAAATTGAGATATTAGATGTATGGGTTTGGTTTTTTAATTTGCAAGGTTGCATTTCTTTGTTCTTTGCACTCCGCAAACTCCCTATGCATTCAGCCAGAAATTCAGAGAAGCAAGACGAAAGGAGCCTAGCCCTCAAATGATGCAGTTTTGCAGGTGTACATAGTGAGAATAGAAATAATTATAAAAATTATATATATATGAAAAAAAACCTAGTGCAGATACAGCTTAGAATACCTTAAAAGAAACATCAGTTAGTAAAAAACACACCACAATTTCTGATTTCATTGTGTAAGGAAAAAATGATGAATTTTCCTCGTCTAGCAGGTGGCAACAGCTTGTTGAACACTTAAAAGGATTGGATATAAAGATATGGTTGCACATTATTATCTTTTATCACTGTCATATTAAAGCCTGGAAGATTTCATTCACTAAATAAAAAATACATCAGTAGATGACATTTTATTTGGGAATAGGTTTATACATTCAAAATTATCCTTGGCCCTCCAGTGTTAATACCCCTCCAGTGATAATTTCCAGTGTGTGTGGTTTCAAAATCAGTGGAAGATGGAGGGATTAAAACTGCCAAGGATGCCAGTCATTTCAGCAACTCTTTCCCCTGTTTGTAACACCCACTGTAAGAGCAGAGGCTGCGGGCTTTTTGATTCATGACATACAGCTGGAATAGGGCACTCCTTAGTATATTACTTATGCAGCTTGATATTTGTCTTGTATGATTATTTTCCCTTCCGCTAAAAATAATTTAATCACACATTAAGGCCATGAAAATTCTATCACTTTTGCAGACTAGATTCTCCAGATTTATAACCTACTTACCTTGCATGGTTTTGTTTTGAGATGTTGAGACTGGCTTTATTTATTATACAGTCTATAAAGTAAAATTATTCTAAATCACTCCTGTGGAACCATGAAAATGAAACCTCGGATAGGCAAGAGGATTTTTATGTCTTTTAATTAGAGCATATGTTGAAACTTCAAATGCGATGGCAAAATGTTCAGTGAACAGCCTTTTCTTAACCAGAATACAAAGGACAGAACCTCAGCTGTTTAGAGACAAGATGTCACAGCTTTTGAGTAGTTCTAAATGATAATATCAATACTCAAAATCCTCAGCTCTTACTTAGCCAGGAGCTCTATATGGGAAACCTATTGCTTTATCCCTGTTTTACAGCTAGGCAAGTTGAGAAGAGGTGTTTGAATTGTTGTACTTACCTCCTTCCTACAGCTGCTTGGGCACAACACAGTCGTGAGGCTGTCCAGGATTTACTTACTGCCAATCTAAAGTCAGGTGATGATTACAGGTTGTTAAAATGAGTCCTCCTGCTTCAAGATTTCAGTCATGATTCAGAAAGTTTGGTCCACCTCATACACAATTAGCTCATGGTGTTAGGATTTCTTTTCCTGAAGTATCAGATAATCCATTCTCTATGCTTGCAGTCAGCTGGATGTAGCTGTTACCTATTTTCTCTCCAGCTCTCTGCCTGTGGCATATGATTAAGTTTTCTGAAGACTGGAAAGCTTCATTTTCACTTGAAGTCTTTGGTCTTAAGACACTTCATGCATGTGAAACATAATGTCTTATGATAAGCAAGCAGACAGACTAGGTGATCTAATGGTACCTTCTGGCCATAAACTCTATGAAATTATTAAATCTATGAAATAGTAGAACATAAAATCCAGGATAATGTTAAGCTAATGGGAGTGGTGGAAATTAAGACTTGTGAGTTTTAGACCCCACATAGGTGGTTTCATTAAACTCCAAGCACCAGAATTCCCCTCAGGCAGTACCATTACATAGGATCACAAAAAAAAGAGGAAGAAGCTTTAGGGCCACTTGACCAGTATCTCCTAACATTTGGTAAGTGCACACACTAAAACTGATTTCCAAGGAATTAAATGCCTCAGAGTCAATTCAGCAAACTAAGTAAATCCTGTCTCACAGAACACCTGCAATTCAGTGGGAAGGAAATGTTCTCAACTGTGCTTCAATAAACTTATGCATGCAAATTTAACTTGACGTACAGATGGGTACCAATACTGCAATTCTGTCTCAACTGTTAGGGATTGTAGAGTTTTTGGCAGAACGGGGAAAAAACTCACTTTTGAAACTTAGCAGATTTTAATATTTAGAGCAAGCACCTAATATAGTTTAATCAAAATCCTTTAAAGTATATGTTCTGGGTTCAGCAGTAGCAGTCATTTTTCTCCTTCTTAGTAGCTGGTGCAGTGCTGTGTTTTTGACTTTCAGCCTGGGAATAGTACTGATAACACCAATGGCTTTAGTTACTGCTCAGTAATGCTTAGTCTGACCAAGGACTTTCTGAGTCTCATGCTCTGCCAAGAGGGAGGGGAAGCCGGGAGGAAGCAGAGACAGGACACCTGACCCTAACTGATCCAAGAGGTATTCCATGCCACAGCACGTCATGCCCAGGATGTAAAAACTGGGGGCAGTTACCCAGAAGGGTTAGATCACTGCTTGGGTCGGGCTGAGTATCTGTCGGTGGGTGATGAGCGGTTGTATTCTCTTCCCTTGTTATTTCCCTTATCATTATTATTACTATTGGTGGTAGCAGCAGTGGTTTGTGTTATATCTTAGTTACTGGACTGTTCTTATCTCAACCCATGGGAGTTACATTCTTTCCATTCTTCTCCCCATCCCCCTGGGAGAGGAAGGGTTGGAGAAAGGTGGGGGAGTGAGCGAGCGAACTGTGTGGCTGATTTAAAGCTGGGCTTAAACCACAACAGTATATTTGCCGGTTACTTCAGTGCTAAGTTATCTTAGATCCACATATATGCTTATATTTATTTGTTTGTTTATGCATTTATTTTCTTACTATTAATTGAAGACAGCATCTCATAGTAATTGTTCACACCTCCCAGGGAATGTGGTATCACATACAGCGGAAAACCAAACATAAATAGGCCCTGAATCTCACAAAATTGAAAATTTATGGAATTTGCCCTCATCAAGCTTGTTTTAGTCTATTCTCAATGGCAGACTCGTCTCTTTCTCCTCTCCTAAATATCCTAACACAGAACCTTCTTGTCCTGATCCCAAAATGTGTTGTAGCTCTTCAAACTAACTTGCCACTTAAATTTTCCTGCATTATATTCATAAAATTCAGAGATATTGTTGTATTAATTCCAGAATTTCAGTAACCATAGATCTCAAGGAGTAGATGCAGTTTACGGCAGATGCCACACATGCGGTGCCTTGATCTAGATGACAGGTAGATTGCTATGGTTCCTTTCTAGTCTGGCTGCATGAGATTTTTTCCCACACAAGCAGGTGATGAAATGCTCTTTACATGGTTCTTACTCCTGTCTTCAGGCTAAACACACATCTGGACATCTAGATTGACGGAACTGGGAAAACCAGTATGAAGACCTGCATTCTTGTTCAGTATGCATACTGGGGTTCACATACAAACCCAGGGAGAATCCTTTCCCAAAAGAGTTCAGGTTTTAAGAAGCAAATGTTGGGACTTTAAAGCTCTTCCCAGGGCCACAAAGGTACATGACAAAGCAAAATCTAATCTCTGGACTTATGCTCACTTTCATTAATGTAATCTTCTACTATGGAAGATGTCTTGGTCATAAACAAGAACACACAGGATGAGGCTCTCCCAGAACGCATCTGCATGCATGAAACCTTGCACATTGAGTGTCTTGTTGTTGATAAGATCAAAGGCAGTTTTTCTCTGCAAATGCATATTTAATGAAAATAAATATATACCTGAAACCTAAAAATCTTACAGGTGAAGTTTCTGGGACTGTAGTTCAAAAGGGTTTTGACTGAAAGGTTATTAGAAATATGCTGGCAATATTTTTTAAATGCTAACTCCATGGATGTTGTCCGTTCCCTGACTAAATAGACAGAATAATTAAATAAGATTTACATTTATTAAATTATATACTAAATAACAACAACAATAACAATAATAGAATTAGAATATATGAAACAAGTGATGCCCAATGCAATTATATCACCCGTTGCTAGCTTTCCCTCTAATTTATACCCGAGCATGACTTCAAATGGTACGGAATACTCCCGGGGTCAGTTGGAGTCAGCTGTCCGGGCTGTGTTCCCTCCCAGCTCCTTGTGCTCCCCTGTTCCTTCCTGGGGGGGCTGAGGTGAGAAAGTCAGTCCTTGACTTGGTGTAAATACCGCTTAGCACAACTAGAACAGTGATGTGTTATCGACATTATTCTCAGACAAAAGCCAAAACACAGCATTGTACCAGCTACAAGGAAGAAAAGTAACTCTATCCCAGCCAAAACCAGGACTTTAAGGTACAAAAATATTTTGTCTGATTGCTTACAATGTGGACAAAATTCCCAAGTTCATTTAAACTCAATCTTTTCCCCCAATATCTTCTCTGCCTTCCACCTATAACAATCAGACAACTTACAAGCCTTAGAGAAAATAAATTTACTGCATTACTTCAGAAGTGTTTTTTTGATTTTGGTGACTCCTTTTTCTGACTGTCCATATGAAACTCTGAAGAAGGCAGAGCCTGGAGTGGGAAGAAGGTCTGAACTCTGAAACAGACCGTGAGCGCACTTTAGAATAAAAGAAGGTGCTCTGTTCACTGCTTAAGTGACAAATTCAATTTCGTCCTCTGCTAGGTAACCTTGAGGAAAATCACTGAGGAGATTTCATACCCCAGTCCCTGTCTCTAAAGGGAATCATAATAGTGACAATAGTAAGAAAATCTTTATTTTGAAGATAAATATATGATAAGGTGGAGATGTTTTGGTGGCATGATAATGGAGGTCACTTATGCCCAAACCTGGAGTTCACTGAAAGTCTTGGCCTCTGGGCTAGGCTTTTAGAATCAGCAATGGTTACTCTTTCTACTATTGTTATAATTGCCTTTGATAACTTTCTGTATGTTCTAGCAATTTGTACTGCATGTGAAAATTCTAACTATGGGCTCAGCATTTCAGTTTGAAGTGATGTATTCAAGTGACTGTTTAAACAGATCTGAGCAGTTTCTCGCAGCACTTTATTTAAGATTACTTGTTTTCCTGGTAAGAATGCTAAAATTAAATGTTCAAAGACTGGACTAAACTGCCTGTGGGTATCAAGGAAATCATTAAGAAAAAAACTGAAACAGTGATCTTGTTCTGGGGTGAGCTTTATTTCCAACTAATGCTAGCTTTATACATAGATGCTAGTAAAGGACTTACCCTGGTAGATGCTCCTTATCTACTTCTCTTAAAGGGAGTTATAATAGGACTTTCTGGCAAAGTCTGATGACTTGGTCTTACATCCATGACTTCTTCTTCATGTAATATAGTCATCCTCTTTCAAGGAGAATTTGTATCTTCACATTAACTCATTAGCTACACTTGTAAACTGCCACTGAAGCTAGTAGATCTTACAGAAATCTGGACACAATGTTGGCTTTTATTGGTAAAATGGGATTCCAAAGGTAATTGGCTACTATATATCTGTGTGACACTTTCTTGGCACTAGCTTCTGGATTGCCTTCCCCTCTTCCACTCCTCCTCAATATGTTTTAGTATTGGAGCCAATAGCCTGGTGGCCATTCAGAGGTTATACTTGGCAGGTTTAGGACACAGATGCTGGGTTGCAACATTCAAGGGTTTGCAAGAGTTTTTATACAACAAGTTCTCTGAGTGGCTTAGTCTCTAGGACCGTGTGGCAATTACAAAATCACTTTTAAATATAATGAGAATTAACTTGTTGATGAGCTAATTCAGTTAGCTCATCAGTTTCTTTTGGTTTATTTTTATCTTGAAGGAATTAGGTTCTCTCACCTTCAGGATTATGTTTTCCAAACATTCTGCCTAAGATAAGCTGGTGATGAATTATTTTATGTAACTCTTTTAATGATAGGGTGCCTTGAAGACCACCCACCTGAGCCCCTATGCAGTCATTGAGACACATTACCATTTCTGCACCGTACTACAAATAATCCAAAGTGTAAAAGAAAACAACATACCAGGTGGCTCAAGTGGGAAGTGGGGGTAACAGAATGGTGTAATGCTGTCAATTCTTCAACAGTCAAAGGCAGCAATCACAGCCCACAAAATGCAGGCAAATATAGTCATAGTCTCCTCCATGAGAAATATGGTAAGGGTCCCTGGAGAAAGTTCTACTTCAGGTAGTGGACGTGCCAGTAAAAGGGTTTTACCCCAGAAGATGTGACAGCATGATGCTGACATCAGCTCCAGTTTGATGAGTTTTTAAAGTGAACCTCAATGCAAAACAAATATAAATTCATAGCCTCTAAAGCATCTGTGAGCAGGGGCCAAACTCTTCAGAATACAGGTGAAAAAACTGAGGCCTTGGAAGATGAGCTTTGGCCAAGGAAAACAATAACATTACAAAACACATATTGTGGAAGCCTCTTTACCATTTTTTTTCCTCTTTGTCACTCATTCTTCTTTCATTTTTTTTTAACAAAGGCATTTTTCAAAGCAGAAAGATTTGTCTACACAGAAGATTATTAAGAAAGGATTTATTTGGGGGGAGCTGCTTTATTACTGGCAGAACCAATTGTCACCTCCATTTGGACTCGGCAGAGAAACAGAAATGCAATTTTCTGCTCTGGCTCCAGTGAAGTCAGAGGCATTGAGGGATGTCCACCACTTCTGAAACTTTTGCCTTCAGCTCTAAATGAATTTATTCAGGAGCCGCAACAATGTACCATTCTGTGCCAGAATACAAAACAAGCCAAAATCCACACTCTTTGGTCTTTGTATGTTGGCTAAAGAGAGCACTGTTAGAAGGCTTTGTTTTTCGAAGTTCCATACACAATTAACACAAGGTATTCAATAATCAATAAGCACATCTAAAAGCTTAATCAAGATGACCATTTGGAATGGTGTTACAATCTGTGCATGGAGTAATCTCTTTGTTTTCTGCTCTACTGACCAGAAATTCTTCAGCTTGTTAAGAGCTGAATAAGTTTAACAACAAAGAACGGGTCCAAAAGTATAGACAAAGCTGCAAGTAGAAAAAATCAGAATTAAGGGAATTCAGACAATACTGGTTAAAGTCAACCAATGTTAGTCTGTCTAATGACCTTGTTAAGGATGAATGTATACATGCATATTTGCATATAAATATCTCAAAGGCAGGTTCCAGGAGAATGGGGCCAAACTCTTTCAGTGGTGCCCAGCAGTAGAATGAGGGGCAGTGGCCATAAACTAAAACACAAAAAGTTTCACCTCAACATGAGGAAGAACTTTGCATTGAGGGTGGCAACATAGAGAATTTCTGCCTGAGGGGTCATGGATTCTCCCTATCTGGACACATTCAAAACGCAGGTGGATGCATTCCTGTATAAGCTGCTCTAGATGATCCTGCCTTGGCAGGGGGCTGGACTGGATGATCTTTAGAGGTCCCTTCCAACACAAATGGTTCTGTGATTCTGTGAATTCTAGTGTAAAGAAATAGTCTTACAAGTAATAATGCAAATTCACATTTAGCATAGGACACAGACCAAAACTCTGTATCCGCATGTGTGTGTGTGTGTGTGTGTGTAAGTGTGTGCAGGCACACATGCATGCATGGTTGTCTGTTCCCACTGTGGATGCTTTATTTTGCTCTGGAAACAAAAATAGCAGTGTGACTTAACTGTCTGCTTTGCGATTGGATGTTTATGAATAGAATAACTGTGGCAGCAAATATGTCATGAGCAATCAATAAGTTGTCATATATTTGTATAAAATATTCATCAGATAACTTAAAATGGAACAAATTCATAAAGCATGTTGTATCAACTTTGCTTACACCGAGCGCTGGAGGAAGTATTAGTTCCATTGGCATCCATAAAAATTCTCACATTTGAGCAAAGATGCACAGTCTGGTCTGGGAAGATTTTGTTCCTTTTTTCTTTTATTTCCTTTCTTTTCCGTAAAAAAAAAAAAAAAAAAAAAAAAAAAGTAGGCAATTAGGTAAATAAGTACAGCAGTAATTTCCTCTTGATAATAATAGATCCTAAACTACCAGAATATCTTACCTAGGAACATAATGGATTTCCCACCACCAAAAGATATTAAATCACATTCTTATACACTGTAAAAGAGTTGTTTGATGCAAAAATGATTGAGCAAGAAGCTCTTTTTGTTTTCCTGTGCTTATGAAAGAAGTTAGACTGTAATTTTCTTTTCTGGCCCTAGAACTTATGAATCTGTGATACTTAAAGTGTGCTTGCAGGTGATTTCTAAAAAAGAAGTGGAAATAGATTGATAATGTCCATTGTTAGCTGAGTGGAATTTGTTCGCCTCATACCACTCACTGTATAATCTCTATAGGTACCTATAGGTACAGCATGTGCCAAAGTTACGGAATATTTAAATACAGGTCTAATTTAAGTGAACATAACCTTTTGATCTAAAAAATAAACAATCTAACAATAGGAAAAATTGCAATCTGTCGAGACATATTTGAGTTATTTTGCAGTAATTGGCTTGGCAGCAGCTTCAGTCACAGATTTCTGTTTCACAGATTGTCCCCAAATGAATAAAAGGTTTGCTTTGAAATATAATTAATACTGCGTTCAGCTGCAAGACTTTCTCAGGTTGTCAAAGGAATTTGAAGAAGGTAGTTACAAAGAAAGGAAGCAAAAAGAACATGATGAAATAGCTGAGCCAAGTCCAAAAGTGAGCTGAAGGACAGCAGGAAAAAAATACAAAGAGGCCTGAAAGAAATGACAAAAGTCTCTCAGGAGTTCAAGTTTTATCAAATTAGCCATCAACAAGTAACGTTCATGAACTACACAAGCACAAGGTGAAGTATGATGATGAACAATTGGGCTGTGTAGTGTGTGTACATTAAAATAGAGAAGAGGCAGGAAAATCCTACTTTTCCAGTGCTAGAATCACAAATATCTGCTTCACATACACATCAATTTTTGCTTTAAAGTTACATATAGGTGTTTAAGGTTCAGAAAGACTGTTTTGGGTTATCTCTGACACAGAGGACAGTGTGCAGCAGAAATAGTAAAGTGGGGAAATTGTGATCCTTTCTCAGCCAGCATGTACTACATTTGTTTTCCCACATTTTCTTCAGCATAAGCAGGAGATACAAATCCTTGTTGGAAGTGAAATGAAATCAGGAATGTGGTGTGTGGGGCAAGGCTGTGGTATTCAGCAGCATACCATGGAGTAGGGACTGATGGCTTCAAGCTGTAGGCCATGGGCAGGGGTGGTAAGAGACCCCCATAGGGGTGGCAAGGGCCATTAATGTCTTCAGAGTTCTGACATAACCCTTTTTTCCTCTAAAGACCACCTGTGTGACTACTGAGAGAAGGTGGGTCCTGATATTTTAGGTGCCAAAATCCCACGGCCAGCTAAACACCAAATCTACATAGAAATGTTTGTAAAACTCGAATCATAGAATGGTTTGGTAACAGTGCCTTTCCATCATTGCCAGTAAAGAAGCTTCAAGGCTCAGTTTATCCATTATCAGATGGAGCATCTCTTTTGATCAATAAATAAAATGGACCCTTGGAAACTTCAGACTTTTAGAAATTTAAGGTTGAATAAGAAGGAAAACACTGTTCAATGTGCGTGATTACATCTTTATTTATGAACAAAATAAGCAATTGCAACAGTTGATGACAGAATAGGATTTCCCAGGTGAAGGGCTAGAAAGACAAAACTAAATTTACTAAATATCTAAAATGAGTTCACTTTTCTTCAGAACCCAAAAAGACGATATCCTCTTTGCTTTGCCTAGATTTCACCTGGGCTAATTAGGGGCAAACAGATCTGCAAGAACTGCCTCCTTGTTCCAGTCTTCGACTGGCATGGCAACATTTGAGTGAGCTTTGCTTTATCCCAGGTGGCTGTGGAGAGCATATGTGTTTCAGATATCCACACAGGATATGCAATGGTCAAAATAGTCAATAGACACTGGGTGCTTTACTGACCATCTTGAATAGTTTTTTTCTTAAAGATTGGAGTCAAACATTTAAATATCAGTTGCTTCATTTCCAGGCAGTTTCCATTTATCTAGGTCAGGTCAAACAATGGGGAAGACAGTGACTGCATCAGAAAGGAGCTTGCTCAGGGATGATTCACAGTGAATTCCACATATTAGCTAGATTCTGGTTTTGTACAGGTAATTATCAGTGAATTTATTGCCTATGGTATTTTGTCTAGCAGAGTTTTGGGAGTATGAGGGTATAACTGCAGTTTCTGTGCATCAAGCTAGCTTCACAGAGGGGTAAGGATTAGCAAGAATCTGGTGCTTAGCTAGACAGGTTGATGTACGAAATGAAGCTGTTTGCAAAGGATACTGTGAAAGAGTAGAGAGAAGGGAGAGACTGAAGATGCGGCTTAGTGTATATCCTAAATCTGGCTGGAAGATGGGCTTTGAACAAGCTGTTATTTTCCACATGGGAGTAGCACTGCTACAGTAAAATGCCAGATTTCATCCATCATAATGTCATGGTTCATATTAAAATGTCTTGAGGGACCTGAGGGAGGGATGGGCAAAAGACATCAAATCAATTTTCAAGCAATTGCTACGGTTTTCAGAACCTAAGTCCTATGTGATGGTGTTATGGTTGCACAAAGGGAGGCTATAAATAAGGTCCATATATCAAGAGAGGAAGTAATGTAGAAAAAGGCAGTTGATTTGACTTTTGGATGAGGCTGAACATACGGTAAAGTGCAACCAGGTTATTATTCCATATATATTCCTCACAGAGATAAGCATCAAATCTATACTTATGAGAAATTAGCACAGCAAGTACAGTCCTAAAAGTGACAACTCTGGAGTTTATTAAAAAAAAATAATAAAAAAGGTTATAAAGTTATTTTACATTTTGTTTAAATTAGCTTTTAGTTACCATATGCAAGTCAAACACCATTATATAGCTAGTTACTTCTGGAAGCTTGAACATTAAACTTTTGCAGGCACGGGGATTTTTTACAAGATGCTTTTAAATGCAGAGAATGGAAAATTAGCCCCAAGATAGTCCTGCATTAAAGCAAGTAAGACTTTTAAAGTTTAATAGTCCACATAAACAAGCATAAATAGATTTATTATGAGCTTGTCAAGACAACAAATAGTATGCACAACACAGCATGCATGGGGCAACATTTGTACAAGATCACCAAGCAGGTGGTTTAGAAGCAAACGGATGTACCTAATGGCTTAAAATTTCTGGATGCTGCACCCACTTAGCTACTCCTCTGTTTCCAGGTCTTTTTCCTGGAAAAAGACCAATATATATGAAGATCTATTCAAGGCATCTCAGTGCCTTCATATTCCATCTGGTAACAGAAGGTTCCAGGGAGTTGCTTGTGAAGGGTCTTAAAAAAATACCTGCTTCTCAGGTACGTGCCTGTGGATATTTACCTCCTTTGTGAGCCATGCAGAAGGAAGTGAAATGAAAAGCATCTATGAAAGCAGGCCTACAAAGTGGTTTTGTCTTACATGGTCGCACACATTATTGACCTGAAACAAACACTAAAGAATTTTGCTTGTTAATGTGTAGTTTTAATCTTAGGCAAACAAACATCAAGATTTGCTGCCCAACAGCTGTTTACATCTGTATAAAGTTAGCAGCTGGCCTCAATCCTAGCCAAAGTGGACATATGGCTGAACAGAAAAACTACAATACTTAACACTAATTGACATACTGGTTGGCAATAGAGCTGGATGCATAATTCAGGTTATTTTCTGTTTGGGAGCCAAACCTCACAAAAAAGTGGTGAAATCTCCTACAGTACAATGTTTCAGAAAAGAAAAAAAAGATTACACAATGATTTCTCCTCTATTCAAATGTTCCATTAATACCAACATAGAAATGTATTTATTTTCTTTCCAAAGTCAATTGATGTTATGGCTCGATCTTTTTTCTTTCAGTGTAGATGATTTATTTAAGTACAAGATACTGTTCCAAAATATGAAGTCAGCTAGTTCTGCTTAAAGGAATAATGTTCATTTTTAAATAGTGAAACAAAATACCATGACATTCGCAAAGCACTTCCTTCATTTTTCATTTTCTTCTTGTCTGAAAATAATTACTGATTTTGTCTCAGTTTCCAGAGATTTTGAATTCCTCCTTTAAAGCTTTCTTTTCAGTAAATTTACTGTTCACTAGGGAAAAAAAAAGGTTGTCCAGATCTCACTGTTACCTCCAAAAATGGCAAACGTACCTGAAGACCAAAGTAAATCTGGTCTAATCTCCATGTGTGGGCCAGTTATATCCTATGGCCTTTGGAGACTGGTGATCTCCTCCCTTTGGTATGTTTTTTTTGTCAGAGTAGGACCTTGAACATGTAAATTATTTTGATGGTTTACTCTTTCTTTCAGCATAGACCTCATAATGATATCTATAAATGGCTCCAGTATAAAGTATCTGCCCTTTCCATCATGGTCTTTTGGTCAGTGTCCATTCTGAAGCTGTGCTTGCTGTGATCGATAGCGCCTTCCTTATGACAAAGCAAGCAGTTGTATGGCAGTTGAAAAGCATATCTGTTTCTTTTGGCGAGTGGTAAAAATCACTATCTACAACCCTACCTATGGTATCCATGCTTGTTTCTGCAGAACTATTGTTTTAATGCAAATCTGTCTTAGCCTGCAAACAGCAGAAAAGGAGAATTGTACATTACCCACTATGACCTACTCTACACAGTCAGTATAATTAATCTGCCCGACACAGATTTTTACACTTCCTGGAAGCATTAGACCAAGTGCACTCTTGCTATGCTCTACATGCAGAAGCAATTCTTTGTTTACAATGAAATTCCTCAAAGGTTTGAATTATGGGCAAAAATATCTAGTGATGGCAACCTGCACCTGGCCACCATCTTTCTCATGATGTCCTCACTTCCTCATTATCCCATGACCTTATAGTCTGTGACAAAGAATGAGATCCAGAGTGCTCAGAGAAGATGATGTGCCAGCAGGTACAGGACAGACCAGAACTGGAGCCCTCTCATACAGAGGATGGAAAAAACACAAAACCAGGAAGACAAAAAAGCACTATTAAATCTAACAGTTCAATTTGTCTACATAGATAAATAGCCTAAATAATCACTACCTCTGCTACAGGGAAGCCTGGCTTTACTGTCAGTGGAGACACTGCGGTTTTGCCCAGCCTCAGCAACCCTTCCTTAATTTAAGCAGCGTATAGAATAGCATTATCTGCCCATTGACTTCCAAACAGCAAGTCGAGTAAGGCAGGTTGACTCAGCTGTATCTTTAGGTAAAACTGCAGAGCTGGTTAAAAGCAAACAGAACTTCAGCTAGGGAGGTGGTAATGAGGCTTTTGTTTCTTGGTTTCCTATCAAGTGTGAACAGACAGGTGCACTGGAGGAAGCCAGAGATTTTTGGTTTTTCTTACGTTAGTCTGACCCTGGACCAGTAGCTTAATCTCTCTCTCAATGCATCTGCTCTCTCCATTTTAAAACTATTAGTTAATGATGTTTACGTAGAGAGTTGTTCTGCGATATCTATGAATTAAAAAGTTTGCAACCCCACATGGAAGCATCACATGGTAAAACTCTGCAAAAGCCAACAGTGTTCTAATGTTTTTTTTTTACTTGCTGTGGACCAAAAGAATTTTCATCTTATTGCAGTGATGGATTAATTAATCAGTTTTGTTAGCTGTGCAGTAGAGCTTGGTTTCAGGAGATGGCTACTTCCACCGTTGGTTCGCTTTCATAATTAAGTCCTTTTCTATGGTCATTTTGTATATTTTCTCCACTTACAATCTTTCCCTGATTTCACACCATTAATAGAAGTAATGTTCTTGATTATCCAGGTTTTATTTAAATAAGTGCATTACCTGATGCTTCTGTGTAACCCTGTTAGTATAGTATCAAATTCAATTCAGGTACTTGAACACACCTGCTGTTCCCCAGATACCGTTCCAAAAGATCACAGGTCTCCCTTAGGTCCTGTACCATATTTGTCAGGTACGTACACATGTCATGGATACCCCCCGGCATCTCAAATGGCACCAGATGTCTATTCATATGTAAGTGAATTCATCTCTAAGGACCAGATGTAGTTCCAGGTTCAGATAAGGTGTCTACTATGTGGTATTCACAAATTGGGTTTCTAACCTCCCATTTTTGTCTACAAAACCTATAAAGCTCTTCAGCTCATCAAATGCAGGATTTTACTACAGCGACGAGACGAACAGCTCTTATCACCATTGATCTCAATCTAGTTGACCACATAGGCATTTAGCATTATTTAAGATGCTTGAGTGCATTTGAGAGATCCTCAAGAGGTGCGTACATATACGCGTATGACATACAGGGACCTAGACCTTCTGCAGCAGCAACTGATACCCAGGTGGGAAGCCCTATGGTATCTCAAGTGGCAGTACATGTCTAAATATGAATAACTGATTCAAACCCTCCTTCAGACTGTATTGAAAAAGGATTTCATTTAGTTGCTAGAATAGGGGTCTACTGTCATCTAACACGGCAATCCCTTGATTCCCATAGGGCTGGCAGATGTGACACAGACCTCAAGAAAACTAAGGCCCCTTTTTAGCTGGAGATGGATATGAAGATGACCTGAGTTACCTACAGTGTCATTAAATGTGTTAGCCGAATCAAACCACATGTTTATGATGTATAGAGCAGGAGTAGCAAGTTGTTCTAGCTCTCACAAAGGCCCCCCGCAGGACCAAAACTAATTGCCTAATTCTGGAGCTGAATTTACCCGAAGTATCATGATCACTTGAACTGGAGATTTGCTGAACCAATAAAGCATTTAAGTATGCCAGTCAGATATGTAAAAATGGCCTTTTAGGCAAGTGTTATTATGCGGATGCTTAAAATTCAGCATGTGTTTAAGTGATTTGCTGATTCAGACCTTAGAGTGCTTGGCCAGTCTTTCCCCCTGCAAAGCTCAGATCAGAAAAGCATGTGATTTTCTTCTTCTTTTTTTTAACTTTTTTATCTTTTTTTTTTTTTTTATTCTATTTCCCAAGGCAGGAAATAATTTCTCACCTTTTTAAGTGCCACTTGGCTGTGGGTACTGTAAAAATTGCTACATCTTGTGGAAGTGCCAATTAGAGACAATAATTACTTGACTTGTCTGCTTTAGCATTAAAATGCTTAGAACTCCTTGTCCTTGGCAGCTGAAATTTTTATCTCTATGCTTACCTGATTTAGGAAATACGTTTTTTTAGTGGAACCTGATTTAATGATCAACAAGAATTTTGCCCAGATTATTGAATTCTACTCTTTTTTAGACTAGTATTCCAAATGTCTTTATTTCATTTATTAATTCTAGGAATTCCTTCCAGGGCAGTTTATATGATCACTTTATAGCATTTAAAATAATTCATATTAACTATAACATAGGTTTTATGTAGGATATACTCCTAAATCGAGTACTCTAAAACTGCATTAGATTTTTGCAACACAAATAGTGTTTTCAAGGAAAATTAAACCAGTCTGTACTAATAAAACCCTAATTTCCTTGAACTATATGTGTGTAAATGAAATGGAGCGCAAAGTAGAATTATATTCTTTTATATACCTCTGACTAAGTTTTCTGGTGTTCAGGAGGATAAAGTGGAAAAACTCCAAAGCAGCTAATGCATCTTAACGCATTTCCGCATTTTGGCAGATCCCCTTATAACCTTAAAAATCATAAAGGTACTTTTTCTAGAACGCTTTTATGAGCTTTTAATAATTCTCATGTGTAAAATAAAAGCCTGTTTCAGCTACATGTGAAGTACTTTCACTGGAAAATGCTTCCAACTGAATTCTAATTCCTTTTTTTTTTTTTTACTTTTAACTAGTACAGAATATTTTAGAGATTTTTTCAGAACTATTCAACACCACTTCTGTCTAAAAAAGTAGATGCCTAGGTGGGTGTTGATTAATGGTGCTAAAAACACTTTGTGTAGGATCTTATGCTAATTACCCTTTATACCCTAACCTGTGTCAGTTTTAACAATCTAAATTAGCATTTTCTCTTAGGACTAGAGGAATGTGAGAATTGTGAAATTGGCTCAGTAAGCTGAATTAACAGTGTGAAAATTGAGATGTTCTGTCTTTCCATATTAACATCTGCTGCTTGTACTAAATGAGATGTTCCAATCTAAGTGATGGAGGCATTACCCTACCCCCTCTTAGAGAAAAGAAAAATCTAAAAAAAAATAAAGAAAGAAAGGAAAAAAATAGAAGGACAAAAAGAAAGAGGAAGAAAAGATGGGGTGGGGAAAGAGAAATAAAAATCTTGCTACGTTGTAAGAAAGTGCAATTGGTGACAATTGTTATCGGCAGTTCCAGGTAATCATGTCTGGAATAATGGATTTTTGACATGCAAGTCTGGAAAATTGGTTGCATTATTGTTGATGCAAATAGTTTAGTTTCTTTCCTATTACTGCTGTAGTATAATGGAACACAATCTTATAGGCATTGAGTGATACAGAGAGCACATTGCTCAGATAAAATCCTGATTACAAATGGTTCCATTTGGTTTATTTTATATTCTAATAGGAACATAAGTCTTTCTGGTTTCATTACATTATTAAAATAAAACCCCATATTTCTGAAGAGAATAGGAAGGGTTTATTATTGGTTTTTTTTCCTCTAAAATACTATGAGAATTATTCAGATTTTAGGTCTTAGACAGTTGATAAACAGCAGTAATCAATGGCAGTGAGAAGAAATCTGTGCTTTCAAACTCCCCCAGATTTCTGAACTGCCCATTGTTGCTCATTATTATCATAATCAATACTGCCTAAAATATTTCTGGGCTGCCAGGATGGCATCTGTGTGTAAGAAGCAGCTTCCAGGCAGCAGGGACTCACTCCAACTGAGTGCAAGTCAAACTGCAGCATTCTACAGGCTGTACTTACTGTTTCAGGGAGCACGAGGATGGAATTAAAAACACCTAAACCCAGTCAATGCTTCAAGTTCTTTTCCCAAGATTCAGACACTTAGAAATAATAACTACAAAGCCCACCAGTAATTCAATGACAACAATAACTGGAAAGTCATTGTGTGTATTCGGATGCCACATTAACTGAAGTGTAAATGGGACCATGATGACCTTGGCAGCCTGGGAAAAGCCTGTTCCCACAGGGCTCTGTGTTCTGGCTTAGCAGGAGGATATGGAACCACCAGAAAGATGTCAGTCTCAGAGCTTGTTCCAGCCCACAGTTACTTTATAATGATGCTGATGGCCTCAGATCTTGGACCAAACAGAAATGTTGGAGAGAGTTGGTTCAAGGCCTCAATTCTTGTCCTTCACTGCTTGGCAGGAAGGAAGGAGGAGGAATTCCCCTTTCCTATCTTCCTTACTGCTTTTACTCAGGCTGAGAAGAAAGGAATAATGAGTTTGGCCCCCAGTCATCACTTCATTAAAATACAAATCCTCCCTGACAGCTCAAATGTGATCTTTAAAATCTTATTACTTGTCAGAATACGCTTTTGTCATATTTCTAGACAAGTATATTTTAAATCATTTCTTTTTATTTTATTTTTTCATCCCTGCAGCATTGCTATACGCAGACCTTCAGAACCATTGTACCACATTTGAAGAATTCAGTTGGAATTGAATTTCCAGATTTTAAAGAGACTCCTAACAAAACAGATTACAAGTAAGAAAATACAGAAGGCAGCATGGTTATCCCAATTATGGTAGTTCTATTCATGCTTCTTTGTAAACCAGCATGATCCAAGAGATCAACAAAATAGTTTTGAAAGGTCTGGCTGAGTGCAAATGTAGATGAGTTGCCATACCATTGGCATTTTAGGGTTTAAGCATTTACTTCCATTAAACATCACCTGAAGTGTCTATCTAAAGTAGCATTTCAAAATGAAAGCATCACTCCAGCTTGAATTTTGCCTATTAGAACTAAATTCATATGGAATTCTGTCGTGGTTTAAGCCCAGCTTGTCACTCAGAAACCACACAGCTGTTTGCTCACTCCCCCCCTTTCCTACCACCCTGCTCCCGGAGGGATGGGGAGAAAAATCGAAGGAATGTAGCTCCCACAGGTTGAAATAAGAACAGCCCAGTAACTAAGGTATAACACAAACCACAGCTGCTACCACCAATAACAATAATGATAAGGGAAATAACAGGGGAAGAGCATACAACCGCTCATCACCTGCTGACCGATACCCAGCCCGACCCAAGCAGTGATCTAACCCTTCCGGGTAACTGCCCCCAGTCTATATAGTGGGCATGACGTGCCGTGGTATGGAATACCTCTTTGGTCAGTTTGGGTCAGGTGTCCTGTCTCTGCTTCCTCCTGGCTTCCCCTCCTCCCTGGCAGAGCATGAGACTCAGAAAGTACTTGGTCAGAGTAAACATTACTGAGCAGCAACTGAAACCATTGGTGTTATCAGCGCTGTTCCCAGGCTGAAAGTCAAAACCACAGCACTGCACCAGCTACTGAAAAGGAGAAAAAATGACTGCTACTGCTGAACCCAGGACAACTTCAGAACCCAATATGTGAATCCCACTCTGTACTTGCTACCCCAGAATGTCAGGGAAACCTCAACTTCAGTGCTTTTTTGTTAAGATGCATAATCCCAAATAAGGTTCCAGAAGTTCTAATACAGTAACAGGTGTTTATGTACCTGTGGCTGAGTAACAGGTCTCTTTTATGGTTGGACTCAATGACTAAAGATCTTTTCCAGCTTAAATGTGCTTTAGCCAGCTGCACAGTCCATACCAAGTCTGTGCCGGCTAAGCATAGATGCTTATGCACAATGATTTGCTAGTTTTGCTCTGTTAGTTGCTCACCAGAGATGCTATTTACATTGTCCTTTATCATCTCTTGAACATCTGCAATGAGTCTTGCTATAAAGTGACTAAGCAGATATCAGTAACCGTAAAATCAATTCTTTAGCACCTGTATATTTTATTCTACTTTCTCATAAATAATGATAAAATGATGAATTGTAGCTTTTCTCACAAGAAGGGATTTCTTCCCAAATACCCAGAAATGTTCAACAGTGTCATGTGCCATTCCTGATTCATGACCTGAAAACTAGAAGGCAAGTCACTCTTTCAAACCCACTTTTATATATTGCTGGATATCAGAATCCATACTGACTAGTCATTGGGTCTGTCCATTAAGTGGGAAGCAGATTGATACATATAGGCTACTGTCAGTTTTTCTAGTTCATCTGTTTTCTCCTTACAAAGTTCACAAAGTCCCACCCTGAGCAATCACTTGACCCTAAAATCATCTACGACTAGCATCTCTTAGGTCTGGGATATTTAATCAATTATTTTCAGAGCTGTGACAAGAAGATGGTTCTGGCACTGTCACACAGCACGTGCTTCAGTGCTGAACCTTTTTGGCAACCTTGATTTTTATTAAATATATCTGATTTATGTCCTACAGTCTCTTGGGGGTGAAAAGGCAAATTAATTTAATAATAGATTCACTTTCTGCCAACATCTGTTTGCAATCTGGCCAGGCTGTTATAAATATCACTTCCCACTGTATCAAAATGAAGTCTCGTATTACTTATACTGAGTTCTAGAAAAGACCCCCGTGTTCTTTCTCTTGGGAAGGATTTCTATTTTACTTTATTTCTATTTTATTTTCTAGAGCTAAATAATATCACATCTGGACTTTAAAAACCAGTGATTTACCATTCCCCAGTTGGTAAAATATGCAATGGTATTACTTTGTTGCAATAGGCTGCAGAATTTGGCAAAAAGAAAAACGAGAAGCCAAAGTTAGAATTTTTTTCTCACTTCTCTTAGAAACCAATTGAAACCAACCAGTCCCATTACTCCAATCGCTTTATTATTTTGTTCTTTGAATCATGGTAGTAGAAATAACAAGGAGTCCAAGTGTTAGAACTAGGCCAAACAGAAAGCTTGAAGAGACAACCACCTCAGTACTCTCACATGATGGACGTTATTACCTTCTACCCACAGTTAGAACAATCTGCATTTGAGCTGTTGGGCTGGTCAGGGAATGAGGCTTGAGAAGCTGGACCCAGCCAGCAATTCTGTGGGAAGACACTGACAGGAAGAGAATATTCAGTGCAACCTGAGCTCTTTCTGGCCCCTTGGAAATAATTACTATGTTCTTTACCATTTCCAAGGCGAAAAAAGAATTACTGCTGAGGCTCAGCCCATGGTTTCCACAACAGGTAACTTTTCACATCAGTGATGGTGAATTGCTTTGGTTTCCTAGTTTCACAGCAGTTTGCCTTCTCTGCAAATTCCCTATATCCCATTTCTCTATTCTCTTCATGTATTTTTCTCTGCAAATTCCCTATATCTGATTTCTCTATTCTCTTCATGTTTTTTTCTCTTCCTTTACTCGTCTTCATCCTCTAACATTTCCTTCAATTATATTTTTCCCCAATTCAAAATCCTTGCATCCAGCCATTCTTTTCTAGGGCCTGGAAGAGACAGTCTGCTTCTGACTCCCTCCAGAGCTGAAGACTCCACCTATGTTTTCAATGCTATTTTCCACCCTTGAAGCACTTGCCTCTTGAATTAGCAATTTATCAACTCCTGAAAGCAATTTCTGGTACTCATACATGGCTTAATACAATCATAGTAAGTCTCACATTTTTTTGTGAGATTAACTCGGAGCTACACCATCTCACACCTTTCCTCTTGATTCAATTGCATCTCTTATTTACACTCTTTTGCCCCCTCTGCGCAAACTGGTACTATGCTTTCCTGTGAATGTGTCTCTTTCCTGATACCATTTCTGGCATTCCTTTACCCTTTCTCATCTCGGCTATTGTGCTCAATATTTATATACACCCATCTGGAGAGCTGGTTAGGGAGCATGGGCCAAAGTGCCAGAGGTAGAAAGATACCTCTGCCAGTTCTCATTAGCATGAAAGGTTTGCACCACCCTCTTCTATGTCTTACAATGGCCAGTCAAAAATCAAGACAGGAACAAGGATCTTAGGCCAAACTCATGCTAAAAAGAAGCCAAGATACCACAAACATGATGCACATCAAAGGATATGACTTCTTGACACATCTCTCAGCATCCAAATTGCTTGTTTCAGATCATTACCAGCATCTACTATTTAAAATCCTTTTGCAATTCTGGATGCTCAGTTTTCTTGGCAGCAAAACATGAGATCCCAACATGCAGCTGGCTATTAAACCACATTCATCTTACCAACCTCTGACTAAATAAGAGAATGTGCCATCAAAAAGAATGAAATCCAAATCCCATGAGCTGAGGAAACAAAACAGAACTGAAGTCCACCAATTTACTACAAGGAAAAGAGAGTTATCTGGTTGTGGCAACCCAAACTTTAACATAGCTCTTTCCTTCTGTCCTTATGTAGGGTTTGATTTGACTGTAAAACCCTTACCAAGGTAAACATTTAGAAGAGCTTGTGACACTACTGTGTCTCAAGATATTTAATTAGTAAAGTAATGCTTTTGTATTTTAAGATAGGGCTGCAATAGCAAATGTTGTCTAAGCAAAGACATTAGCTGAAGATCCCTGAAGAAAATATATAGATTATATATGATATATAAAAATATACATAATATATATAAATATATAATATATATATAAACATAAAAAATATAATATAAAAATATAATGATGTTTATATTTTACCATTTGGTTCCCCTATCATAAGGACCAGGACGAAAGGAAGGAGGTAGTCACACTCTGAGCCAGAGAAAAAACACGTATCCCAGATTATCTTTTCTGAGCAACTTTGGAGCCATATGTGTTAACAGAACAGGAAAGCTGTGGGTCCCAGGATTTCCAAGGTGTGACAGAATCATACAGGATGGCTAACCAGTCACCACCATAATGTTCATGCTGGAAGAGGATTGCTATTTTTAAGGAACATTAAATTATTTTAGTTTGGTTTTCTTATTTTTGCACATAATAGGGAAAATCTAACTTGGAATGCTCTGGCACAAGGTAAGCACCCTGCTGTGTTCCTCATGGCCAATTATTCCTCAAGGCTAGACTGCAGTTTCCAAGCATCTTTCACTTAACAGATTGGGGGCAAGTGAAGTCATGAGTGTCCCTAGCTGCAAGACTGTGGCTGTAAGCAAATAATGCTAATTGCCCAATTGCTGAGAGGTTTATCTCTTGTCAAGTGTTATCTTGATTTTCTTTGGCAAATGGTAAGCTAGTGGATAGAGTCTGAAATACAGGGATCTCCACAAACCCACCTACCACCTGCAGCCCATCTGCTTAGCAACGGTGGGCTCAGTGTACTAAATATTTGAAGTTGTATTTAACATATAGCTGAACAAAAGCAAGCTCCTAGTCCTAACACACCAGTCCCAAACCTCTAAATTCATTCGGGGTTGACCTCATAGCCTTGAAGAACTGTTTCTCTCTATGTGACCCTGCCCATGATAATGACACTTGATGCTGATGAGCAGCACAACACTGGAATACTTTGCTAAGTTATGAAGAAGTATAAGGATTTTTTTAATACTATTTAAGAGATGGATTTCTTCTGTGAAACTTTCTTCCCCATAACATAATATCTCAGTGTACTAGTTTTGGCTGGACATTGCTGTACTGTACTGTTGACTTTGCTTCCCTTAAACAGTTTTATCCAGCCCTTGGAAGCCACGATTCCATGAGATGCCGCATGATCATTTGAAGCCATTTAGATGATGTGACCCAAGAGTACAAACGTTTTGAAATAGAGGGAGATTAATTACATAGGATTATGAAGAGGTAGATGAGTAACCAATGTAAAGTCAACAGACCCCGGTTTGACCTCCATTCTCTCAAAAAAACCACCCCAAAACCAACCCTGTTGTATGGTCTTGGACAAATCTTTTTAAGTCTTTGTTCTTTCTTTGTTGGCTTTGTCGGCTTTGTCCCTTCAAATACAATGCTCTCTGGAACAAGGATTGTTTTTCGCTGTGTCTGTAGAGTGTTTAATACAAGAAGTTTCAGCCTTGGTGGAAGTTCAATATTCAAGAGGAATTGCAAGAATAGTAATTATGGAGTCTTTGTATCCAGTTTCACAAGCCCTTAATGAGTTAATAGAGAAGTGTCAGTATTAATATTGAAGGAAGGACAACAGATACAGCCAAGAGGCGGGAAAAAACCACCTCCAGTGCTTGAAAAATCCGTAATAGAGGAAGAGTTTATATAGAGTCTGTTTTGTTTACACAATAAGACATTTGTTCAAATTGCAATAGACATTCAAACACTTCTTATTAGAAACTTTAAAATCCTGGAGGAAGCTTTTCTCTTTTTTCCACTGAGGTCTACAAGTAAAAGAGAAAACTTCTTCCTTTCTTACTGCCCTGAGACTTTTCTACCAACATGTGAAACATCTGCTAAACACAAAGTTTTATATCTTATATCAAAATCTGACCATACTCATTGTTTATAAACATTTCCCAGTTTCCTCAGTGTCCTTCCCTTCTTCTGAAGAGCCATAGTTGCTCAGTGTAGCAGCTAACAACGGGGCTCTGAGCTGTGCATGTACCAAATGCATTGCACTGTATATCTGTGTATTTGGCAATGATAAAAATGATAGAACCTAAGTCTATACAATTGTGTGGTTCTATTGACATAGAAATGTTCTTTGGGTTCACAGGCTAAACCTGATGATGGGGAATGAATGTGCTTACATATCATATTTGAAGCAGAATGTTTACCATTTTAGCTCCTCACTGTGAATAGAGAGCAGCGCTTATGTGGTCACTGAAAGCAACAAAGGATTTTAATGAGTTTGTAGCATAATTTCCCCAAGCGTTCAGGGTTGTGCAGCACTAGGAAAATAGCACATCCAATAAGCTGATTTTTGTGAGAAGGCTGAAGTTAGGAAGATGTGGACTAAGAGAAGGATCCTGCAAATGCTTATACTTGTAAGTAGTTCTAATGCTTTCATGGTTCAGGGCCATAAGCACATAATCAAGAATTGTTTGAAAAGTCCAATTTGCTTCAGTTGGACCACTTACATGTTGAAATAGGGCACATGCCTCATATTCTGCCTTGCCGCCTTGCCCAGTCTGATACTTACAGCAAAAAATGAGGAATGCGTTAGACCGCCATGACAAGAAGCAATTTCCAGGACAAAGGGATTAGACTGCAGGGAACTCCTACTCTTGTGGGTAAAAGACAACATTTGTCTTTAAGAGTTTTAAAATGGGTACTATTTTCAGCAGCAAATGATGCAAGCATGAGTTTATCATCATTTCAGAACACTGGCAAAGAGTAGGTTAGTCCCCTCTTCCATGACAGATCCCACCGACATTCTCATGAGTACAAACAAGGCACGAATAATTGCTGAACATACCTTGATTCCAACAGCCTCTTCCCTGCCCTGGTACCTTTCTGCTCACCTGAGAATATCACAGCAGATGTATCTCTGGAGATCCACTTCTAAAGCTGCATCCATGTCATTTACACCCCCCCCACATTCTAAACCTGAGTGCATACCTTGATGCTACCACATGATGCCCCCCCCATTATTGAAGCTAAATAATGTCTTGTGGTTCATCTGGTGATAGTTGTCAGATTTCAGAATAAAGGGTGTAAAAAACACTTGCAGCACTGATCTGGAAGGGCAAAACAGATCCTTGGACATGAGCAGGGTGCCTAGATCTCATAGACAGCAGCCTATTTTTCAGTGTTGCTTGGCCTAGGAGTTACCTAAATAAAGTGGGGTCCACATTACAGTTTCCAGGCTGTAAAGATATCTGAAACAAAAGGATGGATTCTTCAAGCTGTGACACAATCCTCCCATAGAGCATTTAATATTATTTGCTTTCACCAGGATTCCTGGCTCTAACTTTGCCAAACCACAACATCCATGGCATAGCAAGAAGTCTGCGCATGGGTTTAGTCCCTTATTGACTGTACTACATTCAACACAGAGCCAGAACTGGGAATACACACAAAGCACCATCTCTCATGAGTGTTTTCTTAGTCCTAAGATCAGGTGGGAGCTCCTGCAGCTTGTTAAGGAAGGTTCTCAGTTGCCCCATGCTCCTCAGCTGGCTAACCAGATCCTCTGGGCAGAGTGCTCTGATGAGGAGAAAACCCCATGGGGTGAGTGGTAATAGGCTTGCCAAGAGACAGGGCTAAAGTTACAAACTTGGGTCTTCTCTAGCAGTATCAGAAATAAGAAAGCTATTTGCCTTTTCTCCTTGCCCCGTATCTTTAGAGTTTTGGCTTCAGAGGGTCCCTGACACATCTGTGCAAAAGAAAAATTAACTTGATTCTGAAGGTTCATAGCTTCAGGATAATCTTTTGGTGATATTTTCTGGAAAAGGAAGAACATACACCCTTGATATGTCAATCCTGCTGACACATTTAAGTCTCCTACGTCAGTAACACTTGCTAAAGCCACTGTAATCTAACAAAACATTCAATTATACATGGTCCTCTTTTCTGCTTCACAAAACTGGAGGACAAGGTCTGCTGGTGGTTTTGCTTTGGTTTTTGGTTTTTGTTTTTTTTGAATATATATTAATTAGCTGTGACTGATTGCATGGCATTTGGAAATGCAATTAGCCTAATAAATTTGGGCTGTTCTGTGCAGACAGGTGCTAAGAAAGAAGTGCTAAGAAGAGCTATTGGCTCTCTTGCATAGCAGCTGGCTGAATAGAGGGTTTGTGGTTTCTCCTTGGAAGTGGACAGGCCTTTGAAGTCAGTGAAATAACTTCTGGTTTAGATTCAATTTTCAGTCAATTGCTAGTCAGATTAGCTGCAGGACTGCCAGTGTCTTACGGGTGACGAGCTAAAGCAATTAGATGCCTGAAGCTTGTCATCTCCTTGTTAACAGGCTTCTGGGTATGCCTGCAGCCCCCTTATTTGCAGAAGACTGTAAATCAAATGACATCTGCGAGTTATTTATAGGAAACCAGTGCTGGAGCTGTAACCTATATAAAATCAGCCACTATTTTAGTTCACTGAGACACATTCTCTGAGATTCCTATGCTTCAGCCTGCTCCTGATTTCCAACGTGAGGTCAAGGCTGACCCATGGTTTTTGATTTGCCCTTTGTCCATCTGTATTCTGAAGTATTTCTACTATTCTGTGCTTAACCTCTGTTGGAGGCTCAGTCCTGGCCATGCCAGCTATAAGAAATTGAAGAGTGCAGAAATAAGCAGGGTTCAGCAGACAGCCTTAGGACTCCATTAGTAGAGAGCTGCTGGTCAGCCTAGCAGAGGTAATGTTTCTCAGGGTATGTCAGGGTACATTCGCTGACAGAGCTCATAAGGAAAGCACACAAGGAAAGCACACAGGTACCAGGAAGGAAATTCAGGATCATATCTGCTCAGTCAGCTGCAGAGATGGAAACACTGAGCAACAGCAACATTAACTGTGAGAAAGGAGCCACATCTGCCCTGTCACTCACAAGCAGACACATTTTCTCTGCTTGCTGAATTCATCCAAAGGTGTCATTATCCTGTGGATCGTGCCTGCTCCTTCTATCTCTGCAGCGACACCAAATCAAACCTTCTCACTTTCCCCCTGCAACACACAGGAATCCATCACACCAGTGCAGCTCTGTCTAGTCCAATGTGACACCTTCTGGGTTAAGCCTACAGAATAAATACTGCAAATTTTTATTTCTAATATTTATCAGATACTCTTTTCATACCTTTCCCCTCATTCCCACTTCATTTCCCCCTCCCCACTAAAAATTACCTGGAAAGAATTAATCTTGTAACCACAGACAGATGTCTAAATTTGAGTTAAACAAATCTAATTAGCTTGTAGAACTAAAAATGTGAACTGTGTCAGCCCCTTGGTCTTAGAGTGTAATTTACTTCAGAGCTTAAAACTGATCAGATCAATGCATAGCAAAACGGTGCATGAATGCTGAGATTATGGTAATTAATTAATCACCTAAATGTATGTTTAAAGTGACGCTTGACAGAGAAGAGCAAAGGAATTCAAAACTAATCAGTAATCCACACAAAATGCACATCTATTTTTGCATAATTTCTGTAGATCTTTCATCATTCTTTACACATACTAATAAAACAAGTATGTTTTGACTGAAAAATAAAGGCATATTGGGATCCATTTTTATTACCACTCAGTTATTTCCAGGATAAATATGCTTCTGTTATGCATAGGAATATGCCAGATTGACACATCCATTCAGGGGTGCTAAACCGTGTTCTTTCTGACTGCTACATTGCTTCCAGTGAGAGGTTCTGTCACCAGATCTTAATTAAGCCCACTGTTGACAAAGCTCAAGACAGATTAAACACAATACATTCTTCATTGCTACAGTCATTACTCAGCGATATTAAGAGTCAGACGAACCAGTTCCTACTTACAGGTAGAAACTACTTATTTTGATTTTGCAAAGGTTTCAGGCTGTCGTGATCACCTTTGCAACACCTCAACCATTGTCATCAATTTCTCATTTCTCATACATGTGCAGTTGAGAATTTATATATTTACTTTATATGTTCGTGTAATCAAATGTATATATATTTGACAGGGGTTTAACCTTCTTCTCTAACGGAAGTCTACACAATACTTTGGACGGAGTCTAGAAACTAGTTTTACAAGGGCATGTAGTGATAGGATAAGGAGTAACGCCTGTAAGATGAGAGATTTAGATCAGATATAAGAAATAAGTTTTTTACTGTGAGGGTGGTAGATGCCCTGGATTGCGTTGCTCCATCCCTGGAAGTGTTCAAGGCCAGGCTGGAAAGGGACTGATGTAACCTGCTCTAGTGGAAAGTGTCCCTGTCCATGGCAGGGGATTGGAGCTGGATGAGCTTTAAGGTCCCTTTCAACCCAAACCAGTCTCGGGTTCTATGATTCTACGTACAATGAATGGCTTAATAGCTTAACAGTCTTCTCTGACTACATCTCAACTCTTAAGTCAAAACATCACAGTGCGCATGATGATTATCACTCCAGGCCTTTCAGCAGTGACAATTTTTCCCAATTACATGACAGTATCAGCAATTTTTTCTTATTTCTCATAAAACCTTAGTTTCTTAAATCTGAAAATCTGAATTCAGCTTCTAGGTATGTATTTTTTTCCTGGGCTTGAAGGCTGGAAAGCCTGAACGTACACATAGCTGAGTATGTGACAAATACATGAGCATAACTTCGAAGAATTCAGATATGAGCAAGGGAAAGAAAATTAAAAAAACAAAAACCCAAACCAAATCCCCAACCAACCAAAAAAATAACCCCCACACAAATAAAACCAAACAAAACCCCACCGAAATCCAGCAATTTTAAATTGGAAGCTTCTTAACATTTGGAGTGGCAGAGTAGATAATTGAGTTTTTCATAAACCACCCTCTTTTTCATCTACTCAGATAATGTCTCTGGAGGAAGACTGGTGCAGGAGCCATTGCCTGGATCAGGCAGATGAAGACTTTCAACCTCCCACACCAAAATTCCACTCCATTAATTTCTTGGAGATGTCCTTATCACCATGTGTGCACTGCAGCAAACAAAAGGCAATAATACATCACTGGTATGGTAATAACACTAATGTTTGTGTTCTGGATGGCAGGTCACTAGTTTGGAAATTTAGGAGCCTTGGAACTGCCTTCCCAGCTCTCCTGCCAGACAGCTGTGAACCCTACAAAGGTTATTCCATACTCTGAAAGCAGCTCTTTTCCCAGCTTCAAAAGACTTTCCTTTTATTGTGGAAGTCTTATCTGCTTAATCTGTAAATTCTCCAGGGTGGACAAAGTCTTGTTAGGCACAGAAAGGGGTCTTGATCTCACAGGACCTCCACGTTTTGCCATAATACAAATAATATTAAATCTCATACATATGTGCCCCTGTTTAACCCGGTTATGTGTATGGGCAAAGCACCTCATTTGGCAAGCACATTTTGAAAATCAAGAGTTATTTTCTGAACTGCTTTCAGCTGATGATTTAAATCCACTTAATGGTCACTTAATGACAAAAAGTGAGCTTCATTTACCAATCAGAACTGTTTTGCAGTTGGACTAATGCATCTGGTATATGACCATTAATTTCCGAAGTATTCATAGCTTGCTCCAACGGCACAAATCCACTGGATTTTGTGGATCAACATATTGTCCACAGGACTGTAAAAATTCAAGACTTGGACACAGCAATACAGACAAACACCCAGCAAACACCCAGCTATACCTTTTAAAAAGGCATTTCTACAGTTGAATGTATGCAATCTTGGTTAATTTTGAATGAAAAGTTAAACATTTGATTTTACTGTAAGGGTTCTGTTTGAGTCACTTGGCTCTGTCCCATTTGTAAGATCTCATGAATCACTTGGATATAACTCAGAAATTTCCAAGTCATGGTAGCAAAGACAAATGGTGCATAAAACACTTCAAAGTGTCAAGCAAAAGCAATTCCAAGCTTTCTATGGAAACCTCCTTCCCTCATCTGATGTTAAGCCTTTGTGCAGACAGTGAGCACCAAAGGACCAGCAATGACTTGCCTCTTTTTTTAGCATCAGATCTCACTTCTCCAGCCAGCTCTGCTCACAACAGCACAGAGAGAGTCAAAATTTGGGCTTCCTGTTCCAGATGCAGAAACAAATCCAAGACGTGATGAGCTTGGCACTTGTGACGGAGAAAAGCAGTAGTTATTGCATGGAGTGTGAACAGAGATCTGAGAGTGAAATGCTGGAGATTATGGTTAGAAGATAGGGATCCAAGGATGGAAGACTCCACAGAGAACAAAGCTGACCAAATTTTGGAAAAGGAGCTATGCAATCTCCCGCATATGTTTTTGCATGTGGGTTCATGCACTTGCACAGGTAACAGAACATAACAGCTCCCGTGGAGTAATTGGGCTGAGTTGTTTAGTAAAACCACACAGAAAAATCCATACAAAAGCAAAGAGCTTGAAAGCACCATTCAGGCACCATAGGGCCTAGACAATGCATAAATTCTCTACTCATTATTTCTGAGAAATTTGCTGCTGCCCTCGTACTAGCTTATGCTGATTGCCTTTAAAATAAAGAAATATCCCTGGCTGTTTAGCATAGGAAAAAAAAAGACAACATTAAAGCATAAGTGATGAAGTAGCAAAGTTGATGCCAGGGGCAGGCTGGTGTGAGTCTTCCTTATAATTATAAAATTATACAAAAGATAAGTTCCTAATTTGGAACTGATTATTTTTTGACTTCATAAAACTACAGGAATAATTCATTCATTGCCCTCTTCTGCTCTCTTTAATTAGGTATTTTTGACAAGTTTCAGCATCTGTTATGAAGCAGGGGTAAGACAAGATTTTTTTTCCCTAAATCATTTTCTATAATAATGGCAGGATATTGAATGCATTTCCTCAATAGGGGAAAACTCTGCATCTTCAGTGTACCCAAAACTGCTACATAATGGTAAAGAAAACTTGAAGCATAATGAAGTCCCTACATATCACACTAGATGCAAGAGCAAAACGTGACATAATACTTATAGGTCATCCTAGGGTCTTCAGCACGGCAGTGCTGTACAGGCTGTTATGCTCTGGTATAACAGTATTGGAAGTCACAAGTGCAGCTATTAGCTACCTTCCTCATCATGACCAGATTCAGTCCCACATCTCTTTTGTGTAATGGTGCCTAATCTGCAACCAGATATGGTGATTCTGGATAAAGGTTAGTTGTTGGCAATTAACACAAAGAGAGGAACATTTTGGTTCAGAGAAATAAGACGAAAGAATTAGCTATGGGTATATCCGCTTGTTTCTTGACTTTTACCTAATCATTTTACAGTAAGCACACACTGCATAAATTGTACGAACAGGGCCTGGAAGGATCCCCACACCAGGATGGAAGCCCAAGAGATTCCGGCTCATCCCAGCTCTCTGCCTTTGAGTTTTGCACATCTTTCTGCACCTTTTATAAATGCAGGTGCTACCTCCTCCTCCTCATCTTCTGCCTCCTCCTCATCTTCTGCCTCCTTCTCCTGGTGTTTTGTAGAAAAATGACTATAAATTTTTCTGTTTTATGCTGAAGAACTGTTTTCATCGTGTTAGGCACATTCTGAGTGAGCTTATCCTATCAGGCCTCCAAGAGATGTGGCATGGAAGGAAGGTTTGTTGTTGGCTCATGGTCAGATCTGAAAATCATACATTGAGCCCTGCAAAAGTGGTGGTGGCTTTAAAGACAGCGTAGAGTTGGCTTGCTGGGAATTATTTAGTAAAAACACAGGCTCCAAAAGGTTTTAAAAGATCTGAATATTCATGGATACTTACTTATTCCCTGCAGGTGACCTGAGAACCAAATGATCTGGCGAATGACTAGAATCAAATGACAGACCTGGAAATCACACCTAGGCATCCAGAACATCCAATTTACTGCTTACTCACAAGTACTTGCACTTGCCATGCCAAATTCCATCTACTCTTGACACATCTAATAAAAAACACGGATGCGAGCAATCAGACTGAGTCTGATGCTCATGTGTTGTGGTGTAAATCAGCCACACAGTTCGTTAGCTCCCCCTCCCCTTCCTCCCCCCCCTGCTCCCAGAAGGATGGGGAGGAGAATCGAAAGAATGTAACTCCCACAGGTTAAGAACAGTCCAGTAACTAAGGTATAACACAAACCACTGCTGCTGCCACCAGTAACAATAATGACAAGGGAAATAACAAGGGAAGAGAATACAACCGCTCACCACCCACTGACCGATACCCAGCCTGACCGAGCAGTGATTTAACCCTTCCAGGTGACTGCCCCCAGTTTATAGAGCGGGCATGACATGCTGTATGGTATGGAATACCTCTTTGGTCAGTTTGGGTCAGGTGTCCTGTCTCTGCTTCCTCCCGGCTTCCTCTCCTCCCTGGCAGAGCATGAGACTCAGAAAGCACAGACTAAACATTTGAGCAGTAACTAAAACACCAGTGTTATCAGCACTGTTCCCAAGCTGAAAGTCAAACCCACAGCACTGCACCAGCTACTAAGAAGGAAAAAAATAATTGCTACTGCTGAACCCAGGGCAGTATCCACCCCTTATTCCATACCACTCACATCATGCTCAGATCCCACGTTTTCAATATACCATCACTCTTATCTCATATATATACACATATATATACATATATACATCCAGAGAGAGAAAAGGAGAGAGAGATCAGCCCTTAGTGCATGGACCAATTCCTATAAAGCTGCTGAGTCCACCCAGTCCATGACGTCAGGCTCCATCTCTTGTCTTCCAGAGCAGGAGAGGCGGTGTGCAGTGCTCACACTCATGAATAGCAATGGACATTATTGCCCAGGTTAAGTCGCTGGGGGCGAATGAGGAAAAGAATCAAAAGAATATAACTCCCACAGGTTGAGATAAGAACAGTGCAGTACCAATAATAATGACCAGGGAAATACAAGGGAAGAGGATACAACTGCTCACCACCCAATGACCGAGCCATGAACTGAACTCTCCTGGGTTCCTGCCCCAGTTTTTACATCCTGGGCATGATGTGCTGTGGTATGGAATACCTCTTTGGTCAGTTTGGGTCAGGTGTCCTGTCTCAGCTTCCTCCTGCCTTCCCCCCCTCCCTGGCAGAGCACTCAGAAAGTCCTTGGTCAGACCAAAACATTCTGATCTGTAACTATAAACATCGGTGTTACTAGCACTGTTCCCAGGCCCAAAGTTGAAAACACAGCACTGCGCCAGCTACCAAGGAGAGAAATGACTGCTACTGCTGAACCCATGATAGTATCCACCCCTTACTCCATACCATTCATGTCATGCTCAGATCCCGTATTTTCAATATACTATCACATGTACATATATATATATATATCCACACACACAGAGGGAGAGAGATTACCCCTCAGTGCATGGACCAATCCCTATAAATCCATCCTATAAATCAATCCTATAAATCCATCCAGTCCATGATATCGAGCTCCATCTTTTGTAACAGTCTTTCAGAGCAGGAGAGGCTGTGTGCAGTGTTCACACTTGTGAGCGACCTGGGCAATAGTGCCCACTGCTAAGTCCACCCCTCAATCATGAGTCCACCTGTATGCTGCATCTCTGCCCTGATGGCCTGAGGTGTCATGGGCCCACCAGGCTCGAAATTCACCCTCCCCTTCAGCAGTTTCTGCAGCTTGTCGCTGGGGACTCCATACAGCTGCCTTCCACCTCCAACGCTTCCAAAGCACTGGGGGGGCCCAGTGGACTAGGTACTTGCCCATACTGTCCCACACACCCTGCCACCCATGGCTGTTCAGCCTTGGGGAAAATCTCTTGGTCCTCTTCTAATCCCAGACAAGGCCCAAAACTGACTCTCTTAACTCTCGGGACCAGACAAAATGGTTGTGGGTAAAACACACTCTGTATGCATGCCAATAAGGTGATCCCCATCACAATCAGCAGGCAGGTCTCAAGGGTGCTTAAAGGCCATTCAAAACCATCGGAACTCACAAATGACACTGCTGTACTTATCACTGGGGCTGGTGTAGCTGCTGTGCTTGCCGGCTCTCTCACCACCAGCTGCTCTTTGTCTGAGTCCTGATCTTCCTCCTCTGCCTTGCTGGGAAGTGCTGTGTGGTCTCCTGCATACTCCCAAAGAGGGAGGCAAGGACGAGGGCCAGGACGCGAAGAGCAGCCGGATGGCCAGGTACAAGTCCACATCCATCCCGCCCTGCTGCTGGAACCCGCCTGTATTACAAGTCATTACAATAAAGTACAATGAAACAAGAACTATAACCCAAGCCCTCCATCTGATAAAAAGACAGCAAATACTGGCTGTAAGTAAGGCAAGACATGCTGAAACTGTGAGATCAAGAGCAACAACTTTGAGAGCCAATAAATCAGCATTGTGAGGAGCAACTATTAATCCTGTCGTTATCTTAACCCGTCATGCCCCACACTGGGCACCAAAAAAGAACTGTCATGGTTTAAGCCCAGCCGTAACTCAAGCAGTTCTCTCACTCACTCCCCCCTCTTTCTCCTCCCCACCCCCCCACCCCCCCCAGCTCCCAGGGGGGATGGGGAGGAGAATAAAAAGAATGTAACTCCCACAGGTTGAGATAAGAACAGTGCAGTAACTAAGGTATAACACAAATCACTGCTGCTACCACCAATAATAATAATGACCAGAGAAATACAAGGGAAGAGGATACAACTGCTTACCACCCGATGACCGAGCCATGAACTGAACTCTCCTGGGTTCCTGCCCCCAGTTTTTACATCCTGGGTATGATGTGCTGTGGTATGGAATGCCTCTTTGGTCAGTTTGGGTCAGGTGTCCTGTCTCGGCTTCCTTCTGGCTTCCCCTCCTCCCTGGCAGAGCATGAGACTCAGACAGTCTTTGGTCAGAGTAAATGTTAATGAGCAGCAACTGAAAACATCGGTGTTATCAGCGGTGTTCCCAGGCCAAAAGTCAAGAACACAGCACTGCACCACCTACTTAAAGAAGGAGAGAAATGACTGCTACTGCTGAACACAGGACATCATGTTGAATGTGTTTCCTTTTTCACTGATGTTAATTTTTCAGTATAATTCATTCTAATTTGTTTTATTAAGTGTTTGTTTAGAATAAAAATGTTTCTGAGGCAGTGGTCATAATCACCCCTGATATTGCTACAGACAATGACAGAGCCTGAAGCAGAGAACACTTGGGATCCACAGTAAAGGGGTAGTCAAAATTCTAAAAATGGACAAAGCGACAATTACTGAAAAAAATAATGAAAAATAATTCAGTGAAATCATAAAGAATATAAGATCTCTCTGCTTGCTTTATAACTTACTTTGGATTTAAAGGAAACATTTCTAATGTTGCTGAATGTTGACATTGAAAAAATGGGTAACGAGGGAAGCACAATGCTGACATTAGCTTCCCTTATTAATAAATGATCAATTAGTTCAGCAGAAAAATGCCTTCTAATGTGTTTCCCACTAGTTCTGTTTATGATATTAAAACTAGAGGAAATGATGTCAAAAAATGAAGTGTCAAAAATGTTGCATGGGATTACATAAGCAGTAATTAGTTCAGGTATCTACAGCAATATGTAATGGTCTATGGTATACAAGAGCAAAGTCCTACTAGGATTATTGCTAAGAACAATACATTTTCAAATACAAGCTCCCCAAAGGCTTGAAATTCCAACCCAGCCTCTCATATTCAAAGTCAGTGAGTGAGCATGGCAAAGTACAGCCAAAGGAAACAAGTACTGTGGTTTTACAGAACAGTTTGACTTTTCTTCCAGATTTTGTCCCAACTAAATCATTATGGTTTTCCTCATTTTCAGCTGTTTATCATTAGAAGACTGAGTTCCAGATTGCTTTCAAAGCATTAAATGTAAACTCTGTTTAAACATTTCATTGCACATACTTATGTATAAAGATTTGATGAAGGGAAGGTAAAAAGATCACCAAGGTAACTCTAAATCTCAATGAGTATATGAACAAATTAAAGCTCAGTATTATTCCACTGGTAAGGCTGTTCTGTAGAATCACATGGACTTCATTACAAGGTAGTCAATTGTCATAATTAGCATTACTGCATAAGAAAAATGCAGAAAAAAATTACTGTCCTTTTTCTTATGATCCCAAAGAAGCTCGGACTCAAATACTAGTTATTCTGCTGCAAATTAGAAGTACACTAAGCATATCAGAGGAACTGGCAATAAAATTGGGCCTACGTATGTTAGCCCATTGCTAACAATCTTGCACTGCAAAGGCCAGGTTTTTTCCTCAGTAACTCTTTTCAATGTAAAAGAATCTGTTCTTTGCACAGTGGATCTAATGAGTCCTGCTTTCCTGCAATTTGATGTCCTGCCTTTCTCACTTCTCCACATCATAACATTGTGTGGAGCCATTGCAGTGTGGCACATCACGACACACACTCAAATCCCCCTTTATTGCAACCAAACCCTTTTTATCCCTTTGTTCATTCGGTACTTTCCCAACCCGCACAAAGCAGCCACATTCTATCTCATTGGCCCCTGTACGAATCCCCAGGTACATAGTAGAATCACAATGCTGAGCACACATTGTCCATAAAGCAACAGCTTCACTCCCCCAGACCCTCTCACAACCCCCACATTGTCTGGTTCCAACCAGATTCCCCATCACAACATCCCAGCCCAGCCCCCCAAAGGCTTGCTTGTTTACCTTTCCCATCTTTCAACATTCCAACTTGCTACCCCAAGGCTTGATAAGTATCAAGACCTCAGAGCTCATTCCCAGACTGTTTTTCATTAAAATCCTATCAACTTCACTCCCCCTTGTTTTGTATCTCCACTATCAACACCCACTTTAGATGACTCTACTTGAGCAGGGGATTTGGACTAGCTCATATCCCCAACAGATGCCAACCACAGGCTGCTTGGCCTGTCCTTCTCTCCTGAATGGCCTTCTGATAACAGAGAAGGCCATCCCTCACACATCAAGGTCTGGCATGGCATGTGTCCCCACCGCTCAACGCCTGCTGGGTTGCAGCCAACAGCGGAGCTAAAGGTTCTTCTTGGTGGCAAACACAGAGGCCAACCCAGTCTTGCCCTTGATTGTGGCAGGAGGCATTTGGCCAACTTCAGTCTTTGCACCTGGTTGTCAATGCAGTTTCACCTGCCTCATTCAGTAACAAGTCACTACTACGGCAAAGCACATACAGATTTACATTAGCAGTATAACTACTACAGGGTGCAGCAGCGTGCAGAAGATGCTGATGGCAGAGGGGGACCAGCCAAAGAAATTTCCCACCAATGATGTTCTCCCACCCTCTTAATTTGTCCCATTACCTTCTTTATAACACTACCATCGTGTTAGAATCTGTCTAGCTTTTGCCTTAGCATTTTCTAGCAGCTGCTACAAATTTGCATGCTCTAACATCTGTTTTACAAGTGACAAATCCATATAATACAAGGTGTAGCTTCTCATTAGCAACTGGCTAGTAAACACAGGTGGTTTCATACACAAAATCACAGCCTCTAATAATAGCTACAAGCACACATATTCAAGTTGTTACTTTTCAGCTGCCCCCAAGTGATGTTTTTGCAATCATTTGTTTTTCTCTTCTGATTCTGCTAGGGGTATTCACGGTCAGCTTCTGCAGCTGAGGCATCGGGCTCTTCACCAGTCTGTCCATGGTAAGGCTTCACAGACTTTGCAGGCAGCCACCATGGACCTGTAGGCGGAAGGACACAAATATACCTCCTCCCCCGGGTTATCAGTTCTTGAGAAGACAAGTTAAAGTGCTTCCTTAAAGCAAAAGGCATTCCGATGCAAAAGGAATGTGAAGCAGCTGCAGAAGTAAACTGCACGGTGTTAACAGTCAAGGAGTTCGCTGCGTCATTACCCGCAGTTAAAGGGCCAGGCAGGCTGGAAACAGGGGGGCTGCGCTGGCTCTTTCCTTTTTCACGTCTGCATCGTCTCGGTTTGTTCTGCTTCTGCCACCCCGATGCTGCTTGGGTGGCGGCTGATAACGCTTGTATTGTGCTACCACTCTCGCTTTTTCAGTTAGCGGCTCTTGTTTCGATTGATCTGATCCTCCAAATCCTCGATTCACCCCCAGGTTACTTTAAACACGCTAAGCAGGGCTCTTCCCATGCGCTCAGCGTGTTTAAGTCGTTCTTTAGGCGTTGTGGTGTCTCTACGAACAGCCCCAATACTTCTATAGATCGAAAGGACTTTTTCCACTCCATGGCTCCTGGTGTCCATCCTGGCCGTGCCACCGATGGAGTACTGGGAACCGAATCGGAGGGCAGCTTCCTTTGAACATGGTTATCAAAACAACTAAAGGGGCCTCACTGACTTTTTACGTCCCCCGTTACAAACTTTTATGCGAACCCGACAATAAAAAATACACATAACGCCATCTGCCCTCAACACACGCTCACAAGGGACCCCACAAGTACAATCCACGCAATTACCGTATTTGAAATACAAAATCCAGACAATCATTACCCCCACTACACGGCCCCACGTTCAGAACGTGGTGCGAAGACCCTGTGCAGACCATCAGGAAACCAGCTCCGAGAAGCATCGCTGCAGTGCGAGGTGGCAGGCTCAACCTCAGCGGGCGACCCCGCGGAGGCAACGTTGACCTGGGTGGTATGAGGTTCTACCCCCCCCACATCGCATGAGGCTCCGGCTTTTATACTGACCAAAATGCACACTCATTCCGACGCAGGGGGCCAGCCTACGTCGGAAGAAGTGGCCAACAATATCTAGAAAGGTCTGCAAGGGTCAACAGAAAGATGGACGTATTTGTATTTGTCAACTTCTAGTACGTGAGTATCACAGAGAGACTGTATCAAATGAGTTGCATATTGGGTCCCAAGTCCATGGTCCGTCACCGTTCGCATGGTATCTTTGATAAGAGCATACAAAAGCATATCGCGGGTCTTGATCCGGCACGTACACCACCGGGAAAGCACACACAGTACGTCTGCATCCCCCGCCCGTCTCGCTTCTCCTTTACAGCTGCCCATTTATCATGAAGATCTGGGAGATATTAATCAGGCTCCTTTTCCGGATCCATAGGTCCCGAGTCAAAAGAACCATCCAGGTCAGCATCAGAACTATCAGACGGCAAAACCACAGGAGCAGCAACAGCAGACTGACTTCTCGATCTCATGGCAGAGTCCTGCAAAGAGGGTGGCGGTTAAGGGAGCCGAAGGAGCCGCTTCTGCCCCCTGTGCTTATGAACCGACATGAGCTTTTAAAGTCTCAGAACAGTTCGCCAAGGGCTCAATAAAGTTGCGGCAACTTTTATCATTTTTTGAAGTACAGTCCCACAGATTAAGGCCAATTTCATCCCAAATATCCAGGCTATAAATATTAGTATGGATCTAATTTAATCTAATATGAATTAGATTAATTAGATCTATTAATCTAATATTAACTAATAGATGGATCGGCTTTTGATGCCCAGAGAAGGCTACGTTTCAATTCTTCCTCATCAACGTTTTTCCCATACTGCTTAAGAGTAACAGCAAAAACTTCTAGAACATTTCTTTGCTCTTTTGTTAAAGCAGCCCCCATCGTTCTCAGCCGCTTACCCCCGTCCTGCGAGAGGCAACCCGCGCGGTTTGAATTCGCTTCCTTTCAGCACGTACTTCGGCTGAGCCACGCCACCGGATCCACGACTAGTCGCTTTTTGAGACCCACGAGGTAGGCACCATTTGTAGCGTATCACAGCCGCGAAGTCAGGAGGAGACTCAAATCCAAGTTTATTCCAACCAAGCCATTTTTATCCCCTTGCTCGGTACTTGCCCAACCCTCACAAACAGCCACGTTCTGTCTCATTGGCCCCTGTAAGAATCCCCAGGTAAATAGTCCAATCACAATGCTGAGCACACATTGTCCACCCGGAGACAGCTTCACCCCGCCGTCTCTGACCCTCTCACAACCCCCACATCGTCTGGTTCCAGCTGAGTCTCCCCGCCACAACATCCCAGCCCAGCCCCCCAAGGCTTGCTTGTTTACCGTTTCCTGCCTTTCAACATTCCAATTTACCGCCCCAAGGCTTGTTAAGTGTCAAGGCCTCAAAGCTCATTCCCAGACCTGTTTTTCATGCAAATCCTATCGCCTTCGCTCCCCACATCCCAGTATAACTTCTTTCCTGCGCTACCACCGAGCTCCAAACCTAATCCTAAATCCTAAATCCTCCACCACCCAAGGACTGCTCATGCCGTGATGGTGCTACTGACTGACCCCTCATTAACTCAGCTGGTTGGACATGGTTTGAGTTGGAAAGGACCTTAAAATCATCCTGTTCTAACCCCCTGCCAAGGGACACCTCACATTAGGCCGTGTTGCCCGAGGCTCTGTCCAACCTGGCCTTGAACACTGCCAGGAATGGGGGCAATTACCACTACTTTGGGCAGCCTATTCCAGTGCCTCACCACCCTCACAGTAGAGAACTGAATTTGTCCTTTTGCTGAAATTAAGCCTTTCTTTCCATCTGTTGCCTATGGAATGTCATTACTTCAGACCTCACCAGCCTCTCAAATTTGCCAGTGGGTTTTAAAGTTATTAGAAGAGCACAGAAAGCAGGGCAGTTGTATAAGCCCTGCTTGTATTTTGGGTTGATCAGACTTAAAGTGCTGGAAACTCGTCAAGATTTCAGCAGATTTTGAACTCTGAAATGCCTGTCTACAGACCATAGTTTTTATTTGGCTAGGGAGGTGCCCTAGGATCAACTCTTACTCACTTAGAAGTGTCACTATGAAACTACCAGCTTGGATGAGACTGGGGATTGAAATATGGACTTCTGTATTTTTGATACAGGTCATGTTCTGTAGGTGTGCTTTGTATTAGATTTTCACCCTCTGTGGATTACAAAAAATTGAAGACCCAAAACAAGCTGCTTAATGTTGAGTCCTCTAGTATGTGTTGTGCAGTTGCATTTACATCGTATTATTTCCCTGGGCTGTCCATACCTAAAGAAATACCATATGGAGAGGACTTACAGCTTACAGTGAACTCCCACCATGGGTCACTCAATCAGTGCACCTCCAGTTACTTGCTAAGGACAGGCTTAGGCTCACTTTCCAAAATACAACATTTGTTTAACCAGGTTCGAGGGTACGATCTGATAATTGTCCCTAATTGGAGGGGGTTCACAATTGCTGTCATATGGAAAGCAGGTGATGTTTATAGGCCATGAGATATTAACATGGGAACTGGAGTTCTTAACTTCCAGGGGAATTTCTAAGAAACTTTCTGGTTCCTTCAGCTTTGATTATGAAAATCACACTTATCTATTAATTGCAATTAATAATTAATAATGTTTGTAATTTGCTTTAGGAAAAGAAAAACAGTAATTTACTAAACTTCATTCATCCACAATTACAGAAAATACTGGAAAATTAGACAAAGCAAGCTTGGAAGACAGTCACAGTACAGGTACCTGGAGCAATTCAACAGGTTTCTTTCCAGGAAAGGCACAATTATTCAGTGTTAAATTTTGTCTTACCAGAAACCACTATAAGAATTTTTCTAGTATTATTTTCTATTATTTTTTACAAGACCTTTCAATGTGCTAAAATTTTTCCTCAGCAGTGTGTTAACCTGGGATAAGGAGTCTTTGAAAACAGTTCTTTGATTTGTATAATAAATAATATGACCTTTAAAAATCTACAAAATATAAATGAGCTTTAGTTGTCAAAGCTATCGTAGTAGCAGTCCTATAAGGTTTCGTATGTTGTATCGAATTCCAGCACATATTTCCTAATTTAGTACTTTCAGGGTATCCACTGCATGGGTAAGTACATGTTTGATGAAGACACACATTTTCCTATTCTACTCTTTCCTGCCCCTGCAAGTAAAAATTTACTGAATGTCATGATGCACACTGTGCCATTTTAGGACATTACTTTCTTAAGTTTCATTTGCTGTCTCTTCAGAGTAATCCATCCTCTATTATCTAAATGAATAAAGCACCAAAAAAAGACTGATGGCTTTGAGTGAGGCTTTTCAGTTATTTTGATTCTGAGAAACCAAGTACAATTTTCAAATCCATCTTTGTTCCATTTAAAAAGACATATAACTACAACAAGAAGACATTAAGGCTTATATTTTTCTTTTTTAATCAAACTTTGACCGTGAAGGTGCCCTAAGTCTTAGGCATTTAAAAATTAGACACTAAAATCTGAACTCCTCAATGTAGGTAGGATGTTCATTCATAGTCAGTAAATGGGATAGATTCTTTCAAGGGTGACTCCTCTGGCCTGAGTTACCTGTTTCAGGCTGAAAAGTTTCTTGAATACCTATTTCTCTCCACTGACTGCAAAGACAGCCCACTCAGTCTTAGATGTCAGGCTTTTAAACACCAGATTACTCCTACATCTCATAACCTAGACTTATCTTTAAACCAGGACAAGAAATTACCTTGCTGGCCCAGCTTCTCTAACCTTCAGGGTGGGAATTCCAAAAGTTCTGATTGACTTCACAATGACGATGATGGAAAATCTGCTATTTTCAGCAAAGAAGTGTCAGGTAATTGGTAAGAATGTCTTCATCAATGAGATACACAGTGCACCCACAAGAAGTTTGCTGATGACACCAAGCTGAGTGGTGGTGTCAGTTCCCTAGAGAGAAGAGGTGACATCCAGAGGGACCTTGATAGTCTTCAGAAGTGGACCTCATGAAGTTCAAGAAGGCCGAGTGTAAGGCCCTGCACCTGTGTGAGGGTAATCCCAACTATCAATATAGACTGGGGGATAGATGGATGGAGAACAGCCCTATGGAGAAAGGCTGAGGAATACTGGTGAATTAAAAAATTGGACATTAGACAGCAATGTGCATTTACAGTCCAGAAAGCATTAAGCATCCTAGTATATGCACCAAAAAGAAATGTGGTCAGCAGGTTGAGGGAGGTTATTCTAGCCCTCTGCTCCACTCTCATGAGATCCCATCTGGAACCCCATGTGCAAGAAACAGAAGGACCTGTTGGACTGAGTCCAGAGGGGGACCACAAAGATAATCAGAGTGCTGAAATACCTCTCTTATAAAGAAAGGCTGAGAGAGTTGGAGTTGTTCAGGCTGGAGAAGAAAAGGCTCCTGGGAGATCTTATTTTGGCCTTTCAGTATTTAAATGGGGCTTATGAGAAGGACAGAGAGTTGAGGTTTTTTTGACCAAGGCCTGTAGAGACAGGACAGGGCCAACGGCTTTAAACTGAAAGGGAGTAGATTTAGATTGAATATAAGGAGGAAATATTTTGCAATTAGGGTAGTGAGACAATGGAAGGTTTGCTCAGTGAAGTTGTGGATGACCCATCATGGCCAAGGTCAGGTTGGATGGGGTTTTGAGCAGCCTGATCTAGTGAAAGATATCTCTAATTATGGCAAGGGGGCTGGACTTGATTTTTAAGTGTCCCTTCCAAACAAAACCGTTCTGTGAATCCATGATTCTCCAAATTCCATTGACATCTGTCATATGAGGATGAGCAATGGGTTTCACCCATTTTGGAAAACACACAAATTCTAAGGATTCTGTGTTCACTTCACTTTATCCAACCCTGCAAGCACCACTAGTTCAAACTGCATTTTCAGATGAGGTCCCATATTGCCACATTTGAACATGATAGAAGTTATTCTACTGTAAATAGGAGAGTATTTTCCTATTTAGAAGCAGGATACTTGAGAGACATTGAAGTTAGAAGGGTCTTCAAAGGAATCTAATGAAGTGTGGCCATCCAATCCACTGAAACATTTAGGTATCAACATTAGATTAAATTAATCCTACATTGTTCCTGTCTTTTCTACAGACCTTAAAGGATATTAAGGCAGTAGTGAAAATCACACTGCCCTCAAATCAGATTTCTTAAGATTGGCTTATAGACAGGTCTTCAGTGTGGTTAATGAGGAGAGGGAGAGAGAGTGTATACTCCTCCATCATTTTATTTCCATGCTGTTAATATTTCCTTCACCTCAGCATGGGAAAGCATTTGAGGCATTAGACTACCTCTTGTCACCACGTTGATCACTCTTTTTTCTCCAAATATTCAGTTGAATCTCCTTTGGTTCATTTCCCTAAACCGCATTTGTGTAATGCCTGAGTAATAAAAGTCAGCAGAATGCCTAGATGGAATTTCATCCATTTGCATTATCATTGAAAAAGACATTACTATTCCCCTATCAAAAATATCCATCAACCTAATTACATCCCTTTTCTTCACAAGGTTTTAAAGTAAGGAACCTAAGTATGATAGGCAATGTAGAGTTATTATTTAATGACCATAGGGGAGATATATTTTGATTCATTTTCTTATGTGTTAAAAATTTATGACAAACATAAAACCCTGTTACAGCAGCTGGATCATTCGTAATGGTCATAATTTTATTTAAATCATATATAGATAAAGCATTATGTACATTTTAAAGCATTATGCTATTCTGAACCACTTGGGATGGCAGTGTGGTAGATTGGTAATAAAGTAAATGATAAGCATAATGTTAGCTGAAAAATAGGTGAGCTCTGAAACTTGGAATCTAAAACTGGGTTTTTTTTAGCCTTTTTTGATGTAAGTTTTTTACCAATTTTAATAATTTTTCTGGAAATGTCTACATTTTCCCAGTTTAGCTTAGGATTTTTAGAACTGATTTTTCCTTTGGCTTTGCAATATGACCATGTTGTGCCTGCTTCTTTCCCTCCCAGTTTTGTTTCCCTCACCATTTAAGGCTGAAGAAGGAAATGAGGCCAGTAAGCAAAGGGAAACCAACACACAAACAAACAAGCAAGCAAAAAAGACAGGGACAGGTTTTCAGAGAGCATGGATCATCTGAGAGCAGCACATCTAATTCACTCCAGACCAGAGGAATGTTTGTACATCAAAGTGGAATTGCAACGCTGCTATCCACTTTGTGGGCATCCTAACAAATTTTAAACCAAACCCACTTGTTTTCTGTTCAGTTGGATGTTATTTGAATAAATTCTTCTCTGGTGCAAAAAGTTGGTCCAGGATGGTGAAAGGAAAAGTCTGAAATAATTTTAAATTGTAAAAGACATTTATCTTGGAATTTTCCTCTGAATAGGGATGGCGGATTTGCTTCCCTCTAAAAATGCCAGTTTAATAGCTCAGTGCCGGTTAAATCATTGATATTAATGCCTGCTCTTTTGTTAGAGAATTGCAGTTCCAAATATTTTTTTATGCTTGGTATCTATGTAAAAAGAAAGTAAAGCAGAAAATGCAGAAAGTTTTGCAAATGTTCTTCTCAAAAATGCTTAAATTCCCACTTTAAAATAACCAGTTGCTAGTGTAGATGAAAGGGAAATAAACAGCATGCAGAGAAATGATCTCTTATCAGTCAAATCTGTCAGGATTTACAGGGAAGTTATATCACTGGAAAAATCTGATTCTCCTGTTGCTTCAAGTTAGTCATTGGCCCTCTGTGCTTAGAAAGTTCTTCCTCTGCAGTCCCTCTTGCAAAAACCTAGGGTTTGGTTCCTGAGCCTTGACTGATATAAAGGGATGTCGCAACTTTTTTCCCATGTCCATCTTCACCAGCTGAGGGTCAGGCACATATTTTTAGTGTTTTTCAAATATACTATCTGAAATCTTTCTCAGTGTTTTCATATGGGGAACAGCTGCCAGTTACCACTACTGGAAGATAGAGGAAGCTTATACTGAAAGAAATGAGAGTCATTAAGGGCAGGAACCAATGGATCTGAGTAGGAAGTAGTTTAACAGGTCATAAATTGACAATTTCCATATATTTATGTATGCATATATGTTTTGGCAAGTAAGCATTTGGGTTATCTAATTCAGGCTTGGGCAAAGTATTGCCCTCCCTTATAAACTGTTGAGGGTAATTCTGCACTACCATGCAAACTGGCACATTTACTTCAACTTTGTGAAAGAAATAATAAGCTTACAATATAGTCCTAAAATGTCTCTCTTTTTTCTGTGAGAGACAAGGGAAGTAAGGTAGAGATGATCTATGATATATGTTACAAAAGTAAATTATCACCACTAATGTCTTCTCCCGACTTCTTTTATTTTTAGATACAAAATCATACCCTTCGCTTACTCCATTCTTCTGCTAGATGATATTTTGCAGGTGAAGGATTTTTTTTTTTTTCTTTGGGGATTATCCCAAAATGAATGCTTAGGATATTTTTCTTTTTTTATATTTCTATTATTTTATTATAAGATTCCTTCGGGAACACTGAATCTCTATAGCTAGATGTTTTATCTAAGACAGATAGCAGGGCTACTTCTCTGTGACTCATGAAAGATTTTTGTGTTATGGCTGAAATTTATTTTGAGGATAATTTTTTGAAAACTAGTATTTCAGCATAAATTATATGAAATTACCTGAAATAACTTTGGCAAGTATGAGCTTGTGTAGCTAACAATAAAAAGAAAAAATGATCAGGAAGTTACTTACATTTGCAACACACATCTGCAATGCATGTAAGTCAAGTACCTATATTGCTTATTTCATTGCCATCAATATTAATTACAGCAATAAAAATGACTCAGTTATTGCTGTCCTGAAAAGATGTTAATGATCTGGTCATCACTGAAATAGCTAAATTGGCTACTGTGATGGCACAATAAATTCAGACTATAATTGGGCTGATTCTCTGTTCTCTGACATCTGCGTAAATTAGGAGCTCCCTAAGAATAAAGCTTGCATAAATGGGATAGGTAAGATTCAGATCTTTGCTTCATAGCTGTGGAGACCTGATTGTAACAGTTAGGTAATTTTAGTTAGCCAGCTTTGCACTTCTATGCTACATTAGCTGGCATTTATATTCCACATACATAGCCGTCTGTATCTCAGGGTTGGTATGCCTCTTTAACTTGCCAGCGTCTTAATATTCTTGCACCAGTTATATTTTCCAGCAAATCATCACAAAGCATCTCATGATGAATAAATATAATAATAAGAAAAGTAATTTTATCTGTTGCACATCTGAATAGTGGTACAAAAATCTTTTAACTGAATTCATGCTCAAAGAGCCAATTCTTTAAACCTTAGCAGAAAACGAAAACCACAACTTGGCCCTCCTGTCTGATGTATTTTAACTACATGACTGCAATATTACTTTTCTACAAGGTCCCAGCCACGTTTAGAGAGCAGGCTGGACAGTCTGCTATTAATGAACAGCAAGATAATACTTTGGGTTTTGGTGGGGTTTTTTTTCAATGTGCTTAAGCTTTATTTACTTTGCAATGTTCAGACTTTGCTCTGAAGGTAGAATGATTGATTTCTTCCCAGCATTTCCACACTGCTTGCCTCTTGCAACATCCATGGGTTTCAAAAAGATTATTGAATTTTTGTGCATAATACTTCTGTTACACAAAGAGATTGTATTATTCCCATTTTTGAGAAGGAGAAGGGGAGACAATGGTTGACCTGGTTTTACCTCACTTATTTTAGTTGCATAACTCTGGTACCTAAGTCAACAGCATAATCATTTCAGATTTGATCTGCTGTCAGTGGAAAAAAACAAGATCTTTGCAGAACAACACAGATTTTAGCTGGGTACCTCTCTGTTTCTGCAACCATAAGGAAACTAGGTTTCTAATTCTAACAGTGCTCAAAATTCATGGATGTAGAGTAAGACTATGAATTATGCAAGTCTCAATTTTTCATGGAGATAAAACCAAGCCTACTAGTAAATGCATCTGTTTCCACCAATATATTGTTTTCTTGAAACGATCAATTTTGCTTTAGAGGTCTTTGATTTCTTCAAAGCACATGACCCACAGATCCTATGCCAAGCACCCACAAAGTGTGATATATATGTTTAGTAGCCAACAGTAGGAATTTTGGTTTGAGCAGCATATCTGGGAATAGAGAGGATTTCCTGCAGAGGTCGCTTGGGGACTTGGGTCCTCTGCAGTCAGATTTCAGCTGCCTCTGTCAGGAGATCATACTTTCTTTTCTAGCAGTCTACTTGGTTACGCTTTATACGTATTCCAATTTCTGTTAAAAAAAAAAAAAAGAAAAAGTTCAATAGATTCTAACAGCTCGTTAAACTGAGCAACCTTCACTTATCCCCAAAGCCTGGCCCGTTTATGGACCTTGGTACTTAAGCGATTGAAATGGCGAATTCAGCCTCTAGCACGCAGTCGCTGAAATCCTTTGGCACTTTGCGGTTTTTCACCACTTTGACGCCCCTTGTCAAAACATTAAGGGGGATGTAGAGCAGCAGCATGTCATTATATAACATTTTTACACATCATATTTATAAAGAGTCAAACACATTTTATTCTTGATCTAGAACTCTGCTAATTAGATGCCACTGACAGCTTGACTGCAGACTGAGTCTGAATACTGTCATGCTGTTCCCGGCTGGCATTTATAGTTGGCTGGTCCGTAGAAGCATGGGCCATTCTGCTCAGGGTTTCAAGGCAAAACAGAAGCGTTGAAACTTTTCACCGCTTGTTCATCATCTCTGGCTTGTTAATTAATGTCTGCATAGTGTTTTGAGCATGTGTTGTCAGAATCCTGTCTTTTATTTCCTCAGTGAAAAATCCCAGAAAAGACTATCTCGGACACCCTACAAACAACTCAGCCATCCCAGCTGGGAAAAAGAAAACCCAGAGACTAAACCATCTGAGGCTATGAACTTGTGCAAAGCACAGGCATCACAGTGTTATCATAGCAATATAGGTTATTGCTCTTGTGATTATAGGCTAAAGAAAGCTTTGTCATTTAGCGAGTTCAGGTTCAGCAGAAGTGGGACAATATGGAGCTCAGCAGCCAATGTAAAAGCTGTCCTCAAAGCATGGAAAGGTATTGATCAAGTTAGTGACCATCTGAGCTAAAGATACGTACCAGGCAGATATTGCCTTCCCTCCTGGAAATTGTGTCTGGATCACATCCCAGAACATCCTGCTGGTAGCTGGAATATGTGATACACCTCACTCAGCTCTGACCATGCTGCTGAATAGCCCATGTCTGACCCATCTTTCTGAACTATGTACAAGTCAATCAAACATAGCAGACGCTTTAGGAGTTTACCAGGTCCATTATGCCTATTAATAAGTCATAATCTTTGCAGATTATTAGTTTTCCGAATGGGCTAAATGTTACATGTCAACAGAAAAGGATCAGATCCCCTTCAATGAAATTAGATAGGAATTTAGCTGCCTATAACCCCAGCTCATCATATGTGCTTTACAGAACTGCATGCCTCTAAATTTGCTATGCATTTTCTATTGAAGTTTTTCTGGATGCCAAAATTCAGGCACTGTAATGTAAGAAAATGGATGTTTTCCAACCAAAATACCAGTGCAGTGCAGATTATGAGTAGAGGAAAAAAAGCTAGGAGTGATCAGAACAGGGAAGAGCTATATCAGAAATGACATTAGTACCTGCCTTTCTTATTCATTGTCTCATCATAATGATGGCTGTCTCTATTGCATTCCCTAAGTTACGTGGTAATAAGTAGATCGCAAAAGCTCTTGCAATTTGGTTTTGTTTTTTTTTCACCAGTTGTCTAAATCTTCTTATGACAAAGCTCAGTCAAAACAAAGGCAAAAAGAATTTTAAGATTTCTGCTTATTTCTAATTAAATAGTGTTTCATGCTTCTTTCTACAGAGTACTTCTGAGATGGTCTTTTATTTAATACCTAAACACACATTCTTACCTGCTGAACTTGGAGGCATGTATATGGAAACATAGCCAGAACTTGTTATTCAGAAAAAAACAAAGGCATGGAAACAAATTTACTAGCAAGATGAGGGTTTTGGTTTGGTTTTTGGTATGACCATAGAATTACATTGACAGTTCAAGGTTATCCAATATTTGTAAAGAAATGGCCGTTTCTTTGGGAGCATAAAATCATGAATTTATACAAAGACAGACTTTACCTTTGTCAGTTCAGCAGTCTTAATCTTGACATCCTTATTTGAAGAACTGTGGAAAAGTGTGTGCGATGGGGAAAACATGGGCATAATTGGACAGGAAAATGTTAGACTCTTTCTTTTCTTTGTTCTTTGGAAACAAATGACTTTACATTTACTCACAATAAAATGAGATCTTTCTCAGCTGTGAAATTCTCCCCATAGAAATCTTACATAGAAGTAGTAAATAATGCAGCACAAGGGAACGACAATGACACATTAGAGCTTCGTTTGAATGCTTGCTGTGCTTTGTGCATGATGCAGAATTCAATGGACAGCGATACTAAAGGGGGGGGGGAGAAGCTTGTTTGTGTTCAGATTACATAATTCACTCGTTTTTGTTGTTGTCGTTCTAGGCATTTTCTCCAAGGATGTTCTGCTTCTCATAAAGTGCATTCAGCCTTATCTGGAGTGCAGAAGCCTAAGGCTTTGTTACAATAGTTTATAACTTAACTATATGAAAAAAAATAGAAGGTAGCTGAACAGGAAAACACTTCTTCAGTCATAAATAAATAGCTCATTTGTACCTAGGGAGGAGAAGAATAGCTTTCAAACAGATTTCACCTCAATTGCAGAATTATGATTTCCAGGTAGAAACTATTGCAAGAAGGCTCTCTAAAACTAGATTTGTGCAGTTTGTTGTTGAAAGCTTATTGCTGAGATTTGCAAAATTATTCTGGGATTTGGATACCTTTGTGGGTTTTTAGGTGTCCAACTTGGAATGAATCTGAAAGGAGCCATTATAATCCTAAGTATTTACAGATCTCTGAAAACCAGACATTCCTGTCAAATAGAAGACTAACCGTCTTGAAATGGAAGAACACAAAGTTTTTGCCTAAGAGAAAATGAGTGGCAGCTGCAGATGGAGGACCATATTCATGTGGGATAACTTCAGCCTCTGAAACACAATGGAAGCAAAAAAAAGAAACCTTAAAAGTTTTCTATCAGCTATCCAATTAACAATTTATGACCTATTGTAAATATTGATTTTGTGCTCAGAAGCTGATTTCAGACAGCAGCCTAAATCTTTATTGAAACATGTAAATCAGAAACCATGCCATGTTTATGATGTTACTGTTATGGCTGTGTTTGATATTGGTTATACTGGTATGAAACTAAAATACTGATAAAGGTGTTTCTTATTTCCTTAGATGACTCAGCTATACCCAAATGACATCCCATGAGCTTTGTGATTTCAATTATGATGTTCCACAACATAGTCATATCATAGTTGAAACACCAAAGTTTTGTCTGTTTAGAAGACCTTACTTATTAGCTCCAGCCAACCCTACTCAAAAGAGTAACTTTCGAAAATCAGGGGAAAACCCCTCAATTGTATTTCCCCCTCATCTGCAGGTTCTGCAAAGATGCTTTTCTTTTTCATTTCAGTAGAGTTCTTTTGGGTTTAAAGGGTAAAATGTCAGAAAAGAATCAAAATTCGTACAGCGACATCGAATTTGAACCACACATAAGCAAGGATTGTTACTCAATTGAGGCTGGTTTTGTGTTAACTGACCTGCTATGCTGATCTCTCAGATCATCATCCACATTGCATTCGAACATTTCCAAACCTGTCAAATAAACAGTGATATTTTTTCTCCCTCTTTTTCTGTTGTTAAGCTAGAAGAGTACACTACCAATTTCCCCAGCATACAAGATTTCTAAGCAGCAACAGGGAAACCTCCTGAACTCTCCAAAGCGCACTCTGAAATGCAGCATTTCTCTATTCTTGAATTCCTTTCAGTAGGTGTTGAAACCTTTTATAGTCAATTGCATTTTACATGTTAGGAACTTCAAAAGAAGGTGTTAATATAATTGAGACATGATAAGTTTGACAGTTGGTGTCATTATATGAGTTTCACTCAGCAGCCCTCTGAAGCAAAAATAATTAAAAAACCTGTCTTCCCAAAGAAAGGAAGCTTATGCCTATAACATTGAAATAACTTCTTAATAACTTGCTTTAATCCATAAAGTCCTTGTCCCAGTCCAATATTTGACATTTGAAAATGGATTACATGTAACTATTCTGACTCCCATAGTGCTGTCATTATTTAAAAAATGGATCTTTTGCAACAGTACCGTTGTATTCTGTGGTTATTACACTCCCTTATTAAAGTACGGATGGGCAAATACCTTACAGTTAGCTACTTAACACTTACTTTAAATCTCATTGGTCTTCCATCAGTAGGCTGGGGTCCTGCCCCAAATTACCACTTTTATCATGATCTGTCAAAGATCAAGCAAAATAACAGAGAAAGGGCTGAGCACAGTCATGAACAGAGCTGCCAGCAGTGTTGGAGAGCCTGGGAACAGGAGACATTCTGAGTATCAATTAGTTGATAGCACAGGCGCTAGAGAATCAACTAGTTGATTCATTTCCTGCTGAAATTCCGGTCCCCAATATGTGATTTAGTTGATCAGTGTACGTTAGGCTTCAGATTGCTAAGAAGGGTAGGAGGAGGGGTTTTTTTGGTCTGTTTGAGACCTATGAGAAAAGCTGAAGAAAAAATTATCAACAAACCAAAATGATACTACTTATGTAAAGTACAAAGAGAACTATCCTTTTGGCTCACATATGTTAATGCGTAATTAAGTCAAAGACAAATCTGACCACTGATTCCTTGGGAATGTTCTTGGAATGTGTCATATGTGAAACCTATTCTGCTCTTCAAAGAGCTCAGAGTTCCTGGGGCTTGCACTAACTCTCCATATTCCTTGCTGAAACATGTATTGTGCTCCTAATTTGCTTCTCTACTCCTTCCAGCCTGAATTATGTAGATTATTCTTCTCAAAACAGCAGAAAGTTTTATGAATTCTAAATGCAAACTCTTTTATGAAGTCACCCAATTAGACAGCTAACATTCACTGCAGTAAGATCCGTACAAAGATCAAACATGGCAGAGTTTATGATGAAATCAGGAATGGACACAGCAGTAGACCTTCTCCATAAAAATTGTATTGTATAAGTATTTTAAGGCTACAAAAAATAGGACTTCACATTTTTCAAGCCTGCCTAGCATAGCCCCAGCTTTCACAGAAATCTGTTCTTCACCTGAATTCATCCCAGCATCTCTTAGGTGTTACTCTGACCTTGGGGGATCTTATTCCTTGTTGATATGAGTGAATCAGAATTAAAACCAAAATGGTTATAAAAACAGATCTCCAGTTAAGAGCCGCGGGCACCCCTTTAATCTTACAATCAAGGATTTCTGTACTATGGCCCTCCCTCAAAAAGAGGGTGGTATCTATTTTTCAAAGTCCCCCTTTCAACAGTTTGAATCATGAAGAGAGAAGGAATATTGTGCACGACTGAAACTGAAGAACGATTTAGATAACTATACTCAGTTCAAGTTCATCCCACTAAATTTGATTTCTGCACTACATGCCACCTTACCCATTTTACAAGCCTATTTATCCTTCCATGTGCTTAAAGATAAATGGTCCAAGCTTGGATCAGTGAAAAAATAATGTTCTGTGAAGAATGGTGCTTCATCTGGGCTGTTGTGCAGCTCGTATTAGGTTAGCTATTAGGCTTAGGTTAGATACTTTTACTTCACTTGGCAAGACAATTCTGCTTCTGTAGGAATACTCAGACCGTGTCAGACCTTCCCGAACATCTCAAAGTAGAGGTTTGTGAACTTTCATCTTTAAACAAATGCAAGTACCAACTTTGTAAACTCCAGTTTTGCAGTAGACAGCAAATGGAGCAGAAAGAAGAAAAAGATTTTGATGCCTGTGTCTTAAATCAGGCACCAGGCTGAAGACAAGCTTGGGACAAACAACAAGGTTTACAGAGGTGGGCAGAGGGAAGCAGGAACAGGAACACTAAGCAGGAATTGAGACCTGAGCAACCAGGTCTAGGACTGGTTTGTAGATGGGCCTCCCTGTTGTGTGCACTATGTTGAGGGAATAGTTTTGTTGTGCTGCAACAGCATTTGAAGGGCTAATAGCAACAGTTATTTATTATTCTTATGTCTTAGACAGTTAAATCTTTGAGCCTTACCACCTCAGTGCCAACACTATCGGTCTCCTCTCCTCTATAAAAATGTTCACTTCAGGTATTTCATATTCATGAAAACTTTGATGCCTGATCTCATTTGTAATGGTGCTTGCATTCACATTGAAGATCTTTCCAAGAACCACGTGGAACAGTCTACCAATGAATCTGAAAAGGTTTTAGTGGGTTTGAGGGAGGTCTGTAAATAGGACCATCGTAGTTAGCATGCAAGTTCTGGCCTCCACATACAGGGTGTCAGTCATCTCCAATGATTCACAGGCATCATCTTCAAGTTCCTAACCTGGTCCCCAATTTCCATGACTTGCTACAGTTCAGCTTATGTACTTAACATTGAATCAGTCACTTTTCATATAAATAGATTTTCAGTAACCATTCTCATGGCACTTTCATCAACAGCTTTCCTGAGAGGACATTTAATGTTGGTTCCCATGAAACAGCTTCACATAAGGCACCATCAATGGCTTTGTCCTCTTGAGGGAATATTCTCTTACTAATCTAACTTGCATGATCTACTCTGATTGTATGGCCTCTGCCTGTTTACTGTAGGTTAAGATCTACCTTTTCCAGTCTTCATGTCTTTCATCCAGACCTGAAGAGAAAGAAAAACCGGAGCACCACTGGGAGAACTTGCTCCGTCATCGTGAGAATGTGACAACCTCAAATTACAGTGGGGATAGCTGAAACATGATGGGGGAAGGCCTGTGTTATAACACTAATAAATTAAATGTACTTTTGTAACTTTTTTGTATCTTACACAATGCAGCAGGAATGACATGAGGGAAAGTGACAGGCATGCACATGCCTCAGCTAAGGAGAGGGGAAAGAAGGTGAAGAAGCAGGAGGTGGTGATAGAGCATGAATAGGCATCCCCAGACAATCAAGCTGACAGAAGGAGTGGGAGTTTGCAGGCAAACTTTCTGCAGTCTCATTAGATTGAGAGCAGGCTGATGAGAGCTGTACATAACAGGTGCTTTGTTTAACAGGGGAAAGAGAACATGAAAATGAAATGAAAGAAAATTATTAGGAATAAAGTTTCACCATGTGTTGGAGGCTGAGGCCATGACAAGGAAGAATGTGGTGTTCCACCTCTTTCTGTTCCTTTCTCTGTGTGTAGGCTTAGAGGCAGGAGGTCTGAAAGTTTCCTATGAACCTCCTACACCCTGCAGGGATGTGCTGTGATGTGCCCATCCTTGAAGGATCTATAGCTTTCCACAGCTTTGGCACCTACAGTATTCCTTCAAGGACAGATCAGTACTGTCACACAGGGCCTGGGACAAATGGCATTTCAGGTGTCCAGTGCAACATCTTACGAGCTTCATGTAGTGACCAGCATGTGACCTCATTAATGGTTTTGGATCTGTTTCCTGAAGAATCACTGATGTGGCCCAAAGCCTCTGAGGGAGGTGTCCTATACACTTCCACATGTTCAGAAAATCAGCGCTTGAATTGAGTCTTAGCCTGCAGAGTTTTTGTGAGGTTAGATATAAGGAAGAAGTTCTTTAGTGTGAGAGTGGTGAGGCACTGAAACAGGTTGCCCAAAGAAGTGGTAAAATGCTCCATCCCTGGCAGTGTTCAAGGCCAGGTTGGGCAGAGCCTTGAGTTAAATGGTCTATTGTCGGCATCCCTGCCCATGGCAGGGTGGTTGGAACTAGATGATTTTAAGGTCCTTTCCAACCATAACTATTCTATGATTCTATGGCCCTTCTGAGCAAGTCTTGACATTTCTTTTCCACCTTCCAAAACCATCAACAGAAAGCAGTCGCCAAAATAGCTAGTTCCACCACTCCCAGGAACAGAACATGATCTACCATGATATTTCACTTAACAAATCTGAGGTTTGATAAATAGGATCTACATGTGAGGTTTTTACCTCTGTGTAGTTAACCAAGGAAATTCTTACCCAGCTTACTATGAAAGTGCTACCAGAGACAGGATAACATAGGTATCCAGCAGGTACAAAAGATATTCAGCAGTTGCCAGTTTATTTACTTTTCTCATTGCATCAGAATACATGAGCAGCAGACTTCTGTTTCTTTCATATTTCCCTTCAATACAATAATAGTAAAGAAATATTAATATTCTCTTGTCTTCAGTGGTTAGAATGGGATGGACACATCACCATCTTAAAATTGTCAATGGCAATTTTGTTTTTAAGCTAATTCTGACAGAAATTGAAACTTCCGCCACTCATTTTCAGCACTTCATTGTGGCCACCTTGCTGAGAAATGGGAATTTGCTTTTGCAGGAGATAGTTTGCAGTGGGCGGACTTGTAATTAGTTATATCTTGCTCTGCAGTAATACCTGGTTTTCGCTAAATTCTTGAAGGTAAAGGAAGCAAACTGGAGGCTGCTTCCTCTCTCAGAGGCAGGGTAATATTCCCAAGTTGACAAGAAGTAACTAGTCTTGACTACATCAGCATCCAGCTCGCACATGTACCAGGACTTCAAAGAAACCAAGAGCTGCTACTTCATCCTGCAGCATGTTACCACTTTGTGGCTGGACAGATGGGGTTTTGTTTTGTGCAGGGGAGAAAGTGTTCACTCAGTAGGTGTTTGATATTGATATATATTTCAAACTTCATAATAGGGAAACACTTCAAAATCCTGACAATATTTAACTTTTTTTGTTATAGAATCATAGAATAGTTAGGGTTGGAAAGGACCTTAAGATCATCCGGTTCCAACCCCCCTGCCATGGGCAGTGACACCTCCCACTAAACCATGCCACCTGAGGCTCTGTCAAATGTGGCCTTGAACACCACCAGGGATGTTACCATGTTACACACTTGTCTGAGGATAGCACATGTTCACTTGCTTTTTGCAGCTTGGTTTAGATCCATGTACTCCAGATATACAGAGATGTCTCTCATTTGACTTTGGATATCTATTGCTTAATTGCTTTGGCTACCACCTTCTTTGTAATCACTTCAGAGACCTGAGGGCTTTAAGGTACAATTCATTTGACCTATTTTAGTCACTGGTTTTAACATGAAATAAGTTGCACTCCAGAAGTTCTTATGTCTCCCCAAAGTGAGCCTCAGATGACCAGCTCAACCACAGCTGCTTATGGTGCGGCTGTGTACAGGTGCCTTACATTAGTCCCATCCATGAATCACAGTGCTGTACCCACCTGAAATCAGTGATGAGACTCCCTTAGACTTTGGGTACAGTTTTGCCCCATTTCATCTTTGAGAAGAAATAGATGTGCTTGCATATGTTTTGAACACATGGTGGGCTTTTGCTTTTCCAAAGATTTAGGATACCATCTTAAAGACCCATTAAACATTTTTGAGTCCTTCTTGCTCAGTGACCTGTTTGAAATCAAAATTAAGTTAGCGTGATAGGGTTGGAGATGTAACATTCTTCTGCAGGTTTGAAATTGTAGAGGTAATTGTTTTATTAAAATATTTGCTCTTCTGCTCCCTGTGAGGTTTTTGATGGCCTGGAAGTCATTGTATAGCACCATGCTAGCCTTTAGTGCTTTGATTTCCACAATGCCTTGCTTTATTTAATAGGCCTGAAATATTGATTAACATTTACAGATCCAATTCCAAGCACTTGCCAGGGGTTACAGAGAGCCAGAGAGAGCTGGTTGTGCCAGTCAAATTCTGAGGTGTAATGAAATCCCCTACTGTGCCTGTCAGCTTATCCAGTGTACAGGTCATTTCCCACAAGCTCTGCAGTGTTGAAAGAAGCAGTTTTCACTTGAAACATTTCATAGGCAAAGGAAAAATATGTCTCCAGTATTGTACGCTTTATCCCTTTGTCTAATATTGAATAGGCTCATTGCTTCACACAATTTTTGCTCCCAAAGCTTACTAAGTCAATAGAAGAATGTTTCAGGTGGGCACAAGTCAAGACTCTCAGTGTAAATGCTTTATTACTGTTGTCAAGGAATTTCACAGTAACTAAGGCTAGAGATAGACAAACCTCAAAAGCACTGGAATCGCAATTCATTTTAGTTAGGTATTGAATGATTCTTTGATTCTTCCAAATATTACAAAGCTCCCTTTGAAAGATACTTGCATCCTTCTTCCAGTAATGTCCCCTTTCTTAATTTGTTCCAAGACCACAATTTTCCTTCAAATTTGAACCCTCTTACCTATTTCAATCCAAGTCTAAATAGAATCTATTCTATTCCATCCAAGTCTTTATCTGATTTTTAAAATATCTTTCATGATCAAGATGCTTTTGTCATCTCATAGAGAGAAGAGAAAGAATGTGCAGCAAAATGTTTTGCTTTTGTAGGGTTTCAGTTTTGTTTCTGCTATTAAATTTTAGGTATCTGTTTTCAGAAAGGTTATTTTAAAGAGAGAGATCTTGTTCTTTGAGTGACTATCTGATGACGGTCCTTCTGATCATCTGTGATCAAATGTATTATGTATATTAAGAGTAGTCCCCAGAACAGTAATGCTGCTTGCAGGATCTGATTTTAAGTCAACTGTAATGAATCTCTTTATTTTTTTGGAGTGGCACTGGTTCAGGATGGAAGAAGTCTACATTCAATTGAAAATTTCTAGCTATTTGAACTCAATGGATATTGCAAAAGGCAAAGGAGCTTTTAATTACAAATGAGTGATGAGAAAAATCCTGCTATTTAGCATTCCAAAGAAAGTGCGCATTTTCTCCCTCAAATATGTCTTTTTGTATTATTTAGGAGCTTTGTGCTAAGATAAATTGCAAACATGCAGCCCTGATAAATAGTTTACTACCAGAGACTGGTTTTTCATCAGCAGGTGTGAGCTTCAGTGGAAATTTGGCTATAGATTCCCTTGACCTGTAACATGCATTCCATTCTGTTGCTGAGAAATTAATTATAGTCTGTATAAACCTTTGTTTCAGTCATTATACTTGAAATTCTGCATTCTTCCCTGAGATCAAGATGTCTCAAACAAGAGCTTTGCTAGAAAATGGAATTAAAAGGATTTTTTTTTTCCAGTAAGCAGCATCCTCAAGGTTAAAATATATAAAATTCTAATGTTCCATTAGTGATTCCTAGGGGCGGGATCACATTTAAGATAAAAGAAACTATATTTAGGTGTCCGTATGTGAGCTGTGTATTTAATTTCCTGATAGGTACAGCCAACAAACATCATACCCAGAGAACTATTTAACTGATCAGCCACTGAAGTAAAATTCAATTCTTTAAGCTTTCTGAAGCCTTTTGAAATGCCTGAGGCATTCCTGCTGGACTGACAAATGTAACAGGATTTATGGGGGACAGCGCCATTGACTAAGAGCAGGTAGAGGCCAAGCAATGTATCTCTCGGAAACTAAAATGACACAAGACTGTATTTAGCATCAACTGGATGCTGCCCTAGATAACTGCTTCAGGGTGAGCTAATAATCTGAGCAACACAGATGCCTCTGCTTTGAGAAAGTGAGACATCCTAGAGCATTTGAGACATTTTCATAGCTTGGACAAAGCATGACGTAGGCCCTGTAGGAGACACAAACCCTATTGAAAATGCAGGTGTGAGCCAAGTGGGATCCCCAAGGGAACCTCAAAGGGCAATAGACACATTCATTTAGGCAAATTGTCTGAGTTCTAGAACCCATTGACTTTTCATTACATTTCCTGTAAGTATACCAGGAGCTTAACAGATGTATAGACATCTGCGGGTAAACTATTCTGGGACTCTCATGTTTCATCGTGTCAATACACGTATTGAAATTTCTCAGAGAAGCACATCTGAAGTATTTCAGGATTAGGTTGGTAATAAGAAGTGGGTTTATGGATCCACAAGTCTATAGTGGACTCTAAATCAATATAAAATCCAAACTACTTTAACTCCATTCCCAGTTAAGAGATGAATTAATTGCAACAAGCTTGCTTACCTGAGGTACTTTTCTCCCATTGGGTGTTTTTAGAAAATATGACAATTTCTCCCCTTGCTTAAAGGAGTTGTGTACAGAAGAAAGGCTTCTTTTAACCTAGATCTAGTGGGTTCAGATCTCACATTAGTGGAGAAGAAAAGTGAGGGAAATTGCCTAATACTCTCAGCTTTCAAGTGAAAGATGGGACTCAGATACTCTCCCTTTTCTGATTCAGGCCTTAATTTTAAAAGGAAAACACTGTGTTTCTAGATGTTGCAAGCCTTTTGTTTGACTTTAAACAAGAACTCAAAAAAAAAAAATAGTTCAGATCAACACAAATGTATTTTTTTCTAAAAAGGGGTAAATAGAAAAAGTAAGAACTGGCAGAGCTGTAATAATAATAATAGTAGCAATAACAATAATGTGGACTCAGCTGAGATTGAATTTCAGTAGAATATCTGTGCCCAGCTTCTTTTTCATTTGAACAATCTGGGTCACAGCTATGGTCTCCTGGCATTTCTGTGCATTGGCTTCTAGTGGTATCTTCCAGTGTGACTTTGACACCTCTTCCTTGCACCACTCCAGACCCAGCTCCATTTCTCAAAGCAGCTTTTCAGCTATGTGCTTCTTCCAGGTGCAAAGCTTTATTTTGCAAACTACTTCCACAATGTCTTCTTTCATACATTTTTCTTTGCTTATGCGACTAAATTCTATTGACCTCAATTAAGCTTGACTAGGTTCCAGAGCTTTGAATATTGTTTTTATTTTTGTTAAGATATACGATGCTTCCCCTCTAAGTTGCATTTCTTGATCCTCACTAATTTTATCACTCTGCCGCCAGCTTGAATGTAAACCCCTCCAGTTAAATCATCGTCTTTTTAGAGTAACTTTGTAGTATTAAAGGCAAATCTGGAGCACTTTCATCATGTTGACATAATAGCAACCCAAGATATCCCTGACTGCAGGAATGCTGGGGGCATGAATTCTAACATTTTGCTGTAGGCTAAATTGTAAAAAACACTTTAGCAGCTGTGATTGACCATATCTGTTATAAATCAACAATAATGTATTTAAACTAGTAGCTTTTAATTAGACTTATGCAAGGCTAGGGACAATACTGAGCATGATCAGAAAAAATCTCTGCTGCAACTCAGAAATATGTTGGCATTTGAATTGCTCATCTCTAATTGTGGCACCTTTCATAATGTCTCAATTTTCTCTTTTCCTAATGGTAGTCGCACTTTAATCTCACTTCACCTCTCTGCCCCCTAGCAAAATGGTATGTTGACTTCTTGCTGAAGGCATGAAAATATTCTCTTTCTTTGTGTTTTGCCACAATCCTTTTAGCAGCCTCCTCCTTCTCTACATTTTCTGGGTCTAATCATACCAGCCAGAAATTTAGAAGCACAGATCCTATTCACTTCTTCTCTGCATTCCTACACATAATAAAGGTGCTTTTGAAAGTCTCCCTCTGAGTGCCTCAAATAGCACTTATGCTGTAGAAACTTAAGTGGAAGTGAAGATGTAAAAGAAATGCTGAACACCCACAGATTCTTTCAGCTTTAGAAGTTATTGCGAGTCCTTTATCTTGTCTAAAATTTGCACATCTGTACTCAATTTGGAAAGGCCAGCACATTTGCAAAAGTGAAGTCTCACCCTGAAGAGTTTTTTGTTTCAATTATGTGTTACCGAGGGAAAAAGGAGATGGAGACCTTGACATGCCTGTCTAATTTCAGCCTTTCTTCAGAAGAGCCCTTCCTTTAACACTTCATGGAAAATTCAGTCTATCATTGACCAATTCTTAAAGCAGAAGCAAGGAATATATATATTCAGGACCAGAAACAGGTCAAGATTTCTCTTCACATGACTCATGGTCACTACAGTGTGTGGAAATCTGCTACACTTTGAGGCACCCATGCCTGGCTTGAAAGGCCCTCTTGGAGTTTTCCATTGACTTCCATCAAGTTATATTAAGCACTGAATCCTGGCAGAGATTTTGAAATCTCAAATAAGCTGCTATGGTTTTAGTTCACAAAAATGTCAAGGCATCTACATTTAATTATGAGCTGAGTCATTAAAAACTCAATAGCCATCTAAATTAATAGTCATTTGATGACCCAGTCTCCCATACAGATAGAAAGTTAATCTAAATTTAAACATTTGCATGATCTGTTTTCATGGATCCCCCCCCCTTGTTTTTGGCTTTTGTTTTGGACGTATGGATTTAATTCCTTTGAAAAGAAAGTAAGAAATCTAAGAACACTGCAGGATTAAAATGAAGCCAGGAAAAATACCAGAAGACTTCTTTCCTAGCAGTAAGTTTGGGCCCATTTTAGAATCATAGAATTGTAGAATAGTTAGGGTTGGAAGGGACCTTAAGATCATCCAGTTCCAACTCCCCTGCCGTGGGCAGGGACACCTCACACTGAGCACTCCATCCCGCCTGGCCTTGAACACACTTCACCCAACACTCCATCCATCCTGGCCTTGAACACTGCCAGGGACAGAGCATTCACAGCTTCCTTGGCCAACCTATTCCAGTGCCTCACCGCCCTTATAGTCAAGAACTTCCTTATAACCAACCTGAATTTCCCCTGTGTAAGTTTTAATCCATTACCCCTTGTCCTATCACTACAGCCCCTAATGAAGAGTCTACTATTTTATAGCAGAAGGAAGAAAAAAATCTTGAAAAGACATGATCTATTTGAACATGAGCTAAAAACATCTTCAGGCTAGCTCTTTATTTTCCCCCTCTTATCTTGACAAAAGATTACGCATATTATCAAAATTGTATTAAAGAGTTTTCATTTAAATGAATATTGGACTTGCTGATATTAATAGCTTAACCTCCTTGAGTGCTTGTTCACAACTAAAGGAAGGTCAGAACCTCAGTATTGCTAAGTCAGGAGTTCAGACATTGCCTGAAGATTAAAAATGTGGTTTAAATATGAATTGTAAGGGACTTTTCAATTTGTCTTTTGACTTGTTGACACCCCAAGAACTTACATTTTCCAAGCTTTTCCTGTATCCCAGAGGGCCAAGAAACTTAGTTTCTTTGAAATGAAAACTGAGAAACAGAAGCTTATGTTAAAAACCAGGTCAAATATGATATTCAGTATGAAATCTTGAGCTATGACAATGTTGTCATCTGGACTATTGTGATTACAGCTGCAGAAGAATAGTCCCATCTTCTTTATCTCTGAAGAAGGACTGAAGTTTTCTGAGGGAAGATAGTGATACGAAATAACAAAGAATACTTCGAAGGTAATTCTCTCACCTCCGTGGAAACTCCTTTCAAAGAGTTACTTTAACTTTGTAGTGTTTCTTTACCACTGTGCCTTTAACAAACACTGTGGTGAAAGTGATTCTGATGGAAATGTATAATAAACCCAAGTGATTTCTTCAGAACTAAATAAAAAGTTTCAAAGTCCTCAAATGATTTCCCCAGTACTGGACAATATATGAATGTAAATTTGAATTTGTACATCTTCATATCTCTTGTCTGCTTGTTTTACTCAGATTGTCCAGTGGTCCGAAGCTCATGACTGTGAAAGCCAGCTGAAATTTCTTTACCAAGTGATGTTTTGTAGTCAAGAACTTACATTTTTTTAAGAATAATTTCTTTTTACTTGTTGCTAAAAAATATTGCTTTACTTTTCCTAAGTACTTACAAAAAATATTTAAAACATTTGAGAAAAATCAGCTTTTTCTTTAATTTTTCCTATCCAGATTTTTCCTAATTTGAAGGCATAAAAATGAAGAAAAATAAAAGGTAAAAGAACAAAGGATTGGAGGTGGGGGAGGAATTAGAAAACTGTGCTTAAAATTTCCTAATTTCTGTACTGAACCCATTTCATTCTATCTTTGTCCTCCCCTTTTCAGTCTTTTTTTTCTTTTTAGTCATAGCTGGTGAGTAGCATGGCCCAAATTATAGATCATTTATATTGTATTAATATTCACCATTCCTTATTTTGACAAAACACTGATAAAAGTTGTTTGCTGAAGAAATACATTAATATTAATAAGTGAATAATGAGTTCACTTAAGACTTTCATTATCTGTACATTCATAAGTTTGGAAGATTAATATAGTAGTTGAGCAAAAAATACTGCTAATTATGGCCTCAGCTCAATCATCAGCACAGCTTTTTCTAGAGATGCACCAAAAACAGAGTTCAAAATATCAGCCTTGAACTTTAGAGTCAAACTGAAATCCAACCTCAGATTCATTGCTTAGTTTTAGCTTTACTCTTTATCATAAGTTTCTAAATATTTGTTAAAAGAACTCTTGGGAATTCTTATGTTTGTTACAAAAGACTGGCCGTACTTATTCCAACAAGGGAAAACATTGCCCTCACTGTAAACAAAAAGCAGCTGGACTGCGCTTCTGAGCTCCTGTGAGAACACAGTTAATGCACATTGTGTTATAGGGAGGCATTTGAGTATTGTCTGCTTTATCTTGGAGCTAGTACTCTCTGCACCAAGATGCATGCAAATAATCTTCCTATGAGTTCTTGCAAAAAAGTGACTGCAGCACAAATCAAAACAGCCACAAACTTACGAAGCTGCCCTAAAATTGGTCTGAGAGCTAATTGAGGACCAAAGAACAGATGGACTGGGCAAGTGATGGCCACTGGGGACGCAGATGACTCCCTCACTGGCGTCTGGAACTCATTTGTTTCCAGGAGACCCAGGAGAGCAAAGTCCACCCTAGATAAATTTTCTTGTCATCTCATTCATGCTTTAGAAATTGAATTGCACAGGGTTTTTTACAAGAAGAAAGAAAGAAAACCAAAATGAAACCTTCTACAAAACATCTTTACTGTACATTTGAGGACAAAAGTAATAAGATCAACTCAATCTTCAGTGCCAAGTAAAGTCAGGAAGAAAATTTTCTTCAATGTTTTGACTGAGTCTATTAGCCCCTCTTCATTATAAAACTTCCTGTATTGTTCACAGTGGGAAACACGATTCCAGAGTAACTTGTCTGTCAGATTTGTTCTCTTTTAGCAGAATGAAGATTGCATTTTTAAATAAATGTAGGAGATAGAACAGTAGAAGTGGCTGAAAAATGCTTTGCCTGTTACAACCTTACGCTTGTAGAACATAAATCTTGAGGTACTTTTACTTTATTTGGATATTTCTAATTGCTGGGTCAGCTGGAAACTTGGGTTAGCCCAACTCGTGTCTGACTTGCTCTCTTAAAATCTCTATCCATCATCTGCAAAACCAGATTTGTACAATTACTGCCCTAACTTGCAGGCCTCATTTAAATGCCAGAAGATTGGTGAGATGAATCCGTACATCTGTGTTCATACTGATACCCTGAAATGATGCGTGTGTATATTTCCAAAGAAATCCTTTTCATTTTTTGGTGTGATACAGACAGATTTTTCCCAGTGGAGCACATGACTATTCCAGAGGGCAAGTTTTATCACAAATTGACCATAAAGAAGATTATGGTCTGATTTCTAGCTTAAGTGAAATGCTTTAATTTAAGCACTGTGAATGTTTTCCAGTATGATTACTCATTAGGTATAATAGGTGAAGTTATGATATTTTGTTTTCAAGAACTGTTTTTGCCTTTTGTTTTCTGAGCTAATATGAAGGTAACTCAAGATGAAGGCATTTATATTTCAAGGAACAGAACAAAGAGATACTGTAATGGCATATGTGAGCTACATTTACCCTGAGGCATTTACCATAAAGTTCAGTTTATTTTTTATTACATCATTCTGACAGCTGTGAATAGGAAATGTGAACATACTGGGATTGTCACTGGGAACTACATTTGTGTCTTTCGATACATGTGGGAGAGGGAGCATTAGGAAAAGAATTGTCATTTGTGTGTACACGGAGGCATGTAGATTCAGAGAGCTCCCTTAGTTCCATTTCATTTGGAAGTCAAGAGGGGTGAAACAGTTAACCCAACTGCTGATTTTTTTACAGGGAAAGGAGGGAAGAAGTGAGGTTGGGAAGAAGGAAAAGAAGGAGGAATGGATGGAGAGAGAAAAAGAGAAGAAAGGGAGGAGGGGGAGAAAGTAGGCAAGCAAGCAGGCAAGTATGCAAGAAAGAAAGAAATGGAGAGAGAAAAAAGATAAATAAAGAGAAAAAGAAAAAGAAAGTGAAAGAAAAAGAAGAAAAGCAAAAGCAAAAGGGGGAGAGAGAGGCAGGCAAACAGGCAGGCAGAAAGAGAGAAAGAGAGAAAGAAGAGAAAGAAAGAGAGAAAGAAGAGAAAGAAAGAGAGAGAAAGAGAGAAAGAGAGAAAGAGAGAGAGAGAAAGAGAGAGAAAGAGAGAGAGAAAGAGAGAGAAAGAGAGAGAGAAAGAGAGAGAGAGAAAGAGAGAGAGAGAGAAAGAGAGAGAGAGAGAGAGAGAAAGAGAGAGAGAGAAAGAGAAAGAGAGAAAGAGAGAAAAGGAAGGAAGGAAGGAAGGAAGGAAGGAAGGAAGGAAGGAAGGAAGGAAGGAAGGAAGGAAGGAAGGAAGGAAGGAAGGAAGGAAGGAAGGAAGGAAGGAAGGAAGGAAGGAAGGAAGGAAGGAAGGAAGGAAGGAGAGAAAGAAGAAAAGAAAAAGAAAGAAGAAAAAAAGGGGAAAAGGAAAAAGAAAAAGAGAAAATGAAAAAGAAAAAAAAGAAAAAGAAAAAAGAAAAAGAGAACAAAAAAAAAAAAAAAGAAAAAGAGAAAAAGAAAAAGAAAAAGACAGGGAAAAAGAAAGAAAGCAAGTGAAGGAGATCAAAGTTCTTTCTTCATATTTGCCCAGAGAGGTACAGGCATGTTTGATGTGCAGACACAATTTAAAATGACCTTCTACAAATGTCCTCGTGCACAAACCAAGAAAAATCCATTACTCTAAATGTCTGGAAAAGTTCATTATACTTACTCTGGTCTCTGTGGAGCATCTTTAAGCAAAAGCGTGGTAAATAATATGTCAATTTTCTATCGCCACCTATGAGTGAGAACATAGAACTGCAAATTATTCTTCTGTGCATAATAGAAGATATATGACATCTGTAGTTCAACTGTTTGAAGACATTTATACCTGAGGTGAAAACAATGAAGATTTATAGTTTCTGAAGGAGACTCAACAATTTTGAGCACATGTATGGTTTAGTAATTTATTTGTATCATAGATTTTGAGACTTATCTCAGTAGTTCTACTGTCCTGCCCTAACTGAAGCCAAAATGTGGGTGTTGCATAGTCAAAGACAGAAACGAGCTTCTGATTTGGATGGTGCATGCTATATGAACCAAGGTTCATCTTAGACTCCTGTAGCAACATTGTATTGATAGGCTATGAGGTATAAGTAGAGACTTAATGTCAACTTGGTGCAAGAGGGGAGGAGAATACAGGAGAGAAACAAGCACAAAGGTTTCTTAAAATATGCAACAGGCTGAAAGTGGGATAAACCAGAAGAGCTGAGTGAATGTAAAACACTGAGATATCAGGTGGCTGAAGAATGGAGATGAGAGGGGAGTGGAGACGGGACAGAATGTAACAGGACTAGGGGGAAATAGATATGGCTGCTAAAAGTATGGGGTTCATAAGCTTGCAGGGTGTGAGATAGCAGCAGCACTTGAGGAAGAATAAGACAAAATGAAGACAACACAGTGTGCTGATTCACTGCTTTAGAATTCAGGTAACCTGGAAACCATATTTAATTGAAATACAAGCTTCTTATGTGACTGGAAAAAAGAAGACAATAAACCAAAAAAATATCTATAGGCATAATTCATGGAAAGGGTCTTGGTGGGATTCACTAAATGAATGAAATACTGCAACTGAAAGGTCTTCAAGCAGTGAAGAAGAACAGATTTTTTCATCTTTTCTTTGTCCCTGTTTTTGATGATCCCTAATTATACTATTCTTCTGATCAGCTGTGAAACACATGCATCAAATTATAAAAACTAGAAAAAGTGAACAACAGAAGAAAGCCTTGTGCATTCTCCAGGTGGTCATTTTAAAATGCTGCGGCAATATATTTAGGACCTGAACTTAAATCATTTAAACATCAGGGGTTTAGTTTTCAACACTTGCTGATGAGTGAAGATGTTTAGGAATTTGGGATACAAGCTTAGGAGAATTTTCAGAGATCCCGGACTCATGCCTGGTGAGAAGAAAACTCTTAAATTGGCCCTATTGGAGAATGAAGAATTTATATTTCCAGCAGTTATTTTTATTACTCAAAGAAAAAAAATCTGTTACTTAAACCAAATTTATTTTGGCATCGGATATGCTGCTTAAAAAGTTCAATTAAAACTTGTGCAAGTCTCAGAGTACATCTACTGCACTGAAGATATAATGGAATATATTTTAATTTGAGTGAAAGGATGTTGAAGATATAATAAAAGACTTTGACAGATTTCCCAGAGAGCAAATGAAATTTAACTATGCAGATCCTACAGGCAAAAAACAACTGTTCTCAGAGATCTGTTTAATACACTTCAGTTCAGCAAATATGGCTTTACCACTAATCCAGGTAAAATAAAAGCAATATTTTAAATGATTACTCTACAGTCTAAGGTGGTTGTCTTGAGATTTTTGAGGATAAAGCAGAATATGGAAAAACTCATTCAAGACAGATGTGATGTCAATAAAGGCTCAAGGGAAGAACTGGAAATTCACATGACCTTGCATCAGAAGGACAATTATTGGACATTTAAATAGCTAAAATTGCTCATACTACTTTTTCTTTTAGTATGTGTATACAATGTTAGAGTAGATACATGCTGTATGCAGTATTTGCTGTGAATTGTCTATAAATCTTAATCCCTAACTTAACAAGCCAACAATAAACAAAGGCCTGAAACTCAAAGTAAAAAGGCAGTTTGGAGATTTTCGTGTTTTGTTGCTTAGCTTGGTACCAAAAAAAAACCCCAAAAAGGTATAAAGAGGAAACAGTCTTAGAAACTGGGCACAAATCACTCAAAAAATTGTTTTAACCAATTTAAAGCTGGGTACTCAGTGGGTACTAATTGGCTGAATTGACTACCCAAGCTGAGGACTAGCTTGCAGTCTTTAGAACTGATTAGAATTAAACATAAAATTATGATCAAGCTGAGAATCCATGGTGCCAAGGGTAAATTGCCAAAATCACTGGACTTTGGTTTAGAAATGACATGCGGTCATATTATCCCAGGTAGTTGCATGGCTACAGCAGCGTATTCCTGTTATCTAAAAGCTTCAAAAGCCCTGCAGCCCATACCTCTTAGAAAAACCCTTGTGTCCTTAATTTTGTTCTAAACACAAGTAATACATAAATGTCTAATTGTTTTCATTAACGGAACTTAGTCTCTAAGAAACATTCGGTTCCATTGAAATACTGCTTCAAACTCTCAATTGGCATGAATTTAATGATGTGATGTTATTGATGCTCACGAGACTCAAAATTTGTTTTATTACTCCAACACACCTAGCTCCAGGAGTCCTGTTATGAAAAGATCAATTTTTATTTAGGAAAAGATCAGCTTCTGCTTCTTGCCATCCAGAAAAAATAGTCTGAAAATGTAAAACTACTCTTAGAGCTAAATGGAAAACAAATGGAAGTAGTTCTGTGATTCTGTTATACTTCGAAAGATCTGATACTTTATACCGGACCTTGCCTTCCAAGAAGGGGACAGACTCATCACTTATTAAAGGCTGAGGTTATTGATACTGTGCTCTCCTGGTGCATATGAAAACCACAGGTGATTCATACAGTGAATACCAAAGAGATCAGCATTACTGTGTCAATAAGTAATACAGAGTGAATCAAATAGAGTGCTTGTACGCTATAAATACCTTGAAATCAGCAGAAATGCCATTCCAGAAGCAGCAGACCCGGTTTTGCAGAATTGAAATAAACAATTTTACATGAGTAGCCCAAAGGGAAAGAATGGGTTATAAAACCATTTTTCCCTGCTCCTTTCTTTCAGCTTTTTAGCTGGCTGGTGTTTTGTCTCCCTCTTTTTCTCTTTCAGTCCTGACTCAGTCAGTCAACTTGCTTATTGAGTAAACAGCCTTCAGAGCTGCTTGTCTGAGGAGTACGGTTCCATTAAGTAAAAAAATGGAGTGAGAAACCTTTGAGAAGCAATGATCAGAGATCTAAGAATACAAATGAACAAATGCATTTTCTAGTTTAAATATGTTATTGTTATTAGCATCATTCTTCATCTTCCAGTAGCTTCATAACAAATATCTCGCTGCAGTAAACTTTCATAGGCATAAACATCCATTGTGCCCTAAATAACTTCCAGTGTAATTGAATGTTAGTAATATAAAACACTTACCAGGAAATGAGACTGACTCATACAGAGTCAACTTACTATGTGACAGGTGGGTTCCAGCCTGTTTTTTAAGTTGGAAAAATGTTCTCTGTGTTGATATTAGGGTTTCTCAGAGAGGGGTTGTTTTTTAACATACACCCCTGCAGGGATGGCTGCCAAAAAATCCCTGTCTTTTCTTCATTCTGCATTCGACTTAATGATCCTATTCCATAATGGTCTTCAAAGCTTTTTGCACAAGAGGAGGGGAGGTCTGCAGAGCCCTCTCACTTTCCCTGCAAAGGCTTATGTTGCTGCATAACGTGAGATGGGAGCAGCATTGGGACTGCGGACTGCTTCAGCAAAACTTCCCCGGGTCCACCATGCAGCCCTCAATCCACATCACCCTTTCCTAGTGCAGGAACTTGCTGTCTTTGCTACTCAAAGTTAACACATATTTTTTTTGTCCAAGGCCTACAAAGCTCTTTGGAAACAAAAAGCATTTCAAAACATGCCTGGAGCATCACTTTAGAAACAAGCAGACTCACAACATCCCTGTGAGGCAGAACAATGCTATTATACTAATTTCACAGATGGGTAAACTTGAACGTAGTAAGGTAAAGAGCTTGATCCTGTTTGGTGCTGTGATTTGGTATTTTAGGAGATTAAGCAGCGCAGAGAGCATTTTTCCCCTAGTAGGAAAGCTGGAAGACAATCTATACAAGAAAATGCAATAGGAGTGCAACTGTAAATTTACTCATACAACGCATCCATGGAAGAGTGTGGTTTGCCAGCTAGAGGGCACACTCATCTTTTCTGCTGAGCTGCACAGGTAATGAAGACCCCAATGCACATTCTCCCAACAAGCACACTTATTCTTTTTTGAACAGGAGTGAAACCAGTCCCATCTGCCTGACAGCCTCCATGTTCTCCAAGCTGGTGTGAGTCCAAAGCAGATGTTGCCTCTGCTCCACTCCTTTCACCCTCACCTCACCATCAGGGCAGGGTTTGCTCAGAATAACCTTGCCCAAGCACACGGAGAGCACCCAGATGTCCCCATGGCCATGCTCAGATCTCTACTCAGGCCGTCCTGTGAATATTAATGCCTATCTTCTTGCATGTTCCCAGGACAAGGCTGCTCTTTGGCAGGCTGAAGGATCTCTTTGCATATGCTAGGCAAGAGGATTGCTGAGTTTGAACTCACTTTTTCACTTTGCACAACATGAAATTTTTAATTGTCTAGTTGAGAACGGGTGGCAGCGTGAACAATTGTTTTGTTCAGACTCACAGAGCTGATAATGCTGTGTTCATGAAATTGGGGCTGTTAATGATTTGTGAGCTGATATTTCCTCACACTTGGTTGTGCACAGTATACTTCATAATTTGAGCTTGTCATTTTCATTTTTCAGGGGGGAAAAGAATCCAGCAAACCCTCTCTTTTTTTTCATGGTAGACTTCTCCATAAGTGTGTAATTGCATCCTGATGCTCCCTGTGATTTGTGCCTTCTTCAGCCCATTGAAAGCCTCTTTTAATATATTGTCATAAAATATTTTCTTTGTTAGAAAAAACGCACGATTTTTCCATGTGACACACCATGGGCGTACTGTTTTCTTATATCTGAGTACTTTACATTCATATAAGATGTTTCAAAGAGCTTTTGCATCATATAGAACTATTCCTGTTCTGAGAATTACTGCAAGAGGAGGGGACTTGCCAAGTCTGCAAGTGACTGTCACTTCATTGGATTGAAGTATCACTCTATCCGCCTCATGTCCTTATCACATAGATGGTAGGAGTCTACTAGAAGGAGCCTTCCACATCCAACAAAGCCTCAATATTCAGTCAGACCTTCAATGTAAATATAAGAGCTGCTTGCAAACTCACACAGAAATATCATGTTCCAAACCATAGATCACCCAACTGCTGTGGCTTTGGCTGCATGAATTAAGTGGCTGAAAGATAAAATACTTTCAATATCATAGTGGGCTTTGAAGACATATTTTAGCATACATTATTTTTCATAAAGATGTTTTTTTCTTAGTATTGCAGGCCTAAATATTAAAAATAGACAGTTGACTTTAGGTCTTTCAAATTTTAGATTGCTGCGAAGTCGTGTTCCTGGAAGGCAGGATGCATTCAAGTGCCTTTGTTTAGAGAATCCAAATTGCTAACCATTTTAAACCAATCTTTTCTATAATTACATTGCAGACCACTGCAACCAAAATCATCTGAAGAGATATATTAACTTAACAATACGCGAGACAATCACCGTTAGGGGAGTACCAAGCCTCAAATAACCAGATAACATTTTTATTCCATGAGGGCTGAATTGAGCCAAGAGAAGGCTTAGAGTCTGTCTAGGGTTTGAACCTTGTAGTATCAGGGAACCAGGCACAAAAGATGCCAAAGTAAAACTACCAAAAATTATGGATTATATATATGTATATAAAGAATAACAATCTTGCAGGTATGTTTCATATTTAGTCATAGTTATATGTGAATAAAATGACAGTTTGCACCATCACCCATGCTGTCCCGATACAATAAATGCAGAATACTTTCCGTCTATAAGGAGCCAGCCAAGCCTAGAGACGAGGCTGCTTACAAACACTTAATAGCACATGCATCTGACTTCTCATTCATTTCTAAAGTTTATGCACTTGGCATGATAAAAAGGTTGAGATTTTTCTCAGTGGCTTTAAACATATGCAGTCCAAGCTTGTTACCTGCCAAAATTTCTTAAACTCACTAAAACCCATGTACACATATTCCATTTCCTAAGGCTCTTTTCCAACTACTCGGCTGTAAACTTTGGATAAGGCTGACTGAAGAAGCAGCAGTCATGAAGTCAGCGCATAGTGAGGAGCCTGATTTTTTAAGATGGTTGTTTAGAAATCTCTGGGCGAAAGTGAACTGAATTATAACCCTTGATAATTAAATAATTTCTCTGTTATAACCAATGACTGTCTTATGTGAAAGACATTAGTGTAAGACTGAGGTTAAAATAGTTTTGTACTTATGTGGGTGGTTTGGGTCAGCTATGCAAAGAACAGTCACAGAGTATATGTAAATATATGCACTTCCCCCTGGTTTTGGGAAACAGATAGGGAGCTTCTCAGGTCTCATTCACAATTACTTGCCAGAAGTCATCTAAGCCCTGTGAGAACTTGTCCCCAGGTTTACACAATCATTCATATTCATGTATTTTCTTCGCCTCAGTGACATTTCTCAATCTTCATGTCCTGAAAGATACATTGAAAGGAAAAGAAAATCAGTACACTAAGATATATCTCTTAGGAATGAAGAATCTCCCCACGGTGCACATACTGAAAGTCCTGTGACCATCATTATCGGTAGCAAATCTGTACTAAATGCATAGCTGATGCTCCTTTATCTGTCAATTTTATGCTCTTAGAAATCAGTCAGGCAAATACCATTCAGATGATTTGATTTAGTAAATCTGATCTGCCCTGTTCTAGAGGTAAGCTGAAGAGTGATTTAAAAGTCACAAGGACTGAAATCCCCATTTCTAGCCGAGTGTATTTTGTTACACAGATGCAGCTAAATACTTCTGGCCATTTAATTCAGCCTAAAATCGTCTCAGTTATTAAAAGCACTGAAATATTCCAGAGCAATTTTCCAAAGTACTACTGCTAAACGACTGTTTTCTGTGGCTGTTGACACAAGAAAATAAAGAGAATGTTATCTCAATTTCATAAATTCAGATTTATCTCACCTAGATTTATCCATTTTAAAGTTAGACATCTGCCCTAGTTATCTGAGGTTTCTCAACGGAAGGAGAGAGAGAGAGACATCTCTAGAGCATGATTCATCCCCCCTATCTTAAAAACCTATTTCACTTCGGAAGCTGATTTCTCCTAACCGTTAAAAAGGGATGTCGTATTTCTAATCTGAATCTGTCTAGCTTCAGCTTCCAGCTATTAGATCCTGACATGCTAGATTAGTGAGCTGTTTACTGTAAAAAATATCTTCTCTCTGTGCATGAAGAGTGTAAGTAATCTACTCTTCAAAGAACTAAATAGGTGGAGATCCCTATTTTCCCACTATAGGACATTCTGGTTGCTCTTCAAATAAGTCTTGAGAGATAATATTTCTTATCACCCAAACCAACACAGCTGGAAAAAAATAGGTTTCTGGGCTCTTCTTTAGGTCTCACTGAGTTCAAAGCTTCTCAATGAAAAGCAAATTCACTTTAATTTTTGAAAAATGATTTAACTTGGCAAATTAAAGCTTTGCAAGGGATGAAGCACTTCTTACACGTAATTGGCACTCTAAGGTTTTAATTCAACAGAAAGCATCACAATAGTGAGCCAAATTGTCTTCTATTGCCAAGAGTCTCTTTCCAGTATATACGCAGCAAATTCCGTACATAAACATGATGATTTAAGATCGCACTCCTGAAGTTTGCAGGAATCAATGGAATTGTTTCCTCTAAAAGGCTTTCATTTAGGCCTTTTGGTTCAGCTCTCTATACTCATACAGGATGAAAACTTTCATGGGCCCTGAACAGCAGTCATTAAGAAGGTATGATGTGCTTGTCGGAATGAAGTTCACGTAAATGGTGAGAGAAAGCACATTGTTAATTTGCATTTTACTTTAAAACTCACAGTGTATTCTAGAAACCCATGACCCTATTATCAAAGGCTAGAAGAAGATAATGAGATTCTAAATAGGGCTCTGAATAAATGAAGGTTTTCTCTCAATTATGAATGGATACATACTTACATTTATAGAGGTGTTCGCATGTCACTTTTCTGAGGTCTTTGTCAAATATTTCATTTTGTCAGATGAAGGTCAAGGGGACATTTTCACAATTACAAGATCACTGTGAAAAATGTACCTGGTAAAAATAAATCCAATCTCTAAGCAAACAGATTCAGGCAACTAGAGGGGGCAACTTTGAAACATTTGACATTTTCACCCTCTTGGAAACGTAGAACCTTTACTTCATCCTTACTTTTCCAGCCAAATCCTCAAAAAATGGGTTAAGTTAATCCAAGGATTAATAGGAATCCAAGAAATTGTTAGGCAAAAGAAAGAAAATACAGCTGGAGCTGTAAAAAATTATGCCAGTTTCTGCATTTAAACACAGATACAAACGTAATCGATTTTTCTGGAACATTCTTCTCCTTGTTTTTTGTTTTTTCTTTTATTCCTTAGATTTCACAACTTGATTTTAATGCAAAAAAGTAACTATTTCAGGAAACCAAACATGAAAGCATTTCAATGGTAACAAAATTCCTGATACAAAGCTTAGAAGATATTCCAAAAGCTTTCCCCAAATCTGAGCAATAAAGGATAAACTAAAACAATATGCTTTGTTAGTTTAATTACAGTAATTAATACTGTAAGATGCACTGTTTACAGGAAAAATGTTTCAAGTGATTCAGGCTATGAGCTTAACTCTTCTGGCAAAACCCAGTGTCTCACACTTTGCAAAATGCCAATTACCTTATCAACAATGCTTTTGTCCAAATATGCAGGAAACAAAAAATTTGGGTATTAAGCAGGCGTATCATTCTGTCCCGATAGTAAATAGCATGCTCTCGCAAAGCACAAGACCTCTTTCCTCTTTTGTCATGGCATAAATAATATTATTGGCAGTGCTTCATTATTTCTTCAATCTACATTGGGTTTTCCCTAGGGCATGGCAGCTGAGACATGCTTGATTTTCTTTACGTGTCCTGTTACTTGTCAACAAGCTAATGCAATTAGGACTTTTCTTTCCTGGTGGTCTGTGTGTGCACCCTGTGTGATTGGTTTTATTTAAAGATGGACTAGATTCAATATTCTTCCTGGTGCAGAGTTCCAGAAACCGCAGGTGCGACTCATAAGAGCCCAGTCACAATTAGTTTGGCATATTTAGTGTTTCTTTGAACCAGCTTTCCAGTAGAATTCTTGTGTTATTTCACAAATAGTTGCAAATGGAAATTGGCTGTTACATTAAAATAGAAATTCATAAGCCTCTTACAAAGTATCCCTGTTAAGAATAAGGGTTGTGCTGAAAAATCCAACTATTCAGATTATACACAGTAGACATCTTTCCACCTGAATGCCTTTCTCCTTTTTTTGATCACATAAGACAAACACCAAAGCTTCTCCTGAGTTAGAAACAAGGCTAACCACTTTAAATCCACCAATTTGAAGAGAGAAAGAACAAGTCGTTCATTTCCCATCCATTTTTATTTAAAACTGTAACATTCATATCTCTGATGAAATATGCAGTTTTGTTTCTTTGGCAGTTACAAAGCCCTTTTGTGCTGTTATCTTATTCTTTATATTCCTGTATCTTTCTTTTTGAAAGCTAACAAATGACAGATTTTTAAACTGTCTAAACTCTTTTAGAACTCCTACACTTTTAAGAACTTTAGTCACTTAAAGCTGCAAAAATTGGGAACTGTGATAGAGATGTTAAGTATACTTTTACAATTTGAATTTCTGATTTTCAATAAAAATCCCATTTTGGCATCAAAATGGGTTTGGCTGAATATGGTTTATTGCAGTCAGAAGTCTATTTCAGTAGGTTCTCTAGCTTTAGGTGAAATTGCTTAATTACATTTTTAATTTATAGATATTAAAACAAAATCAAACCCCAAACCAGACCTCAGTTGTTCACACAAATTTTTGGAATTCCACACTAATTCTTGGAATTCAAAACCAGATTTTTAGATAGTCATTATTGGACGTGCATTTAATTTCTTTGTGTTATAGTTGAACAACACCATTTGTGAGCCCCTTTTTGTGAATACCATCTGCAATATATTCAATGAAAATTTTCCTTTTGACTTCCATAGGATCAAACTTAAGCTGTAAAGGAGCTTATAGCACAGTGGTTTAGTTTGCAGCAGTATGTGATCTCCATTACCCACTGAAAGTCAAACCCCCCCCCCCCCCCCCCCATTATGTGATATCTGAGGAAAACCTTTTTTAAATCCTCAAAGTGTCATATTTTTACCATGGATATTCATGCTGTTATTCATGTTCTGTCAGATAAATACTTGCCTTCACAGTATTTTTGCCACACACTCTGATGACACCATCTGGGACAAGACTTTTCCCAGGGATGGCTTAAGCAGTTAGAGGCAAAAAGTGGGCACAGGAGAAGATGAACAGGGAAGTGAAGTGATTTGTTTGTGGTCACAGGGTGTGTGACTTGAATATGTGACGTGTAGATCTAGGAAGGGAGGACCATTTTGGAGGACAGGGCCTCCATTCATATCATCTGTGTTGCTCAAAAGGAATAGAAGAGAGAAAAAGTACCTCTTAAAAGCTGATTGGGTAAAGTACATAGCTTTGAGGACGCTACCAGTAAAGGCATCTGCACCAGTTAATGAACATAGATGGAGGGAAAGAAGCTATAAAAGGAAAAGAGAAGTGCCTGGTGTAAAAAGCTGACCACAGCACATGCAGCAAGAAGTTAAGTTTAGGCAAAACTGAGCTAGACATACATAACGGCTCCCAATAAATGTGACAATCTCACAACCAATAAAACAGCAGAACCAATCTCATCTCACCATAAGAGAAAACCGCATCTGTGAAGCAAATCGTCATTATTTTTCAGCAAGGCACCAATGCAATATTCTGTAACATTAATTTCTAAAAAATTAGATTTTTAAAAATAATTCTACATGTGTGAGAAAAGCTTTTCACATTTGAATTATTCACTGACTGCAGAACTTCTGGGTTGTTTTTTTTTTCATTTGGAAAATATCTTCCTTAAATATTTAGAAAAAATATCTATAAACAGCATGCAGTTTTAATTACAATTTATACGCTTGCATTTTAATTGCCTTTTAAACTAATTTAGCTTGTTCTTAAAGTTAATTAAACTCGTTGGGGGGAAAATGTTCCTTAATTCAGTTGTGAAAATGGAACAGATGTGGTGATGTATTTGTGATTGTGTCTATCAGTCTGAACTGAAGAATCCTTTTTATCTTGAAGTCTTTAATAGACCTTTAAAACCATATGAGCAAGGTGCCCTCTGCATTTCTTATGTGCTTTAAACATTAAAACCATACAAGCACAGCACACGCTTTTTTAATTAGTTTGCTCCTTCTAAAATACACTGAAGCTGAATATAGAGGAGGATGCACCAATGGCTGTATTCTTACAACTTCAGGACTGGGGACTTTTTACTCTGAGCTTACAAGTATTTAAGTAATTCAAATTCAAAAGCACTGCTTGATTTGAGCAATTCTAACTTTCGCAAAGAGCTCCTGGGAGGCCTTTGAGCATTTAGGCAGTGAGTAGAGGGAAAGCACATTCTTAGAAAGAAAAACCTCAGAAGTACATATCAGTTGAATTAGAGGTCACTGTGGCACCTGCAGTTCAACCCTTGCTGTGGCTTTGAAGTGGCCAACCTGATGCTTGCAGCAGTTCTGCTGTTGCAGAGCCCATTGTGGGCTGGCTGCAATGTCCACAAAGTCCAGAGCTCTGAGCAGTTAGTCCATGTTGAACTTGATATTAAGCTATTAATTTGTTTACAGCTGGTTCGGGTACCTCTACTCCAGGCATAATTACAACTGCCACCCCTGGAAATGAAATTCTTTGTTTAGAAAATGGTAAGGGAATAATTAAATTCCCAAATACCAGGTTTCTCAAGTAAAAGTTCCTTCAAGCCATCAGGTGACAAGCTTCTGTGGTAGTAGGCTGCACATAGTGGTAGACACTAGCGAAGAAACTCACAGCCCATTATCCTCAAAGTGACCTAGTCATATTCCTTTCTTGAAGGAATTTATCTGATAAAAATATCAGACCAGTAATGAGTGGCTGTCCCTCAGGGATGGGTGTTGGGACCGGTCTTGTTCAACATCTTTGTGGGTGACATGGACAGTGGGATTGAGCGCGCCCTCAGCGAGTTTGCCAATGACACCAAGCTGTGTGGTTCAGTTGATACGCTGGAGGGAAGGGATGGCCATCCAGAGGGACCTTGACATGATTGTGAGGTGGGCTGATGCCAACCTGATGAAGTTTAACCATGACAAGTGCAAGGTTGGAGCAATCCCAGGCACAGCTCCAGGTTGGGCAGAGAAGAGATTCAGAGCAGCCCTTGGAGAAGGACTTGGGGGTGTTGGTTGATGAGAAACTTAATATGAGCTGGCAGTGTGTGCTTGCAGCCCAGAAAGCCAACCGTCTCCTGGGCTGCATCCAAAGGAGCGTGACCAGCAGGTCGAGGGAGGTGATCCTGCCCCTCTACTCTGCTCTCCTGAGACCTCACTTGGAGTATTGTGTGCAGTTCTGGTGTCCTCAACATCAAAAGGACATGGAACTGTTGGAACAAGTCCAGAGGAGGCCATGAGGATGATCAGGGGACTGGAGCATCTCCTGTATGAAGACAGGCTGAGAAAGTTGGGGCTGCTCAGCCTGGAGAAGAGAAGGCTGCGTGGAGACCTCATAGCAGCCTTCCAGTATGTGAAGGGGGACTATAGGGATGATGGGGACTGGACTCTTCATTAGGGACTGTAGTGATAGGACAAGGGGTAACAGGGTTCAAACTTAAACAGGGGAAGTTTAGATTGGATATGGGGAAGAAATTCTTTCCTGTGAGTGTGGTGAGGCACTGGAATGGGTTGGCCATGGAAGCTGTGAATGCTGCATCGCTGGCAGTGCTCAAGGCCAGGTTGGACAGAGCCTTGGGTGACATGGTTTAGTGTGAGGTGTCCCTGCCCCTGGCAGTAGATGATCTTAAGGTCCTTTCCAACTCTACCTATTCTATGATTCTATGATAATCAATCTAAACCGAACACTAACTCTCCAGCCTGTCATGAAAATAGTCCAGTGAAGATATCTGGTTATAGTGATAGTATCTGATCCGTATTAAACAACTGGGGTATTGCAGACAAATGATCTTTTGACAGATAAAGAAGAGTAAAACCATAAAACGAATCCAAGCCTTAAAAAACGCCATGAAAATGATCAGAAGTGACTACTCCACAATGCTCGTTATAGCACATCTTGAATGGTGTTTAACCAACATAAGCAAACAAAAAGGGATTTATCGGGAGGGCTGAGGGAGAACAATAGACAGTGTTTCAGTTGCTTCAGAATGGAGTACCAGATACCTAGAAATTCCAAAAGAAACAAAGAATAAAGAAAAACACCAAACCGCTTTCATACTCACTGTATCCAACTTCTGTGGGTCAGTGATTCAGAGGTCGCTGACATAGCCTTACAAGTTATAAAAAGAAAGCCTCAGTTAGCCTATGGTTCTGTTATTGCAGCAGAAACAAGCTCGCTGCTGGTTTGTTAACTTGTTTTGATTCTGCTCTACTCTTGTTTCATTGACATACACAAGGCTGACATCCAGAGACACTCTTCTTGGGCAGTCATGTGTATCAGGCCCCGTACGCTCACTGTCAGCTTGATAGGACTACTAAATGACTGTGTGCTGATCCAGAAGCAACTATTCCTCACACTGTGCAACTTGTTGGAGCTTTTATGCATACTATATAGTGTGTGACAGCTACTTTTGTGCATGTGTAGCTACTCATTATATACACATTTAAATTCCTTTGCTGTAGTGCCTGCATGTATTTCACTTACAGATAAACTTTATAATTCTTTTTTCTCCTTTTGTCATGAGTCTTTATTTTTCATGCTCTTTGGATTTGAAAGGATTTTTTTTACAAGCTTTTTCTTTTCTGACCATTCATGTTGGCAAAAACTATTTCATTATCTGTTGCAGCATATAAACCTCATGGAATGAATCCATTCTTTCACACCCAAACGCAAATTGAAGTCACCTCAGCGACTTCCATAAAACGTGGTTGAGCTTGTAATTTTAGAATATTATTGAGCACAGATATGTGTGTGTGTCCTGTTGGAGGACATGCATTCCACAGTTAATATTCTTTTTTACCTCATTGTTCTCTCATTAGTCTTTCTTCTCCAGTGCTGTAACCCTGACCCCACAAAAATTCACAGTGCAAACCATGATGCTCTCTTGGAATCAGATAAACAGCTGGGAGGTTCATATGGGATCCACCTGACCTAAAAAGACTTCTGGAAACAGGGACCACTTACTTCCTTGGCTGACAAAGCACTCTCAGGTGTTGTGGATCACATCATTATGCACATGGACAATAACTTGCAATTTCAAATTCTTACCTGTTGTAAAGATTTCTGTGGGTGTTTAGACACATCATAAACATTTCCCACTGGTTTAGCCCACTTTGTTTCATGGTGGCTCTGTGTGGGACTTTGAAAAATGATAGCCTAATGTCAGAACATGAATTTGCTTTGTGTTGTGTCTGCTTGGCAACTGTGGTCTCTATGAATTACTGATAAACCCTTCCCCATATGTCTTCATCACAAACATGGGTGCTATTTAATTGTCAACCGTATCCTTCTAAAAATTAGGCAGTATTTTTAACAATCTAGGACCCTTTATAGTTGATAAGCACTTTAAAAGCTATTAATCTAATCTAATTTAAGCAAATTTTTGGGGATAGGAAATAATTTTCTTCTGCATCTAGAAGGATTTTCTACAGGTGCATTTGCAGTTCATAGGAATCCTAGTTTAAATACCTCATTTTCACATTTCAAACCAGTTTGCAAGCCTTTTTTATCCATTCCAGGTTTGGAGATCCACCACCTCACTGAAGACCAGCACTACAACGCAATCATTTCCTTGGGTCTCTAAAAAAATGTTACTTGTCTGGAATATACTAGTCCAAAGTGCCTTCATTTTGTTGTCATTAAAGACTTATTTTGAATCTTCTGAGGTTTCATGCCACTGGCATCCACATTTACCCTTGGAAAAAAAGACTGTCTTAACCTTGTTAATACCCAAGTCCCAGAGCACAAGCTGTCATGACTATGCAAGCAGTGCAATAACCACAAGATCTCTGTAGAATTTTAGATTATTCCCTGTTTGCACATAGGTTAACTGCTGATATGAAAGAAGAGCAGAAAAAAATTATGCTGTACTGATTCCTAAAAAATCGCTGGCAAGAGTCAGCAAGCAATGTCACTCATTATTAAAAGCCAAGTAATATCATTTCCTTTTGCCATCTTTTAGTGGCTTCAGTGACGTTTTCATTCTCCCTTCTTTTCTACTGCTGGTCACACAAGTTGTGTGCTAAGTCAACAGTTCATGAAGTATAACGGTTAGACCATTGCAAAGGGCAAATTTAAGGAGAAGCAGCTTCAGCTACTTGCATCTATCTGAGCTATGCACTTCTGTTAATTTCTAACAAGTGAGGAGGAACTGATGTCTTTAGGAAGGCAGTTTATTTTCATCCTAACTTTCGTTCTGTAGCAAGTTATATAAACATGCTTCAAAGTGTGGGTTATGTGTGTGAATAGTTAAGCCTGGACATCTAGTTCAGTTGCAGGTATGAGACAGCTAAATTAGAGGAGATTAATTCACCTTAAATAACTTAGAAGCAAAACAGAAGCAGCACAAATCAAGTATTGTAAATCATTCAGAGAATAAACACCAGGGTTTGCTACATTTCGTCTTTGTTTGAATGGAGATAACCGAATGTCATTTGAACAGAAATACCTGAACTAGGATTTTCAACAAGCTCATATTGCATAATGTAACCCAAGTCACATAGGAAATGTCAATATGTTTTCTCTCTCCATTAACTTTAGAAGGCAATTAGAGGACTAGTTTACACTAGACAGATCTCTTTTTGAAAGCTAGAAGCAAAAGAGATTAATTCTACCCTATATGTTTGCTCTGTGAATTTATTTTTTCCAAAATCAGTCTTGTGCTGTCACCTGGTGTGTAGTCTGGCTAGATCTGTACCACTGATTGACACTTTTAAGAGTGCATGGACAAGCCAACATTCAAAAGGCCCAGGTTTCCCTGCAGATGCAAGTGACTATCACTAGAATAGCCTTGTTTCTACAAATTATCTTTGTCCCTACAGCTCAGCACAGAGCTATGGATCAGAGCCAGTTCAAAAATCTACAGAGAGAGCAATCTGTAGACACTAGCACAGAGCATTCTGTTCAACAGTATTGTTTCTCATCTCTAACTTTCCTTACAGTGAGCTGTGGATACTGCATTTTCACTTTTGCAACCAAAGTTTTTTATTGGTACCATGGTAGGAAGAAAGGATTTTTCTTTTGGAGGGGTACAATAAATATCTAAGCACGAAAGTTATCTTCTGCCTTTAGTCTGTTCTGCATAAACTATCTTCATTGGCACCACTCTCTCTATGTCTGATAGGATGCCGTCTACCAACACCTATTAATCATGCTTAGTGTCTGCCTAAAGCACCTCAGAAGGTATTAGCAGCTTTCACTCAGCACGTGATCCAGAGTTTTGCAGGTAGCCATCACAGATCATACATTATGGACAGCAAGCATGGTTGCTCACAATGGTGCATTGGTCTACTGTTAATCAGCCTTGAATATCTTTCATATGTAATTCCTGAAACTACAACTAATTTTGTCTTTCCTAAATGGCTTATAGGTAGTCTTGGTTAGTAACGATATTCCAGTAGATCAGTAATGGAATAGTCATATCCCGTATTCTAAATACATTGTTGTTCATCAGTTTCATAGAAGAAAGCCACTCACTTGTATTTTTGCCATAATGGATAGAAATATTTGCCAGAAGATGTTGTAAAGCTCATAGAGAGGATTTAGATACAGAATACTGCTAGGATATTTTGAGTTATGCTGGAGGTCAGCTGTAATGTACCAGTTACAATCCCGAATGAACCCAATTAACAAGAAAAAATTATCTTAATTCAATAGGGGAGACTGCATAAAGGCAAGAGAATAAAAACCTTGGTTTAGTAGCAAAGAACTGAAATCAACCCACTTCCACCTAACACAAACTTAGTTTTGTTTCTGAACAGCCTGTTCATTTTAAGAAGCTAGTTCCAATGTTCCCAAGCTGAATCAGACCACTTGTGATTTCTACTGAATCCAGACAAAAGCAATTTTTTAGAACTTATCATCACAATATTGATTCTGTCATGTTTTTTATGATACAAGATTGATGTGGATGTTGGAAACTGCTAAAGGGAGTTCAAGATTATGTTATGTTCCAAAGAATGGTTTATAATATATAGCAGAAACTAACATTTTATATTGCAGTGAATTTAAAAACTTATCTCATCTTATAAAGAGAGAAGTGATCAATATGTATGTGTGTTTAGTCAGAAACAGCTCCTTTGATTAATTTAAAGGAAGACAGAATAAAGAACATGGCAAAGACATCAGGAAAACATACCAAAAATGTTGAATGAAATGAATTAGAGGAAATTTAGAATGTGAATGATGAGCAGATGAAGATATTATAGCAGTTCATACATTCTCTGCTACTAAACGCAGGTGAATGTCAAACAATTCTGTAGAAGCATTAACTCTGAATGACATGCTTTTGCACTTTTTAGGTATATCAATTTGCTTAAAAGACCTAAATATTGTTTTCAAGCATTATTAATTTCTTCCAACTTCATCTGCAATAATTGTAGCTATAAATGTCACCACACCACTTAAACAGAATCTTTCAGGGGCTGTTGCACACACACTTTTGATACTGTCTTTTTAATTATCATATTACATACGCTTTGGAAAAAATCATATATCATTAAGATGCAGCTACCTTCTTTAATAGTTCCACTGTATTAAAGTAAGACTATCCCATACCATCTTTAACTTCCTACCACCAAAAGAAAACAAATAAGTGAAAAAGAGGTCAAAGTTGATATTGTGACCAGCAAAGGTAATAGACTCTCTGCAAGTCTAGGCTTTTTGTTAGATAACAACTAGTACAAATCTTAGATGTATGAATATGCTTCCTTCCATGGAAATACAAGTAAAATTAAATTCTTTATCTGGTGCATTTGAAAAACAGTATTTCTAACAGTGTTTAGCAATTTTCTCCCTAAGTTTCTCCCTAGTCCCATAAGTACTAAGATGTCTGAGAAATTGGCTTCTCAGCCTACAGGCCCTGTCCTTCCCCAAACCCTTTGTGTTTGTTTCGTGGGTAATAGTGGAGATTATTCTTTTTTCTTATAGGCATTCTTATCTTTAAAGTAAATATTGCAAATACTTAGCTCCATATTCATCCTGTATATTTTTCAACACTTAGCTAAGGCTCCAAGAGTGCAATCCGATTGCTTATGGTTGATAGAGAAAGATGACCTCTTGAGGAGAGATGCTCATGGTTCAGTGATCTGCCCACGGGAACAACCTGAACTGACTACACTCAAAATTGAGCATTTCATTTAAATTTAAAATTAGAAGAGGAAAGGCTAGGCCTTAGTGTGCTAAATGCAATAAAGAAGTGACACCTAGGGAAGTTAGGGTATGAAGTTCAAGACAATCAGCTTCCATTCCCAGTTATTTTGCTGGCCAATCATATCTCCTCCTAATCTGGAAAATGAGGTCCTCTATCCTAAAACTCTTTTAAATTTATTTAAATAATAAAAAAATGAAACCATACATGTGAAGAGAACATTATTAGCGTATATGTTATTTTTATCTTAAAATGTGGTGCTATCTTAACAAGGAATTTTCTCAGTTTTAAACAGAAATGCATGGTACATTAAAGGCATAAAATGTTCTTTCAGAAAGTTTACAAGGATTACATCAAGGCAATAAATGATGAACACAAAACATCGTGCAAAAGTTCCCAGTCATTGTCTGCCTCAAAGATCAAATCTTTCTTGCTAGAAAAATAATGAATCAGAACGGTTTCTTGTCCACACACCCTCTCAGAAGACTGAGTACATGTGGTGCCTTTAAACTGTACAATGCTGATCGAGTGACAGATCTTGAAAGCCCATCTGCCCTAGTATTTCAGCTGCTGACACTTTTGTTTTGTGGGAGTCTATTCACAGATTTTTGTTTGCTGATGCTTTTCATCATAAATGTTTAAAAGTGTAAGTGCATAATCGTTTTCTGTTAAAAAAGACTGATTGAAATCTAACTGAAGTCAATGGGAACTTTTCTTCCTCTGACATCAATAGGCTTTGGATCAGATCCATACAATGCAATTTAGTACAGCAGTTAAACATGTGCTAAAGTTCCATGGACTAGAGAGAGGCTTTAGAAATACTCTCGATAAATGCCCTCAATATCAAGCTGTTGTGGGAAGAGAGCATTTGTTTGATGGTTTTGGAGGGGGGGGGAAGGCAAGCAGTAGAGGGGAATAGAAGTGGATTCAAGATCATAAGATTTTAAATTAAAAACTATTGAGTTTCTTAAAGTGCCCACTAAAACTGAGATGTTCACAGGCATAAGTGGGACAGTAGGAAAGTTTCTAAACTGCCGAATCCTCTTATTTTGGACAAGACCTGCTTCTCTTAAGTAAACACACACTGGGGTGTCCTGGAATTGATGTTTCGTTCTGCGCCCATATAACATGCCCAGGGATGTTACAGGTGCATAATACAAAGTGTCAGCCTTAGTATATCTTTGGAACTGGGCCTTGCAGAGTAAGTGAGCTAGAATACCAGGAGTTCAAGGCTTTCATGTATAATGCAACCCTTCATCTCTGAGCAGTCATGTAAGACTTTGAAAATAAATAAAAATTCCCTAAGTACATTAAAAGTCATCTCATGCCATTAGATTTCACAGGTGCTATCCTTAAAACCTCTTTTTGTTTGCAGCCAGCACTTGCCTGGTCACATAAGTCAGCGTTTTTGGAGCAAAATCAGGAAATGTGCATGAATAATAATTACACAATAGATGTTGGGTCTAATTCCTCAGACCCTCAAGAAGCGCAGTTACAATGTCAAACAAGGGGAACTGGATACAGCCAGTCCCTGGATGGAGTTGGATACCCATTCTGACTACCCAACACATGAGAAGCAGGTTCTCAGAAAGGTCTCCCAATAGGAAACACTGATGTTAAGTCATGTGTTTCTACTGCATCACTTCAGGCAGCTGAAGAGATCAACCTCCCCTGCAACATCTACATACCGCATATCCATCTCCTCATCTTTCTATGATATTCCACTGGTCACTTCACTTATTTACTTCAAGAATTTCAGTTCTCTGGGCTTTGGGTCTTGCTCTTTCACTGCTTGGGTTTATAAAGTTGAGTGATTTCGTTTTTACCAAAGGGCATGTGCACAGAAAAATTGCTGCTGTTTAGGGATCATAGATGTGACCGCACAAGGCAACTGTACAGAAAAGTAAAACGGTGAAATACATGGCAAAGAGTGGCTGTTTTGAAGTGATTAATAAACTGGTGTCTATGAAAGGTAAAATTCAGTTCTGCCTCCTTTCCTTTGTATTTTAATTAAAGAATTCTCAACCTGTCCCTGGAAATCCCAAGCAGGAAAAAAATCAACATTTTCTACAGACAACTTTAAAGTAGAATGGGGGGGAAAAAAAAGCACTAAACTTTAATGAACTCTTAAAAAAAAGGAAGATTAAAAAATGTGTGATCAATAGCAAAATGGATCTTCTGTGACTCTCATGTCTCTTCTGCCTTTAAGACAAAGGCACGTTAACAAGCACAGAAGCACAGGCAAAAATACTGAGGGCTATATTTGCCTTCCTCTTACATCATGGAAAACAAATGCAAAGGATCTGACTCCGAATAAGTTCTTCTAGGTAAAACCTGAAAAAGGAACTTTAATAAATACTTCTACCACAGTTACAGTCCCTCCTTTCTATTCTCTTTTGGGTTGTTTCTTTCCCTCCAATTCATCACATCTTAAATGTGCGAGGAGACAATCCAGACGCAGTAAGAAAAGGCAGTTCTCAGGAAAGGTTGAGTCACTGGAAGTTCAAAAAACTGATTCCTAGTAAAGGGGAAAAAATGTCTTTTGACAGTTTATTAGTTCCAAGAAAAGGAATCGAGGGTGGCCAACTGTTTCTGTTCTGTTAAAATATTTATAAGTGAATGCTCTGGAGAGATGTGCTCATTTAATGACTTTTGGGAGATTATTCCTGAAGGTGCCTATGGCCAATGATCTTTTCTGCTTTGTCACAGTTTAATTCCAGCCAGCAATTCAACCTCACGCAGCTGCTTGCTCACTGCCCCCCTCACCTCTTCCCCAGTAGGATGGGGGAAAGGATCAGATGAGTAAAAGTGAAAAAACTCATAGGCTGAGATAAAGACCCACAGATAGAACAAAAGCTGTGCATGAAAGCAAAGGAAACGAAGGAATTCATTCACCACTTCCCAAGGGCAGGCAGGTGCTCAGCCATCTCCAGGACAGTAGAGCTCTATCACACATAACAGTTACTTGGGAAGACAAACACCATTTCTCTGAACATCCTCCCCCCCCCCCCCCCCCCCCCCGTCCTCCTTCTCTCCCCACATTTGTATGCTGAGCGTGACAAATATAGTATGGAGTATCCTTGGGGTCAGCTGTCCCAGCTGTGTTCCTTCCCAATACCTTGTGCACCCCCAGTCTGCTCATTGGTGTGGTGAGGAGCAGAAAAGGCCTTGACTCTGTGCAAGCACTGATCAGCAGTAATGAAGACATCCCTGTGTCATCAGCACTATTTACAGCACAGAGCTAAAACACAGCCCCATACCAGCTACTATAGAGAAAATTAACTCTATCCCAGTCAAAACCAGTACGACCCCTACCTACCAACAGATCATACCTACCTGTAGATCTGATGAATCACTGGGAATGTCACCTTTGCCTTCAATTGTCCTCAATCTCTAATGGTCCAAATACAGAGTGGGGCCTTTGGGATTTTTCACCAGCTTTATCACAGGCTTTGGAAACCTGCTTTCTCCCAGACCTTTCCAAAAAGAATGCACATTGTGCAGTTTGAACAAAAATAGAGAATGTTTATTTCAGACCTTGATGGACGCAATTGATGAGAAGGAAAATGCAAGTGTAAACTGTTTATACAGAGGACCACACAGCATTCTGACATAGCTTTATTCTTCTTCAGAAATAATAAATATTCATTAACCATTAGTGAAATGCCTCCACAATCTAGTGGGACTTTTTTTTTTTTTCTTGCAAAGCTACAATAAAAGGGACTCAGAATGTAATTTAGCTTATTAATATTCTTTATTTGTGTTACAGTAGTAATCAAGGCCCAGTAATCACTCCCACCCTCATTGTGCTCTGACAAATGACCTTTATTTGCCTGTCACTGCACAATATATCTGTAGCTGAGAGCAGCAGATGACCTGCTACAAGCTTCAGAATAAGTACATGTGGGAGCTAATGCAAACTCATCCTTTCTGTGGTAACAGTGCACATCGCTGATGATGGGAATGGAAGACAGCACAACTTAATGCTATAGAAACTATTTTAGGTCCCCTGTCAATTCCTCTTTTCCTTTTACTCTGCACTGGGATGAGAACCACATTTTTGCAGGAGATTTTTCCTTAATACAAGTGTGTCTATCCTGAAAGCAGAGGAGGTCAGATTCATGGATATTTACTTTGCTGAAGAGTTTTTGCTCTCAAGTTACTGTAAATTAAGCCAAGCAATGACTTAACCTGTGCTCCCCAGAGCTTCGGCCACTGCCTGAATTTCTTAGTCATTATTTTAGCTTTTAACTCCTTCACTTCCACTCTTTCTTTTCTCATTGCTTCTCCCCCATATCCTCCTCAACAACAAAAAATTCTACGGAGATTAATTAAATTATTTCTATGCTTTTTCTAGTTCTTGTTAGTGCTGAGAAACTGAGTGGAGATCTAGGGAAGTACACAAGCTGGTGGCTGAGGCAGAAAACCAGGTTTCAAGAGGCTAGACCTACTTCCTGGCTAAATTGGAAATCTTTTAAGTGGCACTGTTCATTAGTTGTTCTCCGTCCTTTTCCTCTCTCTGTAAAATGAAAACAAGGATGCTTCTTGCCTCCCAAAAGTTTTTTTTACTGATTTTTCAGGAGATTTGTTAAGTTTACACTTGTGGACATTTTGTTATCTCCCATGGAATTAATATAGGCAAGCTAAAGTCCCCAGTGAAGGAAACAAAGTGACTGGGGAAAATAATAGTCATCATGTGAGTGTGCTTATTTAACCTGGGGATGCTTTGGGAATCTACTATAGTAAAATTTCATTGAGATTGACTATGGTGCTCAGCATTGGATAATTCTGATTTTGCTGATTTGCAGGAAAGCTCCACACAAGCGGAACATCCTAAGACTGGTTCCAGAAAACAAACAAACAGACCCAAACAAACAAATAAAAAGGGATTGGGCTTCCCAAACATGGAGGTTTGATGCAATCTAAATGCCTTAAAGCGATCGCATTCAGTCTCTAACTGCCATTCCCTAAGTACCCTGTGCAGTTCAGCTCACCTAGATCTAGACACACAGCGGCAGGTCAGCTGAATATTTATCTTTCTAGGCTGTCATATTGGCTTGATCTGCTCAAACAGTGATGCAAGCAGGACACGCCTTGTCAACATTTAGATAACAACACATAGACACATTGGAATTTCTTAGCCTGGAGATGAATCTCACCCCAAATATTTCAATAGCTGAATTTTAAGAGCGTAGGACTTAAAAGTGGTTCTTATAAAAGAGAAGAGATTGCCAGCAAGTTTCGTTCTGCTCCAGCATTTCCTGTCCCTCACAGTGACCCAAACTGAACTCTTGAGTTTATAATGGCATCTGAAGCCAGGTGAGTTTCCAATAGCTCTAGGCTTTCAAACGTCATGCTGCTCCACTAATTGCTTAAGCAGCTGTACTTTTATATCTTCTATCCTTTTTGAAAAGGTAATCAGTTTAAACTTGTTTTTTTATACAAAGAAACTAAGAAAACAATGAACTTTGTTTTCAGAGAGGAGCAGACAGGTGCAGGAACAACAGACAATAGCCAATGAAGAAAGAAATCTCTACCATACTAGAATGATAAACAGAAGCAGCAACAGAAACAAAAAGACCACTGATCCTGGCATAGGGAGCAAGGTTATTATATCCCATTGAATTATTCATTGTTACTCTCCTTGAGTTATTTGGGAGATTCCATGAAGGTTAAGTAAGAATAACAGAAAAAATAAAAAATAGTATTGAATTGATATGGACAATTTGATGGCAGAAAGTCATTAAACTTTGCTTTGATAAACAGTATTTATTGTCTATGGAATGAGTCCTCAGACTTCAGCACTGAAGACGAAGGTTGTGGAAGGTAGGAGTGGACTCAGAGAGAAGCTTGGACACTCAGGCCCCTGCATCATCTCACAGCTGTTATTGTTTAATGTCACATCCAATATCACCACTGATTCCAGAAGCTTTCCTGCAGCCTGTTTCCCATGTAACAAAGCAAAACAATTGACCCACAATTGCAAAATCTTCTTTAAATTTTGGTTAAAACTCTCTTCTATTAAGCTCCATATATCTTTTGTTGTTGTCTATTTTCAGTATTTTAGCCAGTAAGCAATCCCAGTATATTCCTTATAAATATATATGGCTTTGGATGTAGGGGTCATTTTTGGCTGGGAGGGATGTTTTATGGTTTTAGGTGTTTAATTCTTTTTACATTTTATTGTCTTGACTCATTACGATCTGTAAGAGACAATGAACAGTGTGAGTTCAAGAGTCAGGATCTGTACATATTGCACTTGGACAGTAAAGTACCCATGGCTGCAAATTGACTAGATTAAGGTCTCAATTTCCATTTTAACAGAGAACATGGAATATTTATTTGTGGAAATACCCTCTGGCTTATCAAAAAGAAGGTTAACAGGTGGCTTGATCTGAGAGTACCTAAAGAGCGACTAGAAGTGAACTCTTTAATCAAGTGGCCAGGAACAAGCCAAGATCCAACAGCTAGAAATTGAACACAAAATTAAATAGGAATTAAATGCAGACTTTTATTCTGAGAGTAATTAGCTGTTATTTGCTGTTGGTTAGTAGATTACAGTAAGAAGTGGTTGATGACAGGAACACAAGATGGTTGAGTTTGGGCCTCTGGAGATAATCTTGTCCAAATCCTCTGTCATCAACAGCAGGTTGCTCAAGGCTGTGTGCAGTTAAAATCTGAATATCTCCAAGGACAGGGACTTGTTACAGAGGTTACAGACCTCTCTGGGCAATCTGTTTAGTACTTGATCAGAGTAAAAATTATTTATCATACAATTAAATTGCATTTCCTTCATTTGTATTTGTGCCCTCTGCCTGTTGGCCTGTCACTGGGCATCACGGAGAAAGGTCCAGCTCTATCTTCTTTACTCCACATCAGGTAATTCTTTATATTCATAAGGACACCCATATGCCTCCCTTTCCAGGTTAAATAAATGAACCCTCTCGACCTGTTATTAAAGATAACAACAGGAAAGATTAAAGATAACAGAAAAGGATTCTGTAGTTACATTTCAAATAAAAGACAGACTAAGGACAACGTGGGTCCTCTCTGGAAGCTATGGGGAGAACTGGCTAACCTGGATTTAGAGAAGACTGAGGTTGTTAATGACTTCTTTGCCTCAGTCTTCACTTGCAAATGCTCTGACCACATCACCCAACTCCTGAAAGGCAGATGCAGGGACTGTGAGAATGAAGACCTTAGGCACACTGTAGGAGAGGATCTGGTTTGAGACCATCTTAGGAACCTGTCCTACACCCTGGTCGGAGCAATCCCAGGCACAGCTCCAGGTTGGGCAGAGAAGAGATTCAGAGCAGCCCTTGGAGAAGGACTTGGGGGTGTTGGTTGATGAGAAACTTAATATGAGCTGGCAGTGTGCTGCTTGCAGCCCAGAAAGCCAACCGTATCCTGGGCTGCATCAAAAGGCAGCGTGACCAGCAGGTCGAGGGGAGGTGATCCTGCCCCTCTACTCTGCTCTTGTGAGACCTCACTTGGAGCACCTGTGTGCAGTTCTGGTGTCCTCAACATCAAAAGGACATGGAACTGTTGGAACAAGTCCAGAGGAGGCCATGAGGATGATCAGGGAACTGGAGCACCTCCTGTATGAAGACAGCCTGAGAAAGCTTGGGGCTGCTCAGCCTGGAGAAGAGAAGGCTGCATGGAGACCTCATAGCAGCCTTCCAGTATCTGAAGGGGGACTATAGGGATGCTGGGGATGGACTCTTCATGAGGGACTGTAGTGATAGGACAAGGGGTAACGGGTTCAAACTTAAACAGGGGAAGTTTAGATTGGATATGGGGAAGAAATTCTTTCCTGTGAGGGTGGTGAGGCACTGGAATGGGTTGCCAAGGAAGTCGTGAATGCTGCATCGCTGGCAGTGCTTCAAGGCCAGGTTGGACAGAGCCTTGGGTGGCATGGTTTAGTGTGAGGTGTCCCTGCCCCTGGCAGGGTGTTCAGAAGTAGATGATCCTTAAGGTCCTTTCCAACCCTACCTATTCTATGATTCTATGATGCTATAACCTCTCCTCATCTCTGTCTCTTCAAATTTTCCCATAAAGAACAGAAGTCTTTCCACCAGTCTTCCGTTAGTGCTAGGATGTGCTCTAGTTCAGCTACAAGTTATCAAGCCTAATTGCATGGATTATAAAGTGATATTTATCATGTAGGCAGTCAGATAACTAGAATAACACATTTTTCCATTAAAATCTTTAGAATAACATCTTTGCCTTTCAAAAAGAACAAGGTTTCTTTCTACCTCAAAGATCTGAGATTTTTTCAGCCATTGGAATAGAATTATAAAACCTGAATAATTTTCTGGGGTTAAAGAAAACCAAACAAAAAAAAATATTTCCTGGATTGGATCTTTAATGACTGGTTGGGCTATGCTGTACTCAGTGTTCTTTTGGTCTAGAGTCACTTGAGAATCTTGTTATAGCACTTGTTTCCCTCCTGGAGACACTGGCATTTTGGATTTTGCGGGTCAGCAAAAAGGCAATGACATGTCAAGAAATCCTAGACAATTATAGCCTTTACCTCACATTAGTAATGTGGCTGCAGCAGGGTTGCACAGCTTGAGATGCTTTACCAAATGATTTTCAAAGTGTGGATTTTTTTTTGACATGACTTGTTTCTTTGCTTGAATAGGCAATCACCTTAGGATCTATCGCTTTTCTTGGCACAGGGTTAATGCTATTACATCTGATCTTCCCGGGGAATTTTTGTTTGGGTTTTTTATACCTTCCACTGGAAATCAAGATCTAGATTTAGTTTATCAGTATGTTTGCTGGATCTGTCCCCCCTCTCCCACTGTATTCCTCTGAAAACAGTCTGGGATTAATGCAAGAACTGAATTATAGTCAAAGAATGGGTTGGGTTGGAGGGGAGCATAAAGATTATCCAGTTCCAACCCCCCTGCCGATGGCCAGGAGAGATCACAGAGCTGATTACTTAAATCTACTTCAGGTAGATAAAAATTGGGGCGTTCGATGGGAAAAACTTCCAGAATGGTGTTTAACTCCAGAAGAGCCCCAGCTACTGTGGCGCAGTGAACTGGCAGCTCTCTGGGTGTGGGGCAGGTAGGCCACCATCATGAGAAAGGCCATACATGGATGGATCATGAGTCTTCCTCATCCAGGTAGTTCAGTGATTGTGGCCTATTGTTCAGCCTATTGGGGTTTACCTCTGCTTCCTATTGGAAAGTGAAGCCAAGTATAGGGTCTGGGCACTCCAGGACTGTCCTAAATGGGGACATAACCCAGATGGAAATGTTCAAGGAGCTGTGGAAGGAATTGGTTTGTTCTGACAGTCCTTATTGACTGATAGGAATTCACACATGCTCTCAGTCTCTACGTATGTATCATTCCCCAGCTGCTTCCAAGCTTGCACTGGTATGCAGCTTGTATTATTTCTCCCTTTGGCTTTGAGTTTTCTCAGCATTAAAGGAGTCTTGAGAGCCTTTGCCTTTGTACTGTTACAAATTAACACGTTGGGAAATGACTTAAACCACCCACCAGCTAAATAAAAACATAGACTGATCTAAGAAAGTCATTTATTGATCTTTCTTTTGTTAAAGTAGATTTCAGGGTGTAAAATACTAACTCAGCTAAATCAATACTAGCCAAGTTTGTCGTTAAGATTATGTGGTTATTTCTGAAGGGTGGAGTTTATTGTCAAGACGTCCCTCACAGGTATTGCCTTAAGTTAAGGCTACAGGGATATGAACTGGGCAAATGGAGAGTCTAGCTAACAAACAGTGATGTGTGGATCTTCCAGAAGCAGTTCATTAAAATCTCAATGACATATGAAGGCAATGTGAGGTATAGCACTGAAAGCTGAAATTGCTTCTAAGTACAGAGCAATTTTAAATCCCTTGCTAAGAGTATAGCTACAAATGCTGGTTTAATAATTTTTCCTTGTCTGAATCCTTAACTGATATATATCAGCATAGCTTTACTGAATTCAGTGGAGTCTCATTGGAAATCTGGCACTTTTTCTGATAGCAAGGAAATATCTCTAAACATATCTAAGCTATCAGCTAGTTACTAATTTATACAAGGTTTACATTTTAAAATGCTATTTTTTGGAATCTAAACAAAATCTCTTAGAAAATAATTTATAAAAACACTATTTTAGCTTTACTAAGGGCCTGCTAGGTATCACTTATGACTCATATACAGCTGCAAAACAGCCCATCTAGAGAGAGGGGAATCAGGAAGTTGCAGTGATTTTTTTTTCCCAGCAAATTATCCCACTTTACCTGGAAGAATTACGAGCAATCTAATCACCCTTTCTATTTTATTCCTTCTTACTCCATGATTTAAAAATTCTCTTCTTTTTCTGCTTTTTTTTTTTACCCCCCTCTTCTTCCCTGCAAGGAAAGTTTAATGAGGCATATTTGCTTGTTTCCATGGTATTTCAAAGAAGGATTACTAGCTGAAAGCGAAGAAGTATATGGAATAAAGCAGGAAACAAATGTCTGTTCTTCAGTAACAGATACAAACCATGCTTTCAGAATTAATTGTAGAGAAATATTTTTCTCTACTTGGAATAAGTGAAACCATGTCAGTCATTTCTGACTTTGATGTAAAGTCTGATGTTTTAGAGAAAAAAAAATATTGGTTACTCAGTATTTCTCTGTACTTTCTTCAGGATATACACATGTATGGCTCTAAAGAGCCATTGAAAACATCCTTTAAAATTGAAATATTTGCGTAACTGACAAACAGGATTCAGCTAGCGCTATTCATACAGCACAGTACTGTATTATGCACTGTTGATGAAATCTGAATTTAAGTCTGTGGATAACTGCTTGGTCAAAAAAGGCAAAAGCATCCTTTTGGACTTCTGAGGTAGGCCGAAGTCCATAATTAATTGTTCACCCAGTAATTCTCCATGTCTGGTATGACAACTTTTGTGCAGATGCAGACAGGGAAATGCAGTTATCATAAAATCCAAGCTTTGTTAAAATCAGAGTCAGAAGTTCATGAAGCTCAGGGGATCATGCATAGGGGTATGGTCAGAAAAAGATTATTCTTGATTATTATTATACTGTTAATTATTTGACTTCTTTTTAAAGTGCTTGAAAGTTCAGAGAAGGGACTAGGATCTCACCCTGCTGCCCTTGAAGGCAGTGCTAAAATACCTATTAATTTCAGCGGACCGGATTCAAAGACACCTAAAATACTAAATTAAATACAGACTGCACCAACAGAAATTGAAGCAAACTGCTACATTTATTGCAACATATAATGAAAAATATAGACAGGTGATGCATGAATAAAACATAGAGGTTCATCAAGAACCTGTGACCTTTATAACCATAAGCAAACCACTAAAGATTGGATCTGTCATTTAAAATGACGTACCTGAGGTAGGAGCCCCAGCTCTCTCTCTAGTCAACAGAAAAAGATCAGCAACTTCAGAGGACAATTTAATGCACCTAAGACTTGAGCCTGCCTCATGACCAGGAGTTTCATTTAAGTGCCTAAACCTAGATGGGGTGAGCCAGAAAGAGCAAATAGACAAAATAAATAGTGGTAGCAGTTGGGACAAAACTGCTGAGAGCTTTGCAAATCCTCTTGAAATCTAATGGGCCTGATTTCCTACTTTCAAATCAAGCTGGAGTTACAGTAGCATCTCCAGAGATTTGTTAATGCAACATGCTTTGTTAGCATTAAGCAAAAAGAAACCCCTATCTATTCAACAGAAGTTGGTGGGTTTTTTTTTTCATTGCAATCTTAGGACTAGTATTTTTCCAGAGCTCTGCTTTACTGCTTTGTTAAACCTCTTCAAATGTGCCTTTGAGCTACATGAACTCACCTTTGCTGGTGTTTTGTTTGGGTTTCAGTGGGGGATCTGGCTGTCTTTGTGCAGGTCTCAGCTCCAGCCAGTAATTACCCAACTACAATAAAACCTGTTAATTCTACTCTGTCTCTGCTGATCAACAAGATCTAATCCTCAATGATTTTAATAAAAATCATTGTGAATCAGCCAAGAAAGCGAGGATATGTCTGTGCTAATAAAAAGCCATAGGTCATAATATTGTCAACCTAAGTATCTGATTTTATGAAATACTGCTGTTTCAACATGAACAAATGAAAAACGGGGACTATCTGCTCAGCAGTTTAATGAAAGCATGCACACATTTCCTCTTACCTGTGTGTAACAAATAGTTACTTCATCTGACATTCTTTCACCCACTTCCACAAACCTATAAAAATAATACCTTTTTTCCCTAGGTAATCCTTTTCTCGTCTAGCAGACAAGAAGGAATTATTACCTTCATTTTATATAGGAAATTATTGCCCAGAAAAAATTAAATGGCTTTTTTCAGGTATAGAGAGTTGAGAACTAATTTTTCCTAAATTCCTCCCTACTGCTTCACAGCTCAGTTATAAATATTCTCTCTTGCAACTTGCAATTATTTGTAGCTTGGAGATCAGTGTGTCTGTGTGTTTGGCGAAAAGCAACACGAATGCAAGAGTTTCACTAAGGCAATACTCCCCTACGCCAGATCCTATTCACACAGGCAGTCACATCTTAGACAGCATGTTCTGGTTTTCTGCAGAATAAACAAATTCACAGCACCAGTGTTGGCCTCTTGGAGCATAACAGGAAATGCAGCTCTTCAGGCTATGAGGTTTAAATCAACTTCCATAATTAACCTAGAATTTAGGTACTTATGCATAAACAAACATCGTGAAATAAAAGACAAAGCAGATCATATGCCACTCTTGCATTTGCCATAATTTCTGAGTAACATTCCCTTATTTTTTTAAGGAAAAAAAAATCTCTATTCAACTAAAGTGTTAAAATATTATCCTATATATACTTCCAGCAAACAACTTCTCGGCATGGGTTAGGCTCTACTTCGTAAACTATTGTCATCCAGGAGACAACCTGTAGTTTTAAATGACTAGGCTGTCAGTTCTTTAGCTCTCTGCACTTGCTTTTTCTGCTTTAGTGAATAGTAACAATTACACGACAAGCAGCATGTTATTTCCAGCTGTGGTTTTTTTGACAGAAATCTTTGTGATACAAATATTGCAAACTTACATTCTTTTGCACGATTAATTTTTATGCAGATTTATAAAGCCTTAAGAAGCTTTTCATAAAATCCTACAGTCTTTTGACTCTGGAGCAAGACAGGAATAGTTTCAAAAGTATTTTTATTAAAATGGAATGTTTTAAATAGTGCAGATTTGGGAATTTTTTTGCTAGTTTTACTGGATTTTTGTTGAGATTTGCAAACAGTATACTTCATATCCTGAAAGGATGGTTGACAATGAGGAGGAGGTATAAAGTAATTCTGCCCCATAAAATGTTTGTGAATCATATTTTTTCTGTATTTACAAATGAACGTGTAACATTACACCTAGTAAATAAAGTTGGAACTATGACAATTGAGTAAGACCTCAATGTCATTCATGAAGGGTATTAGAAGGCATAGACCTTACCCTAGTTTGGCAGAAAGCATTCTTAAAATTGCCCTTAAGCAGTAAATTTTTGAAGGACAAGTAAGGATCTAAATCATTCATCAGTGTCAGATCTGAAATACATGTACTTGGATTTCTTTCCTCCCTGTTCTGCCTTCTCTCCCAGCTGGAACATGAGATGTACTTCAGGTGTCATTTTTTCCCAGCCCACTGACAAAGCTGCATCCTCCATGCAGTTCCTGTAAAAGCCTCCATCACTTAAGGGTGCCATTCCCAGAATCACAATCTATCCCCACTGTTTTCTGACATTCTAATTACCCTATCAAAATTTCAGTGATTTAAATAACTTAGGAACAAGGCTTCACTATGGGTTTTTGTGAGGTTTTGTATTTTGACAAAGGAGAAAGTGTGACTTGAGCACAGGATTGTATCACTAACCCAAAATGAACTTAAAGTCCCAAACTAGTTTTGCAGACTTGCACAATTTTTACTGTATCTGCCCAACTTTCTCTCATTATGCAGGCACGATTGCACGCATGAGAATTCATTCTCTTTTTTTCTTTTTGTTTTTCTATTAATATACTGTCTTTTCTTTCCAAAGTCTATTTTGAACAGTTCTGGTCTTCATATACATGACAAAGTCCGCAGCTCCAGTTTTTATGAAGTCCTTTTTGTTATGTTTTTCGTACAATACAATTAACAAACGTTACAACAGGCAACATGAACTTTGCATCAGGGTTAGGCTCCTTATTAATTTGTACCTTTATAGATATATTTTAACCGGTGAAGAGGACTCCCTGTACCTGTTGGGGCTGTTTGATTTCTACTAAAGAAATTAACTTAATCTTGTTCTTTTCCACATATGATTTTGCATCAACAGATTCCTGATATCTTTCTGTATTACCTACTGAAAGTGCACACTAATTAATGCTTTTATTTAAAATAAAGCATTTGTTATCCTGAGCACCTTAGTGGTGGTCTCCTAGCAGAGGTGTCAACTGGTGGTCAGCCAAGCCTTTTCAAATGATGACCCTTATGAGATGTTCTTTATCATTCAAGATGCTACATGTCTGTGGTTTTTCTTTATTTATTTATTAAATCTTTTCTTTTTTTTATGACTCAGTTTATGTAAAATGCCTTTGTCAATTTTCTCAATGTCTTTGTATTATTAAAATGATAGAAAAGTAACCTAAAAATCAACATAAAGCTAATTATAAAACCAAATTGTTGCACTCTGATAAATAAGCCAAAAATATGATGTTTTACTCTTTGGGTTTGGATTTTTATAGTCCAGGTTGTATGCAAGAAGTAAAAACAATTCCATGATGGCATCTCAATTAAAATGCAACGTTTTGGTCTAAAGTTAATATCACTTTCAATTGAAATGAATGTTCCAATAACACAATTTAGTTTAATTGATTTTTTTTTTCTGGGTTGGAACTGAACAATTCAAAACCTATTGTTTCTCTAAAAGTAATCTACAGTCTCAACTGCCACTGTGAATAAAGCTGAAGCAGCAATATATTTGCTACCTGGAATTTTCAGGTATGGACATTATTTTCCACCAACTATTTCTGCTTTGCCACCTCTTTCCTTTCTGGAGATACATGGGAAAAAAAACCCAAAGAACTGCAAGGAAATATCTTTTTAACAAGAAAACTTTTTTTTTTTTTAATTACAGAGGAAATATCTGTGAAAAAGGGGAAAAAGGAGAAGGGAAGGAATAAAGAAGAAAAAGAATAAAGAAGAGGAGGAATGGGAAAAGTACAAAAGGCTAAATACTGTATTCAGTATTTACTATATACTGAATACTGTAAACACTAAATACTGTACTCAAGAAGTGGAAATTGCTTCTAGGTTTCTTTAAGTAACTTATGGATTAAAACTAGGCAGTTATTTCCAATACTGCCAATACAATTTGATTATTACCTTTAACTGTTAGACAACTCCCTCAGTCCCTTGGCTGAGATGCAGGTTTTCAAGTGATGCCATTTTCCCTGCATGAGGCCAGGATCATGAACAGACCCAACTAAAATGGGGTTTTGAGACCCCATTTGGGAGTTGCATTGCAACCCACTACCACAATTTCTGTTATTGCATCAGCACTGTGGGAATAATTTAACACACATTAACAGACTTGCAAAGCAATCATTGAGTCACATCCCCAGTCAGAAGGTTTCTTTTGAAATGTCATTCAAACTGAAATAAGTATATCGGAAAAAAGGGTCGTTTCAGTGGAAACTGGAAAATTTAGCCATCATAGTCATTGTAGTAAATAATTTTTGTCTGATTAATTTCTCTGTCAATAGAAAAACAACTACTTCTAGTTTGACGTTAGCAGCATGACTGTTTCTCAGACATTAAAATTCTTCTGTGCAGCACTGCAGAAGCTTTCTGTTATTTGTGTAGGTTCAGACTTTTAGTCCATTATTATTCACAATATGCTATTCAAATTGCTACTTGAAGGTTGGTCTACTTATGGGGCTGGCCTCCTTAATAGCGTTTACTTTCTATTATTAATGTTTGTACCCCCACTTAAATAATGCTAGCAACACCCTAAAAATCCTTTTCCAAAGAACTTCCATTCCAAACCAGCAGAAAAAGTGAAAAAGGAGGCCCTTAGCCCAGATTAAAGCACAACTCACTGCTTTCATTTAGTTGAGATGCTGCATAAAGTCTTTTGGTGTCTGCACAGAGCTGGACACAATCACATCTCCTGTTTGTGAGGCTGGAAGTGTGAACCCTGTGGCTTGGTTTGATGTTGTGCAACAGAACCAGGGAGGACCCTAAGGAAACTTTTGGGTAGGGGAGGAGGGTTTCCTCTTTTCTCCACAGCTCAGATTTGTGCACTTGAGGAAATGCCTTGCTGAGAACGTGAAAGCTTAAAAAACTGCTTGCACCTATAGAAACTACTGAAGGCTCTGCCTGCCAAGGGATGTGGCAGATACCAGAAGGGAGGATATGTTTCCTTGCCAGCCCTCTCACTGTCTGTTAACTCTTCTCTCCCCCATTTGAAAAACCTCTGCTGCAGGAAGGCAAGGAAGCAAAGACCTGTTCTGGGTGATTTTCTGAACCCTTTGGTATGGTGCCGGTCTGTGATTCTCTTGCATTTATATCTCTATCAAAAGGACACAGAGAGCGTTAGACACTTCAAATCTTAATTAATGAAAATATCCTTATTGCACATAATGGAGCTTCTGGGTAATATTAAACAAATGGATCCATTTGGAGACAGAGCAGAGATCAAGAAACCAGATTAGACTGGAAAAACTGATCCATTAATTATCAGTTACTAAAATTAACTTTGTCACATATCAATGTGAAGCTTTTCCCTTACTATGCTGTTAGTGAAACTGATTTATAAGATCAATCATCCTTGAACACTTTTTGCTGTCATTTCTGGATAAATTTCCAGTTCACTCTCCTATACATTAGCGGAAGTTTCATTCCAGCAGATTGTTCAGTAAAACAGATGCTGTTTATCACTTTCCCTTCCTTTTCCAAGCTGCTGTTGGTTTCACAGTCAATGAGGAATATTAGTTTAAAAAGCAAAAAACCATCAAATAATTGTGACTTAGGGGACAGCAGAACTTTGCAGGAGTATATCCAAATGCATTTACTGGCTCATATTCCTGACTCTAACTACAGAGATCTATATTTATGCATGTTCCCTGTTTGCTTACTTAGAAATCTATAAATTATATCCATTATATGTCAGTCTAACAAATGCTTTAGCCAATATACCAAAGGAAAATTTGACCAGTAGGAATTTAATGGTGAGTAGGTATTGAAATACGCAGCACGGAATGCATTAACCATTTCTTTTTTTAATATTGACAACTGTTTAAAGCAACATACAGTATTACAACTGAAAGGAAAAAATCAGTATCTTCCTTTATAATCACACACTATTCACAAAGAAATGCAGAATTAGGAAACTGACAACACCAGTGGTTACCTCTGCAACTGTCTGCATAGTTTTGAGGTCTTCCACATTAGCAGATTCCTGAAATCAAGTACTAGCATGCACACCAAAAGACAGAAAGAGCAGTATTTTATCTCCTAAGATTACTACAAATGCAAGTCCATGCATCTGAACACATGAATCACTGCAGTGGCCAAGATATTGAATTAGCACATAAGAAACATCATATTCTTGTTAATTCCAGTGCAACAGGTTATGCCAGAAGACCCTGATAAAGAAAATTCCAAATACCGGTTAACTTTTGAGGGCTACAAATCAAAATCTTTCCCACTCTTGGACTGATGCCTGGTTGGAGTTAGTTACACTTAGAAATAGGCAATGGTAATCACTACTTTGGCTTGGGAAAATAGGTAGGATTTCATGACATATTGGCTAAATTATGTTAAGTTTTAAAGAGTGGTCAGCACTGAATGCAAACAAAATTAGTAATAGAGATAATTCAGAATGGTGGATTGCAACCTGATCTGAAAGTAATAAACCATGCCTATTCTACACACAGTAAAATGAAGGAACAGCTGTAATACAGAAAGTCAGCTACAGTTACTTAGACAATTAACCAATTGTTTAATTGTTAGATAATTGGATAGCAGCCGCAGAGAAAACTTAACTTTCTGGGTTTCAGCATAGTCTTGAACCACAACAGGAGTCTCTGGGCTGTTTTTCTACTAAGGAAGAAGTTGATGTTCCCTGTTCATGTATATTTTTAGCAAGATAATCCAAAGTAAAGCTAGAGCAGATATGCCTCTATGTGGTACAATCAGGCACTTCTTTTCCTGCCTATGCCTTAGATGGAGGTTAGCCAATTAAAACACCAGCTCCCACAGTTTAAAGCATAGGAAAATCCTAAATGAAAGGAGATTTTTAAGAGCTGGAAAATAGACATATGTAATATAGTGTTCAACTTCGCGAGTATATCTCACTGTTTTGAAAATGCAGTACAGCAAAATGCTCCATGTCATTATGCCAGACATAGGTATGGTTATGGATTTGCAAAAAAATGCCTCTGACAGCAAAATGGCTGCATCAAAGCCACCCACTCCCTCACCAACACTATGACTTGATTTAGCTACTTTAGTTAGCTGGGCATTTTGCAGAACAAGTAAATAGTTCTTGGCCCAAGGATCTTCCTGAATAATTTAATCGGTGTTGTAATGAGTGACAGCAAGTTGCAATAGTAGAGAAAGAAAGCAATGAACTTGGTCCTTAAAAGTATGGCTGTGATTATCCAGTCTGAGCTTACAGACTGAGCAGTGTGCAGTATGTGTACTCTTTTCGCTTTATAGAAGAGAAGGCAGAATTTTGAACAGTAGTTTTTTTTGTGCTTTTGCTACTGAAATTTTCAGAGCCATCTCAGTAAAAATCTGATACTTAACATGCACAATACGGAGAAATACCATATGACTATCAAATTTTCAAATATATCTTCTAAAATACTACCAGGAAGGAAACCATAGAAACATTGCTGAGTGTATAAAAGTCAAATGGAAATCCATAAATAACTACTAAGAAGAAAAAAAAATCTGAATTTTTTAAATTAAAAATAAAATTGCTTAAAAATTAATGTGTGATTTCTTTTTCCAAAGTAATAGCTGTATGCCATCTTTTTGGCGATTTTCCTTTACACGTCATCTTGTTAATGCAATGACTTTCCGTTCAAGATAATATACAATATCCATATCGAGCTGAAACATGTAGAGCTCAGGGGGAGCCTACATGGGGAAATGAGTGCTCAGTAAGTAAGGATATGAAGTTATACCAAATTAGCTACACTGCGCTGATAGTCAATGTGGACAGTGGCCTTTGCTGCATCTCCCTTTGCATACCTAAGGGAATTAAATTAGAAACTTGGTTATCTTAATTTCCGCATGTGCTGAATGGGTAGAAAGAAGCATATCCAGAAGGAGAGACAGATGTTAAATGGACTGTACCATGCTGTTGAGATGGTTTTATCTCCATCGCTTTCATAGGGAGAGACTAAACTGAGCTAACTTCAAAGAAACTTATGTTCCTTGAAAAGGGAATAAATGTTATGAGGAGGACTAAATTTTGCCAAAAGAACAGGATGCATCACACCTTCACATAGACATTTAGAAGTCAGATTTGATACAAACCTTGTGGTTCTGAGAACAATACTTTTTCATCACAGTCTTACCTGTTATTAAATTCCAGTGGTACTGGTGCTTGAGATCACAGCATATATTTTCCACATGTAATTTATACAGAACTTGTCTGAATTTGGCTTTTCTGGTGGCCTCTGTCACACATGAGCACTCAGTTTCCTGATACAGTAGTTGAACAGTGCCTGTTTCCTTGCATCCTTCCAAGTTCCCTCAGCCTTAGAATGGGCTTTATCTTTTTAACTTAATCACCTAAAAGCTAGACAGGCTGTCAAAGCTAGTCATGGAAGTGCCCTCTGTACTCAATGAGAGGGGCAGTCAGAATAAATCCTGGAATCACACGTTGATTTAGGCAGGGGGGATGTTGTTGTCCAAGCCCAGCCGTGACTCAGAACCATGCAGCTGCTCTCTCACTCCCCGCCTTCCTCCCCTCCATTTCTGGAGGGATGGGGAGGAAAATGGAAAGAATGTAACTCCCATGGGTTGAGATAGGAGCAGCCCAGTACCTAAGGTATAACACAAACCACTGCCACTAACACCCATAATAATAATGATAATGGAAATAACAAGGGAAGAGAATACAACTGCTCACCACCCACTGACCGATACCCAGCCCGACCCAGCAGTGATCTAGCCCTTACAGGTAACTGCCTCCAGTTTATACAGTGGGCATGACATGCTGTGGTATGGAATACCTCTTTGGTCAGTTTGGGTCAGGTGTCCTGTCTCTGCTTCCTCCCGGCTTCCCCTCCTCCCTGGCAGAGCATGAGGCTCAGAAAGTCCTTGGTCGAAGTAAACATTACTGAGCAGCAACTGAAAACATCGGTGTTATCAGCGTTGTTCCCAGGCTGAAATTCAAAAGCACAGCACTGCACCAGCTACTACGAAGGATAAAAAAAATGACTGCTACAAGGGACTTCTGTAGTTCATCTAATCCAATGCCCTGCATGATCGAGAGTTAATTTTGACAATATAAGGTTGCTGAGAGTATTTTCCAAATGAATTATGAAAATTCCAAGGATGGAGGTCCAATAAACCCATCAAACTTGTTCCACTGTATAGCCATTCTTACTGTGATTCCTTTTCCCCATATATAAAATAACTTCACTTATTTTTTTCACGTCATTTGCTCCTGTCCTTTAGCATGGAGAGTTGCTTTTGTTCCAAGGAACTCTGTGAAATATCAGCACTCACTTCTTGCTTTAGCAGAGTCAAGGTGATTTGCCAGTGAGCTGTGAAGATTTTCTTTCTCTCTTCTTCACTTGGGCTAACATGACTATTGTGGTTTGTCATGAGTGTCTAGATTGTGGTTAGATGTGGAAATACAGTAATAGATGCTTTCACGCAAAGATGGAAGGTTGTGACACCAGTGTCAAACCAACTATTTCAGCATTCCCCAGCGATGCATCAAAATGTCAAAATAGTGACAGAAGTTGAAAAGCATCTCTAACAGGGGAGAACCCTGAACACACCTTCCAAGGAAAGAAAAAGGCAAGGCACTTTCTGTTGTATTCTGAAACAGAGAGTGTCCTCTTAATGATACGACACTGGTTCTGGTAATGTCTAGTTTAGAAGGGCAATCAACTGGGCATGCAGCCATGGGTGAACTGCACATTTCTTTGTGGATAAATATCAGCAGATGCAAAATATCTGAGATAATTAATAATTATACAATTTAAGCAAAATGGAATAGGGTTATGGAAGTACCAAACATTCTGGCAGAACAAAATAGAATTAAGTATCTGGCAGAATGAAGTAGAATTGAGAATCAAGAACACTTGCTAATTTTTTAGTCTTCTTTTGGGGATCTAAAGTACCTGTAATTTTGCTGTACTTTGTTTATACTGTGGTAGCACAGTTATGGTCCAATGTGCCAGATGAAAAGCACATAATAATAATTAATCCTTGCACTACAGAATTTGCAATACAATTAGCCATGATGAGCGAAGAATGGAAGACTTGCTTTGGGGATATGTAGTCTTACTTGGGACTAAAAGATTTACCCCAAGTTACACTTAGAGTCATTAAGACACAAAGAATCAAATAATATGCTCAAGTTTGCAGAACTGATGCAGCAGTTCCAGGACCTGATCATACATTTCTCACTCCTATAATGTGCTTCAAACTGTGTCAGTTCCTATTTCTTCTTTTCATAACTAAGTGAAGGGCAAGAAGCTGGATTTCTTTTCTGCTAAATATTCAGATGGAAAAAAGAGGCTTGAAGTCCTGAGGTTCCTGCTTTCTAACTAGATGCTTCCCATCCACACTGCTGAGGTACCACTATGCATAGCTGCATGTAGTGGTTTAACCCCAGCCAGCAACTCAGCCCCACACAGCTACTCACAAACTACCCCTCGGAAGGATGGGGAAAGTATCAAAAAGTGAGAAATCTTATGTGTTGAGATAGACAGTTTAATAGGTAAAGCAAAAGCTGTGCACACAAATAAAGCAAAGCAAGGAATTCATTCACCATTTCCCATGGGCAGGCAGGCGTTCAGCCATCTCCAGGACAGCAGGGCTCCATCACTCATAACAGTTACTTGGAAAGACAAATGCCATCACTCTAAACGTCCCTGCTTCCTTTCTTTTCCCAGGTTAATCTGCTGTGCATGATGATATACAGAATGGGGTATCTCTTGCGTCAATTGGGGTCAGCTGTCCAGGCTGTGCTCTCTCCCAACTCCTTGTGCACCCAGTCTCCTCACTGGTATGATGAGGAGAGAGGCAGAAAAGGTCTAGAATCTGCATAAGCACTGCTCAGCAGCAGTGAAAACGTCTCTTTGTCATCAATATTGTTTTCAGTACAAATCCAAAACTTAGCTCCATAGTAGCTACTATAGAGAAAATTAACTCCGCACCAGCCAAAATGAGAACACCAACGAAATCAGGATGGAGCTCTTCCCATATGAAGGCAGGCTGAGAAAGCTGAGGCTGTTCAGCCAGGAGAAGAGAAGCTGCGTGAAGACTTCAGAGCAGCTTCCAGTGTCTGAAGAGGGCCTGCAAGGGTGCTGGGGAGGGACTTTTCATCAGGGACTGTAACAATAGGACAAGGGGTAATGGATTTAAACTTAAACAGGGTAAGTTCAGCTTAGATATTAGGAAGAAGTTCTTTACCGTGAAGGTGATGAGGCACTGGCACAGGTCGCCCAAGGAAGTTGTGACTGCTCCATCCCTGGCCAGATTGGGCAGAGTCCTGAGCAACATGGTCTAGTGTGAAGAATCCCTGCCTATGGCAGGGGAATTGGAACTGAACGATCTGAAGTACCTTTCCAACCCTAACTATTCTATGAATCTAAGAAGTTAATTTATTTTTCCAATGCTACCCATGGCTGAAACTGTTGAAAGTGTGTTTTGAGAATTTAAATCCCAAGCTCATATTACTTATAAGTTTAGATGTGTTTGAATGATACCTTTTAACTTTACTAGGTTTCCTTCTGATGAATCATCCTGAAGTCATTATAAAAGCCAGAGACTTATTTATGTAGAAATAAAATCAGTGTTCTTTCTTGCTTAAATCCAAGTAATTTTCTATTTTTTGTCTTTCTTAACATTGCCTGGCAGAAACAACAGCGTGGGAAAAGCTGCAAATATAATAATTCAATTAATTAAGCCATTTTTAATTTACTGAACATGCTGGTTTTTAAAGAATTTCTTAATGCTATTTTCCAATATATTAAGGTGTCAATTATGTTAGTTACAGCAATTAGTTCCATCAAACTTACATCATTGTTTAGTTAGTGCTGTTGAACTCAGACAGTTGTTATGAAAACACTGCAGTTTGCTGCTGACCAAAGTCAGTTCTAGCAAATAATTAAACCCTGCTATTTAAATGAAACCATCACGTCATCATTCTCTTCTTTAACTAAGAAGAAATGCTCATCACAGGCATGCTGTTAACAGGATGATCACTAGACCAATTCATTGTAATCCACTTACGCCAAGCTGGCTTCTCAGCCCTAGAGTTTTTCTGGCGGCCTTTCTGAAAAATTAAAATACCTCAGTAAGATGAACATCTGTCTCAAAATAGCCTTCTCAAAGGTAACATAAATTCCTATTGCATTCAGTAGAGGAAGGATGTTTGGGCATCTAACAAGACTAATTTGACACCTCTCGGACATCATATAGATACGTATGTGTACCTGTTTCCTATAATTAGTTTTGCTAAAAATGGAAGAGTTTTCAATGCCAGAGCACTTAAAATTCAGTAACCTTCATTTTTTGAGATGTGGCATTGTCCAGTTCTCTAGAAGATTTCATATCTAAAATGCAAGTGCTGCTGGAATATGCTATTTGCATTAGATGATATTTGACTTATCCAGCCACACAGGAGAAGAATCAAACACTTTCTTTTCATTGTGAGAGCAAAGCTCTTTTGGACACATCAGGGGATGATTCACTGTGCAACCATCTTCCACCACCGAAAATATCAAAGGTCTAATTTAAAGGGAGGCCAAAGTTCTTTGTCTATTTCACAGCCAAAACCTACTGTGATATTAATTTTCTTCTATAAAGGTATAAAGTTCAAGTTGCTAAAATTAACAATTGTTTCACCTGAGCCTCTTCTCTAAGGCCCTATTCAAAGCAGTATTGTTTAGTGTTTCAGTGCCAGCTGCTTAAAATGTAATGTTCCCCATTCAGTGTGTCAAAAAGCTATAGCTAATTATTCTCATAGCAAGGATAATCATACCAATTATGATTCTTTAAAAAGAATGGTGGAAACAAAGAAGTAGAGATAAGATTTAACAATGACAAGACAAATTGGGGAGGCAGGACAATCTTAAATGTTGAAAATCTACTGTGTTTTCTTTTTTGCAAAAAAGAATCAAATTACAGCTTTATGAATGGGACAAATTATCACTGCTCAATCTGTGGAATTATGGATTATTATGATAAGGTCCTTGTTGGTTTGGAATGAAGCTCATAGCTGTCTCTCCAGCCTCAAAACCTAGGGCTGTAGGATACGACATAGAGCAAGATCTAGTGTTTGTACCGTATCTACCTTAGACTGATAGGTGGTGGAATTTTAGGCTCATAGTCCTGAAGGACTCGTCCTTCCAAGACAAGCACCTTATTTCTCATGATGGTCTATGAAGAGAGGCAGAGAGCCATAGGATTATGCAGTTTTCCTATGTGAAATACCTATATCCATTAATTGCCTCACGAACACACGCATTGCTAAAAGACAATTCAAACCATTTAGGTAAGATCTCTGTTTCTTTTCATTAATGTGTAGAGTGTGCAGGCTTTTTTATCCAGCTGGGATACAGGATGCAAATCCCCCTTTTTAAGGAAAAGTACCAAAAAGAGAAGATCTGAAGCTTTATGAGGAAGAAAATAGTGACCACAGTGAGATGTATATCCCCACCAAAGTTAAATAACCAAAAAGAGGAAAATACAGGTTGCCATCCTACAGGGTGAAGGGCTCTTCTTTCCCACATCAAAAAGACCACAATAGGGTGTGGGACACTGTCATGAGGAGCAATCTGTGGTAATGATGAAGATGACTCTTTATTCTGGTAGGAAACCAAGGATCAAGGAGACAGTGAGGATATTTTTGCCAGACCAAACAGAGAATATACTGGCTTTTCCTTAGTAGGAATAACTACTTCCAGAGAGCAAATTATACCGCTTGTCCTGAACACTTATTTTAGATTAAAACACAGACGCTGGAATGCCTCTCTGACTCTCCATGAATTACAAAAGGAGCTTACACCAAATGTTTCCCTACTGGATAACTGAATTTAAGCTCCTTTTGCAGCTAAATATAACAAGAACATTGTGAGACTAAGCCTAAAAGCCCTTTCTGTACTACAGCTGGTAAACAGGCCACCTGACAGCGAGGTTACACACAGGTTACAGACACTTCCTCTTAACATCTTTAAAAGCGCTGTTCTCTGTATCCCCTATAACGCAGCTCAAAATAACACAAGCCGCCATGCACATGAACAGTCCAAACAGCAGGCAGCTTTGTTTCAGTTGCTGTTAAGTCTACACACAAATCTTACTAAAAGCTCTTCGCAGGACTCAGGAGTTATCACTTCAGCCCGTTCTGCTGGTAACAAACCTCATGTTCTGCCAGTAACAAGCCTGTTTTGCTATGCTTCTAGCTTTGCTTCATTACCTTGGGCTTGCTTTTTCATACTGTCATTTTGTGTCCTGGTCTAACATCTAAGGGGAAATTAAGAAACTGGTGGGTGAAGCATCTAATGATGTGATTCTGAAGGGAGAACAGCCCAAATGGCCTTCTTCAAGAAGAAGGGATTCTCTTCAAGGACTTGGGGGCTAAAACTACAAAGCTTTACTTTTACTATAGCAGAACAAGGGGGGAAATAATTTGGTTTCCCTTCTGTTCCCTAAATGAGAAGCATCAGTCCATTCCAAATGCTCCCTTACAAATGGCAAAGCATGAGGAGCTACTGAGGTGTGAGGCAGGAGCTTCAGGTCATTACTAATCTGGTTGACATGCAAAGTGCTGAGGTAGAAATTGAAAACCCCGTTGCACATCCCAGCCCTCTGAGGCATTTGGTCTCCCAGGAATCATTATTTCCTCTGTACAATCTATTGTTTCATAAAGAATATCGTGTTTCAGCAGAAAAGTCAAATTGCGTCCTCTCATAACTCCATGTGGCTGTTAGCTTACTGCTGAGTTAATACTTTGCCACATAAATAAAACTGTACAAAAAAGACAGAGCAGACTTGCAAAGAAACATGGGGGAAAATATAATTCATTGACGCTCAGGGCTGAAAAGCTAGCGAGCTTCTTTCCTTTCCCTTTTTATTCCCTTTACCCTTACAAGTTGATGTGTATCCAAACAGCTTGAAAAATACTTTGAAATCCAACTTTAGTCAGCTACGATGAAGACATAAGAGGAGCTGATTTTTCCTTTGTGATGCTTTGTTTTCTTTTATTCAGCATTTGCTTCAGCAGTGGCTGCAGGAGAGAAGCCAAGTACTTTTTCTTGGAACTTTTTTCCTCTTTTGGTGCAGTTTAAAGATATATTTCTTGACTTTCACTGAGCACTAAACACTACGTATTGCTGTTAAGCCAAGCTCAGGTAGTGAGCTGAGAAAGGGCTTGAACCAAACTGCAAGACTTCTCAGACGAGGAACACCATGACATTTTGCCTAAGGGCTCTTTATTCAGGTAAGAAAATGCATTTTTTTTTGGTTTTGTTCAAAGATGTCAAAAAACTTTTATCACAGAAAACAATAAACAACACTATGTTTTCAGTTTTGTTGAAAATTGAACTGAAAAAAACCAGTCCGACAAATGTTCTAAGGTACCATTTGTATGAGCTTATTCATCAAACTGGGGACCAGTCATTGTGTATAAGGGCAAGGCTGCAACTCAGACAGCTCTAGTCAGGCTGTAGGACAGGGCCAACAGGAACTTCATGGAATTCAAGCAGGGAAAAATGCAAAATTCTGTATGTTATATGAATTATCACTGCACAGCTGGGGAGCAGCTCTGCTGAAAGGGACTTGGAGGTCCTGGTGGATAAATAGCTGAATATGAGCCGCCAGCATGCCCTGGCAGCAAAGAGCAACAATGTTCTGGATAGCATATGCAGGAGCAGAGCCAAGAGTTGGAGGCAAGTGATTATTCCTCTCTAACCAACAGCCACTAGCCTACAGTTACAATAGTGCACCCAGGTTTTGGAACACCCAAGAAAGAAAGGCATTTGTAAACTGGCATGAATTCAGTGATGGGTCATCTACAAGTGGGAGGAGGGAGAACAAGAACTGGAGTTACTACCCTTCAGAAAATGCTGGAGGACCTGGACTTGCCTGGCATTGAGAAGAGGCAGCTCTAGGAGAATGTAAGAGCATCCTGCCCATATCTACAAGGAGGTCATCAAGAAGACAAATCCGGGCTTTTAAAATAGAGCATGGTGGAAGGACAAGAGACCATGGGTGCAAGACAACGGGAGGTTCAGAACAAATATTTGGGAAAATTAAGACAGTCAGGCACTGAAACAAATTGTCCTTAGAACTTCTCTGGTCCTAGCCAGCAAGGTAATGAGTGACCTGGTCAGATCTCAGAGATGGTCTTGATATGAAGGAGCCAAGCTGAAACAGGGACCCCTAACATTGCTCCCCTCTTGTGTTCTAGAACTGTATAAAGTCTCTGCTAAGTTTCTATCCCTGTGTCCTTTGCCAGCATATTTAGAAATAACCCATTAACGCCATTCTGCTAGAGATCAGGTTGGGTTTGAAAAGCACAACAATGGGTAATAATTTTAAAGTAAAACAGGGTAGACTTAGACTAGATACATGGAAGAATTTTTTACTATGGGGGTGGTGAATCACTGGAAAACATTACCCAGAGAGGTGGTAGATGCTTCATCCTTGGAAAAATTCAAGGTCAGTTTGAATGAGGCTCTGAGCAACTTGATCTAGTGGAAGATGTCCATGCTCATTGCAGAGGGGTTGGAATAGATGACCTTTAAAGTCTGTGATTCTATGAATTACTAATGATTTTTAATACAGAGATAGTAGAATAGACCTATGACGACAACCATGATTTTCCTTAAAATTAATTATTAAAAACCTAGTTCAGCAAAGCACTAATACACTTAAATTTAAATCTATTTTTATTTCCTATGCATTATAGTCTCACTACTATATTTAGGTAGTTATATCTTTTTTCATTCTGATCTCGCTAACTCACTCACCTTACTATCTTTTTAATAGATTGCAAACACCTACTTGAAGCTGGACAAATTCCTTATATCTTTCCTATGCTAAGGTGTTTTGTAATATTAAAATGTGATTATCATTCATCCAATCTGTGGATTAGGTGTTATTTCATTTTACTTTCACAGCTATATGTAATATTACCAACCATTAATATGTAAGTACAAAATTATGAAGTTATACGGTTTCTGCCTGAAATGTAATGGTGTCAAAATGATGAGTTTTAACTCTGAACAATTTTCAAAAGGAAAAGGATCCAGTGCTATGATGCTCCCTTGGAAGGGCGTATGCAGTGACACAGAGTGAAGTGGGTACATAGCAGTGCTCCTGTGCTGTGCACACTCTGGCCATGGGATGTCCCTGCTGATTGAGATGTAGGCATACACGACTGCTCTACCTCATCATTTTGGTTCACAGCTGACTCTATGTGAGTGTATTCTAGCACTTACTACAGCTTCCATCCTGCCCTTTCAGCCTGGCTCTGCTGCTGGAGAAAGCTCAGATATGAAACCTCACTGTCTGAAATGGCCTTGAAGCCAGGAGAGCATCAGAAAACAGGTAGAAAAACATACTAAAAACCATTTGAATTATCTTCACCCTGCATAACAAAAGAAACGCTAATGAGGACAGAAGACCCTCCAGAGCATTGGCTGGGGCTGTTATCTCATTCACAGCTGGGAAGAAATAATTCTCAAGGTCTAACAGAGGCTGAAGTACTGGTCTCATCTTGGGAGTCCACCAGATAAATCACTGTTTTTTAACATGTCACTATCCAGAAATGTCTTGTTCCTTCTTTATTGCTTTAGGGAGCTGTATTTTTCATGTTCTCTCGTGACTGTGGTGACTCCTCGTTTGAGGTCTCCGAATAACAGCACAGTAACCTACAACTGTGGTTGACCAGAAAAAGCTTCATAAAAGATCCCTGTGATCCAGTACAATTCTCTCATCGTGGTAAAATAACATCATAAGTCAAAACAGTTCTTTGGAGTTAGACAAGAAACAAGATTAACATCATTGTCTTTGCAAGAATTCCCTGTATGCTGGCAAGCGTAAGAAAAGTTAGATAAGTAAAATGAATATAAACATCTAGCCAGATTCTCAGAAGTGTCAGTTGGCAAATGACAAATGAATACAGCAGTGCTGCATAAATTTACAATATCTGAGAATCTCATACTGTTTCTTTAGAACAATCCAGAATAATAATGATAAAAAATCCTAACAATTTCCTTAATAAAATAAATAAAACAAAGCAAAACAAAACAAAACAAAATAAAATAAAATAAAATTTCCTTACAATTAAGGAAACAGGTTGGTGTAACTTAGTCTTTGAATACTTAAAAATTGCAGCCAGTATTAATTAATATGCATGCAGATGACAAGAAAAACGTTTTCAGAATGTTGGTTAAATGCAACACTGAAGAATATGTGCTAATATTAATTACTATTTTCACCATTATTCTCTTGATGTTCTAGGAAAGATCAAGAGAAACACTAGCAAGAATTTTTAACTTGCATTGATATGCAAATTATTTCCCATGTAACAACATGCATTTTCATATAGCAGACTTCATCCTTTATACTTTTTCCATCAAACAAAGAAACAATACGGTGTGCCTGATGTATCCAATAAAAATTTGTGACCTGTTTCAAGCTTTATGAATCAAGTATGCACGGTGAAACCTTTACCTGTGTGTTGTATGAAGGGTGATACCATTATGTTTCATGTTAGGATTTGGGTATTTTTTCATTATTGTCCTAACAATTACTTAATAATTAAATTAGTAATTTAATTATTTAATAATTGCTTAATTACTTTTACAATTTTTTTTTATCATCTCAAACCACTGAGCCAACTTTATCATTGGAAGAATGTTGGAATTTAAAGATTACATTACTTAATGCCAATAACTAATTTGAATGTTGTATAACAGAAAGCGAAGACTATTTTTAATCAGGTACATCTGTTAACATTTACTCTTACCCAAGTTCCCTGCTCATTACCTGACTATCATCACATATTGCATGCACGTGTTACATTGCTAAAAGGTACTGAGTTGTAGAGTTAGAGGTTAAGGCAAGGCTTTAGTTTAGTTGTTAAGCTGTGCTTCAGCATTCAGATCTCAGCCCAGAGACCTCTGTGAAGCACTTTGCTGTGTGATTTTCCGTCACAGAAACTAGACTGTTGGAACTCTAGTACCTCTGGAACTGAACCTTTAATTCTTTGTATCTGTGTTCTCCATGTATGAAATCTAATCTTACCTATGCCAGAGATAACAATTTTCTCCTGAAGAACAGAGGCTGTAAAGAAAAAATCATTCACACTTTTTAGGCACCTCAGGCAGGTTTCAACTCAGCTAATGTTAAATATCTACAAAGTAATTGTATATACATGAGCTAGGTGGATTTTTTTTAACTTTTGGGGACCAGGGAGAGAAATCAGTGCTTAAAGAATCTTATTCATCTCATCCTGAGGTAGATATCCATCATAGGTCAGAGGAAATAGGTATTTTAAGTGCCTGTTCTCTCTATGACTGTAAGAGTAGTTCAGATGCATACAGAAGTTCAGATTCATACCAGACCATACAGTTCAGATGTAGACATCTACACAGCTGGTTAGCTATACAGACTGAGATGAGCTTGACATCCTGAGTTTACAGTGATGACTGCTGTTTCAGCTCCTACATAGATACCTACTGGAAAGTTTATGCACTATATATGTCTTTGGGCTATAATTTAATCAATATTTTAATAACTACATTTTTCACAGTTAGAAAAGATATTTCCCAAAGCTATATGAGCATGATTTTGTTTTAAATTAAGGTTTGAAGTCTGTTGTGAACTGTAGAAACTCTGAGAGAAAAGTGCCAGGATCGCAAGACTCAAAGGATACATACAAATGTGTTTGGTAAGTTCTGTATAAAATAGCACAAGATTACCCTATAACTGCATTTTCACCAAACTACATGAGTACTTCTGAATTCAATATAATTAGTTAAAAGCAGCTCAAAGCTCCAGAAAAACAAAGAATTTTGTTCAGAGAAAAACAGAGAAAACAAAGTAATGCTGTAATATCCCCATCCTTGGAAGCACTCTTCTGTGGGAATTTAATGTTTATGGAAGATTTCGGTTCAATGCATCTGACACTGAGGTGCTCTGTGGTCAGCCACAGGACATGAATTACTGAAGTGCTGGCAGTGGACAAGCAGTCTGCTCCAAGAGCTAAAGCTACTTGTGGCCACACAGTTCTGGTCTCCTGCTGATTAGCTTTCCTTCTTTTGCTTGTTTGGGGTTGTAAAGTGCCCAGCTATGGATCAACTGAAACTTCCTTCATGTATACTTTTGAAAAGACAATAGAATGGAAGAGTTGTCACTACCTGTTTGAGTGCATCAACTTCTCTCACTCGCTGAGCCTTGTGGCTATTCCAGAGCTTTTGCTGCCTTTAGAAAGATGGTGTTTGCAGTGGAAAGAATCAAATGTGTTATATTATTTCCATCTAAAAACAGTCATTCATGATGGTAAGATCTTTATCTTTTTGGATCTTGCCTCATCTACCAAATTACTTGAGGATTTCAGGGGGAAAAAAGGAAAGAAACAGAGATTGAGGGGTAAGAAGATGATGTGATCACAGTAAGTGCCTTGGCTGTAACCATCTCTCAGCCCTGTTGCCGTAGTTCATAGGGGAGAGTCTGTGTGAACTTGTGGAAGCTAAATAATGTTGAATATCATCTGTTACACAGATTGGTCAGCTGCAAAGGGTAAAAAAAATTTTCTTTGTTCGGCCTCCAATTTCATTCTTTGATGTTGCCTTCAGCGATTTTTTGAAATTTAATGTTACTGCTCTTCAGTTAATGACTTTTGAAAAAAATAAATAAACTTTGATAACTTGAGTGAAGATTTTTTAATAGTTGTCTACAATCTCAGCTTGCAAAAAGTTATTTAAATTGTTTTTCCCCAATTTTTAATTTATCCTCACTCCTGAAACAGTGTTCTTGCAATATCTTGATAAAGAAATATTAGCCACTGCCTCCAAAGTGCGGGTTTCACAAAGATAAAAAGACTCACAGCTTATGTAAGCTGTCACATCCTGTGGGCTGATAACATTTTAGATTAGTTGAGTCTCCACTATTAACAATTTCTCTAGACATTCCCAATTTGCCTTGTGAGAGCCACTGTTTTGATTTTTACTTATACAAATAGAGAAGCCCTAAGGGGCCTAAACTGAGATGCCTTAAGCGGTCCTGATTTTCTAGTGGAAAGCAGAAAGTCCTCCTCTAAAACTAGACATCTTTAAAATGCTTGTTTATTTGGACATGTATGAAATCTAAGTATGCAAAATTCTATTTTTTGAATAAGGTTAGAAAAAATCTCCCTTTTCCATATGGATCGGCAAGGATTTGTAAAGACTTCAGTTGTAATATTACTTCTAAAATAAATCTAATTTCACATTTTTTCTGTGTATCTACGATGACAGTTTGAGTAACAAGGGAGGACCTACCTTTTTATACTTTCCTGTATTTTTAAAGCACAGGGAAAATCATGAGGAAAAGCAGAAGGTAGAAGGAATATAAGAAGAAATATTCACTTGGTTTATATATACATATATGTATATATATATCTCTCAAATATAATCTCCAGTCATATTCATGCAAGATAATGAGGTGACACCAGTACCCATTTTCTTCAAAGTTGAAAGGGTGGTTGCATTTTTAGACACTTGAAATAAATGCCTGCTTCTGTTAAAAAAACCCACATAAAAGGTGTTGCTCAAAGGAAGCCATCAGCACTTAAGAGAACCATAATCCCTACCATCTGCTACCACAGAGACAGAGCAACCATTCACAGCTTTTGTTGCAGTCCTCAGGCTGCAATTGTACTGCAACTGAGGGTGGTCACAGTAGACCTGAGCAATTTTATGTCTTTACTGCTTATTCCCCTGCCTACACCACCCCTTTTCCTCCCTGCTCTGCCCATTTTTTTTACTGTAATAGGCAAAATGAGGGCAGGGAAGGGATTGTATCTTTCTGATCTTTAGGCCACCTGCTGCTACCAACAGAAGCATGAAATATGTATTGTATTTGGGGACTGTAGGAGATGTTCCCTAGGCTGAGATTCATTTCATTTAATTATAGTAATCTGAAAAGTATCCAGTCTAAGCTAACTATCTAGGCTCCTCCTTTAGACAATAGAATAGCGGCAGTTCCAAAGGTGATTCATCCTATCCTACATTTGGTATTAATCCTAAACCAAATGCTGTGTAAAAGGAATTGTCCTGTCTGCTACAGAAGGAGCTGAGCCTTCAATTTAGAGCAGATACCCAGGATGGGCTTTGCTTGAGCATGCAGACACTTCCACCGTAGATGCAAAACCACTGAAATATTATTTCTCTCTACTAACGACAGTAATTAGCTTGAATGTAGATCTTTGCAGTTTTATAGTTAGAAGAGGTGGCTTGTGTTTCTATTTTCCAGATGGCTAAAATTAAGCGAGATAAATCTGGGCTTTACTGACTGGGCCATACAACTTGAAATCATGCTTACTGAGCAGTGCTACTAGCTTCCAGAAATAAGACCCCTTGACCAGTCAGTCAACACTATCACTTCCAGTTTCTAGACAGTATAGTTGCTCATGTGCTCTCCAGGGTAGTATGCAGTGAGCCAAAGAGTGAAGACCACTCCTTCATCGACCACACCGATGTAAAGAGACAAAAAGACCTTTGAAGTATCTGAGTTATTGAAAGAGAATGAGGTTCTAGAAGTAAAATGTGTGTATGCTACTTGAAAAATCTGAAAATGTTCATATGGCACAATGTTCCTGGCACTTAATTTTCATAGGCTGGTTTGCTTAAGGTAAATATATGAGCCACACATTAGCAAGGATGTTTATTCACCACAGTGTGCATTTAAATAACTACTAGTTCATTATAACCTTTAAAACACAGGCATCATTGGTATTTAAGTATTGGAATGAGCTTTATCTCAATGAGCTCATTAGAGTGAGGGTTGAATGTTATGGAAAGATAGTACTTCAGCCTTATTTCATTGCAAGTTCTATAGTTAATTACTAGGACAAATCACTAAATAAGAACACAAACAATATTACAAGTTAAAATGGAAGGTTCTGTGGCAGATATAGCTTTCTAAAAAAAGCATAAGTTAAATGCTAAGAACCCATTCACAATAAAAAGCAATTTCCCAAGTATTATGTGCTATCTTCATTGTGGTTAAACATAATGAATTAACAGTGAGCATTCCAATTCCAACATCTTATGTTCTTCAGTATTCTTAAAAATCAGTGGGATCAAAAGTTTTCTAGCGTTTCAATGTAAGTAATAGAAGACAATTTAATTGGCAGAAATGTGTTTCAGATAGTACTTCTTATCTTCAGGCAACACATTTTATTACCTAAAACTTCATTACTGTGCAGTAAAAAAAAGGAGAAAGAGAAACATGCGTTTACTTGTAGTGAATCATGCATTTAAAATGATGACAGAATTGATTTCTTCCTGCATTTTTTGTCTTTACTGTATACATCATGACCTATATGCTAAAATGTGGAAACCTAGAAATTTCTGGTACACTTCTGTATTTTCCAGGAAAAGAACAATGACTTTCTAAGAAGAATGATATTTTTGCATTGTTATAATGTGCCTTGTTTTCCTGAGATCAGTAGAAAAGAAAACTGGCCCCTATAATCACCTATAGTAACGCTTCTGTCAGATCTTGTAGCTGTATTTGCTGAACAAAGACAGTTCAGACTTTCAGCAGGATTCCCCACACAGCAGTAAGTAAGAAGCAGTGTTGGTTTTCATATGTGAGGATGGTGTGTGCAGTCGAAGTAACATGGTGACACCTCTGATTTTGATCCCTTATAATCAGTGGGGGGAAAAAAATCAAAAATCTGAACCCAGTGCCAATGACTGCAGGTTTTTGCTGTCTTCTTCAGAGGAGAAAAAAAGGATGCTCAGTTTTTGGTGTTCCTGGACTGGTAGTTATGAAACAGCCTCTAGCACTCCACATCAGAGCAAAGGAGCATAGTTTGATAGGGATTCAGGATTAGGTGGCATGCTAATAATTACAAAGAATCATAGAATCATTTAGGTTGAAAAAGACCCTTAAGATCATTGAGTTCAACTGCTAATCCAGCACTGCCAAGATCACCACTAAACCAAGTCCCTAAGTGCACATCTACATGTCTTTTAAATACCGCTAGAGATAGTGACTCCACCACTTCCCTGTGTAGTCTGTTCCAGTGCTTGACAACCCTTGTGGTGAAGAAATGTTTCTTCACATGGAGTCTAAACCTGCCCAGGTGCAACTTAAGGCCATTTTTTCAGGTTCTATCACTTGCTACATGAGAGAAGAGATTGACCCCCTGCCTCTCTACAACCTCCTTTCAGGTAGTTGTAGAGAAAATAAATGAAAATAAACAGCTCTACAATCTAACAGCAGCACTTTTCACATTATGACTTACAATCTAGTGGCTCCCCCCAAAAAACACCTAGCATTTTCCACAAACAGTCAGAGGAAGTTGAGTCTAAAATGAATAATACACTTCCTAAAACTATGCAATGGTTAAAATCTATGTGGGGGCTATGAACTGAAGCCCGAATAAACAAGATGGGTCTCCAGTTCATGGATGTATTCAACTGTCTTAATCCCACTGAAAACAATAGAAGTCATGTCCTCCTCAACAGATCTTTTTAAGGATATGGATCTAAGCTCATAAAGTCATGATACAGGAGGACCACTGACAGCCACAAATGTGTTAATCAACTTAGACTCAGAATTGTAATTGTATTACAGTCATTAATGCAATGTATTGCAAGTCTCAATGCGCAACAATTGAATTACAAACCATTTAATATGGGGAAAGAAATCATCACAGATAATTTTCCAGGTCCACAGGAAACAGAGAATTGACCTGGGTTGCTTGGTTAGTTGGGCAGAAGTAACAATAGCACAGATCTATGACAACGAGTAAAGAGCTTCTAAAGAACTATTCAGTCCTATAGTGGGAACTAACAACTGGGAGCACAGCAGACTGCCATCCATGCGGAAGCCTTGATTTATTATTGCAGTTAAATATTACTACAATCCATGAACTTATAGAAGGGAATACAGAATAAATGTAGAAGGGTAACATTTCTTCTCTTGGGACAGTTGCATAGGCCACTGGAATATAATGACCAGTTCTAGAAACCATATGGGAAGGAGAGTGAGGGGAAACCAATAAAACAAGTAAATAAACTAAACAAAACAAAAACCTTAAAAGTTGTAAAGGTTGGGTTGTTTGTTTTTTTGGTTTGTTTTTTTTTGTTGTTTTTTGTTTTTTTTTTTAAACTAATGGCATAATAAAAAGATTGAAAAATAATGAGAAATTGAATTCCTATATTTACACTATATTTACTCCTGTACTGCTTTTGAGCTAGCTGACTCTAGAAGCAGTCTGAAGAAGCCATGCTCTTGAGACACAATTATATGCGTTATTAAGCATACTGGCAATTTGGGTTGAATTCAGGTTGCTTACAAGCACTGCCTGTTTCTGTGTGACTGCAGGACAATCCATCTGACTGACATTGATCATGGGACACTGCCATAGTCACTCAAACAGCATTGTGATAGGCACGTGAAAGGAGGGAGCATATTCAATATTTTCCCTTCGAGTTTGCTTCCAGGTTCAGATTCTGTGCAGCTCAAATGCATTCATTAATAAACACTAAGAACTATTTATCCATTTGTGCTAAAGCTACATCTCAAGAACCTCTCAAAACACAGTCTGTGTAAAGAAAATGGGTTTAATGGCCCCTCAAAGTGCTTGCTTCTTTTGGTGTAGACAACTGATGGAGACTGGATGCTGAACCTGCAGACAGCATAGTTAGGAGAAATAAATCCTATGAGGGTATCAATGCAATTTTGTTTTGCTTTAGGTCAGTATTCTGTTCTTTCCTATATTTTAATTTGTATTACCCATTCCTTATCATTTTTTCTTAAACTAAGAGGTGTTTAAGTAAAAGTAATAAGATCTCAACATGACTTTTTAAGATCTGAACTATATTCCATATTGGTTTTTTTTAATTTCCCCTAACATGTTTGTGCAAATATTTGGAAACAGTCTTCTCATTGCTAACAAGTGTTCATAGTTCATTCTTACCCTCAATGTCCTGATTTCATCTTCTTTGAAAAGATATACTATTTGTGGAGTATTATTACTGGGATGAAGGAATAACATCAATTGGTGGATAAAACAATAGGTAACAATAAAATGCTAGCCTTGCAAAGCACTCTGCAAACATCAATTAATCCTCTTTGCAGCAGCCTTATGCAGCTGGTAAATTCCCATTCTGCATATTGAAGTGCTAAGACAAAAAGTGGCAGAGTAGTTTACACTATACTGAGACATTGCTTCAACCAGAGTTTCGAGGCTTGACTCTTTCCTTAGAGTGCTTTCCCAAAAGCACCAGAACACTCCATAAGCTCTGGAACGAGTTTTTGTTACAACAGAAACGAGATGCATGAATTCATTTCTGTCTCCTGCAAAGAAAACTCAGACTGCGACAGAATAGAAATATCCCAGTTTATAAAGATATTTCCTTGTCTCTTCTGCCTCTGCAGAAGAAGCGCTTTGTTTTGGGCTCTTTAGCAGCAAATCTCAACCTGTTTCTTCTGAGTCACCAAGTCTTTTCTCCTGTATCTTCACCTTCAAAATTAAGGTCTCCTTGATGGTGTGCAGCTCCTTTTCCCCAGTAGCCCTCATTCAGTCAGGCCCTGTGTATTTCCCCTGTCTCAATAAGCCTTTCTCCCCATCGCCTGAACCCATATTTTTGTTGAAGAGCCCAACTTTCCCCCTTGAGTCTCCTGTCTGCAGATAGAACAAAGCCAAGAGATAGCTTTCTTCTGCTGCTTCACCTCAGCCTTTTAAGAGAGCATAGCAGACATATAACCCAGGCACCATCCATCATGCATGACCACAGAGTGACTCTTAATTCTGCAAGTTCTGTCCACCTCAGGAAACGGAGGTAAGGGAGACTGCTCCTCAAAAAACCTGGAAGTTCTATTTTGGTATAAGCTCTGAATGTTTTACTGTCACTCATAGAAGTAGCCTTACATAGGTTTTTACACTGGATTTGGTTTCTTTATGTGCATTTAACTGATGGAATCATTCATAGGGACTTCTTTTTAATTTACTGAATTAGAAAAAAATCATTCCTTTTTTTTCCAGAAATAAATACTTGGTCTTCCCAAAGCAGCGTTACTTTTCATTTGTGCTAATGTGTTTGGTGGTGTTAAAAGTTGCCGCATGGCTGCTTCCCCTTCTTGCTCATCTGCATTTTTCTTATTAGAACATGAACTGGATTTCCTTCTCGATGGATTACAGTACAGAGGGAGAGGCAGCATGTGTCCAGTATTTAATAGCAGCTGAACACTGAAGGGACATCGAGGCTGGAGCTCCTGAAACACAGCATCCCTCAAATTCAGCATTGCACTTCAAACTCCAGGTTTGATCTACATGTGTTTAAATGGTTAAAGAACCAAATGAGAACCTATTTTAAGCACACCAGCATAATACATAGATGTTTACTTTTATAGAAGAAAGCATTTAAAAGCTTATTTAAGTCTAAGACAGACACTTCCTTGCTTGTACCATTGCTGTCAAAATGAGTCAGTCAAATACTTGATTTTACTGTAGATCACTGTTCAACCTATGTTAGGCTTGAGCTTGATATTGTGCCATCCAATGCAGCAAGTGCTCCATTTCCAGGCTCAGGGAGCGCAGCATGGAGCAGGATGGAGCCCAGGCTTTCTTCAGTAGTTTCCTTCTTGTTTTGTACCTGATATGTGACCAACTCAAACTGACATTCAGCTACTAGTAAAACAAAAAGTGAAGAAACACTTTAGAAAGAAGTGTTTCAAATTGAAACTGAAATTCGGGGTAGAGAAAAGCTTTGATCTTTTTATAGCATTTGCATATACATATACTCATATATCTAGTGCACGTATATATTCTGAAAACATTTAATTTTAAGAGGAAACCACTTATGTGGTTATTATTTTTAAGAGGGTTAAGAGGTTTTCTGTAATTATGCTATGCTCATCTTGCACATCTGTTCATTGCAAATCTATCTGTATCTCTGTAGCTAAAAAATTTGAAGTTCATCACATGAAATACATAAAAAAGGCAGTTCCATTATATTGGCAGCCAATCAGAAATGTTGGCAATGCATATTTGATTATTTCCCAAAGTCAATATTTCTGTTAAAAGGTATTTTATTTTATTGTTTTCCTTCTTTATGTTTTGATACTAGAACTCCCCATTCATACAGGCACAAATATTTGGAAATAATTCTCTGAAAATGACCACTGGCCTTGCTTAACATTAAAAAAAATATATTCTTTTTTTTTTAACTAAAATCAAATATCTTGGAAAATATGAACTTTTCCGAGAGGCAGCTTGGCTGACTGGGGCCAAACGCACACCATGTTCAGAAGCTAAGGTCCACTGGGCTCATCCTTATCCAGTTAGTAGACAGCTGAGATGGCTTTCTTATGTCCTTCTCACCTAGAAAATTGTCCGGCTTGGACATTGTAACACAGTCTGTAGTCTCCTCCAAATTCTGATGCAAACTCCTACATAGAATTATAGAATCATAGAATTGCAAAATCATAGAATGGTTTGAATTGGGACTTGAAAGATCAATTCCCCTGCCACGGGCAAGGGCATCTTCCACAGGGTTTGCTCCAAGCCCCATCCAACCTGGCCTTGAACACTGCCAGGGATGGGGCAGCCACAGCTTCTCTGGGTACCCTGTGCCAGCGCCTCACCACACTCATAATAAAGAGTTCTTCTAAATCTCCCCTCTTTCAGCTTAAAGCCATTATGCCTTCTTCAATCCCTACATGCCTTTGTAAAGTCCCTCCAGATTTCTTATCAATGCCTTCGATTGCTGGAAGGCTGCCCTACAGCCTCCCCAGAGCCTTCTCTTCTCCAGGCTGAGCAACCCCAACTCTGCCAGCCTGTCTTCATAGGAGGGTGGCTCCAGCCCTCTGATCATCGTTGTGGACCACCTCTGGATTCACTTCAACAAGTCCACATTCTTCTTATGTTGGGGCCCCCTTGTTCAATACACCGAAGATTTAAATACAATGTGCTCCTTTTGTTCCACAGCACCTCCTAATTAAGAAGTGATTAAAATTTGGGGCTAAACACGATAGGCACACAGGAGTTTCCATCTGAACCTCAGGAAACAGCTTTTTGCTATGATGGTGTCTGAGTACTTGAATGGGTTGCCTGGAGATTTTGTGGGGTCTCTGTCCTTGAAGATATTAAAAAGCTGGCTGGATACTGTCCTGAGCAACTGGTTCCAAGTGGCCCTGCTTGAGGAGGAGGGTTGGACCAGGCGACACCCAAGGTTGATCCCTTCCAACCTCATCTATTCCATGTTTCTGTGATTCTTAAGATGCTAATCAAGTTTCACTGAAGTCCTCAGAAAAGTAACTCTCCTATAAACATTGCAACTGATGTCTGATCCTGAGTTCATCTAATGTTAACTTAAATATTAAATGGAGGTATCCATATGTCAGAAATTTAGTCATTATATATTCCTCTTATTTTTAAAGCCTGGAGATTTCCTTCATTAGGAAGTTATTCATATTTCATAGAGCCCAAACCAGACTCTGGAAGAGCCTTTCTCTACATGAACTTTACAGGAAGCCTTAAACTGCTAAACTCTTAAATTAGGTCCCTCGGTTGTAGTCCTTAAATTAAACTGAATACATCAGACGCATTTCTCTTTTCTCCAGTAGTCTCCTCCAGAATAAATAGTTCAAGTTTTGGGGCTTGTTTGCTTTCTTCTCAAAGCCAATACACTATCTATCATTACTAGCTGGGTTCTACACCTTTTGCCCTAATGTTTAAGGCAGTATATTATGCGCAAATGAGGATCAGGCCCTAAATACAAAAGAATAAATTTTAAGGAGGATGAATGCATTTGTGCACAGCTTACTCTCCATGTGCTTGTTGTATGTGAGCTCTCAGGGACAGTACTTAGCGTTTTCCCTTCAGACTTGTCATAAATAAATGAACTGGGGAGAAAACAGTGAAATGATTTGTGCAATTGTTGAATTGCAGCAACTGATGAAAAATACATAGCCATAGAATTCTGACAAATGTCTTCATCTCGCAGCTGGCAAGGTCACAAAAGCTGAACTGAGCTGCAAAATTACAGGTATTTACCTCTCATTGGGTTAACACGGCCTAAGTTCTTAAAGAAAAACAGCCCACCATTGGAGTCAGAATGTCATGACAGCTCAGAACAAGGAGGCAAGCTCTTAACATTGGTTTGAAGGGGTTTAAGGCAACATTTTCCCTATTAGAAAAGTACCACTCAGCAGGTGTTAGTTACTGCACGTCTAAGAAAAGTGCAGGAATTGATGATGACTTAAAGCTACTGGATTGTGTTACACTGAGCAAAGAGTGGATGTGCAGGAGCACATTTCAGCTGATGGGTGGTAACTCAGAGGCAGTAACTTCGCAGGCTGTTCCTATCTGATCTACAGGAGCATGTCTATGCTTTCAGCAACTGGTATGCCAAAAATTTGGTCATAATTCCATGTTGTTGGATGCTGATCACATCACTGTATTTCAGACCCAAGGCAGCCACAAATTTAAGTATAAAGAACACACAGGAGGATGTACTATTTAAAATATGGTGTTATTTAGAATCAAGGCAGCACAGCCTGAATTATCTGAACTGCTGCTGCATCCAAGTCCATGTGATTTTAAACAGATCATGTCCTCTAAATCCATTAATTACATTGCAAATTTGCCTGATTGTGAGGCTGTCTAACATATTCAGTGTCGTGGCTCTAAGTGCTGTTAATTACAATTCTGCCAGATGGGTGACAAAAAAAGGAGCAAACTCCAAATTTCTGTAAAAAAAGTTGAAAGAAAAGAAATTCCATTCTGTTATTCATGTGGTGAATGTTAAAGCAGATCCTGATCTGTGCAAACTGACCAGCTCTATTGCTGGTGTCTGACTGATTCATACCAGCTGAAGATACGACCCAGTGTTAAACGACCAGATGATTCATACAGTTTTTATGTTAAACATAAAAATGATGTTCTCTAACATAGTTTAATAGGTACTTACTAAGTGCCAAGTTTCCATTGGTGCCTTATAAGTATACTGACTAATAATAATTAACAGATCTTCCTGGAAAGCAGTAATTTTCATGTGTTCCCCCTGCAAGGTTTTGAACTGTTAATGCAAGTCAAAGTAACTCTTGCTGTAGATGAATTTATAATCCTCAGCTTTTGCCTTTTTTTACCTTTTGCACAGCAAAAGAAAAGATGATCATAAGAGACTAGTTTCCATAACAGGGGTAGCAAGGACCCCCGGGGAATTTCCCAGGGCTGACTGTAGCTGGGGCTTTCTCAGGTAAAGCAGCCCATGGCTGTTGCTAAGCAAGTTGAAAAATGTGTTGACATTTTAGTCCGCAGTATTTTTTGCTGGGATTTTTATTTCACTTGTACTGTGTTCTGTGCTTGTGGAAATCACTGCGATTCCCCTTCGAAGGCAGTGCACCATTGCACAGTATGTAAGGACCTAGAAGCATGGAGGGGCTTTTTTGCAGCGTTGAGATCCTCAGGCTGGTACTTATTGAGTCTGAGCAGCCTGGCAAAGGAATGCCATATAAACCGGGGAATGAAACCTTCAGATTGCACTGCGCTGAACATGGGGATAAAGCCCCCTGAATCACAGCAAGATCATTTTATAAACAGGTTAAGGAACTTGGCACCACTCTTGCTAGTCCTGCAGCATCTGAAAGCACCATCCTCCTCCCAGGACTCCTGCTTCCCACCTAGAGTAGTTTTCCTGCCAATGTGAACACTAAAGGAAAGTTTGTGTTCTTTCACATGAGAAAAGGCAGTAAAAATGCATCCCAGGATCTGTATAATGCTAACTCACACAGAGAACCCAGCCAAGCTCTGAGGATACTGATGTTTCACTTCCCCCAAACTATTGAACTAATTCACCACTTCTGAAGGGAAAAAAAAATCTCAAATCATTGGGGTTTTTTTTTTTATTTTTATCCTTTTTTTTTTTAGTGCTTGCTAGTGGGAAGTCCTGAACGTCCAGGCTTCCCTGAAACAATGCAAATGAATGCCTTAACACCATACAGTTATTGGCGCCTCTATCCTTTGTGGGCTGCAAATGCAGCAGAACTGCGCGTATTTAGTGTCTGTGAGGTGCCTTAGATAATGATCTTTCTCTGATGCAGTATTATTGCTGTTTCTGGCAGACTCTAGAAGTGCAGGCTAATTGCACAATGTCAGATGGTAGGTGTGTTATTGGCTAAAACTGTTCGAGGCACATCAGCAGAGCTTTTTGCAATATAATAAGCACTGATTAGCCAGCCAAGTAATATGGCTGGAGAAGTTTCACCACTCACGATTTGTTTCAAATTCAGAAGGTCTGAATGTAAACTAGGAATAAAAGGAAGAGCTGTGTTTCTTATTATGGGAGTGAAGGATTAAGATATTACACTGCTTGAAGAGCCAGGCCCCTTCAATTTGTGGATTTCTGTGCAACAATTTACTCACTTTAGCACCCATTCTTTGTAATTTAGCTTTTCCCAGGCTGGTAACACCAAGGAATCTTTCTCATCCAGTCAGAATCACTGGCAATTTAATCTACCAAATGAGATTAGGGCCTAATCCTCCAAGATGCAGCAAATTCGCTTGTGTAGAACATGGAAGGATGTGGCCCCTTGTTTTTAAAAGCCTTATAGCAAAACTGCATCAATACAGATTGCAGTGATACCATTTAAATTAGAAAAATCCTTTGATCCCAATTTATCTGCTTGAATTGAATCTTGACATTCCTCTGTCCAAAACCCAAGAGGCTGGTTCCAAGCATGTATTTCTCTATTAACACTGAATACATGAGGGAGGTGCTTAGATACTAGATGGCAGTATAAAACCTTAATAAAATTCATTTAAATAATGGCATCCCAAATCATCACACAGCACATCATTATCAATATACTCACGGGGTTAGCAGAGAAATTAATTTCATTTCACTACCGTCCTACATGTTCCAGGTATTGAAAGTTTCTTTTAGCACAGAGATACAAACTTTTTGGATACATTCAGATCTTAACGAAATCTTCAGCTAGGCAATACCTTCTCCCTAAATATAGTCATTACCATAAATGTGGCAACGATAAAGAAAAATTAAATGTTATTTTACATCAATATTCAGCAAGGATCTCATTAGAATGAGGTAAACTTTGTTACTGGCAAAACTACACACCTGAAATATAAAACCTTTAAACTATTATCTGCTAAAAAGTGCTTTCTACTGAAAACCTAAAGAAGTTATTTCTATTTTCCCCTATTTATCCCTGCACTTTTACCATGAATGAAAGCAGTAGAGAGAAGAACTTGTCCCCTGGAAAAATGTTACTGAAATACAGTTTGCTTATAAGTAAGTCTTATAGGCTGTTTCTCATTGGGGCAAATCCATTTTTATTTCACCTATTTGAGAAATGCATGACAGATCCAAGACTGGTTTGTAGAAACCTAAACCTGAGAACTGTATTGAATCCAACAGAAGTTGGTTAAGTTAGATAATAGAATAGACTATGCTGTTGAAGAGATCTATAGTGTGGTTATTATTTTTCATTCTGGGGGATGTTAGTATTCTCCATTTATGTTCATAGGTCTTTTTCATGGTAATATCCGTAGTTCATAGATTAATTCTTAAAACATTGTTACATTTATCTAACACAACCTCCTACATAACACAGGTCAGGGTATTTCACTAAATGTTTCTTGCACCTAGAAAAATACTTTTGTAGCAGTTATTATAGCAGTGGCAAACTGTCAGCACCTATCAATTTATGCTTTGCCCCAGCCCAAAGTGCTACACACTGCCGTCTACTCTCAGCAGTTTGTGGTTGCACTTTCACTCTCCCAGACTGTTGGATCTTTAGATGAATCAACTAAATCCACATAGAAGGGCAGAACTAGAACCTGCATGTTAAGTTCAGATGAATATAGAGTAAGCAGTAGTAAGACAGAGTATATTAAGTAAGAAATATAAGACAAGCAAGCAGTGGCTAAAAGGCTCTTGAGCATTTTACTAGGAAAGATCCTCTAACCTTTGGGCATTATGCAAACCAATTGGATGTCAAAGCTATCTAGGTCCACAGCTCAACTGAACACAGACCAGAGCCTACTTGAAAATTACATGAAAACAAATACTACTTAACATTGTGGGACACTCTTTGGTTGGTTGGTTGGGTTTTTTGTGGTGAGGGTTTTAATGGTTGGTTTAATTTTTTGGTTCTTTTGAAACAAAACTCTTCAGATCATCTTTGATGATTAGGGGTGCTGAGCAACCTGGTCCAGTGGAAGGTGTCCCTGCCTGTGGCGGGGAGTGGGAACTAGATGAGCTTTAAGGTCCCTTGCAACCCAAACCATCATGATTCTATGATTCTATGATCTGTTCTCCACAAGCATTTCTGACTTGACTTTTCCTTTTTTCATAAGGCTTTGCATTCCAAACTAGCCAGGAGCAAACTCATACCTGCTATGAAAGTTTGCTGACACAGTAAGGTCACACAGTCTTTTGCAGACACACCTCATGTTGCTCCATGGCACGCAGGCAGATGAGAAAGGTCTCATCTAAAAGCTGCTTAGCTTTGTTAGTGCACCAGGTCTATGGCATCAATAGAACACTTCAAGTCAGCACAGCAGCACCTTCAAACTGAGACTTGCAAACATGAGGTCACCCACAGCACATATGGAGCAAGCACAGACCTGTCTGCAAACACCTGTACAAATCTGTATGCAACTTAACATAGCAAACCTGGCCCATACAGTCGTTATATAGCCATCATGCTTCTGCTTTTACTGTACCTACCAAAAGGACTACAGAGGTACGGCAGAGACCAAGGGGAACAAGTGCCACAAACGAGCTCCAAAATAGCTTTCTGCAGCTTTGACCATAATCTCTACTTACCACATTAGACATGATCGTTCTACTGTTCTTTTATAATTTTCCACAGTTTTTCAAATCCACCAGTTGACCTTCATCTCCAAGTCCAGGAAACAAACCACATACAGGGCTGGAAAATTTTTCCATTACTCTGCCTATAGCCCTTCACATAATGGGTCCCTTATCACAACATCCAGATGCTGTTGTCACACAAAAAATAAATGACAAAATTTATTTCATTTCCAAAGATTGTTGTGCTGGATAACTCCAAGTTCCATCCCTCCTCCAGATAGGTGGCCACTGTAATAGCTGAGCATCTCATCCATTCAGTACCTGCATGAGGAAGATATTTATTCTATTTTACTACAAATGAGAAAGGTTTCAAAAGTAGTGAGTGAATTTCCAATTTCTTAGGTCTGGAAATATCTTATAAATCCAAATAAACCATTTTTATGATTCGCAAATGCAGTAGTTCTGAATAACATCATTAGTGGGACTGTTGCACTGAAGGAAAGTACATGATTTCAAACTATGTAGGGTAGTCTCTGGGGAATATTCTCCATCATATCAGACATTAATGGTCAGGTGCAAAACCCCTTGAACGAAACTGAAATTTGCCATTTGTGTCAGTAAATTTGGACTCAAACATATGATGTGCTGGATTTCACTCTGAAATGTTTTACGTGTGCCAATAAAATACTGGTAATGTCTTTATTTCCCTCCATCTGTACCTAAATTCATAATCAATCAACTGATTTGCACCTGGGAAATATCCATATTTTTACCTCCCATAAATTTATTCTCTTATTTTACAGCCATTGTGAGGAGATGGAAAGAAATAATTGCATTTATTTTTTTTTTCAATTACATGCCATTAAACTTGCCACGTCAATGCATTCTCTTTGTTTAGGAAAGGTAATTAACTTTCGTCATGTTTTAAGCCCAGCTGGTAAGTGTTAAATGCACAACCAGGGCATACTTTTAATTGCCTTTAGTCACTTTTAGAAAAAGAAAAGAACCAGGCATTTTCCTCTAGTTTTGTGTGAAATCAGATTTCAAATTCCCAACACAAATGATAGTCTATTTGTATGCAATTGTGCCTTTCTTGTCTGTGACAGCTGGTCCTGACTCTCTTGACTATGTGAGGTTGAGTAAGACACCCTTCATGCTGTATCTGGTTTTCACCCTCCAGTAAGGAACAGAAAAGGACCAAACACTTCATTTTCCAGCACTTCCTAGTGAAACACAGGTTTTGGTTACAGTGGCAGGAAGCCCTGATCAGTTGTCTGTTTGCAGAACAGGCAACAAAATGTGTTTCAAACACTGGTGCTATAGTGAGAGCTCTGCCTATGTGACTTTCTGTAAGCGCAATACTCAAGGCACAGCAAAATCCCAGGGCTAGAAATGGAAGCAGGGCAATGTCCAAATGAGATAAAGCAGGTTTTGAACAATGAAGTTAATTAATTATCCGAATGACTTCATCTAAAAAAGTGCTCTCTTACCTTCCCTTTGAAGACAGTAAATTCAAACATCACTGTCTTTCCAAAAGATCTTCTCTAGCTCAGCCAGAAGTCATTTATTAAGCTTAACACAGGAATTACTGTGTATAATTTTGTGTCAGGTTGGAGAGCCAATGTGTTTTTCAGGCCATAAAATATAATTTCAGTATGACGATGCCAAAAGCTTGATGCAACACATTAAACCCAGATGTCTTAGAGCAATGGATATGATATGGGAATAAAATCTAATCTCAGTAAAAATGATTTAACACTGCTTTGGCTTTTAAATACAAGATACTTAAGCTGGGGGATCTACTGATTGTCTCTGTCCCCAAATACTTCTGACAGTGAGGAAACTTTGGGCCTTGAAGCTGACCACTCTTACTCATGGCTGACCAGGACAATGCCTCTTCTGTACATTCAGCATGGTTTCTGTAATAGAATCATAGAATAGTTAGGGTTGGAAAGGACCTTAAGATCATCTAGTTCCAACCCCCCTGCCATGGGCAGGGACACCCCACACTAAACCATGTCACCCAAGGCTCTGTCCAAGCTGGCCTTGAACACTGCCGGGAATGGAGCTTTCACAACTTCCCTGGGAAACCCATTCCAGTGCCTCACCACCCTTAAAATTAATGCTTGCCTGTTAAATTGCATTTTCCAGTGCAATCAGGTATGTCCTGGGTTTAGCAGTAGCAGTCATTTTTCTCCTTCTTAGTAGCTGGTGCAGTGCTGTGGTTTTGACTTTCGGCCAGGGAAAACCGCTGATAACACTGATGGTTTTAGTTGCTGCTCAGTAATGTTTAGTCTGGCCAAGGACTTTCTGAGTCTCATGCTCTGCCAGGGAGGAGGGGAAGCCGGGAAGAAGCAGAGACAGAACATCTGACCGAAACTAACCAAAAAGAGGTATTCCATACCACAGCACGTCATGCCCACTATATAAAGTTACCCGGAAGGTTATATCAGTGCTCGGGTCGGGCTGGGTATCTGTTAGTGGGTGGTGAGCGGTTGTATTCTCTTGGCTTGTTATTTCCATTATCATTATTATTATTGGTGTTAGTGGCAGTGGTTTGTGTTTTACCCTGGTTACTGGACTGTTCTTATCTCAGCCCATGGGAGTTACATACTTTTGATTCTCGTCCCCATCTTTCCCCGAGCAGGGGGGATGAAGTGGGGGGAGTGAGCGAACAGCTGCATGGTACTGAGTTACCAGCTAGGCTTAAACCACTACAAGGTACTACAAAGAGAGCCTCATACAACATACAGGCACAAGCTGCTAATAGCTACTGAGTCTTCCTTGTATAGAAATATACGTTAAAGAGGAGAAGATATTATCAGGCTCGTGCTGAGATTTAGAAGTCCTCTGTGTGGGTGTGGGAAGAGAGAAATAGGAGGAAGAATAAGAGGGGCATTAGAGAAATAACACAATCTCCTCATAATTAGAGCTATTGAAAGAAAAAATATGCCCTGGATTAGTCTGGGGAAGGCAAACTGTGCATCTGAACCTCTGTCCCTTTTTTTGCCACTGAAAAAATTCCTCCTGATGGGAGATGCCATACGGTACTTTTTGTTTGAATTTAGACCTTGTCCTTAGCTTACTGGAAATCTATATTTGCTGCAGACTGACTGTTTTATGCCTTTTTAAAAGGAACAGGCTTTTTGTTTTTCTTTTTCAAAAGGCTCGACTCCCCCTGATGTCCATGGGACATTTAGCTTTTGACTATAATGTGAGCAAAATTAGACCAACGCTGGGAAGAATCTCTCTCCCATATGCCATAATGAAACCCCCTTGTGTTTATGTGCTTTTTAAAGGATGTCAAGTGATTATGATGGGGCAGGCACTTTTAATGTATAAATATCTAGAAAATGACAGAGTATTTCAGGAGACTCCTGAGTGGGTAGGAATTCTGAACAAACTTATTTCATATCTAATCCTATTCCCTGTCTCCCCAGAACTAGGCAATCCTGATTAGGCTCTACTTTTTAATAAAATAACAAATGCAAATAACAAATGCACATAGAGTAGTGTGCTCCATATAAAATTTACATTAGAGCTTTTCTGAGAAAAAGCTTTAATGCTGTGTTTGAAGTAATTCTACTTTTATAGAGTGCTGCTTGTTAAAAAGTTGTAAATCCGTTTCTGTGTTGCTGAGGATGTGCCTAGCTCTCAGTTAAATGGAAATATATAATCCCCCTCATTCGTTTGCTTTGCTTCAGCTTTTGATGCTCTCTCTGGGCTCAGACCTGGAAGGTGCTGAGTACTCCCGGGATACTTGTCAGGAAAACTGAACCACAACCAGACCTACCTTCTTATCTATGTGGCATTTCACTTTGCTGAATGAAATCTATCTCTTTTCTCCTGTCCACTTTGTACATTCTTGATAAAAAGAATTCAATGATTCTAAATGGGTAGACCTATATTTCCTGTCTTCCCACCTCCATCCACTCACCTAGCAGCAGATCCAAAGCTGTGGGAGAAGCTGCATATTGTATGCATAGAGCATCACCCATGGGTGAGGAGAAGACCACAAGACAGGCTGAGACTTTGAACATCTCAGTCTCTTTTACTGTTTCTTGTCACCCAGGCACTGGGACACAGGGTATGCCTAAGATGATCCTGACGTCTAGTATTTCAAAGACATTTTAGCAGGTAGATATTACTGTGGGGGCCAAAACCCCAAAACTGCATGAAAATTAGTAGCATTTGGAACCTCCCATTATGCGTCCCTGAAAATTTCTGTTGCAAAAATAGAGAAATAATTAAAGCAGAGCAAAATCACAAGAGGAAGGCGATTCGTTCTTTATTTGTCAAGCCACAGGAGATGCTGAAGCCCTCCTGCAGTCACATAGAGCGTTGATAGAGGTTTTACCTGTCCTGGATATTGCTAGGCTGGTCCTGAGGCTTCAGGAAAGAGAAGACACTGCAGCATTATCTGCAGCTGGAGCTACAACCCTTAAAGGAATCTTCTAGGTGCTTCTGAAAGGATTAGTTTCTCTCCCAGTTGTATTTTGACTGAAGCATATACCAGGAAACGTGGCTTTTATCCTGAGAATTTTAGGTTAATGTGACAGACGCCAGAAGTCTGATTAGGCTCTTGTGTGAATTCCAAAAAAAAACAAACCTCCTTTAAAACATGCCCTTCTCACTCAATGGAGCCAAGCAACTTTGTTTTCCTCTTTCAGGTCTATTTTAAAATGTAAATTAATTCAAGGTTATCACTTCCTTTCGGCATCCCCCACTTCATTGGAATTGCTCTTAATTTACTTTGATGAAACATACAATATTAGTCTTAATTAGAAGCCTTGGGGACAGACCTGTGTAGGCTCGTGACACAGACACATTGCACTTTTGTTGGAGCCTCTCTTGTTTGTAATTTGGGATCCAGGAATTTGTTTTTCAGCAAATGATAGCCCTGATATTTTCTAGCTTTACTGATCTGTTAAGTAGTGAAAGACTTCACAGGAAGACTTCCAGAAAGGCTCCGGCTTACGTGTACCTTGCACTTTAAATCGGCATTTGTTGTCAGGGGGAGGAAAAGCATTCCAGGTTAATCGGTTCATATAACAAACCTACTTGCACACGCATTGTGTTTCAACAAGTAAAATAATTAACTGAAAGTTCAGCAGAAGTGACCATTGAGTGACATCAAGAACAAAACTGTCACCAGAATCTCCTTTTTTTCCCTCTCTCTTCAGTGATATTGCATGAAAAGAGGGAGGATGGATCTGCTTGACAGGCTGCCTTTGCTCTTGTTCAGTGCAAGCACGTGACTTCCTACTTGGCAACAGATACAAAGCTGCTGGTTTCTTTCCAGAAACCCAAGTACAAAACTGTTTGGCGTTCAATTTGATGGACTGAAACATCATAGTTTTTCGTGATATTTGGAGAATGCAAAACCAAATACGGATGGATTTTTCTTTATCTTATATATGTGCATTTATGTACATATATATAAATTTTGAAAGATGTGGAAAGAGGCGAACTTTGTATGAGTGGCACAAATGTTACTTCTGCAATTGAATGAGCCTCTGTTTTCTGAAAAAAATTAAACCCCCACAGTTGTTCATCCCACCACTGCTCTTCAGCGAGCTGAAAAATACAATAGGCTTCTCTCCCCCACTGCAGTAAACTAAAGAGCATTTAAATTGATCCTTCTACACCTCCGCCTCTATAGCAAACACTCACACAGCCATGAATATCAAACTCCAGATGTCTGAGATGTTGGCAGCCTTGCCCTGCTCCTGAACCTTTGCCATCAGCTGCAGCAAATGGCTGTTATTGAGAATGGTTGTTGACCTAAACGTTTTCTGACAACAGCTTCACCCTGCCCCTACGATTGGCATTTCCCAGAAAGCTGATGTGTCTGATGGACTGTATCAGTTTTGGTACTTCATGTTTCAGATTCAGTAGCTGGTAAAATGAGTCCAGTCCTCGCTGTGCATAATTCGGTGAATGTTGCATCAGTTTTAGCATGCTCTGCATTTAATTTATTAGGAGAAGAGACACATTTGGTGCGCACAGATTGTTATTTTACTAGGTGAGGTGTTTCAATCAGTGACTGATATGTTATTTACTATATTACACTTTTTCATATGTTGATATGTGGTTCAAAGGGAGATGCACTCGATTTAGCAGTGTTTGCTAGTGCATTTCAATGTGGTTTTCATTCAATAACATATCCAGGTTTTCCTTTTATCGTGTAGGCTTGTAGGTGGGTTTTTCAGGTTTGGGTTGTGTGTTTTTCATAAACATGTGATTTATAGATGCTTCTCTTAGTTTAGACTGTGCTTAAACCTTTTATCCCATCCTCACTCATTTTACTTATTTATATATCAGAAATACCCACATAAATTCTTCCTGCAAGTAAATCTCTATGCACAAAGCAAAATTAGTTATTTCCTAGACACATGGACTAAGCATTACAAAAACATATAATGTAATAATATAATATATACTACATAATGTTATAAGCATTATAAAATACATATAACTGTTGGACTCTGTAGGTAGGATCTCAGGACTGAATTCCTTACCTGCTTCACATGCTCACTACTTTCCTTGCTGTGATTTACAACCTTCTAATTTTCTTTATGTGAATATAAGTAGAAAAACATTTGCACTATGTTTTGTGGACTCACATAACTCTGTACGTGCTTACAAAGAGCTCACAGCCCTGAGACATTTAGGAAATGTCTTGATTTCTATTTGTGCTGGAGTGAGATTTTCTGAATTTCCAAGCTGACAACAGTTCTATCCCTCACAAACAATGCTTTTGGACGAAAGCATACTTTTTCTCCTTGTAAAAAATGGGCCGCATGTCTCAAAATGTATCGGTATGCAGTTGGTAGTAGGCAATAGACAAATACTTTCTCTGACGAAAGATGAAGCATCGGATTAAGCTGCAGCTTCACAGAGCACGCAGCTAGGGGTTCAAATGAGGCTCAGGCAACCTCACTTCTGCCTTTTGTCATTTTGGAGTGGATGCTCTGAGATAAAGACATTTTGCTTGAATCATGAGGTTTATCAACCTAATTATGCTCCAGCACTTTAACTTTACAAAAGCACTTCATAGACAACATTTAGCCCTTAAAAGAACTTCCTTAAAGATGGAGAATGTCAGTATGCCACACAATCCTTGAAGGCTTCATGACATTCTCATGAGAACCAGAGATGTAATCCAGAAATAAGAACAAAGTTTTGCCTCACCTTTGTGTGCTTCAGTTCCACACTCCAATCCTTCAAATAACAGCTACAATTCAGAATATCCTTTAATGTTTTTTTGCAGTGAATTATTTTGCTAGCGCATTCAGGGCACTTAAACTGCGTTTTTCCTCTGAACTGCTCTCTGGAGAAGGCTTTCTTACCCCAGCAAATATAAAGAGAGCCAAAGTATACAAATCTCCTAACTTAGGTACCTACATTGTAAATACCCTCTGAGGGACTGTTGCTTCAGAATGCAGCATTAAGACATGCAGCGATACCTAGAAGAATTACCAAAGTGTTGTCACAGCAGGCAGCTACGTATCATTTTTCTGTCACTGAGCAGCTTTACAGCGTTACAAATATTCTAAGTGCTCAAACTATGTGCACAGTAAATCCATTTTAAATCAAGCCAGGTAAAGTATAAACAGTAAAATGGCTTGGGTTTTTTTTTTCCTTTTCTTATTTTCCCCACAAAGAAAATAATCATTTGTGAGGCTGTAAAGTGTTGGAACAATAAGAGAAATTTCATAAAATGCTCTAACACATGTATAAGACAATAATATAACATATAACACTAATGCGCTCTGCTTAGAGGATGGGGAGTACATATACATATATGAATATGGGGCTGGAATTTTTCTCTTTTCACACTGCCTTTCTGACTCACCAAATGCTTTAGTTCATTGAATTTATTGAAAGAAAATTCTGTGTTTGTGTTTCTGATCCAGTGATTGGCTGAACTTATCTCTTGAGAACTGTGGGAGAGGAGAAATACTTATGCTTCATTTTTTGCCATGCCACTTCTGGAGGTACATCCTGAATATTGATATCAGCAGACCCACCTAAAGTTTACTGCAGTCAATAGGAAGACTGACCGTGGTCATAATGATATGTGCTACTAGCCGCAGTTTTGGAAAATTCTGAAGCAACAGCTTTATACTGCAATGGGATTTGAGTAAATGCTTAAGCAATTTGCTGTGCTGAGATTACATCCTGGAAATGGGGCTTATATACCTGCATTATCAATCATGGTGGGTATATATGCTTGCAGGTGTGCACACATGTGCCCAAATGAGCAATACACATAGAGCTGCTATGCCTTTATTACCCAGAACAAATATCTGAAAATCCATCAGTCAGGTAAGATAATAAAGCGCTGTGAAGAGTCACTGGCTTCTCCAGCTGCATCCTCCTCTCTTTCTCAGGGAAGACAGTTATGTTGTTGCATTTGCCAGGCTGTCACTGGCGATTTCTCTAGTGCGGGGAGATCCTGACACCAGCTATCAATATATCACACCTAAGTTGTGTTGCAGGTGAGCACTCATGTACGATTTTTCAAGCTATATAGTTCTGTGTTCTGTGTAAGATCCTTCAGACAGGGGTATGGTCTGTAGCAGATTTACATCCTGGGGTGAGCTGAATTACAAGAATTATATTACTATTATGTATAACTTGCTAAATTTAAAGTTTGCTTTGCTTCAAACCCACAAGTTTCATGGAAACATGAACTGACTGCTTCTTGTTACCCAAATGAGATATCCAAAAATCCCCCCACCCATACGAATTTGTGCTCAAAATCTTTTGTCATGCCATAGCAGCAGGTTAGCCATAAAGTAAGCACTTTAAATATGAGGGAGAAATCATGCCAGTAGGTTTTGGCAACGAAAGCATTCTGGTAAGTGTTGAATGACAAAAGGCTGTTGGCTGTGGCAGGCCAACACTTGTCATTCTCAAGCAAAACTAGAACAAAAAGCTTGAGAAGCTTGAGCCCAAAGATTGTTCTAGATCTTCCTGTGAGTTTGTTATGTTGTTTTGGAACTGTAAAGCCCTCAACAGTGATTATAGGGATAAAAATGTTATGTTACTATGGAGAGTGCTTTGAGATAGCGCTACTTCTGAGTTTGTTTTGTGCTGCAGTTGTGCACTGTATTCATGGTGGGGGTTGTTTGTGGCTGCTTTGTGCTACAGTACTGCAGCACAAAAGTTTCCTATCTTTCTTCTCTCCATTTCCCCCATCTTTCCAAAAATGATACTTCAGTAACAAGCTGAAGAGAACTTGTTGAAGAGTCGTGCATCTATTTCTCAATCGTTTTGCACTAAATAGCTTTCAGTTTATGGCTCAAAAAGAAGTAAAACCTTACTTGCACAATTGCTTCCAGTGGCTGTGGCACCACATGAATCCTGAATTGTGTTTTCTGAAGTATTAGCTGTGCAAGAAACTGCAATTAAATGAAATAATATTTGCTTGGAAATTATGTCAAACTATAAGAGGAGAGGAGTTTATTTCAGAGATGGATAGGGATGGAAGACAGACCCAGTTATCTATGCATGTTCAGACGGTACACTTCAGTGATCCGAGCTTAGAAATATATAAGAAAAACGTGCGATTTCTAATCTTGGGTCTGACACCACTTTCTTCTATGTCCTAAGGCAAACCACTTAACTTCTCCATGCCTCAGTTCACCATTTGCCTCTATCTTTGAGGCTACAGCAGCTGTTTTCACTTTCTTTGGTAATTAGGCAAGCAAGCTTTTGCTTGAGGCCTGACATTAAAAGCTACACCCTTGCTTAAAGAATAGAGGAAACTTTTGACATTGGTCACACTCATTTTTCTTGGTTTTCAATACCTTTTAAAGGTTTCTTCTTACATATTTTGCGCATGATAATGCAATCAAGATATTGAGGTTCCTGTACATATAACAGGTGAGCAGCGCACACTTAACAGTGCATTAAAGCTCCATTGCTCCAGCTCCAAATAGATTAAGGAAATACAAGTGAGGATTTCAGGTACATCATCATGACCTTGCTATCCACAATGCCAGTCAGTGGACGCTGTAGTTGTAGCTATAAAACTGAACAAAACAGGCCAGGGACCATTTTCTGCTGCTAAGACCTAGCAAATGCCTCACATTCATAAAATACATATTTCCCTCTTTCCCCCAGATTGAATCTTTATATCCAATCTGCTCATGGGGATTGGTCCTTTGCATGCAATGACCTTTCTGCTACTGGGAGGGGGGGAGGATTAATTGGGTGAGGGTTAATTGCCACAGGACAAAAACTACATGAGAGAGAAATCTGTATGTTGAGTGAAGATTGCAGGCCCTTCTCAAAGCTAAAGACCTGTTTTATTTGCCTGGATGGATATGTGCATGTCCTAGGGACGTATCCTGACTGATAGGTGAGGAGTAAGTTTAAGGAATAAAGCCTTTTGAATGTTACAATATGTTCTTTATAGATAATTGATGGGGCTTTGAGCAACCTGCTCTAGTGGGGGTGTCTCTAGCCATGGCAGAGGAGTTAGAACTAGATGATCTTTAATGTCTCTTCCAACACAAACCATTCTGTGGTACTTGCAGTTCTAATAATGATGAATACTGAAATAATAATAATGCAGTAAGAATACTTAAGAGGCTATTATTTAGCCACAAATCTCAAAATATACAGGTAATAAAGTGTCATCTCCACTTTACAAAAAAGACAACCATGACCAAAAGAGAAGAAATAATTTGTCCAGAGTTTTCCAGTGCATCTATAAGCAAGCTCCCAAGGCCTGTGGGTGTTCTGTGCTGTAGGAAGCAGGGCTTCCCAAGACCAAACCATGGTTAGGTTTTATTGAGACACTTCTATTTATTGTGTAGTAAACTCTGCAACATTTTTTACAAGATTAACTCTGATTAACATAGTTTTAGACTGATCTAGCATGTCCCAGGATGGCCAGTAACTGGTCTCAGTTACTCAGGAAGCTTTGCTCAGACAGAAGTTGCCTCAGACATTCACACTGCTCCTCTAATTGGGAGGCATATTTCTTCTTTTTGAGATACTGAGAGCAGCGTTTTATATCTTGGCAGCACCTTGATAAATGGCATTACCTATCTAATATGCTGGAATGGCATTTATTTTCATGGCCATATCAACTTTCAACCATGTCATCAACTAGTATATCCAACAAAATCCTTCTCTCTGGTCATTTCTAACTGAACACTACATTTATGGAAGAATATTTTTATTGATCCCGAAATGCATGTACTTGCTCTCTGTACTATTGAATTCCATCCCTTTTCTATTACTCCACTTTTCAGACTTGTCCAGTTGCTCCTTGCAGATGCTCTGAACCTCTTGTATCACCTTGTGTCGCCAGCAAGCTTTATTAATGTACTCCCAGTTTCTATGCCAGGATTGCTAGTGAAAATATTAGGAAGTATTGCTCCCAAGGCTCCTCTATCAACCTTCCTTCAGGCTGAAACCTTTCAATCTCAGCAGTACCTGTTCCAGTCTGTTGGCTAACTGGTCTGCGGGCAACCCCACAGTTCTCTGTCCTCTGCAGAGTTTAACATCTTCCCAGTTTATATTTCAGCTCTTGTACTGCTTTGCTGACGTTCACGCTGCTTTGCTGAGGAAATCAGTGTGGATTGGCTTTTTTTATAACTGAAAAACAATCAGATTACTCCAGCAAGGTCCACTTTTGGCATCCTAAATTGTGTTTCACTCTGTATCCATTTTTCTGAATATTTTTAATTTCTTTCTTTTCCTTTGAGACTTGTTTCAAGGCTTTTATGCTGTTCAGGGTAGGACTAACAAGTCTGTGGTGAGTTGGATCATTTTCCTCTCTATTTTCTGAAAATAATCCCTATAGCTTCAGCTACCTATGCCTTAGAGATTTAGTGCTACTAGCACCACAGTTTCTTTGTGTTTCATAATTCAGGCACATCAGGTCACCCTGACCTCTCTTAAACCCTCTGAGTTTTGCTTCTTGATAGTTTCTATTTCCATACCTTGTGTATTAGTCATCCTGCCTTCACTACTGTGTTATCAGCCACCTTTGTACTAGTAAATAAAGCAGGACCTTGACACAAGCACAAAGACTGACAAATGAGAGCCCATACCATTTAATTGTTGGGATATAATTGACCATTTTTGACTCATGCAAGTTAGTACTGACAGACAGTGCCCATGACCAGCTCAAGGATAGCTACAAGTAAGAAATCTGTATGTGGCCACCCTGCTTTGGGAGGCATAGAGAGTTTTGTCACGACAGTATTAGCACTTGCTCTACCCACATGCAAGCTTTTAGGTACATTTTATTTATTAGCATATAGCATCCATTGAAGCCAAGGCACAATATTCATTTAGATTAGTTCATTATCTTTCTTTCCTACATTGCTAATTCTTACTTTGCAGTATAAGAAACTGAAAGCAGAGGTACTCAGTAACTCATTAAGTTAGGCATAGTCCTTAAAACAGGGTGAAATTAAACAGGACTAAAAATGCAGAGAGTGGATTTTTGTATGCCTTTCTAGATTGATTTCTTTGTCAAGCCTCCAGCTTGTAAGCACCTCCCTGCTTGAGCCTTTTTTATTCTCTCCATGTTGTGATTTTATCTGTTTTCTTTTCTCATTTGGACAGTAGGTTATTTAACTTCTCCCTACTCTTTCTCCTCCCCATTCTGTTGTCTCTGCTGTCCTTTTATAGCTTTGTTTGGCTGATTTGGGTTTGCTTGATTTCTCCCTCTAATAACCTCTTCCTGCAGTGGGTGACAGGGAAGGTGCCATAGAGGGTGGAAAACTCTTTCTTCTTTGTTGTTGTCTCCTGTGTGAACTGACAGGTTTGGAGAGAAACACAAAAGGGGGAGGGATGGAAATGGGAGGCACCGGAGCTGCCAGAATTCCCCCCTTTTAACATTTCTGCCAGGTTTTCTAGAAATGACAGGTTCTTCCACCCTTTTGTTTTAGCCTTTCAAGGGGAGAGGGTGGAACTGAATGGCAGTAGCATGAAAGGGTGGCCAGAGGGAGAAAATTGCTGTAGGCTTGATGTGACGATTTGGGTTTATAAAGGCTTCACCTTGCGTGAGTTTCTTTTCGCAAGATCCAAACTAGCTGTGGTTTGGCTGTTGGTGCCATGTAATTCAGAATGGCTTATTCTAGGGGTGAAAGGAGGGCTCTGATGACTGTTCTGCCTTATGATCTGTTTCATCTCACCATGGGGAGAAAGACCCTAAGGAAAGGCAAAAGGGAATGAAAATAAGACTAATGTTCGGTCTTCTGTAGCTAAGATGATTCTGAGCTATTGCAACATCAAATAACACAGCCAAGCCCTGTCACTATTTTCTCTATTTTACGCCAAGCACAGAGCAGCTAGAGACCAATGGCCTGTTCAACTACTTCATAACACCTTTGTTTCACCTTCACACTGCAAAAAAAAACCCAAACACAACAAAAAACAGAGCACTGATTTCCCTGTTTTAGTGCATATCTTTTGTTCATTTACTCTCAGAGCTCCTCTCCCTTCATCTGCCTGCTTACATGTCACTTGCTTTAATATTCTAGTTTCTTACCCCACCTTCCCACCACCCTCATGATGCTGCTTTTAAGATGTTTTTGCCATAGTTTATCATTACAGTTTTTGTCCTTGGAAGATGCCACAAACCATTCTGGCCTGGGAGGGCTGCCCACTTGCCAAATTGGCTGCCATGCCTTGTTTTCCAGGGGACTGGGGTTATAGTCTCCCACTTTGAAGATTTGCTTTCAAAATTACATTAACCCCCAGTATTCTTAGCAAGAAACAACATACATCACCTTCAGAATAAAAAAAAATGTCCCATGTGGAGTCAGGGTTGCTTAAGATTAAGACTTTGTGCTGGATTTAGCACACCAAAAGATTGTGGGGATTTTCTATGTTACCGTCTCACATCTGTTCCCGCTGTTCTGAAGGACAATATCATTTTCACTCCTTTTGTACTTGTTTTATAGCAGGCAATTAATTATTCAGGATTCCAGTTTATTACAGGCCAAGCAGTTGTCAGTAAGTCTGTGAGGACTGGTTCTGGTTGGGCCCCTGAGAATCACTTCTTCCCCTCTCTCTCCATCGCTGCTCTTCTCTGATATTCAGTGGTTCTTCACAATCATGCTTTTAATTTGTTTTCAGGGAACTCTCTCTGCAGGTTCCTCCTGCAGAACTTGGACTTGGCTCATTTCCTGGTACTGTCCTTCAGGATCTGGAGAAAGAGTGTTGATGGCTCAAACAGTTCATGGGAATAAGGAAAAATTACCTCCTACGAAAACTTAGGGTACCACTCTGCATGCAAGCTGCACCCCATAGGCATCAAAGCTGGCTGTAATAGGTGTTCACTGCACCCTTTTATCAGTGGTTTTACATGCATCTGAAAGACCTGCTCTGCCTTCTGCTGCAGGCGGAAAGGAACCAGGAAAAACTACAGGGGTTTTGCAAAACAATCTTTTGCTGCAGTGTTTGAAGGCTTGAGTTTGTAAGAACAAATTATGGATCTCCTTGAGATCTCAAAGACTTAATTAGAAACACTCTAAATATAACTTTATTTCTTGCCAGATATTTTAATAAGTGCATTTGGGTGGCTTATTCCACTTTGAATACATGATTCCCTAACAGCTTTGAAGTCCTTCCTATGAAACAGCAGACCATCCCGATTATAGACATTTCTGTAATACATCGTTAAACACAGCTCTAATTCTGCCTGTGACTTAATTTAATGCTAGACTCCTCCACAATACAACCTCATGTTAGGAGGAATAGGAATTCAGTATTTAAGTGTAGTTTGCCATCTCAATACAGGTCTTGAACAACCCAAAGATGCCCTTGCCCTACACTAGGTAGTGAGTTCTGTACCCTGAGACAGTAAACCCCACTGGTCTGCAAAGTAATATGCTGCTTGAGTAGGGAAATTGGACGAGATGATCTCCAGTGGTCCCTTCCAACCTCAACCATCCTGTGGTGCAGAAGAGATGGATGTCATCTCCAGACCATGGGGGTGATGTTCTCTGAATGCAGTACTGGAATTCCCCCACAGTTCACCCTGGTGCCTCCAGACTCTTTCATGTTTGTGCCTTCAATCACAAAACCCATGGGTACATATATCATTTCTTCTTTTACACTTCTCCATAATCATTAGTCATGTCAGGTTACCATAATATGGAGCCTCTAATCCACTCCCTCTAAGTACTGCGTCATCAGCTACAGAAAATTCTCATTTAAATGAGACAGATGCAGTGGATATAGTTTGTAATTCCCGTGCCATCTTACACTGATAGCCTTGACAATTTTCTGCAATGTATCATCCTTTGCTGCAGTCCCTGCAAATTTATTCCACATTATTTCTGAGACCGGATAATTGTTTCTTATATTTACATTATTACATTTTCTAGGTTTCTTCAGTCTGTACACTCTCTGAATCAAACCTAGGCTAAACATGTTTTTAAACCAATATTGCTTTTTTATCCCTGAAACTATAACAGACTTGATCAATTCCAGCTAAAGACAAACTTCAGATCACGTAATCCTTTACTCAGAATTAGTTTCCTGCTGTGCATTCCCAATTATATTTGTCTCTCCTCTATGTATTTACATTTTCCATTCATTTTTTTCCAACTGATCTATGTTTAGTTTATAATTTATAAGGATTTCATTATTTTTTAATGAAAAAAAATCATTCTTTTCTTCACTATTTTTCAGAAAACCCCCATGGAGGACTCCTTTATGTTGCTGTGTGCTCTGTCCCCTGGAGGAAGGCCTGTTGTGTCTATTGTTCTGATAGTTTAAGTTGTCCTGGTGAAAGGTACTACCTGTCCCTGCAAATCTTGTCAGTCTCTGCTCTCCTGATCAGTAATCGTGAGGTGTTCTTTCTTGTTCCTGCTACTCCAGGCTGAAAACTCTTGCAAAATGGTATTTATTTCTAAATGCTGAATGTTGTCTGGGTCTGTACATGTTCCCATTTCTCATGTACCTTTTCTTTCTTTGACATTTTCTTGCTGTTTATTCTGGAACATCCCTTCCAGATTCCTCTCTTGTGCTGTGACCTCCTGCTTCCCAGCTTCCTCTCCTGCTGGTCGGCGTGTCGAGAGTAGCTGCAGCTTGTCTTGGGTTTAACATTTCTATTCTGCCTTGAGTATTTCTGCAGCTTGGTGTATCCTGATAGAATTTTCCCTAAGTCAAAATCTACATCTTCCAGCAGTCTGTCCTCACAGCTCTGGAAATTTAATGCTTTTGAGTCACTATCAGGTGCCTTTTAATACAGCCTGAGAAAACGCCGCTGTTACACATCTGACTCATTAGTTTAAGATCAGTCAACAAAAACTTCAAAAGATTCTTCCTCTATTTTCACTTCCCAATGAAATCTCTCTATTTCCAATGTTCCATTATTCATGTGAAGCCAATATTTCCCAAATTTATGAGGCTTACCCATTTATTCTGGCTTAATTATATACTAGAAGGGAGAGCTACTGTAAGCTTAGGTCAGTGCTCTGGATTTAGTTCAGTATGAGCTAAATATCCCTGACAGCAAAGTCTTAGGAACTGACACTGTTAAAAAAAGGACCACTGTGATCTCTTTCAATACTCATTTGAAAGTAATCAAATATTATGGCATTTTGGGAAAGCAGACTCCTCCATATTCCTGCTTTACTGGAACAGAGAAAACTGTCATATACAACCAGGTTCTGATTGGAAGAGTTCTGTCTCTTTTAGGGTAACTTTTTTTAAACTGAAAAAATTGAAAATAAAATGGTGACATTAAATAAAATTAAATAATGAAATGAAAATATGAAATATAAACCAAAACAAATTAAAACTCCATGAAAAGACAGGAAAAGACCCCAGAGACTTCAGTTCTCATACAGCCTCTTGATTCCAACTGTTCTGCCATTAAAAATACCTTGTATGACTCATAGTAAAACTGTGAGGGATGGTGATAGTCACTTTAATGCCAGAAATGGGATCTGTGTTTTGCTTAAATATGAAGTAACCTAGACATAAAATACCAATTAACTAAATAGCTGTGATAAACCCTTTCTATATTTGAATACTTATTTAGAGAAAGATTCCCAGTATATAAGGCCTCATTCTTTGGAAGTAATGCTGTGTTAAGTAATCAGAGAATCGTACAATTGCAGAATGGTTTGGGTTGGAAAGGGACCTTAAGATCATCTAGTTCCAACCCCCCTTCCACAGGCAGGGACACCACACACAGAACTACCTGGTTTATCCATGTTATGTGTGAACTGTTCTAAGGATCATTTAGGACTATGGAAAACTGTGACATTAATTTAGACTGGCTGACCTTCAGTGTCAAAATTGATAATTCTTGGGTCCAGCTTAGATCTGGACTCTCTTCAAGGACTTAAAAAGCTGCAACAAATACCTTTCCATGGTATTTCCATGCTTTCACTTTCTAATTCCAAAGAGGATGTTGTTGTGAAATGAAAATAGAAATAAATAGCACAGGTAAGCAATTGGGGGGGGGGGGGGGAGGGAGTAGGTTTGGTTAGTAATTTTCATACTCTTTGTTTTTTACAGTGCTAAGTAAGCAGAAGAGTAACTTCGAAATACAAAACATTGTTTCAACTATATTGAAACATATAAGAGGTATTTAAAACATCATTTTAAATACACAATATGATGCCAATAAAATAAAGCATTCTGTTATTGAAAATCTGTGCTTGCGGTTAAAGTTAAAAGCATGTTTTTAAAACAATTACACTTTTCTAAAAAAAAAATTAATATGGGGTAATTTGTTTAATTAACATTGAGACACCTTTCTGGAAAGAAAAAGCTAAAACCACATTAAAATGAAATTTGTGTGTGATTACTTCAAACGTGTCCTTATTAGTAGCTACCTAGATAACCGTGGTCCTTCATGCATTCATGTTTAGCTCCCAATTATTCACAGTTTGTTAATTGGTGTGATATGGGATGAATATTGATGGTACAGTCTGAAGATGATTTCCATACCAAAGGAGCAGGCATATTTCTGTCCATGCACACAGCAAAAGACAAAGTTCTCAACAGATCTGACTCTGAAATTTGGCAACACCCTCCCTGTGTGCTGTCTGTTGGCTCATTACGCAGATAGCCTTGCGCAATGGATGATGGAAAATGCAATGCAATGTGATAAGAGCAAATAAACAATTAAAAATCAAATTAGGTTGATTTGTATAAACTTCTTGAGAAGCTCTGAAGCCAGTAAGTGATTATGATAGGTTGCTTAACTTGGTGTTTCTAATAGGAGGACCAGCACGTGGTGTTGGTTATCCAGGTTTACATCTAGACTGAAACATGCATGTGTTCCAGGAGGAAAAAAAGTTTTGGGAATTCAGATCTGTTTCATAGTTTTCCTCGAGTGTTAACATGCCATTTTTAGCCTCTCTGTGCATCTGTGTTAAATCTGGCATGGCCATGAGCCAAAGCTATTAATCTCAAGGGAAACCAGAGATTATCTCTGAGCCAGCACCTGAGTGGGATGGTCCAAACTGACATTTAAAATAAAGATGCCGCAGGAAAATATGCACAAAGAAGTGTAGGATGTGAACAGGATGAAGGATTTCCATGAGAGACAGTACATCGAAAGGAGAATAAGACATAGCATGACACAAAGCCTCCTATCTGATCTGTAAGAAAGGATTTTCTCCTAAGCAGAGATAGAGTTTCCAAAGGAATAGATACATACCTTACTATGGAAACTAAGCAGAAAAATATGGGCTCAAAATGATTGTACCTCATCTCTTCTTCACCCTGGCCACGGTGTGCAGGGTGTAAAATAGAGCAGTCCATACAAGCATGTGATATTCTTAATGGATTGTATTTTCTTTTGAAATGGCTCAGCTTATCCCTGAAACATAAAGAAATACAGCTACTCCGTAAATGTTCAGAAAGCCAGTGTACAAAAAGAAAAAACATTAGCATTTAACTTGCATTTGAGATGATCTTTATCTTTGATCAGATAGTATAGCATTAAGAAATGTTGTTGAAATAGAGACATTTCCAATTTTCAGGCAACCTAATTTTGCACACAACAGGGAGAATAGTCTTGGCCCAAATTGTTCCCACTAAAATTTGCAGTCTTTGTACATTCCACATAGGGTATAAATTCAGCTCAGCTTCTATGACTTAATTGAAAAAAAAAAAATGAAAGACAGTTACATAAAATAATAATTATTTATTTTTTACTTGCTCAAAATGCTGTGGGATTTTTCATAAAACATGTTCATTCAAAACCTTACTTTTTCCTCTATCTGAAGCAAAGCACGTTTTAGGTTAGAGAAAATGCAGCGTCCTAAATCAAGTGGGTTTTTTGACCTTTAAGTGAGTTGCTCTTTTTTTTTTTCACCCTGGTTATTGGCAATGGCTGAAGAATGAACTGGGGAAAACACAGTTAAATTTCCTATTCTTCATGCTGTTATAAGCAATGCAAAGGTTATAGAAGATAACTACTTCTAGGTATTTCTATATGACAAAGAGAGATACTCTGGCTCTATCTATACCAGTGAGGTGAACAGGGCAGTGCGCAAGACGCAAACACCCACATTTCAAACATTACCCTTCCTGTGAAGTTCTCAGTGCAGCACAATTTTCACCTGGTCCAACTCACGTTCTCCAATCAATGCCCAAGCTTGGTATAGGGCTTGGCTTAAGGAGGAATCATTTTTAATTGGCAGCTTGCAGATATCCATCTAGTTGTACATAGAATAAGTTCAGCTAAATGCACCAGAATAGTCCCTAGACCATTTAATTTTCTCTTAAAGACATAGCCTCCAAGGCTACTTTTAAGATCAGCTTTAGTCTCAACGTAGAAGTCAGGTATGGCTCCAGGCACAGCTGAAGGCTGCCTTTCACAGCAGACAGGATCCCATCAGTGTTTAATGAAGAAGAATGTATTAAAAAAGTTGTTAGTGGTGTAAGTGCACAGAGCATACATCTGCTCTTGCATGCTGGCATTAAGAGAAAGTATCAAATAAGCTGCTTTAAGAAGTCTTTGCAAACACTTCCACACTGAAAGTAAGCCAAATAAACCCATCTTCACAACATTTTCATATAAGGACAGGTTGATAATGCTGAAGGGGTGTAAAATGAAGACATGAAGGGGGCCACATGCCTAAGAAAAGAACATGCCTTAAAAGCAAGGAATAAATCTATACCTTACTGTAAGAGCTTTAATGACATTAAAGGAATGACTTATTCCACCAGCAAATTTGGGGTTAAAACCTGCACTCACTTTAGTGAGTAGTAAGATGTCCACTAACTTCAAAAGGGTTTTGGTTACACCCTTGGTCTCCTTCTGTATTTTTCTTTCTCTATTGTCCCTTCACACCATCACCTTTTGCATCTGCCTCCACTCACTATATGTTCAAGTATCACAGCAGGTTGTTAACCCCCCTTATCTTTTTACCCTATTTCCCTTGTTGCATTCACCAACAGAAGAAAAAGAGAGCACAAAATTCGTGACCCAAAATTATTCATGAAAGACTGAGAGCTTAGTTGCAGAGTCCATAGGGCCTCCTTTACAACAGCATGTTTCGTTTCAGGTTTATGGCAGAGGTGGGTTTCTTTTCAGCCTTGCAGATCTCTGAAAAGACAAGTAGACTTGCCAAATGTACGGGTGCGCACACTAAGGCTTGCACATCTCATAGCTATCAAATGTGTTGCGTTTTACTTTTTTCACGTGCTTACAGGACTTGTGGACACCTGTAACTTTTGGCAGCAGTTGTGATGGGGAAAGTTTCGGATACAGAAATTAGCTTTGTATTTCTCTGGCTTCTTGAAACCATTCTGGATTTGTTCAAACACTTGCTATGTGTTTGAAGCAATTCTATATGTTTAAAAAGCCTACATATAGGAAAACCAAGAAAACCTAATGAAAGCATGTGATATTTATTTTTCTCATTGCACAGCAGCTTCATTCGTGGCAAGTGGCATTAGCAGTCTGCAAACTGAGAAACAGATGCTTTTAGCTAGTAAGAATTACTGAGTGGAAAGAGATCTGGTAGCAGTTGCTAGGTAGTGCAGGAAGCATTTCTGGTAGCAGATGCTACCAGGTATTCAGGATATTTGTGCTTCTCTGATCATCTGTTGCGCGGGCTTCACTCTTTCCACTGACTCAGAGCTGAAAGAGTTTGGAGTTTACTGTATTTCTGTTAGTTTTAGGATAAATTAATGGGTTTTGGAATGGCAGCGATGGGCAAAAAAACCACCTTACCTGAAGATCATGTGGGAACAGAGTTTTCATGCACACATTTTGAAAGACTTTCTGGAAGCTTTGTCAATAAAACACGCATCGATATCGTGACCATATACTCCTTGTTTTTTTGATGAATGAATGCAAAACTTATCCAGATGTTTGAATGCAACGAAAAAATACAGACTGAATTTTAAAAGTTGATGGAACCCTGATTTCTTTTGTCAGATTTTTTTTCCCCAGTAAATTTTATCATCTAATTTGACAGATTGACAAAGCTGACAACTGGTGTTCTGATGATTCTGATATCCAAAGGAAGAGAGGATAAAAAGTTTTTGGCAGCTGTTGAAACTATCAACTCTCCATTCTTCTTATGGGGTTTCAAAAATGTATCCCCAGCAGAGTGTCTCATAGCCATGATTGTACTAGGCATGTATCTGCTGAAGCTGTTTCATTTCACCTCAAAACATTTAATGGTATAAAAACTGGAACCTTTATCCCAGCTTCTGGTGCACTGCCTTCATCACCAAACTAGTATCTTATTTTTCATTTTCTAAGTAACTATTTGAAGTGTTTCATACAACACAAAATGGCTCTAACAAGGAAGCTGAGACAGCACTGCCGAAGAAACACAGATCTGCTGCTTCAGGCAATGTTCTGAGTGGCAGGAAATGTGTTAAAATTTAAACTTAAAATAGTATTCCTTCATCTTGGATATGTATTCCAACCACAGACAGATCTATTTGACAAAAAGGAGACTGACCATCCCTTTCCTAAGACTGACTTGTGAGCATGGCTCAAACTCCTACATCCCATCTGAACCTACATGGCAACTTCAGTTTGAATTTGGAAGAAAGGTTACTGCTGCCTTTGTCACCCACTGGTAGTCACCAGCTCTTCTATCAGTACAACAGTGCAAGTATCAAAAGACACCGTATTCTTTTGCAGAAATTCAAGTGAGTGTTTTGAGACATGATTTGTTTTTTGGCTCAGATCTATACATAGGTGATCATTAGCAAAGCAGGTTAGAAGGTATGTAACCACTTAAATAAGTGGCAGAGTGCTAGAAATCTTGCCTTGTGAATGTAATTACACAGCTTGTCAATAGCCATTGATTTCCTTAGATGGATTGCTTGAAAGCATTCAGAAAGCTGGAGATGAAATAGAGGAATGTTGCAGAGCTTGAAAGGGAGCAAATAGTTTTTTTCCATCTCTTCCTTCAAGTCCTGCATTTGCATGGTGCAGCATCTTACACTTCAGGAGTATCTTTTGCATCTTTAGATAAAATGCTTAGGATTCCTCTTGTTCTCCTGTACATACTGGGTTTAGTGTGTTTTATCGAACTTTGGCTTTCAAAAGACTAAATGCTGTAACATGAAATGATCACAGATCTCAAACATTTCTGTTCTCAGACTCCATCTGCCCTCTCTTGAGTGACTATTTTGTCGTTAATATCTAATGCTTCTTCATATTATCAGCTTTTAAATTATTCTTTTGTGAAGGAAACTCTCCTATTGTTTGCTCTGATGAGACCCCACTTCGAATGCTGTGTTCAGCTCTGAAGTCCTCAGCATGGTCTATCTGGAGTGGATCCAGAGGAGAGCCACAGAAATGATCAGAGTGGAACTCTGAAAACCTGAGACTTGGGGTTGCTCAGGCTGGAGAAAAGAAGGAGAGAGAAGGCTCCAGGGAGACCTCACTGTGGCCTTTCAATACTTAAAAAGGGCTTATAAGAAAGATGGGGACAAACTTTTAGTTGGGTCTGTTGCAATAGAACAAGGGGCAATGGTTATAACTAAATTAGGGTAGATTCATACTAGATATAAGGGAGAACTTTCTTATACTAAGGGTGGAAAAACACTGGAACAGGTTGCACAGACAGGTTGGCAAATGCCACATCCCTGGAAACATACATGGCCAGGCTGGATGTGGCTTTGAGCAACATGGTCTGGTTGAAGATGTCCCTCCCCATGGCAGGGGGTTGAACTGGATGACCTTTAAAAGTTCCTTCCAACCCAAATGATTTTATGATTCTAAAAATTTACTCTTAAAATTGCCCAGCCTTCTTCCTCCTCCTTTCTCTGAGTCTTGTGTCTGACCTCGTTGATAGGAGGGAAATATTTAAAGACTTAGTCCAGAATTCTTTCTGCAGTTTGTTGGAATTTGCAGCAGGATGTGTTAAACGGCACTGAAAATATCAAAATTGAACTGTAGTTGAGGACAAAACAAAGAAATGTAAACTCGGTGCAGAAGACACCTGTCAGGTAATAAAATTGTGAATATTTGGGGCTCCTGGAGAAAAATTGTTATAATTAGTGCCAGTAGATATAAACCTCTTTTATATGCAAAGTGTGATTGAGATCCAGCCAAATATTTAACAGCAGGCAACCAAAACTGAGTATCTTAGGCAATTGCCACTATATATATCACACTATTTTTCTATTTCCTTACTTCTGAATTTCTTTTCAATATTTTAACAATTATTGCTACAAACCTTTCCCGTGTCCTTATTTATGATAGAGAACATCAGTTCTAGTCCATCCACTTGGTGTTATTGAAATATGACAATATAGCTGAATTTCAGTTTGAAAACCAGGGGAAAATTACCTGCTGTTGAAGCTGTTTTCTGGAGGACAGGATGAAAGTGTGTTATGGGTTCAGCAGTAGCAGTCATTTTTCTCCCTCTTGGTAGCTGGTGCAGCACTGTGTTTTTAATGTGTTTTTAAATGGTTTTATTGGGTTTGCATAGGTTTTGTAGCAAAGTGGGCTGGAGAGCTGGTTCTGTGAGATGATGCTAAAAGCTTCCCCTATGTCCGATACAGCAAACACCAGCAGCTCCAAGGCAGATCCATCACTGGTCAAGCCGGAGCTCATCAGCAGTGGTAGTAGAGCCTCTGGGATAACATAGTTAAGAAGGGGAAAACTGCTGCACAACAAAGAGCAGCCAGAGGAGATAGTAGTGTCAATATGCAAGACGCAGCTCTGCAGACAGAAAGGTCAGTGAGGAAGGAGGGGAGGAGGTGCTCCAGGCACCAGAGCAGGGGCTCCCCTGCAGCCAGTGGTGCAGACCTTGGTGAGACAGGCTGCGGCCGTGCAGTCCATGGAGGTCCATGGTGGAGCAGAAATCCATATACAGCTCATAGAGATCCATAGTGGAACCATGGGCAGCCCATAGACAACCTCATGCTGGAGCAGGGGGATGCCCAAAGGAGGCTGTGACCCCTTGGGAAGACTGTGCTGGGGCAGGCTCCTGGCAGGACCTGTGGCCCATGGAGGGAGGAGTCCGCACTGAAGCAGGTTTGCTGCAGGACTTGTGACCCCATGGGGGATTTACATTGGAGCAGTCTGTTCATGAAGAACTGCAGCCCATGGGAAGGACTCACGTTGGAGAAGATGGTGGAGGACTGTTTGCCCTAGGAGGAACCCCACACTGGAGCAGGGGAAGAGTGTGAGAAGTCCTCCCAAGAGGAGGAAGGAGAGGCAGAGAGAATGTGTGATGAACTGATCACAATCCTCCATTTTATGTCCCCCTGTACCACTCATCAGGGAGGAGGCAGAGAAATTGGGAGTGAAGTTGAGCCTGGGAAGAAGGGAAGGGAAGGGAGAAGGTGTTTGGTTTGGGTTCATTTCTCATTACCCTACTGTGATTTGATTGGTGATAATTTCAATTATGTTTTCCAAGCTGAGACTGTTTTGCCCATGATGGTAACTGCTGAGTGATCTCTCCCTGTCCTTATCTCAACCCATAAGCCTTTCATTATATTTTCTCTCCTCTGTACAGCTGAGGAGTGATAGAGCAGCTTTGGTGGGCACAGCCAGGGTCAACCCACCACAAAAGTACAGCAGAGTCTCACAGTGCTTCACTGCTTCTATTTCCAGCAGATGAATTTAAGTACACTTAAGACTGCAATGCTTTCTGCTAGTTGAAAGTTGAGGGAAAGTTAATAATTCACTTGAGCAGCTCATCTATTGTAGCCTGACCCAGTCCCACCCTTTCCTAAGGACTAGTAGCCAATGCACCAGCACTTAAGAACTCAAAACCTATCTAATCCTGAAAAAGCATTGGAATTTCTTCCTCAGATACTTCAGTGATGAATTCTAAGCTAGGTTTAGAGACCTACAAGCAATGGTCTCCGGTATTTATCATGTAATCTATGTTCCTCTGCTTTGAAGGAATTTCTGCTAGTAGCTGAGGGCTAGAGGAACACAAAGAGAGCAAACACTGAAATTTCAGCCCCTGCCATCAAACCACATCCAACTCAGGGTTTTTATTCTTCAGATTTACAGAGAAAACAAGAAGTTGCCTTGACTTCCATACTGATCTGGGGCAAAATGGAGATTGTACAATAAGTTGGCTGGTAAGCTAAATTTTCTTAAGATAACCTACAGATCTTGACAGCCCAAGTGCTGCAGATGTGGATAGAAAGCCAAGTAACCATCTGAGATCAAAAGGAGTATATGGACATCCTTTTTTTTAAGTAACATGTTCAAGATTAAGAGCTCACTGGAGTTTGTGGCTTGGAAATAGCCTTGGAAATATGAAGACCCTCCAATTTCTTACAGAGATAAGAATGAATATTTCCAGAATGTCAGATGGTCTGGAAATCTGACCCTTGTCTTCCAAAGAAGACATAACTCTTTGGAACAGAAGGCTTGTCTTCTTTAAGGTTTGTGAAGTCCCTGTATCCTGTGTAGCAGAAAACAGTTGCGGAGACAGCGATAGAAAACAGCAACCTGCTGAACATGATGCCCAGATTTGAGAACAAGACAGAGAGCTAGGGAGGAAAAAAAAAAAACAAACCAACAAAAAAAAAGAGCAACAAAACCAAAAGTTAAGTCACTTTAAAAGTCCCCTAAAAACTCTCAAGGGTGTTGCAAATCCCTGTAAGCATGGAGACTTCATGGCTGTAGATCTTTCTGTAGAATTCTGCAGACTTTGCAAACACTTTAGGATGCTGCAGGGAGCAGAAGCTTCCGAGCTGTCATTGCTGGAGTATAGCTGGCCAACTATGGTTTTGTTTCACAGAACCTTTAATATTTCGTAGGTTTGCAGTCACCAGCCTGATGGACTCAGAGAAACGGTTGTTAAGGAAAGCTAGCTTCTCCCTCAAGAGATTCTCTCACAGTCAGATAAAAGTTCTAATAATAACAATGATATAGGGAGGAAAACAATAATTTGGGCATTAGAATATAGTGTTCGTTTTGTTAGTTTACTCCAAAGTATTTGTGTGGTGCTACTTGGCAAAAGACAAAATTGAGTTGGCCCCGTTCATGTAAGGAATATGGTAACATCATGTGAAGTGTTCAGGGTTTCATTTAGGACAGGCGGAATAACTGGCTAAAGTTTTAATCCTTTATCACCTAAAACAAATATTCAAAGCCTTGCATGCCGCAAGTGAAAATAAGTGAGGGTTTTTTTCCATCAAGCAGACTAATTTGCCTATTTATTTACTGTATCCAATCAAGAGAGTCTCAGGGCTAGAAAAAGGTACAAGAAGGAAGATAAGGCAAGTTACAACTGAGGTGATGCAACAAGGAAGTGTGGAAACACTTGACTGGTAGTGGTTTGCCCTCCAACTGTTAAGAACTCGTGTATTTCTTATCTGACCCTCACTGGGAGAAATTCTTCTGTGTCAGTAACCACCAGCATCCAAGTTCCCTGCATGATTTCTGGATAACTCAGATTTTCTCCTCAGACTGTCTCAGAGGACATAGGGAAGTGAAAGTCCACTGTTGTTTTAAACTTATTTGAAACATCCATGCTTCTCCTCTAGATAGGTTCTGACATGTCATATAAAGGCTTGACAGTATGAGGGTGTAAACCAGCCCTTGGAGTAAAGAGACTTTTCTCAAAGCAGAGGGTTTGTACAAGGAGCATTGCACCAGAAAGTGGGAATTACATGAGGGTCACCTGGACTGAAGAAATCTCACTGAAAGCTGAGTCCATCCAATCAATGAGTGGAAATACTCCAGGGTTGACCTCATCTCTTTCCTCTTCTGATGGTTCCGATAGTGGGACCTTCCAGGATAATGGATCTTCCAGAATTTCAGGCTTCAGGCTGGAGTTCTGATCTTTTTTAGGGAGACAGGGCAGCTGAGTCGAGAATTCATATCAGCCTTCCAGTATCTGAAGGGAGCCTACAAGGATGCTGGAGAGAGGCTCTTCATTAGGGACTGTAGTGACAGGACAAGTGGGAATGTGTTTGAACTTAAACAGGAGAAGTTTAGGTTAGATATGAGGAAGAAGTTCTTCCCTGTGAGGGTGGTGAGGCACTGGAATGGGCTGCCCAAGGAAGTTCTGAATGCTCCATCCCTGGCAGTTTTCAAGGCCAGGTTGGACGGAGCCTTGGGCAACATGTGAGCTGTCCCTGCCCATGGCAGAGGGGTTGGAACTGAATGATCTTAAGGTCCTTTCTAACCCAAACTATTCTATGATTCTATGTAAACCTCGCCCTGACATGTGCTGGATCCCATTCCACACTGCTACAGTAGCATTTTCAGCATGAAAAGCATCCGCGACTCCTAACCCTGCACTAGCTGAAGTCCTTCAGCTTCTCAAACAGATGCGCATTACTGGAGAAGCAAGGGCTAGATATTCCATCCAAATTCTAGGCAGACTTTAAAATAAAAAAATAGAGAAGATGGCTTTTCTCCATCTCTCTGCTCCCCTCTATCTGCTTCCAAGCAGGAACTGAGTAGAATCCTAATTCTGTTGAAATGAGCAGGAACCAATTGTGCTCCCATTGCCTGCAGTAGGAATAAGTCCTTGGTGCATAATACATGGAACATTTCTTTTCCTATTCCTCAGAATTTGGAGACGAGGAATAAAAGAATCAAAAATGCTGTATAGTGCAGGGAAAAGGGGGAAACTACCCACTTAACTAGATGAAATCTTTGACTACCTGAGAAAATCCCAAGAAATAAGGCTTTCTGGACATACATCTGATCATTCTGTCTAGTCAGAGAAGACAGGACAAATGCATTTAACTGCATGAGGCTGCTGAACTCCTTGAAAGTGCTCTTGAATTTAAAATTGAGATTGCTTACAGGATGCTTGTACTGAAATACTGACTGTGGCCATACCAACTGTGTGTCCAAGGCAAATCAGCACTTACTTTAAACTGCTTTATTCATATGCCAGGCTGTGGTAGCCTGCAGCTCAGAGTACATGATATCAACATGGCCATGGTGTTGAGTACGTGCATGGACATCTGGTTTGATCTGAGCTCTGTAATGGCACAGCTCCACTGTACCTGAGCTGGCTAATTAAAATCACAGACACGATTGTCTGTGGGTGCTGCAGGCATTCAGTCCTGCACAACAGCACCCACTCAAAGGAGAAAAGCACTGGGAACTAAACACTGTGGACAGGCTGGAGCTTGCTCTCCATGGTGGTATTTGTTGGGTAACATGGTAGCATGTCCACACTGTGAGGCAGTTTCAGCCCCAAAGGAGCTACCAGCCTTTAAAAATATTCAGCCATCTCTGGTGAGGAAAATAGCAATGCAAGCAAAAGCACAGAAAACACCTAATGTGGAAAAAGGGGTTCTAAAATCAGTTTCTCCACCAACACTTTGAAGAAATCTTCAAAATGTTGAAGGTATGAGAAAAATATCAATTCCTATTTTCTTTATGAATTAGAATATAATGCACATACACCATTGGTGTGATACCATGCATGTGCATGTGTGTGTGTGGACTCATATATAATTAAACACTCATAGACTGAAGCAATGTTTCCTCATTAAGTTTCAGTTGTATAACCCCACTGAAAGGCTTCCATTTAAAATTAAAAGCTCTTTCCTAGGACCTAAAGCAGAGAATGTTGGGATCTGATCTCTTTAATGCCATGTCAGTTCTCGAACATGGGGATTTTTCTGGTGTGGATTTTTTGTGTTTTTTTTTTTTTTTTTTAATGGAACATTGCCACTGAAGTTATTTTCAGAACATCGTATGGATTTTTCATTGAAACATCTGTGTTAACTTCTATCATCCTTGCTCTGCTTTGTAATTTTGGAAACAGATATAAAGAATGAGCAACCCAGAGCACAGTAATATAGTGGGAAGCATCCTTCATAAGTCAATTGAAGAATTTAATAATCTCTTTACAAATAAGCTCTGCAGCTATGAGAAAAATGTGTGGGTTAAAGGCCTTCCAATTAAGAAAGGTTTCTCTGTGGATTTATAGGCTGGTGGTTAGCTCTTCCTGTTCATGTTTCCATGGCAACTGTCAGGTAGATTTTCTTCTACTTGCTAGGAAGTTGGAAATGTTGAGTCTGGTTGAGCCTTTCAATTCACTGAAGCTTAAATGAAATTCTTTCAAGGAATTGGCATTTAGCCTGGGTCATTTATTCATATCCAGAAGAGAAATCAATTATAGTGATCAAATGTGCAAAATTTTTTTTAATTGGAATTATTTTGGGCACGCAGTTTTTTATTATTGTGCCACAATCTATTTTTAATGCTGGGGTAGGAAAGGTTTGAAATGCTGCAGCTGGCCTCTTTGCTGCTGATGGCTTATGGCTTTAATTACAGCCCAAGACACACAGAGGCACGTCTCTTTCTTGTCTGCTTTTACAGGCTATAATCACTCCCTGTGATATTCATGATACCAGCTCGAATCCTGTAGACTCATTAGAGTTGAGACACCTGTATTGTGAGAAACACATCTTACCACCTTTTCTCCTTTCAATTTTCTTGTCTTGTTGATTTGTTTGAATTAGGCTCGAGGAAAGTAAATAATTTGTATGCTGTTATTCAAACTTTCTGAGTACATCGTGTTTTAATTCCACTTCAGAATCCCTGTGTGTTTGCACACTTCTTTGTGCTCCTTATATTTTCCATCCTACACTGACTGCTGCTTGACAGCTCCATGCAAGCTTCATTCTTTTAATTCTCTAACGTCAGATATGTAGGCGTGCATGGTGTGTACCTATACTTTCAGCCTTTCTGGAATGTATAATCTGTCCCGCCGAACGAGCTGTGACCTGCAGGCTTTATGTGAATAATACCGTGTCGACTTCACTGACTTTTCTTGCAAGAATGAAGCCAGCATGGCTTGGCCCAGAGATCACAGATTATCTAAACAGAGGCAGGATGGTCTTCTGGATAAAGAGTAGTTAAGAGCTGGGAAAACCTGGGGGCTTGCTTCCCCGCTCTGCCCCTGGCTTCCAGGTAAAAGGGAGATTCATTTAGTGGAGAATCTTAAACTCCACTGAAGTCCTCTCATACCAGAATTAATGGAGCTGTGAAAATTTATGCTAGCTAAGAATCTGCTCCATTACCCGAGCCTCACTCCAGCTGTATAATAGAAATAATAGCAGTGCCCTACCTCAGAGGGTGTCGTGAGGATAAATAGTTAGAAGGGAAAGAGTTATGGTACTATGATAATGAAGACCAGAAAAATACCTGTGATACACAGAAATCAGAATAACTGATCTGACATTTACTGTTATTCTTTCAGTCCTTCTGCCACAGACAGACAGTAATAGCTTGACAAAGTGATGCCCAGCCCCTATTTCTCCTGTGCTTTGCTTTGCTTGCTCTGCTTTCTTTCTTTCCTTCTTTCTTTCTTAGAATTTCAACTAACTTTCCTTAAAAGTTTTTAAGAACCAGCTAACAGATATTCCATTGCATTTTCACCCTCACCTTGTCCCAGCATATTTAATTGTTCTCTTTAGTGCTATTCTGCTTATATTTATTTCCACAGATTAAGACCAACAGCTGCACACAGGGAAATCCAAACAGACTTAGTTAACTTGAAGCACAAAAAATTAGTTTCTCTGGCATTGATAAAGCAGGCAGAACCAGGTCTCAGTGCTATAAAGGTTGGCAGTCACTTCCAGGCCACCTCAGAGAAAAAGAACTGATTTGAGTCCAAGGAGACATAGCATCTTGCGCTAGGGTTTTCAGTGTAGATATCCTTTTTACATTTAGGTCTGTCAAAGAGCTGCCCTGAGCCTTTCTCTGTGTTTCCAGGGAAAATTACATCACACAAAGTGTGAATTTATGAGTTGGTATCATCATGCATACGTAAAGGAGCTGGACGACTGGATGGACATAGATGCATAGGTGGGAGGAAGTGCCTCTATAAATTCAGTTGTACAAGGAAGTGACTCAGTTGTCTAATAAATGTCTGATTCTCATGGCCAGGAGGATGTTTTGATATTCCACTCTAACCTTCCTTGCTGGTTAGGGGTGTAAACTTCAGGACATGGAGCTGACCCTAGTCCATAAATCAGATTTTAAACTATCTCAGTCCCCAAGAGACTTAACTGGTTTGCATCACAGGCAGATAAGAGGAAACTAAGACAGCATCAGCACCACCAGCACATGCTGACAGCTCTGTTCGGAGGTCTGTATTGACCGCCCTTGTTTTCTGGTTTATGATATTAGTTTTAACAAGCAAAGGGAGGAGCAGCTCTTCCTGTTTAGAGGTCTGCCTCCATGACAGTAAAGCTCTACAGGCTCTCCAAGGCTCAGACCCCACTTCTTGCCTGCAGCAAACACACCCAGAATAAGCAGGATTGATCTTTCATCATCACTGTAGAAGACAGTGGTGTGGCCATGATTTTGGAAAGATTTAAAAACATTCTCTTGTGGTGCTGGGCAAACAGGATAATAAAGGGTCCCTTTATTATCGTTTGGGAAATTTCAATACATTGTGGATTATAATTTCAAAAGACTGAAGGTTATAACTTTTGGGTTATAATTCTTTTTTCCTCTGCACGTGCCTTCTGTAGCTATTCAAACACTGGGACCAGGCACACACAGTAAAAGAAGCCAAGTGTCTGCTTAACCTCAGTCCAGCACAGCACATAGGCGAGTTGCGGCTGGGGAATAACTCCACTGATGACTACATAGTGCAGCTGACAGCGGTGCTGAGTTGACAAACTAAGGGTGATATTGTGCTGGAAAATTCAGTCTACGTTTAGCTGGTGTAACTAAGCAAGGAAAGGGGGGGAATTGAGACTGTGAAGCATCATGTGTCAAGGGTGGTTATCTTTATGCATCAGCCTTTGCTGACAGCTGTGTGTAAAGTAATTATTTTAATCATCTCCATGAATGGATGCTGAAAGTGCAACTCTAAAGCAGTCCTGTGTATAAGCTGCAAGTGTCAAAATGGCAAAGGGCTGGAAAGTACCGATGCTTGTTACACAAAACCAGAAGCAGCAGGTTCCTTCACAGCTGTATATAGCCACATCTGTTTTAAATGTAAAGGCTGCTGTTGCAGGTGACCTTATATACTTTTGAGCATTAGAGTATGTTAGCAAGTGTGTTTTGGAAAGGTTAAAAAAGATGTAATTTCTTTTTTCAGAAGCTATTAGTTGGATACAAGCAGAGCATTTCAGCCACACGGTGTTATTGTAGGAAATACGAGGATCACTTCAGATTCAGTAATGGCTTGTTCTTCCTGGCACTAAAGAATTGTGGCATCTAATTAGTGAGTATACTTCTCCGTCACAATCCCAATACAGATTCATATTTCCATTTATGCAGGCACTCACAGGATTATCCATATACAATTACTGTGTGGTTGTTGCTGCAAGGCAAGAAACAGTTTTACCAAGTCACTCTCTTTCCTTCTAAGCAAACCAGCAGAACAAAGAAATGAAAATAAGTTTTTCTTCAGGTGCAATGCTTGGACTTCTCCAGGGAATGAAGAGTGCTAGCCAAAGGCAGGACCTATTTGACTAATGAGAACATCCTTGCTCAATGGCTTGACAAACTGCTGGGAAGAGCTTTAAATTGGATATGAGATGGGATACTGGTTATAGGATGGTGGTAACAACTTTAATTTGGGATTACAGGGGGACAAGCCTTGCCTAAATGGGCCATCTTGAGTGCCTGTACACAGGATTAAGGCAGACAGAGAAGCAGGCAGGAATTTGGCTGTAGATGTGAGTAACAAGCACTGCTGAAGTAAATGGGACACAGTAGGACCCAAGACATACGTAGGTTCCCTCCTGCCCTGAATGAGTTTGTGGTCTTTGACCTGAATGAGGTTGCTTAGTGTTTGCATTCCTGTAGAAAGCATTGATCGATGCCTGGTTTCTTGATTTAAGCTCATAGTCTTTCCTCTTTAAATTCTTTTTTCTTAATTGATCAACATTGTCTCTTTCCAGAAGAACAACTTGTACTAAAATTACCTTTCAATTCTTCTCCTACCTACAGTAGTACAAATCTGAAATAATCTCATGGATACCAAAGCAGTGATCCAAATTCATACTGCCATCCTTGATATGTGATTCAAGAGCTTTTCAGCATGAAGACTTATGAAGTTAGTTGTGAAGGTAGATGAAGTTCTAGACACACTATATATTCACTGTATGGACATACCCATCTTTCCAATCCAGGAAACAGCTCCTGAATAGCTCTTTTAAATGCTCTAGAGTTGACACTGAAGAGTTACTTTTTTTCCTTATTTCTGAATATGGGATCATCCTGCTCCGTTTCCAGCTCTTTTACTTTACATCAGCAGAAACAGGCCAATGTCATGTAATCCCTTATCTGAGCGAGAACAAAAAGGTGCAGTTAGTCCACGTCACAGAGGTGGCTTTTCCTCATCTTACACCCTCTCAAATATTAGGAAGCAAGCACGCACCATCAGGAAAATCTTTGCCTATTTTAAACCTGAGACACAAATTTATTTGAAAATGTTTCAGCCACTACTGATTGTTCTTAGTATTTAAAAAAAAAAAGAAAAGCTAGTCTTAATTGTTGCTATGGTAACTAACACATCTGCTGGGATATGTTGCAGCGGGAAGAGTGTGAATCCTGTGAACATTTCCTGTTGTCTTTCCATGGAAAGACTTAGAGCAGGGCTCCTTACTGGCAACTTTACAAACCCAGCTAGAAGGCACTGCAAAACTGATAGACAAGCAGTACGAAATGAGTGCAAAGAAGCACTCAGACTTAAATAAACAAGCAGAAAGAGCATGATTGGCCAGTTGAACTGATTGCCTTGTTAGAAACAAAGGAATTTTTTGTAGAGTTTAAAACGCTGTCAGACACTTTATCTAGATGGCAACATACTCACTTGGTGAGAATCCAAATACATATATTTTCAACAGATTCAACAGAATTACCCTTTATGGTTCAGGCCAACTCATTAATATGGAAGAAAGGAAGGAAGCAAAGGAGAGGTCAGGATTTTGAGAGTTCTCATCATTAAAACGTGGCCTTACACAGGGTGGGTGAGGAATGCTTGCTTGGCTGGTTGCTCATTCTACGTTCTACTATATAAAAATAAAGAGAATATTTTCCCACCTTTATCTCTCCTTGTCAATAAGATGACCTGCATCTTCCCTTTCTCACTCTTCCCACTTCCCATACTTTTATGTTTCATTCTGAAAGAATTTGTTGCACTGTTCCTCTATTTATAGCTCAAACAATTCAACAGCAAGGCGGGTGGTTTCATTGAAAGATAAACGAACTTTTAACAAAACCCTACTGATTCCTAAATGACCAACTCTGATGACACTGCAGGCTACAGGGATCTTAAACTACCCTGGGGAGTTAGCCATTTACTGCACCACAGAGTAAGAGCCCCTGTTGTTTCCTTGGCCAAGGAACAGCTGGTGGGTTTGTTCTTTTATTTCTCTTTTTCCTCGGAAAAAAAATAAACAATCAATTTCACTATTGTTTTTAAAAGTGTTAAAGTTTAAGGTTTTGTTATGGTTTTAATGTAATATATAAACCACCATAACTCTCATTGCATCCTTTGTCTGACACATATATTGATTTCAGATTTTTTAGGAAGATTGTTAAAATCTTTTGTCTTTTTAAAATGTGCTTCTGAAACAAATGGCTTATTCCCTTGTGTTCCGGACTTTCTACCTTTAGCACTGGGATTCTTGTCTTCATCTCGCTCTTGCTAATGTTTCTTTGTCCTTGACTTAAAACGAGTTTCTATTCTATTGGCACTGTTATTCTATACAAGAGGTAATGACTTCAAACTTAAACAGGGAAGTTTAGATTGGATATAAGGAAGAAATTCTTTGCTGTAAGGGTGGTGAGGCGCTGGAATGGGCTGCCCAGGGAAATTGTGAATGCTCCATCCCTGGAGGTGTTCAAGGCCAGGCTGGACAGAGCCTTGGGTGACATGGTTTAGTGTGAGGTGTCCCTGCCCATGGCAGAGGGGTTGGAACTAGGTGATCTTGAGGTCCTTCGCAACCCTAACTATCCTATGATTCTATGATTCTGTACGAAAGAATTGTTGAGACATGATTTTGTGCTCCATCTCCTTTCAAACTCAGTGAGTGACAAATAGAATTGTTTATATTGTCTTATATTTTAAAATTAAGATGCACTTTTGTCAAACACCACCACTGTGTTTTGTTTAGAGTCTTCTTTTATGCAAAAAGCCTCATTCCTTAAAGAAACCGAGGAGAGGAGATGACTACATAGACATTCAGCATTTCTAAGCATCAAGACTACTTCAGAGGCAGATATGTGCATTATTTTCTCTCTTCCTCACTCCAGAGTGGATTCCCTTCCTTTTTAGACCCACACAAGTAAATCACATTTGTTTGAACTGAAAATATGAATGATTCACTCAGCAAAGACATTTTGCACCAGCCTCCTCCTCCACTTCAGGTTCCGTCATTGTAGGGATGACTCAAGTTGCTGTTTAGAATCCTTCCTGTATTCTTTGACAGAAAAAAAATTAAAATAAAATTAATTTAAAAAAAAAATAAATAAAAGAAAGAATAACTACACATCTTGTCCTGGGAAAAACTTCCAGCCCTTATCCCAGTATCACACAGGCACATGGACCTACATGTCCAGCCTTCCCATATCTAGAACCTTCTTCTGATGACACCAGTCTGGGTGTCATCTGCAGAAAGCATCGCAGGTCTGTGGCCTTAAGAATTATTATTGCTTTGTTCGTGAGGGCTTCAGGATTTTTTTTCTACTTCAGAATGCTTGAAATAATGAACCAACCATGTACCACTGCATCAGAGAGGTGTTTCTGTAAAATGACCCAAGCGGTATGTGTTGTATACCTTGAATACAATGTGAGAGGCATAAGGGAGGTATAAGCCTGCTGAAGTAACGTTGGAGGACTGCAAGGAGAAACAGCAAAATAAGGTGTGCTTTTATCCGTAATTCCTACAGGGAATGATCTCTGGGAAGACCTACAATCTGAAATATATCCTGGTGTAACCTGGGAAGGAGGTAGCTGGTTCCCTCCAAAGAGGAAACCCAAATGTGAATGAATGGATGCAGAATGACTGGGAGACCAAGACCAGATAGCAATGTAGGCAAAAATTTACTCTGCCAATCTTTGCATCTTTCTTGATTTCTGAGCTTTTGAACAGTTTTGCAGGAAAAAGATTATTTAAAAAAACAAAACAAAACAAAACAAAAAACAAAGGTGAAGAGGAGGTGGCCTGAACATAGCATTTTTAGTGGATTTTTGGTGTACTACTTGTTAAGGAAGACACATCTCAGGAAAAAGTGTGATTTTTGCACCTTCTTTGACTGTGTGGGAGAACTGCTGAAATCCATCTCTGGACCTAGACATACTGCACTTGGCTCCGCTTAGCAGAATTTTTCAAGGGAACTGGTAAAAGAACTTTTACTTAATTCTTTTCCATTTTTTCACAAACTCTGAAGAGTGTGTGTGTTGTTTCAAATAGATAACGCTAACTACATTTTTTAATTAAAAATTGATAATTAATTAAAATGAAAAAAATCAACTTGTTTTCCTTGTTATAAAAATACATGTACAACAACAAAGCCCACTTTTTTAATATCTATTGGATAAAACTGTCATTTACACTTGCTTAAGTTTTAGACAAGCTATCAGTTCCCCTATACTACATCTTTTCCTGAAGTCGACTCCAAATTATGTCAGCTGGCCTTTTATTTATGGGCCTTTTAAGCTATACATTTGTTTTAAAAAGAAAAAATAACGTGACATGCAGAAAAGGGGGAATTGTCTTTAAATTACTGGGTTTTATATGCAACATCCCACTCTGTGTGCATGACAGAACCACAGAAACCAGCAATGTCAAAGATATTAGATCATCCAGTCTTTCCTTCTTAAAATGCAGAATTCTATTTGCTTTGATATCAAATCAAAAGAAACCAAAATGGAACTGTACATAAAAAATTAAGGCAAATGATCCTGGCCTTAAAATACAAGTTTCTTTACTATTTTATATTTAATGTCTCTAAGGGAGGATTTTCTGAAAACACAAATGGGAGTTTGGTTCCTGAGTCAATGGAAATCAGACACCTGACTCCCATTTGTGCCTTTGAAAATCTTCCTTTTATAAATCATTGTAGAATTCCTATGCTATGATAGAATGTAGAAAGGGAAAGAGGGCTTACAAGTAACGCTTGAAGTTCTCCAAGGACTATAAGGATATCCTTTCTACTTGCTTGCCTTTGAAACCAACATTCTTGGTTAAGTCACTTTATTTAAATATAGCTGTTCTTTTGCAATGAATTATGGTTTGCAAATTGTGACAACCAGCTTTCCTGCTGCTGGTCATTCAGAAGTCTGCTGTATGATCTTTTAAAAGCATCTGCACTATTGTTTGCACCCAACTTTTACTAATAGTCTGAAATGACGAATCTCGGAAAAACACAGGGAGAAGAAGGTGTTCTGTAGCTCACTGGGCCACTGATTGCTGTAATTATTGCAACACTTTTGAGTTACTTTTGTTGCTTACATTTTTTTTCTGTTTTGAGGCTTTCTGACCTAGCTATTACACTATCCTAACAAGAATGAACAGAAAATCAATGACCTGAAAAGTTCAACACACTGTAATATGACTTAACTTGGAAATACAGTGCAATAAAATATTACTCATGGTCTAATCCTACCTCAGTTTTTGCCTTGTTATAACAATCTTCTTTATGCCTTATAGACCTGGTACAGTGTAACTCTTCCTTCAAAGCGAAATCATTACTGTAAGGTAGAGGATAACAACAAGAAATCTGCTGATTTCCCATTGCTATTTCTTTTCATCACATGGGGGACCAAGAGAAATGCCATCAACTTGCAAGTGAAATGCAACATCAGTTGCAAGGATGTTTTGAAGGTTTGTTTGCATTCTCCCCCAGGATAAAATGTTCATGGTATTAAAACCAGACTGGAATTCATTCAGAACAGGCAGTTGTTTAGGGAAAAGAAAGAATAGGATATTCAGTATGAGGAAGGTGAAACATTTTTTAATTCATTAATAACTGAAGAGCATATAAGATAACACTTAACAGTTATACTACATTTTATATCAACAAGCTCGGACAACTCACATATTACAGCTCTTTAAGAGTTATTCAATTAAATATGACTCTGTTACCAAGATATTCTCAATAGATCTTTCAATACCAGAAAAAGTCCTGAAGACTGAAAAAAAAAGCCAAATGTGATAATATTCAGAAAGGATACGTGGAATCATCTGGTAAGCTTCAGGGTTGTCAGTGACATGAAGTTATGGAAAATATGTAAAAAAGAAATAGGAATTAAGTTGATGGAAATTCAAAGAGTGAAATATCAGCCAGTACTAATTAATGCAAAAAAATATCTTTTAAAAATTTGAATGTCATCTTTGATGAGATTATGAGTTTGGAAGGGATAATTAAGAGACAAAACATATTACTTTGGATATGCAAATTAGGTATTACAATGCCTAAAATGACCTCACATGGAGATTTACAACACCTGCCTAATGTAACACTGCAGATGGGCTTAGGAAGTGTGTAAATACTTGGTCAAGGAGTTATATAAGTATGCTATTGAAGGCTGCAAGCAGACGGAACCTCTAAGTCAGTCTAACAGCTTTGTGTTGCCTAAAGAAGCAGTATTGATGCTCCCTCCCCTTCCTTCTCCTCCTCTTTCCCACTTTCTTCTGTTTCAAGCCATTTCCTTCTGTTGCCTGTGGGGCTTATCTGACCCTTTGGTGAGCTAATTCAATTTGCAAAGTCTGCTTGAATTTATTCACTGTTTTGCCAGGCTAATTTTTTGTCTGCTTTAATGGGTGGAAATGACTCCTCAAGAACTCAGACAAATGTCAGAGCCTGCATATGGAAAACAGCTGGAGCACGTGGCTGGGAGCTGGCTAGGAGAGGTGGAACGATGTGAAAAGTCAAGATGCCTTCTTTTGGCAAGAGAGACCCACTGAGTCAGCCCTGGACCTCCATTTGGAGCACAGAGTTCACTGAAGCATCTCCAATGAAGCGCCTTAACTGAACTGGATATGGTGCGTTGACTGAAATGTCTCCAAAGCAGAACCTCAGTTTGAGCAAATCAGTTTTCCCTCATGATTGAGAGAAAGAGAAGAGGGGTCTGAAATCTACACTGAAATTTAGAAAAGAAAATAAATATTCCCAGAGGAGAGAAAGGAAGGTGCTTGTTTGTGATCCCATGGTACTGAATAATACGCTGGTAGCTCTTCTGCATTCTTCTATATTCAGGTGCCTAAACTCTGACAAAGTCCATAATGGGTATTTAAACAGGTATATAAGTACCCATACGCTTATTCTTTTGAAAAGCGCCAAGAAACACTGTAATAAAAGCATAGCTTCACAGAAAATCAGTTTAACAACACAGATTAAACTGGACATCAGAAAAAATACAGGAAACATTTCACTCTATAAAAGTATTTCTAGTAGGATTCTGCAGGAATCTCTACTAGGGTTGAGAAAATGCAGTGTTTCCATAGTGATGTAGAAGTAAACATGATACAGCTGCCAAAAAATGGGTAATTATTAGCAGAATGATATACAATGATAGTGACAAGGAAATCCTGCAGAACAATGTGACAAGCAAGGTCTGTCCAAAGAAAAACACCTACAGATACTTGTGTCTGTGTAGCTAGTGGCACACATAAAAGTGAGGAACATTACAGAATTGAGGATTTAATCCTGGCAAAACACTAACCCTAAAATTAAATAGCATTGTAGTGTAATAGAACCTCAGTATAAATTCCTAGGAAGTTATAAGTCCAGAAGGACAATCTTAACTCTTTGAGAAGCAAAAGATCTATAACAATCATTTGGGTGGCATTAATAACCAAATAAACTTGCTTGGTCTTGCTGGCTTTATGTTTTTCTATTTTTTAAGAAAGAAGTTAGTAAAAATTGGACAGGGTACAGGCAAAGATACGGAAAATATTTAAAAGCTAAGGAAAAAAGAAAACTCAACACCTTTCATTTTCCTATTTAAAGGGCTTTGAGTGTTCATTTTGTCTAAGTCCACCCATATATGCATCCTGTAAAAGTTTGCTTGCCCTGCGAAAGCGGTTGTGACTGCAGGACACAACTCCTCGAACCACAGGAAATCTGCTCTCGCAAATAAAATATTGCTCTGTTTCCAATTGAAAGTAATTTCTTCCAGAGGTGAGATAGCATTTTTCCTAGGACAGCTTCCCAGGGTCAATTTGTGCACAGCTGTCCTATCTCGATTGACTCCATGCTCTTCCCTTGGAGCAACTCCACATGCCCAGCTGCGACTTTAAGGAAGGTAGAGGTGACTTGATAAGTACCCCCAGGAGCAGAAAATCAGAGGGTTTAAATGGCTTTTTAATCTAGCAGAGAGAGCTGTAACTGAGAGATGCCAAGCCAGATTCAAACTGGAAAATAGGTACCTGCTGTAAACAGTGAAAGGGATTAATCACTGGAACAAATTACAAATGGAAGTGTTGGTTCCTCTGTCTCTCAGTGTCTCCTCTTCAAGCATAGCTGTCTACATGGTAGTCAAACAGCTGCAATTTGGTTCAATCCAGACAAAACCAAATGACTTCTGGTGTACAGAGGGTCAGAGTGCTGAAGGTTTTATCAGCTTCCATCTGCACGGCTGCCTGAGCAAAAGAACAACCTTAAGGAATTATTACACGGGTAATTTTAATAGCATTTTTTTAGTATCAATATGCCAGAACTGATTAAATATTAATGTAAAATCCAGGGGTTTTTTTGCTTGAAGGTCTACTCAGTGAGATTTGTTTTCTCCAGTGAAGCTAATGATGATATGGGAATCTCAGCATTTTGCAGAGCTAAATGAGTTTTTCTGCACTTTACAATGCATGTGGTACGTAAGTAAATACCAACTTCAATCTTTTTTTCCTAATATAAGCAAAATATTAGCACCTGCTCTCATAAAATCAGTAATAAAACTAATATTTGCACCCTCTGAGAGTGTAATCCAATTTAAGGAGAGAATAATTTAAAGAAAATCCAGATGTGTGGCCAGTCACCTAATTCATACAAGAATTTCCTAAGATGCTTTTGCAAATGGGGTGAATGAATAATAAACAATAAGTTAGAGAAGAGCAAACATATACCCGTTCAAACATTTATGCTCGATACTTCCACGATTCATAAGCACTCTCACAAAACATCTGGATCACTGAGTACTCAAATAACATGACCCCTCTAGAAGCAGAAGATTGATTAACTGTGTTTATTTATGAAAATGTTCCTGACCAAGTTTTTTCTTTCTCTAATCATGAGAATGTAAGGCAAGATTTTAATTAAACCATGATGGTGAGATCAACTGGTTTTAATTAGAGAAGGATAATATTCCATGTGTAATGGAAGTGATTTACAATGTGGTTAGTTTGATCTAGATGTCTCTCAACTTGAACCATGTGACTTTTTCCTCCCAAAATTACCCAAATCCTGATGAAATTTTGTAGGATTGGAGAGTCTTGACATTCTCTGAAAAATGTTAACCCTAGTCCTTTAAGGTTGCAGTAGTGCGTGTGAGTGCATCTGCGTGCTTAACAAAGTGCTTAAATGTGTTCTTCAGAAGAATTTCTTCAAGGTTAGTCAATTAAATGTTCATTTTTCAGATGTTTAGTAAAGCAACGGTATTTGTGAAAACACATTTTTGCTGCTTCAATTAAGCTGTACATTTGATACTCAGAAACACAGAGAATCGTTACCTATACAGGCATTTCCAAGAACTCATGGAGAGGCTTTGGGATTGTTTTTTTGTTGGGTGGTTTGGGGTTTTTTTTGTACCTGCCTGAGTCATTTTAAAAAGATGCATACTTTGATCCTGAAACTTTTTAATTATAATGTGTAATTGAAACACATTTCAATTAAAACAAAGCAGCCTAAAACCATAGGGTGTTAGAAGCTTATAAGCAGGGTATAATTTATTGCATTTTGATGATCTGTTAAACTTCAACTTAAATCAATTGTAAATAACTCATTTGAAAATGGATACAAGGAAATTAACTAAATTGATACCAGCTTCTTTTTGTGATCTGAAAATATACGCATAAATAGCAAGAAGATTTTAATTGACCTTAATCTTTTCTGTGATAAATCTCTTCAGTAATGTCGTAATACTTGGCACTTAAATAGTATAGTACCTCTTATCTAAAGATCTCAAAGAGCTTTACAAAAGTTAATTAAATCTCACAGCGCTTCTTTGACGTAGGCATATGAAGTATTAAATAGGTGATTAAACAGAAAATGAGAGGCTAAACCAACATTTTCAAAACAGGGTGCCTAATGTTAGAAATGAGACCCTAAATCTGCTGCTTGTGGTACCTTATTTTCATTAAAGCCACAATTCCCATTGATCCTAGGGCTCTAATGACTCATAAGCAGAAAGCTTCTGACTCACAAGGTCTTTGATGCAAGAGCTTGATTACTTTGGCCTTTATAATGCCAAGCAAATCATAGGCCAGACATTGCATAGACTCCTCCTTGGTGTAAAGAAAGAGACACCCTCTCATCTTTAACACCTCCTAATTCTGCTAGCCTTCAACACAGCAAATTTAGCTTGGATACGTGTCACAGCTTTGAAGCATATCACCATGCAAGACGTTGGAATGAACTGTCTCCTGAAGGTACCTCTCTCCATCAACAGTTGGGAAAACCAAGAAGCTAGCAAACAGAGATGTCCAATTTTTAGACAAGCAATACCATGCAAGATGAATTTCACCCTAATTGGGGGAAACTGAATGTCTGTGGACTTGATCAGCACAGTAAGGCTATAATTCCAGTATCAAAAAAGCACAACAAATAGGTAATACTAACAGATACCTTTTAAAGAGAGCTCTTTGAATCACATCTTTGTAACTTTGAAACTAAAAGCATGAAAGCAGATAAACTTTATAATTATTACCCCATATTCTCATTAACATATGTTGCAATGTGGATAACCATAAAGACTTCCTGCCTGAACAAGGTTTGCACTCACAAAGCTCGGGAACAAAAGGTGTTGTCAAGCAATGTGTAACTACATATTTGCAAGGATGAATGTGATGGTGCATGCATAGGTTGCACCTGCTCCATTCCTGGTGGTGCTCAAGGCCAGGTTGGACAGAGCTTTGGATGGCATGGTTTAGTGGGAGGTGTCCCTGCCCCTGGCAGGGGGTTTGGAACTAGACGATCTTAAGGTCCTTTCCAACCCTAACTATTCTATGATTCTATGATTTCCTGCCTGAGGAAGCAATTCAGTGTCAGTTCAAATAGGTACCTGTACAGCATGGGCAGTTTCTCTTGCATGTAGCTCATCCACAATGAATTTGAGGAGGAAGACTTATTCTTGCTAACAAAGAAGGATCCTCCTTGGAATTAATTAGGATCATAAAGCAATTTTTGTTAGCATAGAGCTCAGAATTCTGCCAAAAGTCTCCTATCAAAGACCAGACACCCATCGGTGCTCCCACAACCAAGAAGAGACAGCCAGTAATTTCTTTTCAGCATCTCAGTCTCCAGTTCCCAAGTGTCTTCTCAGGTGATGTAAGAAAATCTTTGCATTCTGGGGTTTAAGTGCCCTGTGTTTGGTATTTCCAAAACTGACAGAAGTCTTTGGAGATGGATGGGTACTCTACTTCGTCACAATTCACTATCTATAGATTCATGGTGTGACAGTCCATAAGATATCTCCCAGATACTTTTATTGCCTATATCTCCACTACCTGTCTCTCTTGGTTTTGTTGCTGCTGTTGTGGGGTTTTGTTTCCTCTCTAATTTAACCTTGAATACAAGTAACCTAGGGTAAAGCAAAAGCAGACAATTCATATTTGGAAATCACCAACAAAAACTATAATTAGCTGACAGTCAGTACTCAATTTTCAGAACTAGGCCACCTTTATATGTGTCACACAGTGTACCAGCAAGAAACGGTATTACTAAGAACATGACCCAGCTTCTCTTTCAAGCAATGGACTATCTTAGTTTACTTTGTTTGGTGATGCTCTAGAATTACAGAGTGATCTTATTGTATCCATTAAACATGAAACTATCAATTTTTTTCAAATGTCATGTGTTTCTGGGTGAAGATCACTGAACATCTTTCTTTTCAAAGAATCACATGTATTCCTGGGTATTTTATTAAAATGACAATAGGCAACTTCAGAAAGCACATCTTGTGTTTCTGTCACTGTGAAATCCTTGAACCGAAGTATTCATGACAGAATATAATCAGCTGGAGCTATTGAGCATAATTCTGGTGGTAGCTTCCATTTTTATAGCTCCAGGGGCCAGTAGTGTACAATGCTTGTTTGGCATCACAAAAGACAACGTTAAGTTTTGATGCCAATCTTTTTTTCTTGGATTTTTTTTTCTAAATAATGTCTTTCTGTTCAGCATGTAGAGAGCAGATGCTTTTTCTAGGTGTCTCCAGGTACACAAGCACAATGAATACATTCTACATTATTCAATTACACAGCTGACATATTTTCTAAAGTGGCATGTTGAGTATTTCCTTGTCAGCTTGGAGCATGTCTCTAAAATAGCTTTTAAAAAAAGTACAGAGCCAAATCAGGTATAATATTCTTTCCCTAGATTAATTTACCTTTTCTTGTTCTAGTATCAATAGAGTTTTTGGCTGGATCAGCAAATTGTGGGATAAAACAGTTGCATTGTCAGTCTTCCATGAAGAGCGCTTTTAAAGTTATCCAGCTCCTCAAACGTATTAAAGCAACCTTATACACCATGAAAGAACACTCTAAGTGCACCCAGAAGGCCATTCTCAATTGAACATTTCATTCTCTTTTAAACAAAAAAAGGATCTTGTGCGATGACTTCAGCTGTGCGGATACCAATTAATATATGGGAAGACAGCTACTGGTTCAGTTAGTTATAAAGGTTTATTTACCAGCGTGACCACTGAGAAAGTCAAAACACTAGGTGCAGATTATGTTTCAGGCTAGATTTCGCATTTTCCATCCTGTTACTTTACAAATAATTCCTTTATTGTTATCTGTGCTGAAGCAGTGTGAGATACATGTCTGAGTATTTAAAATTCAGATAATGCAGCAGGTTGAAGTTGAACTTTGCCCTCCTGCAAATGAGCACTGTGATTCCAGGATAAACTCCCTTCTAGCGTCTGTTGGCAAACAACACAAAGTCTCCTTGTTCAGCACCCGTCTATGGAAGCAGCCACTTTCCCTCGGTAAGGGGCTCTATTTCGAGGTGACTCTGAAGACCTGCACCACTCATCTATTTGCCCTACTTGTGTGGGCTTGATTAGCATAGCAGCAAGAGTGGCTTGCAAACCACATCTGTTACCTAATGATACTGCCTGCTGACACATTCATATACCTTTCAGGGTGCCTTTTCTACCTCTGCTCACAGCTGCTTCCAGTTCTCTTCTGGTCTCATTTAACTTGAGTTTTGCATAGCTCTGTGAGTCTCAGTATAGCTTGGATCCTAATTCTCAGTTTCACTGTCCTCTCTGTGTGCTCTGTACTTGCTGGAGATTTACTTTGCCTGAGCTAACTTCCTCTAGATTTTGATGGGAAGCTAAGCGTAGGGGATTTTTAGCACAACTCAGATAAGGAACTTTTCTTTCCTTTGACCCAGCAAAACCGTTTGCTGCTCATATGGGACCAATGCTCAGCTGACAGAAATAGCCCTGTTGACACCAATGCAGCTTGGCAGACTTATATCAGCTAAGGAACTGGCTTTCCAAGGTATACAGAAGCCTATCTTCTCACACAGGCTTTTGCTTCTTAGATTGTCAGAAAGACACTGGACTTAACCTTTGCTGTTGACTTGACCTTTAAAGCCTAGTCCCAAGTGCCTCTCTTCCCCACCTGAAATGAGAGTTTGCTCCAGCTCCTCCAGCCTGAGAAGGGCTGTCAGGACATCTCCCTTGGCTCCTGAGCTCTGACATGCACCCCAGGCCAGGGATAACTAAGACAGCTGCAGAGCTCATGTGTGTCCAAAGGCATACAGAGAGCCAATCATGTTGGCTTGAAACACAGTTTATAAGGTTGGATTATTTTTCCTTTTCTTGTTGCCACTAACAGTTTGTTGAGGCTAGTTTTGTTTGCAGGGCTAGATGTGCCTCTTAAGTAATTGTAAGGACACCTGCAGCTCCAGGGAAGACTACAAATATGATCACTAGTTTTTGATTGCTCAATCTTAATTCTCCAGCCCTGGAGGGATTGTGATAGCAAATATTTTCACTTAATAAATCAAGCTGTACACACAAAACTGAGGTGTACGTCACAGTAACCAACAACACTAATCATTTTTAAACAGCTTGCCCTGTGCCATTTTTTAAATCTAAAGTATATATCATAATTGATGGCCTCATATCTTGTAACTTGCTTAATGTGTCCCTTCTGATTGTTCTAATGCTCAGACATTGAGTGATGCTTGAAGCTAAATGAATCTGAGCCTTACTCTGTGCTCTGCTTGCTATGCTGTCCTTGCAGTAATAGAGAACAGTAAACTGCATCATTGGAAACAGCCCCTTATGGTTTTTAGGTGACCCTGTCAAACAATCCCATTCATAAATCTGTTAAACTCCATCTTCAAACCAGTTAAGTTTCTTATTCCACTTTTTGTTCTTTTTTCACCTCTTTTGTTCTTAAGTCAGGGCTGTTCAGCCTGGAGAAGAGAAGGCTGCGTGAAGACCTCATAGCAGCCTTCCAGTATCTGAAGGGGGCCTATAAGGATGCTGGAGAGGGACTCTTCATTAGGGACTGTAGTGAGAGAACAAGGGGTAATGGGTTCAAACTAAAACAGGAGAAGTTTAGATTGGATATAACAAGGAAGTTCTTTACTGTAAGGGTGGTGAGGCACTGGAACGGGTTGCCCAAGGAAGTTGAGAATGCTCTGTCGCTGGCGGTGCTCAAGGCCAGGTTGGAAAAAGCCTTGGGTGACATAATCTAGGTGTCTCTGCCCATGGCAGAGAGGTTGGAACTAGATGATCTGAAGGTCTTTTCCAACCCTAGTTATATGACTCTATGATATGCTGAACTGGGCTGCTCTGATAGTTACGACTTCACATGTCTTTCATGTTTAGATATATTTATTCTTATACTAAGTTCCCACATAGTGCATAATATCCAACATTGCCAAGTAATAGCAACAAGCATCTTTTTGCCTGCATCATGAAGCTTATAATTAAAGATAGGAGTCACAAATCACATTCTGTAGCAAGGTGGCCCTGCTATGTGTGTTTAGAGCATGCAAGGAAATATGTGTTTTGGCAGCACGATGGATGAAGAAAGTCTATATTCATATCAACTGCGGAGAAAAATTTGCTAAAGTTTATGGCACTGAACATAATTACAGAATACAAGAAGTTTTCTTGTAATTTTTGCTTCTAAACACTGTGGTCTGATTTTTTCCCATTTGCCAGCTCAAACAGCAGCAAAGAAGTATGAACAGTTTCCTAAATTCTAGTGAAAACTTACACCTAAAGTCCCTGGTTGGGCTTCCTGAAGCATGTCTGAAACTGTAGTCAGACAAAATTCCCTCCTGATGCATGAAATGTCAAAGTTTAAAGAGCACCATTTAGCTGCAACCACCTGTTTCAATTAATTCTCTTACATGTTTCATGCCTTGAAAGCTTTCTTCTTTCTCTTTAAGTTGTTCTGTCAAAGACCACAGATGCTTTACTTTTGCTGGAGCCCTACTATGCTTTCTGTAATAGCAAGAGGTGAATTAAATAAATCTACAAAGCACAGCATACATGAGCATCCATCATCACTTACAAAACATGTAGCCATAGTTGTCAGATAAGAGAAACAATCCTAAACGACTTGGCAAAGCAACAACCTGCCTTGAGCTGCGCTTGCTGGGTATCACATTCAGTTACGAGCTTAAGAAAAGAAATACAGTCTCATAAATGGGGTACTAGACAGGGAACTGAACTGCTGGTTATAATCCTTGCTCTCCTGCTGGCCTGACAGGCAGTATTTTGCCTTCCACTGATGTGAATTTATGCTGAAAACTGCCTTTGCTTAATGTGTGGGGCACCACCTTTGTCAAGAGCCTTTCAGTATAATACTGATATGGACAGTAATCTAACACCAAAAAAGACATACAGAGTTTTTCACATTCTTGATAAAACTAGAGGCACTATATTGAACACTCTGTGGCTAGCAGCATACAGTGTAAAAGTAAGACAATATCTCACTGGAATGCAATGAAAGATCATCTCATATACTTTCAAAATCCTGTTAGCATTCATTTCCCAGCTATGGCTGTCATACAGTGTGCAGGCATCCTGTTCCTGTCACCTAACTATCATACTCCCTGCACTGTAGGTTCTGTCACACGTAACCTGTGATCTTGTAAGGAAACCTGCAGTTCCTTGAATCCCCTCTACAATACAGACTCTTGAATTTCTAAGCAAGCACAGAGAAAAGGAATTTTATGACTTTATAAGTAAAGATTAACAGGATCATTTATCTTGCTTTGCCTTCTTTTGCAGGAGGTCCACAGTGATACAAGAAGACCTGATTCTGTTGCTCATATTATCTACAGGATGCCTTTGGATCATCCTTTGAGTTGTTTCTAAGAGGATCTCAAATGACACCTAGAAGATGGTACCTTCAGCTCATCCAAACTTGATGTCCTCCATAGACAACCTATAGGACATTTATCAAGGAGGGTGTTTCCATGGAGCATCCTGAATCTACCAGTACCTTACAAGGCTGCAAAGTTTTATCTGTGCCACTATGCCCTTCTATCATAATGCCTACACCACCACAACCATCTGACCTCTCCCAGAATTTCAGCTGATATCTGTTGTATGTCCTGCCTTCAGGACAAGGAGGCAAATGCCTTCAAAATGCTTATTCTTTTGCTCTAGCAGGAAGAAGCCAGAAAGAAATCTGCATCTACCATTATAGAAGCAGTATGCACGGAATCCTAATTCCAACGGTGTCACCTAAACCCAGCACCTATATGACAAGATCTTTGTCTGGTTTTGCCTGCTTGAGTATATGTGACTGCTAAGTAGTGCAGTTTACAGCTAGGAGGCAGGAAGGAGCTCCATTGCAGGTTGACCACCGTGGCCAACCTGCTGCAGAAGGGATAGGATGAAGGATGGAGTCTGGGGCCAGTCATGAGCAAGTTTATGTCTTCTGAGATGTGGAAGGTGAGTTTTCATCACTGCACGGATGCATGTGCAGATGTCATCACGCATGGTTTTCACCTCCAGCAGGTGACCTTGGCTCCCTGCTCTTCTGGGGTGCCGTGTACCGTTCTGGATGTGCCAACAGACAGTCAGAACAGTGAGTTTGATGTATTACAGTGTCTGGAAGGGGAGGTAATAAAAATCATTCACTGAATTTTCAATTTCAAGTAAAACAGCGGTTTTCTTTAGTCTAATAAAATTCAAAGTATTTCCATTGATTGTAAAATATTTTATAAGACTGCATTCAAACTGCTGTAGAAAAGATAAAATTAGGCCTGTGGCATTGAGAGAGAAGTGCCTGCAGAACAGTATTTCACAATGGTTCCAACTGGAATAGATTTTCCCTATCCACAATTAGAAGATATATATGGGATATCTTAGTTAAGACTTCAAAATGTGTGCGCGTGCTCGTTTGGATTTTTCTTTATGCTGAGAGTTTTTATGGGACACTTCAAATATTTTGTGTTCCAATGTTTTCTTGATTCCAATAACAGTGTTGGGGTTTTTTTTTTAAAATGCTTACATGTAAGTAACAAAATAATAGCTTTACTCAGTTTTGAGAATGCATATATTAAGTATTACAAATTCATTTTTTATTGCGGAGAGAAAAAAAACAACTGTGGAAACTTCTAAATCTGTTTCCACTATGTTACCACTGTGCTAACACATGGCTTTCGTGTCAGGTCTTGGAGAAAAAGACCTTTTTTAGGATGGTTTCTTTCTCTATGGGCAGAGTTGGAGCATAAGTGAAAGTACAGGAAAAAAACTGAGAAGGATTTCAAAATACGGATAGGAATATATATAAAATGTGCAAAATGCTATCTTGTAAAAGCGACAGGGATTTATCAAGTGTGATAAACCCCGAGACACTGATATTCTCCAACCAAAATTTTGGGTTCAAGCCCTGTGTGTGCAGAAAACCTTTCCTGGAACTGTTCATTGACAGACCAAGGCTTTCATTCTTCTTCTTGTCATCCTGGATCACAGTGCTGGAATTGTGCTTGATATATTTCTAAATTTTTTATTCAGCATGATTTTTGGGGGGGGAATTCTTGGCCGAATGCAGCTCAAGTTCAAATAGAAAGAAGCTTTAGCACTGATTTTTCTAGGAACAGATAGACCAGTGCCTCTAAACATCTTGCTCCAAATTAGCAATCACAGGATAAAATCGTCGAGTCTGAAAGCCTCTTCACTTTAGCATGAAACTGGATTGAAGCCGAGCATTAGATCTACGCAAGCATTATTAACCTTTCCTTCTACTAAATCTGGAGGCTGTGGGAGGAGGTTTCAGCCTTGTTTGAATTTGTAAAGCTCTAGGAAAGCAGTTTGCACATACCAAAAAATACTTCCTTCAAGGTATGCTCAGACCCCACTGAAGTAATATGATTTGCCTAGAAAATATTAATGATACATGCAAAGATACTTAGCTCTTTGTGTTGAAAACAGGCTGAAGATGTAAAGATGCTGGTTTAATGACACCTCATCTGGCTTCACAAGTTAGCAAATAGAGAAGATCAGGAAATAAACCTTTTTTTCCTTTTTTTTCCCCCTTCTCCATTTCAGGGAAATAGGTCATGCAGCTCAAGTAGGAAACGTCACAATGCTACAGGGACCACCACTGATATCATGAGACCAATTAGTGTTACCTTCTTTTCAACAAAATTATACACAGCTGTGAAGTTCAAGGCATACAACAAAAGTAAAAATAAGATTACTTCTTGGAATGCTTAGATGTGGATTTCAGTTGCTCACCTTAAGCATCAGTCTTTATTTATTACTTTTACACTAACTTTTTCACACACTTCTCTCTGGCTTTAGCCAACCATAACAGCAGCTGTCCTTGCGGAAATAGGCACACGGAACTTAATACAGTGAGAAACCAACAGGTACCCAAGGAAGTAATTCTAACTGTCTTTTGATGTATGTGTTTCTAACTACATTGCAATCCAGAGGTGGGTGCCTATCCTATGTAGATATCTCCAAATTAACATCAATCGCACTGTGTCTCCATGGTAGCAAGAACTTCCTGAGACATGCACAGTCCTGCAAGACATGGGGTGTTTATGCTGGAAAGGATGTGCCTCCTGAGTTCTTCAGCTGTCAGATTAAAGCTCACTTGGAGATGTCTGTGTAAGATGCCATCACACAAGTTTTGAGTGTATTTTCTTCTTGTTGGGCATTATTGAAAGACGACTAGGTCACTTCTGAGATGATGATTCAAAGCCTGGCAGCTTGAAGAGGAAATTAAGTCTTAGGTGCTTGCCATCTGGGGCAAAAAAAAACCAGAGAGCTTTTATTATTTCTGACTTTCAAACATACTCTCTGTGCCAAAACAGACACTTATCTGTAGTCCTGATTGATATCTAATTTATAAAGAGATCATTCCATTGTTCAATGTTTTCCTGTAGATTCGTCTGCTCAATGTTATGCATTGCTCTTCTAAGTTATTTATCTATCTCATCAATTTTTTTTCCTGACAAGGCGATGTATCTAACTCTAAATCTGGGAGTTTACTTTGCAAACTCATATCAAAACATAGCTGCTACAGCACTTAGAAACACAGGCACCAAAATTTTACCCTACTTTAGCCCTCAGAACATAAAGTGTCCCCATACTGCTCATCCTCAAAGTCATATAGATGTATTTCATTGTATTTAATGGGATTTTTCTCCTCTAGTTTTGAACTCAGACAGCATTAATTCATATCCTGGCCTCTAACCAGCTGTATCCTGACTAGAAAGAGACTAGCTCTCAGAAAAGTTTCCAGGATGAGGTCAATATAGATATTTCACGTGTCATTCTCTTATCCTTACCACAGATGTCTATATAAATGAGTTTCTGGCATTCCCCTACTTACCTGTTACACAGCGTTACAGATTTGAAAGATTACACTTTCTTTGGGCTCTGCGATTCCCTCTTGAATCCAGACATTCAGCACTGTTTTCATCACACTTGGACTTTGTTCCACTTTTAGTAACAGCATGAAGTCAGTCACATTTAAATCAGATGAAAACCTGAATTTTTCATATTAATTAAAGTTCAATAGATTCCTTATGAAGAATAGATGAAAAGAGCAGCAGTGACATGGGAGTCATGTAGGCCGGATTTTCTGCAGATTAGCTAAAGCTGGTATGAACTTCCTCCCTGGCTTTCTCGAATGTTTCCTCATTTTTTGACGAGATTGACAAATAAGGTTTTGCATAATAGCTCAGGAGCAATTTCCCAATCATTTCCATATTGTAAAGAAGAGACAGGAGATAAAATAAAAAACCAAAACCCCAGGGCTGTCTCTCCAAGGTGATGTTTCTTGAAATGCTGTTAAATGCAAAGGAGCCAAATTAATCTCCACTATGATTCTCCAAGTCACAATGTGCTACAACAGTGATGAATCTGGTTTCAGTGTGGAGACCCTCACTTTTATTTGTACTTGTCAATATGTTAACAGTCATAATCATGCTTAAGCCTGAGTGCATTACAATGACAATAATTAACAAAACAAGCTACGATTGTGCAAATTTAGGAATCCCACCCATTAACATGAATTCCACAGAGGGAAATATAAGCATAATATGTGAAACACAACCCCCAAACTTACTTAATTTTCAATATACCTCCTTTGAAAAATGGCATATATGTAGCAAGGCTAGTAGCTGTTCAGTGAGTGTTACGTTAAAAGAAAATACAGAAAGAGAAATGGTATGCAAATGGGAATATAATTTGTCCCTGGGATAATTTATATCTGCACAGCAAAAACTATCTTAGCCCCCCACAGTGCACCCTACTACTTCCAAGACCTCCTATAAAACTGTTAAACCTTATCCTCATAGATTAATGAAAATGGATCCTATGTTATTAAATATACAGGCCAGCAACAAGCGTTATTGCATCCGTTATGGCCACTTAAGTGTATGGAACTGCCAGTGCAGCTATCTCTGACATTAAACCTACCTTTCACCATTCCTAAATACAGGCTCTACAGGACAGTTTCATGGGTTAACCCTCACCTCTCCAAAACAAGAGGGAAGCTGTGACTGGCATCCTGGGAACCAGACTGATTAAACAGTATGGATGCTGAAGTTCTTGCAAACAAATTAAGCTTGGCAACAAGTGATTTTTGTAAACTAGAACAACCATTAAGATCATCTTTGCTGGCACTTTGAACTAGTCAGTGGCTCTTATTGCCTGAATCAGGTAGAATTAATGAGAAGGCCTACCAACTAATTGTAAATGTACTTGGCATCACCCAGAATAAAGTTTCTCTAGCTTTTAGCTTTCACCAAACTCTGTAATGGGTGCAATCCATTACCGTGGCAATTATAAAAGAAGGCAAAGAGGGCACCTTGGCCGCTGAGATTAGAAAGGTAATCTGGGGAAATGGAATTCAATTTGAAAAAGATTTCCAATCTTGGTGGTATCTAGTCAACTTCACTTATGCCTACACCAGCGGTGCAGTGCTTCAGTATCCACCATACACCAAATCACTGCACTGGGATTAAATCACCATGGGACTCTATCCATTAGAACACAGAGTATGGGACTAACAAAATGGGAACAAATGGCAGACTGTCGATGTTGACATATGTGTTGTACAGAAGCAATGAGGATTTATTTGGGAAAGTAATGCCATTAAGGCCCAAGACATTTATCTTGACAAAATGTTTGTCAGTTTGTAATACATCCCAATGAAATACCCAAAATTGCACTTGTATTTGTTAGAAATGGATGTGTTTGCATGAGAATCCTTTATTTATAGGCCACACCACTGCAGATTTACACAATTGCTCAAATATCTCTATTTGTAGTTTTACTAAAATTATGGGATGCAACTTGAACTATTCAGCTGCCGTCACAACCCACCGATGGCTACAATCCAAGTACACATTGTATCAGCCTTTATTGCCTACCCCCATTGGAATGAATCTCACTTTGGTTAAGAAAACTACAGCAGTATGGTAATCTGTGTCAACTGCTAAAATGAGTTCAAAACAATGGATGAAGAACCCTGATTACTACCCACTATGATCCAGATGAGCTACGCCACATCCTAGAAACATCAAAGAAAGATGGGGAACATCAATGGTGGGAAACTGTCCTTGGATGGTCACCAACAGCACGTGAAGCTTGAATTTGATGTTACATCCAATTGTAGTCGTTAACCTTTGTAATTTTGTGTTTATTGTTAAGCCTTTATCTATATACAAAGTTATGGTGCTTATAATAGCTGTGAGTGAATATGTTGAAGTATCAGCAAATCTGATATACTAAATTGTATACCAGCCTATAAAAAAGGTGATGTCTTTACCACCCTATATTTATGGCACAGAGGCAAAAGGTGACCATAGCACTCTGTGAAGTGGATTGACTGTAATCACAAGATGGAGAGTGTGACAGATGCACTCCTGCTGTTTTAGCTAACTGAACTTTGGTCCAGGCAGATGCTCAGCAAGTAGGCCTAATCGAAAGTAATCCTATTGTGTGAGGCTATCAGTGAGAACACAACACTAGACCCAAGAAAACATTTTGGCTGGGGGCTGGTCCGATAAGCATCTGAAACTGCATTAATCTGACTACAGATCAACCACTTTACATTATAAACATCTGCAACTATCAGGATCCATTGAGCTCTCCCTCCAGAACAGCTGGCTATGTAGCAGTGGTCTCCCCTTGAGAAGGGACACTCCTCACGGTTACCCCTTGAGGCTGACAGATCCCTTACCTGAAACCAGACATCAGTGGGTTCATAAGTGACACTTTCTGCATGCATGTAGCATTTAAGATACGTGAAGCAAGCTTAAGCAATAATCTTAGATCCTGTGCTAACTGTAAGAGTAGAGAATAGTAGAATATTGACCCCTAGTCCATCTGTACTTATTGAATATTTTGCTTACTTAAATGTACTGATTAAAACTCAATAGACTACTACTAGATCGGATCTGTCTGATCTCTGACTCTTCTGTGACACCTATGGGCCAAGATCAAGCTCTGGCAGTGGGGTGAAAAAAGAGGACACAACTATTTTTTCAGCACCTTCAAAGCTACAATGTCCGCAAGAGCTACAGGTCCATGCATTGACTCTTGCTCCATGGCGAAGGACTTGTCAAAATATTATGCCACATTTGTCCTCAGTTTCCTTGTGTGTTCAGTACAGACTTAGTTATACATCCAAAAATAAGGTATTAAAAGGGGTAGTAGGTGTTTGCAAGACAGTAGTTTAAAAATGGAAAAATGTGCAAGTGTTTTAATTTAGTTTAAGAAATGGGTAAGCTAATAAATAGGTAAACGAGTATATTAGTGACAGTCTGCTCAGAGTAGCACTTACTTAATACTTTCTATTTTAAACAAACCACTGTTATTACTTAAAGAGATTCTGCTTTTACATTTCACTACTTTTTTAATGAATACTTGCAAAACTATACGTGAAATACTGATTTGATATTTTTCACAGGCAGATCAATCAATGCTATTTTTAGTTGCAGGGGGTGGTGGTTGATTTTTACGCTAAGGTACCATTATAAGTCTTGGCTTGAATTCATTTTGGATGACAGTCTGAAAAAGGGCAATCCAAGACAAGCGTACCCTAGAAACCTTTGACTCAGGGTTCACTTGCAGCCAGGGAGACTGCATGAGTGACTATGAGAGATTTAGAGTATGAGACATGCGAAACAGAGATTCCTTCTGGCTTTCTCCTTTGAGAAAGGGGAGAGGTGGGATTTAGGATTCAAGTCCGTTCCCAGAGGGAGAAAAGATATGCATCATTATGTATGACATGGAGTATTTCTGACACACTTAAGAAAACATTTCCATTTTCAAGGAGGAGAACCATCGCTCGTCTCGCTAACAGAGTCTGTGAATAGTGAACTTCTCTTAATCTCTTAATCTCTTCCCAGATTGGCTCTCAGAGGACAGCAACTCAGCATCTAACATCCTTGGGACACTTGGAAGCCTCCCAAGGATCTTTTAGCAGTAGCACAGTTTCCTCAACTATCCAGGATGACTCTGCAGATAGCAACCATGAGGACTGAATTTTGGGCTATTAGAGCACCGATCTACTCCAGGTAGCATAATGGGCAGCTGCCTCACAGGTCCATCAAGTCAAGCTAGGGAGGACTGGTGTACCTGCATGAGAGAGGAGAAAAAGTGTCTCCTACCACAGCCTCTACGGTCATATAGACACTCTGTTCTATTTATATAGTCTGTAAAGTTACCAGATATACATCATAACATGAGTGGTTTTAGCATGTTAAAAGCAATCTGGACTGTTAACTAAGCAGTCAGTAAGGCAAGGATGTTTCTAAGTAGATTAATTGCTTTCTCCACCTCTGCCATAGCCACCCACACTGACTTTTGACAAATAATAAAGCTAGACTGAAGCTGCTACTACCATGATTCTTAACTGGCATTCCTGCAAAGCACACAGTGAGATAACAGATAGACAGCGGTTTTATCATTTAATATCACATGTTCACTAAAGCTATTCCTGAGAAAGCCAGCAGCAAAGTCCAGTTGGTCTAGTACTATGGGCAACATGAAAAGAAATTCTCAGAAGGCTAATCCTATGCTCTATCAACCCTCTACTGTTCCCAACTAGACATGAACTCCCCCCTCCCAAAGTTGTGTTTTAGATCAAATCTCTGTTTTGAAAAGGAAACTTCTTGTTTCACACGGGCTTAAACATCTAAAATACTTAACCTAAACTAGATCGTGATGAAGAATGAAGATAGGCCAGAGGGTTACCATCTTCTTCATGCCAGAAATCTATTTCAGCTTTGCACTGTTTCTGAAGCACGTTTCTACATGGGACAAGAAAGTGTGGATTAAAAGGATCCCTAAGCCATTTCATCTTGTTGCAGTACCCTGATTGTGCAATATGAGGGTATACTGGGGAGAGAGAGGTCTCTGGAAGACTGGAAGGTTGCCTTCAGCAGGAGCAACAAGCCTCCAGAGCATGGTGTTTTGATCCAGATCTGTATATAAATCCACCATGCCTGGGACTTGTCTCTGGCATAAGGGAAAGGCATGTACACCCTTGGTCCTGGTGTGTGGGCATCTCCACACTTCCCAGAATGGAAGAGCTGGGCCTCCCACTAATGTGGGAATATCGACAGATCCATAGGGGCAAGGGATCACTGTACAGACTTGTAAGAAATGTTGGGAATTCATAGCAGATCCAGGCAGTAGTTCTCTAAATATGTGATCTTCAAAATTTCTTGAAATGATGTATTATGGTGCACCATAGGTCAGGTGCTCCTTACATGCCTCATTCTTCTGTCAGAGAAAGCATGACATTGCCATGTGCAACTGAAGGGCAGTATAATATGTACCATTGGACATTTACCTTGCCTCTTGGAGGAAGGCCCAGAACTTCAAGAAACATTCAGCGACTCCCTTCTAATTTAAGTTAAAAGTGAGAAAATTCTCTTCCAATTCTTTCTCCTATCCCACAGGGGAGGAATGAGAGAGGAGCTGTATGGGGCTGATTTGCCAGATGGGGGTTAAACCACAACAAAAACTTAGACAATATTCATTTTCCAGCCAGAAAGAGGATTACCGCTTGGAATTCTTTTAAAGAGCCAAAACAATAGGTACACTAGTGAGCCATGCAAAGGGAAAGTCTACTGACTATGTTCTTAGTGTTTGGGGGGTATTTTTTCTTAACATTGTTTATAATAGATGTTCTAAGGTTGAAGAAACAACTTTTTATTGTCACTCACATTGAGAGCTGTCTAGAGGTTTCTAAATGATGGGTAAAGAAAAACGAAGTTGAAAGTTGCTGGGAGATATCTAGCAGGTACTGTAGGAGTCAGGTCAGGCCTCAATGTCTTCATTTTGGTCCAAGGGAAAAGAGTAAACAGAATGCAAATGAAAGTTGCAGATGGTACTAAAATCAGCAAAGGTTATCAGCCCCAGTGATATAAGGCGGGAGGACCCGAACAGGTTAGGAATGTGGGCTTAAAGCAAAATTATGTTTAGCCTGGAAAATTGCAAACTAATCCCACTAGAGAAAAAATAATTAATGCTGAGTAGCAAAGGAAGGAAGGTAAAAAGAGCCTGAGATGCAGGGTTATTGAGAGCAATCTGGAGTGAAAGAAAACTTTTAAGTTAGAGATAAATTTGCAGTGTGAAGCAGAAAGGGAAAATATTGTTGACTTAAAGACTTAGGCAAAATTCACATGTGTCACAAACCAAGATGAAATGTTGTAGCTCTGTGCGTGCCAATATCTGGCAGAACATCTCTAAATGAAAGCCTCTCAGTACCAGGGGGCAAAGTACAAGGAGTGAAGTCGTTTTTTTCTTGCCTTCAGAGATAATTGTTTTCTAAGGACACAATAAAGAAGTTCTTGAATAAGTCATGAAAAGCAGGCTTGAATAAGTTATGTGAAAGTGGGCATGACCCTCCAGAAATAAATATTTTCTTTTTCTACTAATACTTTCATTGTAGTTGGCCAAAGAGAATGAGATGAACTTAAAGGTCTAGTACCCAGTGTAACAGCCACACATAGGGAAGACACAAGCGTTAGCACTTCAGGCTTTGAAGGAACAAGTGGGCAATTTTGGAGCTGTACAATAATAAACTTTGATAAAATTGGAAAGTAAACTAGACAACACAGCAGATCTGCCACATCTGTAACTTCTGCTACTTCCTACTAGCTTAAGCTTTTCCACTGGATAAAACTTGTTTTCTGGGAAAACGTTTCAAACTCATCCAGTCTCCTGAAGGGGATTGCTTCAGTGTTTTCATGTAAGATAGAGATTGTTTTTGTTTAGGTCACATTAGTCTAATTGATATGGTAGATCACTAGATATCACTAAGGATCAGCCCTAGCATTTGGTTATTTGCTGCTTCATCTGGACAGCTATGGAAATAAAACTGCGGCAGTGTGTTCCAAAGGAAAGGGCTGTGTCTTCAGTGATCTGTTCTTTTTCCTGTCCCTGACTTTCTTTGTCTCTTTAGGGAAGTTATTTAATATCCTTTGGACTTTTCTTACATATTGATCATGAGGTAGTAGCACACATTTTCAAAAGCTGCTGTCAAATGTATGGAATTTTGTGTATCAGAGAGAGATTATATATCATGAAATGCTATATATATAGATACACACTGCTATTGCGTTCTAGTTAACTATTATTTTGCTCCTTTAAACTGCTGACATTTGTTTCCAAAAGCTCTTCATTCTGAATTGATAGATTTTTTTTTATTAAAGATTTTATAGTTCAGACGACTTTCCTCAGCAAATAGCAATCTTCAGATCAATCACATTTTAAGCCTAATTTATGTGTGGGGAGATTTTTTACCCTCTGACAAATCCAGCTTCTGTCATTTCAGTGAGAGGTTCTTATTTTATGTACAGTACTTAAGAATGATTAATGAGTTTCATTGCTAAGGCCAAAGCTTTAATAAAATCTATCATAAACACTGTAATAGCTAATAACTGGTTCCACTGAATTACAGAAAGTCAACTGAATTGAAGCAAATATAGTTAAAAAAATAAAGAACTTGCTGTTTCATTATTTATAAGTGCAATGTAGAAATTCCTAATTTTGCACAGGCAACATAAAAAATTTGCTATGCAACAATAGTGCAATTATACCTGGAAATGCCTGTGCTTAAGGTTACCGCTTGCACTACTTCCTAGCAAATGGTTGTTTTACGTTGTGCAAGAGGAGTGGGGATTTCTGACAATACAGGCATGAGGCAGACTGATTGCTGTTTCTCACACTTTTCCTCAGGAAAATCCAGGTCTGCTCCTGCCTCATTAGACAACAAAGAGACCTGGGAAAGGAGTTAGGATGAAAGGATTAAAAGGAAAGGTTTTTCAGACAAACAGTAAGGTTTTGGCACATATTTTGACCACTTGTGACCCTCAAGTTCTATACAGGAGAACATCACAACACCATTGGAAGAGAATTCTTCCACTGAGCTGTGCACATAAGCCCAGGGAACGTGCCTGCGGCAGCAAGGCAGAGATGCACTGCAGCCTGTGCAATGACAGCTAGGGTGCACTGATACATAAGTGCCTGGCAACTGCTCTAATTTATTACAGTAGCTGTTATGGCTCTCTGTGAAGCCTAAAATAATCTATGAGCATTTCAAATTTTAATAGTATTCATGTTGAGGGCCTCTGTGTGACTGCAGCGATATGATAACATATGCCCCAATTGGATCTGCCCTTTGTGTACAAGATGACACGATTTGTGCTTAGTTGGCCATGAGGGAGATGGAGATCACCCATTTCCAGCGCAGGCAATACTGGGTCTCCCAGCTTTTCATATACACCAAAGAGACAAATATTTTCCTTTTTACGAGCATTTTGCACCCTCAGAGCTCAACAGATGGGACGTTCTTGCCCTTCAAGGCAAAGCCCTGCTGTCAGAAGAGACACACAAAGGAGTTAGCAAGTAGCAGGCATGGAAACTAGAGTTTAATGGGATTTGGCTGTTTATTACATTTTCTTTCATTATAATTAACTTATATTTTCAATAGCACCAACGACCTCAAGCTAGGAACACCACTAGAAGTCTGTACAGTTCCTAGCAAAGAAAAATGCTGTCCAAGAACATTACCGTTTATAGAAGTTGAGCACTTAGAAAGTCATGCTACAGTCAAGATTGCTAGCAATATTCATTCCCTCCTCAGAAGCCCATGATGTACAATGCTACATAATAATGTATTCTTCATTATACAATTTCTCTTTACACATCCAGCCTATTTCCAGTAGCGTGTCTCCAGTCCATATGTCTGAACCAATCCCTCTGACTGCCTGTTGCCAGCTTACTCTCCAGGCAAGAAGTAAGGTGCAAAATCAACCTATTCCCTTCTCTAGCATCATCTCCATTTTAGTTCTCTTTCCAGGCATTTCTAGTCTCCTTTCTTTCTCTATCCTCCTGAACATACGTCCAGATTTGGTTACCTAACTTGTTGCCTCCAGTCCACTCTTTTTTTTCTTGTCTTCAGTTTCAGAGCATTTCTAACAACAGTTTAAGTGCTCTGTAATGGTCATATCTACACTAGTATGTGAATTGGGTTACAGCCTTGAGAGTAAGTGGCAATGCAGAAATCTATATAGCTAAGCCTTCCTTCCTGAACTTCGTCCCCCAAAATTAGGATGGTGTCATCCTGTCATTCCAGTCAGACTGCACCATCCCCTAAACCTTGCAGGATATACCTTGTCCATCCTTGTTTTTTTTACTAGCTTCTCCAGAAATGCTCTCATTTGTCTAATTTTCTTTATGGATTGTGGGGTTTTTTGCACTCCCTGACATAAATGACACCCTTATGGACAAATATCAGGTCCCTGCTTGAATCCTGGCAGGAACATAATAGTTCCAGACCTCCTGAAAGACAACTGCCATCTAAAGATGCTTTTCCCCTAGTCTGGCTCTCAGCAAAGACTGGCTTGATTTGGCTAACATTTTCCAGCACCCAAATGCAGACCCCTAGCAGAGAAAATTTAATGTGATAAGAAGCCATAAACAACTGAAAACAGGGTTAAATAAAAAGAAACATCTTGAAACTTTGACAAGGGCTGCTCCTAGCCCTGCTGATAATGCCTTTTTGACTGCTCTGATATTCCTTGATCCTCTTGTAAAGATTGCAAGAGTTAAAGGAGATTTTACAGGCAGGCTCAATAAATAGCAAATCAAGTCTTTGTCTGTATATCTGCATACTTCTCACCTAGTAAGTTTTAATCTCTAAGGCAAAAGAAAGAAGGTGTTGGTTCAGGAGCTGCCAACTTGCTCTTCCTGAATTCATGACGGATCCCTCCCAAATCTACCCAATAATGTGTGAATGCAGATGTTAAATGTCAGTTTCAGTGTTGCATACACAGATGCCTTTTAGTGGGGGAGGCCAGAGAGTACACTCCTATGGTACATGTCAGGATTTACTGACCACATCTAAGGCAGCTGCCAAAGTGTTTGGAGTGCTCTGGCAGCAGGAGACGCAGCTGGTCCCATCAAATTGATCACATTCTTGGACATTAATGTAGAGTCTGAGATGATGGAGTAATGCTTGCCAGGAGATAAGCTTCGTAATCCTAAAGGGTTATTGACTTAGAAACTACAGACTAGTAAAGGTGTGGTTACAGCAGCTGCAACTGCTTTGTTAACGGGTCACTTGAAACTGGGAACAAAGCCTATTTAGGCAACATGTGGTCGCCAAACTGAAAAGTTCTTTCAATAGCAGGAGCTATAGACTGGTATTGTATGGTATCAGACTCTGAGCACTGGGAGCCATTTTATGGAGTCTCAGTAAATAACTCTGTGCTAGCGGAAGAATGAATTATTCATCGTTGTGTATTGTGAAAATACACTCGAATGTGTCTGGAAGGATTTCTTCTGGGGAGCATGTGCTGGAGGTACAGGGAGATACGTACCAGAAAAAAAAAGAGGTATGTGCTTATGATGACCTCCACTAAATATATAAGGCCTACTGCTGAGGTCTGATTTATTGTGACATTTCATAAACAGAAGATAAGTAGCTGCAATAAAATTTTGGTGTTGACCTTCTCATAATGGCCATAGGAGATGTCTTTTTAACTTTTTACCCTATCCAGTCTGTAGCAATGAGAAATGTCCAAATACTTCTCATGTATTTAAGCCAATTAATGAGTTGTGCTCCGAGGCTGTTACAAAGAAAATTTCATAGGAGTCAGTTATGAACACCTGAATTTGATGTTGGTAAGGCTAGTCTGGTTATCTTCCCTCCTAGTTACAGCACCATAGAAAACATCCACTTCAGAGCCAAAGCTGGTATTGCAGCATTACAAAATTGCTGAGTAATTCTCTTTATTTTTGTAACTGCTTCCTGTTTTAACATCTGGAATTTTCCATCAACTCACCAGTTACCAACAATAATCAATAACATAATGCATCCGAACATCAAAGCAAAACTGAAACCACATTATGGGTAGAGTTGGCACCCTTATATCACCACATTATTTTTCCTGTGAAAAGAGTGAGAACTTATACACAGCATCTTCCTCTCCTTCTTGTCTAAGGGATTTACTTTCACCCCAGAAGCAAGTCTTAACACACGAGCATTTGGAAGGCTAACACACATGGATGGATTAATTTATCAAAGCACCAAATTCCACAGAGTTATTTTTCTTTACATTAGCCCCCTTTGATTGCAAGACAGCAGGATGTACAAAGGGGACAGCAACATAGGTATGAAAAATGAATTCAACCGCAAGTGAGGCAACAGGGAAGGACTAAGATGTGTAACTGTCATTTATTAAATTACATAAGCCACAGAATCTTTTCTTCTTCAATAAGAAATTTTGGTAAGCAAAACTACACATTATAAAATGATGACCTTTTAGTGGAAGCTGTAACAAGTTTTTTTAAGCTGGATAAAAATATGTCCACAAATTAAGTGATTGTTATCCACAAGGCAATCAGAACTTTATTTGTCCCTTTACCAAACTGTTTTTGTGAGCTGGATTTTGCTTGGGGAAAGGGAAGTCTCCTGGTGGTGGTTTTTTTGTTTTCAGCATAGGGTAGCTAACATATTCAGGTCACCACATCAGATGTAGAAATCCTCCAACAACGCACTACCTCTAAAATAATGCACTGGATTCAAAGACTACACAGAACTATACACAAAGTACTCCATAAACAGCAGGTGCCATACGAAAAAGCTCTCTTTAAAAGGGCTTTTAATTACAGTATATCTTTGTTTAGAAGCCACCTTCAACTATCTTTTCCTTGCAAGCTGCAGGGGAAAGCAATTAAATGCATGAGAAAACCACCCTCAATTTAAAGCTGCAGGAAGAAGCAGTTAGTGTAACAGAAGTCTTAGCTTGTACACAAAGAAATACGGTACATGAAGTCACTGTAGGCTGGGTATTACTTGGGCATAATTAATACACGTTGTAAAACTTAAGATGTGTGTCTACTGAAAGTTGAAACCCATAGCTGGCCGTATGGCCCGTGTTTATTCCCACATCTCCCTGTAACAACAGAATTGGCTATTTACACAAAATCCATTTACATCTCTCAGCTGTATGATTCACACCTTCTTTAAATTCCCTTTAGTAGGTGAAAGGTCTCAATATAGCTGAGTAAGCCCCTTTTTTTTTAGGGGGCAGGAAGGTACAGGGTTTTATTTATTTGAAGTAAACCAATTTAGTTAGATTTGTCTATCAAGAAAGACTTTACAAGTGAAGGAAAAAGATCTTTCTGGTCTTCACTGGTACTTCCCAAGTTTACAAGTCTTGATTTTAATACTAGAACAAATATCGTACTAGTTTAAGACCTCTTATTCAACCCTTTTTCCATCACAGTATTGCAAAGTCTGTTCAGACAGTGCAAAAATGGATTTTGAATGTTTGGTGTGTTTGATTGTTTGTTTTAAAAAGGATCGAAAATGAAATGGTTTCACTGTTTTTAGGGTTTACTCCTTAATGGTCAATGACATGAAAAAGAAAACAAAACAAAGAACAAGCCAAACCAGTCAGTATGAACACTACTGAAATTAAAGGCAAAAATGTCCTAAAACAAGACCAGAAAATGCTTCACTCCATTGTATTTTGTAAATGATACAAAGGTTAATTAGATATTTTCTGTTACACTGTATAGTGAAATGCTTCCATTAATCACTGCTTCTTAAATTTAACTAATTCAGTAAAAATTTACTATAAAACCACAAAGAAAGTATTATCTTTCCCATAGTACTTAACTGTAGTTTAATACCTATGACCCTTAATCAAAACTGGATTGTAACAGACACACCGAATGGTTAATAGTAAGATACAGCATCCCAAACCCTAAAATGCATGAATCGTCAACTGACTTCAATCAGACATTCAAGTGTTTAGACTCTGCTCTTCTAAACACCTCAGTGTTTGTGCTTGTGTTTTCTAGTGTCCTGCATTACAGGAGCAGGGGTTCTTATTAACAGCTTGCTTTACCACTGTTTTTATTTCAAGTTAATAGCACAAGTAAGATGTTTCTATAAATGTTTGATTTTATGAGCTTTTGTGCATTTTCTCAACAAATTAGTCAAATTGGCTTCTTGACTGCAGCTCCTTGCTAAACTGAGCTTTTTTAGGGTTGGTTATTTAGTGCACTACTGTATTCCATCAAAGGCAAAGTTCAATTATTTGTCTTTTGAAGGTCTGAGTGCCTTGTTTAAAATGCCAAGTGCATTAAAAACAGGACACCCTTGACTTTTGCAAGGAGATAGAGAAAGATAATAAGTTAGTTGGATTTAAAGGAATTTTGAAATTGACCATGTGTGTCTATGTGTACATGAAGATACCAAAATAAGGATTAAATGCTATCAAATCAGCAAGAACACATTTTTGGCCATTTACCATTTTTCCATCCTAACAAGGAGCAAAAAGAAGGGAGGTCTTGTGGTTAAAACAAAGGACAGGGAGCCAGGAGGCACTGAACTTGGATGAAAACTCGTACTAAAACATTTTACTAGTATGAAAATAGGGCTTTAAAGCCACACAAGTGCAAATGGGAGCAAATTCTAGTGGAAAAAATGCTGCTTTTTTTTTTTTTTTGCCGTGATTACTTGTGGAATCTAGTGTTGCACCTCTTCTAAATCATGTTCACTGCCCTTATGTATTCGTATTTCCATTTTCCACATAACTCTCTATGCAGTCTTTTCCTTCTGTACTGAGACTGAACCCACAGGGAGCAGCAAAAATTCCTGTAGACAGAGCGAGCCTGTGGTAAACTTTGCAAAAAGATGGTTCTCAGCCATACTGATTTAAACCTCATATCTGGAATGATTTCTACCACCCACAGAAATGGGTTCAGGTGGTCACTTGTTAAAAGGATCTGGTGGCTTCAAAAGACAAGTAAAGCGACTTAAACATTGACTGCGGTACCAATTCAACATGACTGGCTGTTCATGACCAGGAGCCTTAATAGGGCTGTAGGGCAGGCCCTACATCTTGAGTCCTGTTTTGCAACTCCTGATGGCAGGAGTTACCCTATAAGATCTTCATCTATGAATAGAAGCTATAGAAAGGATGTAGGCATAGGAGCAACTAGCTTCTGTAGAGTCTATAAAAATCTATTTAGAAGCCAATTGCCTATGGCAGGCATGTTCAGCATGCATGTGTCTTTTCCCATGTAAATGGCAAACTTCAAGTAAAACAGAGATTAATTTAATTAAGTTTAAGCATTTCAGCTTTTTATTTTGTGGTTACACACATAAGTAGAGCAATAACTGAATACAAATGTTGCATATTTACTGTGGCATGATCCAAGCAATTACTACTAAAGTATTAAGGAAAAGCATCATTTCACTCTTTTAATTTTATTTTATAATTAGGTAGGAACCATATTTTGGTGAATGCATTTATATTTAGAAGTTATAGATTATGCTTCTCTTTGTTTTAAAAGGATGATTTTAGCCCTGCTGCTAAAAGCCTGTTAGCAACAATTAAAATAGCTATAAAAAAAAAACCAAAACAAAACATTTACAGCTCTTCTACTTGCTTTCCTTGTTAGTTTTCATCAAATATTTCACACTCATATGATGGATGCAACCTGCTAATAGTCACCAGCACAGACTTTCAAAAATGGTTTTAAACATCTGGTTAAAAACATTGCTTTTTATGTACTGTGACTGTTTCGACGTGAGTGCTGTGCCAGTTGTTCATTATGCCTCTGACTCCTGTTACTTTTTGTTCTCAAAAACGGTTTGAAAAAGTTTAGAAGCAAAACTTAAAAGCAGAGCAGACCCGACACCGGCAACTTTTCTGAGCACCAGAGTTTTAACTGCTTCCTGCTGAAATGCTTTCCTGACTTTCCATTCAAGCAAGCATTTTTGCACACAGTATTACAGGAAGGGCTGAGAGCGCTCCTGCAAAGTGCAGCATGGTAAACATCTGTGTATATTCCACGTATACAACACTATTAAAATCAATCTGTTCAGGTCACTTCCCATTCTGAGGAGAGCTGAGAAACGCGACCACCAGTTTCTGTTACGTGCTGCGTCGCCTCAATTAAAAATAAATTAAATTCTGTGCAAAGAACCCAACTTGAAAATCCCAGCAAACAACAACAGAACCTTTCCACTAATGATTTTCAGTCATCACAAATGGAGAGAGACTCAGACAGCAGACAGCATGGTCCCAGCATGCTTTTTGCCGTTTTTTTTGTTTGCACAGTAGCTGTCAGTTGCAGCCCTGCAGGTAGTAGAACCCAGTGGGAAGAGGGGCGGGACAGAGCGATGCTGCCTGAACTGACAGCAAATTTAAATTACTGAGCGTTCTTTTTCCTTTGTGGTTTTTTTTTCTTTCTTTCTTTGCGTGCCCTTTTTTTTTTTTTTTTTTTTCTTTTTCCTTCTTTTGGTTTGTGTTTTTTTTTTGGTATTTTTCTACTCTGCGACAAACTGAAAAGATTCTCGCACCCACTAATTTAACAACCCTGCTTCGTCGTCTTCTTTTTTTTCCCCCCTTCTGCTTCCAGGATAATTAAAAGAGAAACCTGTAAAGGAAACATTCCTTCAAGCAAGTTGGTGCTGCAACGTGCTGGTAAGATGAATTTAATCATTTTTTTCCCTCCTTTCCCCATCTTTTCTTCTGCTTTTTTGGAGCTGAGAGCTTTTGTATATCTAACGCAGTCATAAGTGTGGTTCCCCTGCTGTGGAGGGTTAGGATGCAATGAAAAGGTGTAACTGCTTGATACGCGACCTTCTCCTATTACTTAAAATGGATAATAACAGCTTTCGCGTCTGTCCTCATGATGCTTTTATCAGCGAATTGACTATTTGCTCAACAGAAGCGGTGCTGTGGTTGTCGCACTATGACAATGAGGACTCGATTGTTTTTTGGTTACTGTTCCATGCTCCTATCAGAAAAGATACTTGAGTTGGGGGTTTTGTGTGTGTGATTTTTTTTTCTCTCTGAACATTGCCTGAAGCACTGACATAATGGGGGTGGAGATGGGGGCGGAGGAGACGGTCTTGGGTATCATTCTGCCTGTTCAGCTGTTTACTAGGTAGGGAAGTGTAGCACCCAAACTTTTTAAAGAAATAAATAAATATCTTGCAGCTCACATCGAGTGGGGTCAGTGTATCCAGGATTTATTGTTGTCCAGTGCTGGGTAAAGTTCTTCTTGTCCCTTGCATTGTTCTTCTGAAGAAGGGGGGAAGGGATGTTCCACTTCATATCTTGTCATACTATTGTAGTAGCTAATTGCCAGGAGCTGACAAACTTTGAGATGAAATACCAAGTGTCGCTTTTGTGAAGAATGAATCTGATGCTGTGGATAGTTTCCTATGAATAAAAACCTGCCAGATACAGTCAGATCTGTATTACTATTTGTTGTAGTTCCTGCCTTGCAAGTCCCCTTATTTCCAATGTCTCCTTAATAGTCTTGTCCTGACATTAATATATTATTATTGTTTTATTGTTTTATTTTTTGAGGAAAATGAGAGGTGTTTTGCTTTTGCTTTGTGTTCACCCTCATGAAACTTATAAGGTGAATTTTTTTCTCAGGCTTTCTGAATGTAACTCTGCCAAGTGCTAAATGCAACAACATGTACTGAAATCAACAGGAAGGCTGAGCTTATTCTGTATTTCAGAGGAAATTGCTGAGTACTAGCAGAACTGGATCTTATGATTACCGAACTCTCTTTATCTAACTGCAATTAATTGTTGTTACACTGAAGACTGGATCATGTAAGCTTCTACTGAAGTATTTAGGATAAACACTACTCTTACAGTTGGTTGTTTACAGGTTTGTGGTCATGCTGAGGAAAACTTTATGAACTAAAGAAGGGATTTTTGGGAAAGATCTAGTAGAGTTAGAAAAATGATGTGAATCAGTTCTCTAACTCCTTGAAAACTGTGGTTCTTAATATATATAAAAAGTGTCCTGAAATTAATCATCTGCAGATTGATATATCAGACTTTCCATACATCAGACTTTCCATACTCAATGGTCTGACATGCCAAATGCATAATGTGATTGCAGGAACAAAGTTGCACAAGGAGAGGGTTGATGAGGAGCAGTCAGAAATTAAACACAGACTCCCTGGAGAGGAGGAGACGACGTGCCAGTGCCATCTGGAAAATCACATTCTTTCACAGCAACTTTGCTAGGGCACAGGGTTAAGGGTGCTGCCCCTGCAGAAGTTCATCACTCCCTATTTCAGCCTCAATTTCAAGCACTGCAACACTTCTGAATGTTTACTTCTCTTGTGCAGATAATGCTGGTGTCTTGTGAAATGAGGTCATTGTAGCTCTCACATCTTGCTTTTGCCCTGACAACTTGCCTTCCCCCACCCCAACACCAGGGTCTGCAGGGCCCAGAAAATTAGGCTTTGTCCCTTGTAATCCTAAACTCCTCTCCATTTATAACCAGAGAAGAAAAGGATTGAATTCAGTGTTCTTGTTATGGAAATAAGTTTTTATCCACTCGGTACCAACTGACAGTTAGAAGCGTATCTGATGTAATATGAATAAACTGTAGGCTGTTGACAGTAAATTATGCAGCTATAGTCCCACATTCTTCTAAAAACAGGGCTTTTACAAGGCTGAAGTGGCCTAGTGGGGAAAAGCAACTATCAATATTCTCATTTGATCTTTCTAATCACCCAAAGCCATGAGAAGTCCATGGTGGTTGATTCCCACTGCCCATGGTGGGCATCTCAGCAATTGGCAAGGCTTCATGGAGTAAAGCCTGAATGCAACCAGGGGTATTCAGTCATAGAGGTGATGTCAAGGTTACTGATATGAGGCAACATGAAAACATCATACAGCCAAGTTTAGATGCTAAGTTTGGTGACAAGAATTTGTTCCTAAAGTCATAACGTATAAAAAGCCAAAATCTGTACCTTTAAAAAACCCCACCACCCCAACCTGATCTACCAGTCTACTTTCTCTTTGGTTTAATCATTAAATATATACATTTTTAATTAATCTGTGCACTTTAAATTGCTGTTGGCTTCTAGACATACTGTTTTCTACCCAGGGCTTGGAAATTTCTTGAATAGAAATGCATTCATTGTAACAAAAAAAAAAACCCTTGCTGTAATTTCCTGTCAGTAACACAGAAATAAGAAAACACTAGGCTAATAAAAATGATAATCTGAGTTTACAACTGTTAACAAGATTCCTGAATAGAAATGGTGCTATTATGCACAAAGAACTTCTACCTTTACTAGAAGAATGTACTATAAAATTATGAGTTTTATTTTTAGGACCCTGTCATCCACTCAGAAATCAACCCGTAATCTTACTTGTGGAATGCCATAAGTTTTGGCATCTTCCCTCCCCTCCTATTAATGAAATATTAAAGGAATTTTATAATTAGAAACTTTGATAACTTAGCTATGGATTTTCTTTACTGGAAAAAGCTGGCATAATTCTGTATTTCTTCCACATCTCCAACTCTCCACATACAGTCACTGCAAGTCTGAGTTGCGTGCAGCAACAAGAATTGGGGTAAATCACAGACTTTGGCAACAATGGTGGGATTCCATCAGCTTCTTTCTCCCAAGAGAGGGCAGATTCTCAGACTTTTCTCAGGACTCTGAAGAAGTACTTGAGAATATTTTCCCTCTTTCCCTGAATGGAATTATTTTTTAGTGTTATATTTCTGGTCAACAGAATTGAAGTATCATTGAATGATGTAAAAATGCTTAGATTTTAACCCCTGAGGATTTTTTTTCATTCTAATAAAAGACTTTTACATTTCTCTTCTAACTGCAAATGATTAATGACATCGTAAGGGACTCTCTGTGTTTCCATTTGATTTAACATATTAGCTACGGTCCTCTTTTGTCAAGAACCACTCTTGAAGTTCTACATCACCAAAAAAAAGCCATACCACTGTACCTGGCTCAGAATGTCCCCAAGTTTCTGATCTTCCCTCTCTAGCTGATTGATAATACTGAGCCAACAATTGCCAAGACTCATTCATTCCACAGGCCTGGCAGTCAGTAACATGTCCTTCATCTCCTGGTGATGGTTTGCTGCAGACTCCTTGGGACTCCTAAACCTGTGTAGGATAAAGGGAACTCTAAAAATAATCTAATACCTCCTAATTACTTTCATCACTCTCAAGGCAATAGAGCGCACAGTATTTATCAGGTCACAAGATCATAGAATCACAGAATGGTTTGGGCTGGAAGGGACCTTTTAAAGCTCATCCAGTTCCAACCCCCTGCCATGGGCAGGGGCACCTTCCACTGGAGCAGGTTGCTCCAAGCCCTGTCCAACCTGGCCTTGAACACTGCCAGGGATGGGGAAGCCACAGTTTCTCTGGGCACCCTGTGCCAGCGCCTCAGCACCCTCCCAGGGAAGAACTTCTGCCTAAGATCTGACCTAAATCTCCCTTCTTTCAGTTTAAAGCCATTTCCCCTTGTCCTGTCCCTACAGGTCCTTGTAAAAAGATATGAATTAAGAATATAAACATTCTATTAAGGCAAACAGTAACATATTAGCAAGAATCAAACAAAGTGAAAAGAGAAGTAGAATCCCAGAAAGCTCAGTTCTAGACTATAATTATTAAGCGAACTCTTCTTTGGTTGCTTTTCATGCCCCATGACCTGCGGAGGCTGGTAATTTCACTCGTGTCCTAAAGCTAATGCACTCCAAAAGCTTTTGGAGCCACATCTTTCCTACTCACTGTGTTAAAGACACTTGCCATCTTTCTTGGAGACAATAACAAAAGGGGAGCAACCCAAAAGCTCTGCATATATATTTTTTTAATTTGCTTTCTCAATCTGGAATCTCCGACTGCCTGTGTATCACCTATATAAGCATTTGCTCTCTATTCATAACACTTGAGCACCATAGGTAGGATTCATCTCATTCAAATCAAAATACCTGCACTGTAGGCACCTACAACTGAGTTATCCACCTTGGGGTCCCATTACAGTCAGACAGAAAAAGCAAGCATTTTCAAGGAGTGATTTACCTGACCTATTTTAAATATCTGTTTTCTCTGAATCCCACAGAAGGACACCACATTCAAGACTCAGATCATTTAACCACCGGTATTCCTCAAATTCTCTTAATTAACCATACTGTTGCATTGCTTAATTTAGGCATCTTTTCCGCAACTGCCTGGCATCTCGTGTAACTACTTCATTAAGACAGAGGACTTAAAACACTTTAAATTACATACCTTGAAAAGCAGTCATAGTACTATTGATTTACTGAGCCTCATATAACAGACAGTGGTCTTAAAACAAAGCTAATCATAGTAAAGTTAGGACTGGATTGCATAGACAGGATAATGTCACCCACTTATATCATTAGCCCTCAAGAGCTGCTGGGGGATTGCTGTCACAGGGGCATTCCAGGCAGTGTGTTTAATGGACAATTAATCTTGTATTTAATTGTACAATTAATCCTCATGGTTACTTTCATTAGGCTGAACTGATCTAGCAAAAGGAGGTGCTGCAATTGCTTTATTTGTTCTACTTAGCAAACCATTGGCATTTAACAGTTATGCTACAATGCTTTAAAAGATCTAAAAGTCAGGAAACTCCATGAGTATGATGAAGTCTACCTAATTTAGACACCACCATTTTAATGAGGTGATGTTCTGGATGTAAGTTCCTTTACCCAGAGGAAGCTATGTGCATCTGAAAGCTTCCAGACAGACAATTTGGCTTCTTAGATCTGTACAGCTAAGGTTGCATTTACAGTGCTAGAAGTATCTGCTGCAAAGAGATCCTTGGCTCCCAGATATTGCAATGCACCTCATCCCAGTGTCTCATGTGGCCATACGTGAAGGGGCTGGTGTGTCCTCTTTGCCCTGTGCTTGGCTCCAAATGTTTGCTTTTGCACACAGCATGAAGGGTTATGGGTGATGCTGATGAGCTCACAACACACTTAAACAGACAATTACGAGAAGCAGAGGGAGCCAGTGTTGAAACATCCTTGTTCATAAATTTTAGAGGAAAGGGTACCTAAGGAGGACCATAAGCAGCATCACAGTCAAGTTAATCTTCAAGGAGAATCAGATTAATTTAAAAAATAACTGTGTCAGCACATAAATATGTTTTAATATATACATAAAATACACAATATGACTGTGAGAGACATGAGATCTCACAAGATAGCTAAGACATTCAGTGATATGGACACACTGTATATCAGACGAACATGGTCTCCCTTAGGATTCATTTTATTCTTCACTTAGGTAACCTTCATCATCCTAAGGATTAAGTGTGGGTTTGGTTTAAGCTAGGGAAACAGGATTCTAAAATTCATTTAAATAAAAAATGGTTGATCATAAGACATTGTTTAAGTTGGAAAAGACCTTTAAGACAGAGTCCAACCATTAACACAGTGCTGCCAAGTCCACCACCAAACCATGTCCCCAAGAACCACATCTACATGCTTTTTAAATACTTCCAGGGATGGTGACTCCACCACTGCCCTGTGCAGCCTGTTCCAGTGCTTGACTGAGGTAATTCTATTCTGAACCCAAGTTCTGCACTGTTTTGCAGAAATGGTTTTTATTCAGACAAGGACAGTGGATGGATTTTGAAGCATGCAGAAAGCATTGTAATATGCAATATAACTGCTACCTAATAAAAGAGCTCTAAACATAGGATTTGCTCTCTTATACATTTGTTATTTTCAGTGATTAATGTATAAGCACTTTACAAGCCACTGACACAGTGAACAATCCTGAAGGCTTGTTGCTTGCATTTTGGATAACAAGAGACAGAAGCATAGATTAATAGTGGCTCTTAATCAATCTGATGCAGTCAATGTTTTCCATAGTAACTCCATTAATAAGCAGCTTTACTAACATCTCTTGTTCTATCCTAAGTCACTGACAATTATGAAGGACATCTGCATATTAAACAATGTTTTTACACTTGAGTGAAGAGCAAAAGCAGCCTAGCCAGTGTCATGCAGTAAGAGAGACCACATTCACAAGACATTAAATGCTGGGTATTCTTGCTGAACAGGTTTACACATTTAAGCCTTGATCCTGCAAGGACTTATACACATGCTTAACCTTACATACCGTGAATGAAATCCTGGACCTCTCAAAATCAATGACAAAACTCCACTGACTTCAAAGGGCCACTCTGAATAGCCTCTTTGGCTTCAGTGCAGCCACACAGAGTGCAGAAGTGCATGAACTGATCTCCCTCAACCTTGCTTGCTTGCTGAAGTCTTAAGAGATTGAGAGAGCTACGTGTAACTTTTAAAACACTTCTGTCTCACAACAAACTATGAGCATTCAAAGATGTTTTCTTGTCTGATCTGTGTTCTTTAGGGGCTTTGCCCAAACCCTATAGTAAAACCTGTGGGAGTGGTTTCTGCTGGAGAAGTCTGTGAGCAATCTATAATGCAATGCTCTCCCTGGCTGGTATTGCACCCTGAGCAGCTTGTTTTCTTTACTCTTCAGAAGATCCAGTTCCTGGATCTACAACTCACATGATTTTATGGGAAATCTGGGAAAAATCTATTGAAATGGCAGGTCAGAAAAGCAATAATATACGAATTTATGCAGGCTCTAACTGCTGGTTTTCATCTGCTTACTGCTAGTAATTGAGATTCCCTGCTGCAAAGTCTAACAGCTATCTCAGGATCTGTTGGACACCAGAGACTCAATCCTGGCTTTGCCTCCATTTGTAAAACAGTCCCATGGCAATAACACCACTGAGACCCACTGGGGAGTCCTGAGAAGTTTGGTAAAGAGCTGGGGAGGAGAGAAAGTGGTATTTACCCCATTTTCCAGCATAGAACCCTTTCCAGAGCACGTAAAGTCAATGGTCCTTCCCCCCTACACAGACGCTCTGGCTCTACGCACGATGCAACACGCACTCAGCCTTCATGGTGGCTGGAATGTTGAAGCTGAGGGGGGTCTTTGGCATCCCCGAGTAACTGAGGTGCCTCAATTCCAGCATGCTGGAAAAGCTCATGCTGGTAAATGTAGATCTCATGACCAAAACATCTAACAACTGGAGTGCAGATACACCATTGAGACTTGAGAGTGCTAGGAACTACAGAAGTTTTGGGTATCATCTCTGTAAGCTGGTGAGAAGATTTGTGAGGACAATTATCCCCACTGTAACAGGGAGTAAGTGTTTGGAAAAGAGATTTATAAAGATTTGCATCCCGGTTATGCTTTAGGATTAGTCTATGTTAACATTTGTGTGAGCCAAATTATCTGTTCTCACCTAAATTTGTGGCAGTCATTGGAAAAGAAGAGTAGGCTGGGTGACCCTAGCGGAGCTGCTTGTTTATTTCAGCATATTCCTCTGACACGTTTCATTGCTCCAGCAGCTAAACAAATCCCCAGACTACATTCCTTTTTGTTTTTTTTTGGCCTTTACTGTAAAGATATTTTAATTTCATCTTCATCGTGCTCCTGTACTAATAGGCTTTACCTATTCCCAGCAAAGTCCTGTGTGAAATTCTTACCCACAGAGATTACAGAAATTTATTGCTTCACTGGCATGGTCAAGTTGCCACAAAATTGCATTTGTTAATGTAGCTATGAAAACACATGGCACCTGCCATCTCGGAGCATAAGGATTTTAAATATGGCTGGGAAGAATTTAAGAATGCCTGTAAAATGGATCTTGGCCATGTCAGTTTAGCTTTAGGATGGAGACTGCTATAAAATCCTCACCCATAATTGGACACAAGTGACAGCTTTACTTAACTAGTGTTCACAAATGAACGAGCAATGAAAATGTTCTGCTTTTCTCACCCTAGAAGGATCACCATGGCAGATGTTAACACTGTTGAGAACAGCTTTATTGTAACTACAGGTGAGACAAATGGGAGATTTATTAGTCTGGGCATTGAGGGAAAGGGAGGGAGGGTAAAAGTCTTATTGAGTGCTGTTCCAAAGAAATGCAATGTACATTATCAAGCGCATTGGTTGGCACACACAGTGCTCTAAAACAGGGGCTATTCTGTGTCCATGAATTCATGATCATGCCTGCTTTCTTGTTTGCTTTTTAAGTAGCCCATACTCGGAATCACAAGTTGTACATATTCTGCTTTTTTTTTGCTCATGCATATCCATACCCATTTAAATAGGTGGCAAATCTCTAATTTCATTGATAATTTGAGGTAATCAATGACTTAAAGCCTGGGAACCCAGTGATCTGCAAAAGAGTAAACAAGAGACAATGCTGTTTCTCTGATGAAAGTCCTGAGAAAAGACTTGATCCAGCGTCTGCTGGATCCTTTCTGTTCATTTTAATGAGCTTACAATTGGTCCTTAACACAATGTGCATTCAGTAGGAATCAGCACTGGTTGTTCAGGCACTGATCCAGTAAAGCCCTTAATTATGTGCTTAAGATTATGGTATGGGAACAGTCCCATAGAAGCCACTGCAACCACAGAAATGCCTGAAGTCCAGCCAGTAAATAAAGGTTTTCTTGCTGAAGTATCCTCATAGTTTTTTCAGCCAATCCACTCTGCCAAGCAAACTAACAAGTAGTTTCTAGAAATCCAACACTTTGAGATAACAGAAATGTGGTAATATTCAGATTTGTACCCAAATTTTTTAGCTGCTTTATACTTCTTTATGCCCAGGTATAATAAAACACTTGACTGCAATTGTGATACAAATAGGAATACTTGTAGCTTGAAACACAAATCTCCCTCCCGTTTTTGATTCAGGAAACACTCTCATGCAGCGTTGCTCTGATTGTCAATCCCATTTCTAAATAGAATAACACATTTAAATTTATAAAAGTAAAACTGTTTGCAGTACAAGCAGGAAAATATTCCCTGTACTTAAAGCAGCTTGTTCTGAACTCCCTAACCTGGTGTCTTCTTAGAAGAGCTGCTTGAAAGGAGTTTGTGCTTTCATGCCATGTGAAGCACATATTGTTTAACTGCTTCACTTAAGCTCATCCCATTTAACTAGAGGGTACCATATTTCTGTATTATCTTGCTTTCATGAAACCTGTGGCATTCACCAGATTTTTCAGGTAATGCTGTTTACAGCAAGCCCTCACTGCCTATGGTGTTTCCAAAAGTTTCCCGCTGTCAGAAGCATGAGGGCCAGATTGAAAATACTGGTTTGGGAGAATGTAATCTTTTCAGTACAGGCTTTGGTCAACATGATTGTGTTCAGTGTAAGTGCCTAATAGTAATGATGTCCAGGCATAGGGCCAAATGCTAAAACTGCCCCCAGAGTGAATATACTCATACTCTGCGAGAGAAGCAGTAAAGTATGCTCATATTCTGGCCAGCAACATTCGAAAGCACAGCTCCCCATGAGGATAATTCTTGCCAGGAGTATGAATAAGCTGCATCAAGGCTATGCATTATGGCAACTGCTGCATCAGGGACTGCTAAGTAACTCATAAATAAAGAGTCTCTGCTGCCCCCCAATTCCTGTATCGAGCTTCAGAAGGTATTTATGTAGGTCCAAGTATGAAAGGCTTGTACAGTGGCCTCCATGGACTTTGAGAGGTGCCAAAACAGAGGTGGCTACTTTCCATCTCCTGCTCATGCGACTGGCCATAATTTTCCTGGCAAGTACAAATAGACAGTGCCTAGAAGGACTTGGCTTCTATTCTTCAACTCATATTCATCATTCGGATTGGTCCAGTGAAGTAATGAAGCCAGGAGCTCCTGTTATGATATGATAAAGAATACACAACAGCTGAAATCTTTATTAATAAATGAATAAACCCAGAAAAAAAATGGACGCACTTTAATAAACCCACCAACCATTTGTTTCGGGCATACAAGTGTAGTTATACCCACATAAGAAGTGCATTAAAATGTAGGGGTTTTGCATTAGTTCTCATTTCTGTTTTGTTTTCCTGGAAATGACTGAATTCTATAAGCCTGCCAGGCCTTCTGGTAGTATAAATCGCAGTGACCCCTTGAAGTCTGCTGAGCATCTGCCCCAGAATGCCAAATGTTGGTCTCCAAGGCATGACTGATCTTTAAGGATGACAGAAGTTACTGATCCAACTTGTACTTGTTTTGCATAACACAGACAAAATCATTTTATCCAGGAATTCCTACACTAGGCATAATAACATTCTGTAAGGCTATAGTATAGGTTAACTGTATTCTTGCAGGAAAGCATCCTGTCTTGTTTTAGAGGTTTCAAATTTGCTTATATCTGTGCAGTATTCAAAGTTTTGTGCAGTCAGGTAGTAGTCAAGATAACAAAGAATATGAGCATTAGATCTCTATACTGCTCTATACCGTACCTTTGTATTAGAAACTCTCCCAGTTCCAACTGTTGACGCACAAAGACCCAGATGCTACTTCTTTGCAGCAGAATTGCAAATTCTGAGTTCAAATAAGCCAAAAAAGTGATATTTTGGAAGACAATACTCTGTCTGTGTACTCTTTTTCTTCAAATACGTTCTCTTGCCTTTCAGGACATTTCATAATCTAGCACACAGACTTTTGGAAAGTCATGGAAATATCATCAGTTGATGTGTCTATCTAAACAAAAAGCTGTATGATTTAGAACAAGGATAATGAACCTCTTCTGTATGTGAAGACAAACTGACCATCATAAAACAGAAAAACGTTTTCAGTTTAATTTTCTTTCTGTCCTTTTCTTTCAATAGTAAAAGAATAAACTTCTGTGCTGTAGCTACTGACTTTTTACTAGAACAAAAATGGTGACTCATGATCCCTAGATCCCTACCAGTGATTTATCTTATATAAATGTCTATCTCTGTTTAATTTTCACAAAATACATTGGGACAAAATAAATAACATTGAAGTGGGACAGGAGGCACTTCGAAAGGAACTAACTTTCAAATGCTGTAAAGCTAGTTTGGGGAACTTAACGCAAAAGATCCCTCATGCCTCGAACTGTCTTTATGGAGGTTCATTCACTGTCTTGAAATTAATTTTCTTGGGTAGGAAAATTTGTTCTCACGAAGGTAATAAAACTGGGTTTGAAAGTCTTGGTGATAGTTGTTCGTGTTACTGTTGTCAGTACCTAACTTGTGGCCGTGCCTCTATGATTATGTCAGCACTGGGGAGCACACAGTCAAGGACCACCCTATAGCCTCAAGGCGTGTTGGCATGACACAACTCATATTCATCTTCATACCTTTTGTGCAACCCCAAACAGAACTGACGGCATCTAAACTTGCTCTTGGTACCCGCTGTACCTCAACCCAAGCTTGAATGATTTGAAGGGAAGTGTTAGTAGGAACAGCCCGAAGCTCCCCAGGGGATCACAGTGTCAACTAAAGGTCTGTGAATGATCAGGCAACAGTGCTTAAGCCTCAACCCTGGCCTTGAATTCTTTTATTAGTATAGAAATAACTAATAGAAACAGAGAGCAAAGAGACTCTCCAGAGTGCTCACCTTTTCTGATCTGAACTTCATACTGGTGAAGTTTCATACCTTGCCAACCCTGTTATAGAGGACCTGAAAAGAGGGGATGGGAGTAATTGCTACCAGGTGATTGTATAGATTAAGTAGGACCTTTTCTAATGTAAAAGTAGATCCCTAACCTATGTAATGAAAATTCAGTGTGTGGATATATCTACAAGACATCCCTAAACCTTGATGTTCTAGAGGATAGCTTTACTTTTAAAGGCTGCTTTAAGCATCCATTATTCCTCACTGATGGAGACAGGACAGTGAGTTGGATAGACATCTGATCTAACCTGGTGCAACCCTGGCACAGAACCCTTCTGTTACCTGAAGGGTTGTGGGCAAATGCAAGCATGCTTCTGCTTTCCTTAGACAAAAGAAGGTTGGCTGTTGGTACTGAGCTAATGAGACCTGATGAGGGCTGCTGGAGCAGAATAGACTTTCAGACCAAGCACACCTGTATCCATCCAAATAAACACACCAGGTACTCATCAGTACGGCCTTGTCCAGGAGTAAGTTGGATTCTGAACAAGCATCCAAAGATATAAAAGTATAAATATGCTGATGCTGTCCCTTTGGAAAAGTTGGTTGCATACATTTAAAGGAGCAGGAGGGGGTGAGTGAGTGGGTGTTCTGTTATTCTACTCACTTGAAATGTCAGTTTAGATAATTTTTCTAATTGAGTCTTGATATTTCACTGCTTCCCATATTCCCCAAAATGATTATTAACAAATAAACAGATCTTTCTTAGTTCTTTCTGAAACAATAATGGCAAAGGCTTCATTTCAGATACAAGAGCTCCAGTTTAGGTGAAAATTATTTCTGGCAATGCAGCACGTCGCATCATGCAGACACATTTACCAATATTACTATATCTTTCGGTATCTGTTGTGCAAGAAACAATGGCAGAACATGTTCCAGTCCTGGTTTTATTAAATGAAAAATACAGACCAGCAAAAAGTTTTATGTCAGTGGAAAATTAAGGACATAATATATGTATATGATATGATGATGTGAAAATGCAGACAGAGGACCACATCACCATGGTTTCCTTCTGCAGGGTTTTGGCAGGTTTCCTATACATCTAGCCAGTTTAAAATTAGCAGGGTTAGATGTCCAAAATTTTATATAATTTGGATTTATCAATACCAGACTCCTCTGAGGAAAAATAAGTCCTCTTTCCACAGGATAGATAAGTCTTCCCAGAACATTTTCCAGACAGATTCTCTTCTGCACATTGCTTTGCCAACTGGAACCTTTTGATCTCAACATCCTTAGTGCCAAATTCTTTAATGGTGTAAATGAGTGAAACTCCACCTAAGGCAGTGGAGCAGATCCCATTTACACCTGCAGAGAACTTGGCTTTGATTCTGTAGCCAAGGAGAGATTAAAACCATTGGTTCTAGTAGATTTCTTAGCCTATAAAAATGCTCTTCATCTCCAGTTGCAGATAGCTCTGTTATCCAGTCCAAATATGAGAAGAAAAAGCAACAGAAAATGCTGTTGAAAGGGTGAATCCTGGACAGGAAGGATGACACACCGGAGGATTTAATAGGATCTGGCGATCTCTATTATATGATCAAGTATATATTCTCGTAATTCTGATTTGGATCCCTTCACTTGCTCTCTGTGCAGCCTTTTTCCAGATCTCCTAATATGAAACACTCATTCCAGATTGCTCTTTGAAGAAGACATCCAGTGGTACATTAGAGATTAAATGAGTCACTTATGATGGATTGTGCTTCATGGCTTTATATACCACAGAAAATTATGCATTTTACACTACTTTGTAAAATAACCATTTATCTAAGTAAACATATTGACTCCTTTTGGGTTCATATGAAAACTATCCTGTGTTGTGAATCTTAAATTAGCAAGCTCTTGACAGGCAGGAACAAAGACAGGTAACAATGATGGAGAAGAATCAGTTACTTAAATGTCAATAGAGGGAGTTTAAAAAATGAGTCAAATTAAGAGATCAGTTTGTTCTCTAGTGTCCGATCAGTGATACAGACTTTACAACTTTTACCACCCTTACCCCTCTCAAAAAAACAAAACCCAAATCCTTAGAATTTGTGGTGCAGTTATATGCTGTTATGGTGTCAATTCAAACATGACAACAACACATGCTAGAGAAAGAAGTGAGGCCGAGTGGTTAGAATAAAGTGAAACAGTTGAATACCATTTTCCAGGGATTCTAACTTTTATCTTTCCAACACTTGCTGTAGGTACCAAAGCAAGAAATCTCTTTGCCAAGAATCTCAGTTTGCACATCTGTAATATGGAAATTATACTTCTAAGCCAGGTTCTCTCTCTGGGGTCATTCTGTGCAGGTCACTGCAACATTTAGACATCTGACAGTGGTAAAATTGGATCAGAATAAATGCTCCCTCTGAGACGAAAGCATCAGAAGGCTTATGCCTTCTAAGGACTGAGCAAGAGCACAGTCCAAAAATGTGGGTCTAATGGACTCATCTGAGGCCCTTTGGAAAGCCCTGTATTTGCCCAGGAATACAGGTTACCACTAATGGAGTCTCACTCAGGGATCAGCGTTGTACCTGACCATTTCTACTTGTTACCCCAGATGCACTTAATTGGTTTACCCACCTGATTTCTGTCCTCTTCGCATCCTTTTCCTGTTAAGCATTTACACCCCTCCCACTCATGGTAGGGTCCAAGATGCTGAGTGACTTCAGCAAGCTCTGTATCAGACTTGTAATCACTTCAAGCCTCTGACTAGCTGGCTCAAAGTATTTAGGATGAATCACCTCAGAGACGAAGAAGAATATCAGAGCAAAGCATTATCTTATGTATTTCTGCTTCCCCAAAGGTTTACTCTTAAAAAAATATCCATTGTCCTACATGTAATATAAAATAATTCACCATGGAGCAAAACACTGTATCATGATACCGATCTGGGCAGTGATTGAAATAATAACAGACTGTTTAATTGCTAAATTACAGTGGTGATATTATGAAATAACATATTATATCCGCATTTATAATAAATTAATCCATCATGATTAAAGGTCTCTCAATGAATACCAAATGAATTATTACATGATTGGCCTTTATAAGTATAAGCCTTTAAAATTATGCAGTTTTCTACAAGCAGCTAACAGCCTTCAGGATCAAGTTGCAATGAGAAAAATGTGTCGCAAAAAAACCTTTCTGCATTTCATGCAAAACACCTTTTCTTTCAGAACATTTTTACATTGAATTTGTTAGCAATTACAACAGATAGATAGCTTTTTAACAGGAGAAAATATGTCCATAATCACACAGTGTTTAGGGGAGAGGGGAAAATTACCACAATATGACTAATTTTATGAAAGACATCTGTCATTTTCTACTGTTGTAATACAAGCTCTTTAGTAAGTAAATTTAATTAACCATATTTCTCATTTTAAAAAGGGGAAAAAAAGGCTTTTACAGTGTGCCAGGAGCATACCCCTTGAATATAGCTTGTTTAATGTTCCCAATTAGACTGAATCATCAAATTTTCTGAACCTTAAATATCTCAAATTAATTTGTTTCTTCATTGTTTTTCTGTATTTTATTTTGCAGTCATTTGTACTGTGCAGCACATGTTGTTTATTGTTGATATTGCTGGTTTAGGTTCTCTGTTTGAAACTGAAGTGTTCTGCTGCTAGGTATTGTACATAAAGAAAGAAGTCTGTATCAAGAAGTTTCCTGTTGAAAAAGAGTGACATACAAAGAGTGTGAAGTGAGAAAGGCCGGGAAAGCAGGTGTACCTGCCCCACATCATACATAATTCAGTGAAACATCTGAGTCATGATCTAGTGTTGAATCAAATACTAGGCCACACTATACTTTAAGCTTATAAAAGGATACAATTTGAAGTCAATGGTAAGCTCATGCTTAGGAGTACAAAATTCCCTCTGTTGCTCAGAATAGTTGCAGACCTGGTCTTTTTTCTAATAAGAATAATATTCATTTTCACTAAATACTAGCTTCCCCCAATTCATGAAGCTTACGGCAAAAATAAGGATGCTTTGTAAGGGCCTTTTATTCATACTATAAAGAAGCTTATGCTATAACAAGTTTCCTCCCAAAATGCTGCCAGCATTTGTGCAACCAAACAACCAAACAGAAAGCTATGTTATTGATGTCAGTGCACATCTGACATCAGTAGTCAGTAGTTTCACTGACTAGAACTAAAATCTGACTAGAAATCACAATTCGACCTCAGTTTACAAAAAAAAGCCCCATCTTAAATACTACTAAGATAGTTGGTTGTAAATTAATATAGCATGTTTTCCAGTTGTTCAAACTACTTTTAAGGATACTTAAGCTAGTAGAAGATACTCGCTTGCTAAACAAAGCCTCTTGGCAAATTTCTGATGTCAGTGCACCTTCTTAATTCTGCTCCTAAATTTATGCACCATCCAAAATTTAATATCTGCTGGTTTTGTACACAGGGGAAGACTTCTTCCCTCTTTGGAAAGAAAAGCAATCACTGCAAAAAATACCCCTGCCCATAGAATGTGCTGAACTGTACAGAATTTCACCAAAGAAAGATTTATAGATATTTTTAATTTACTTTTATTTAGAAACATCTACATAGGTAATATACGGAGAGCACAGCATTAATTCTGTCAAGCTTTTATTACCCTAACCTTAGATTTAGGAAGTCTAATTGTATATAATATGTGTCTGGTATTTAGAGAGCATCATTCACTTAATAGTGTGAATAGAGCCACTAAATGTGAGGAAAAAGTCAGTCCAGAATATAATAGAATGTTTACTGGGGTGGAATAATCATGAAGAGAACTGAATGGGGAAAACTGGAGGAATTTGGTTATTCGCATGTATGTGCCCACGTGGTGAGTCTGCTAGGATACCTGCGAGCTTAAATGTTGCATCTAGACCTTCAGACCAAAGTTTTCCTCCATGATGTTGCAGGAGGACAGTCTAACTCCAATAAATGCCCCCTGTGTTCTGAATAAGGCCTTTAAATGAGTTGCAGTAGAGAAGGGTCAGAAAATGAGCAGAAAATTACTAGACTATGATATAGAATCACACAATCATAGAATAGGTAGGGCTGGAAATTACCTTAAGATCATCTAGTTCCAATGCCCCTGCCATGTGCAGGGACACCTCACACTAAACCATGCCAACCAAGCCTTTGCCCAATCCAGCCTTGAACAGTGCCAGCGATGGAGCATTCGCAACTCCCCTGGGAAACCCATTCCAGCGCCTCACCACCCTCACAGGAAAGAATTTCTTCCTCATAGCCAATCTAAACTTCCTCTGCTTAAAGTTTGAACCCGTTACCCCTTGTCCTATCACTACAGTCCCTAATGAAGAGTCCCTTCCCAGCATCCCTATAGGCCCCCTTCAGATACTGGAAGGCTGCTATGAGGTCTCCATGCAGCCTTCTCTTCTCCAGGCTGAGCAGCACCAACTTTCTCATCCTATCTTCATACGGGAGGTGCTCCAGTCCCCTGATCATCCTCATGGCCCTCCTCTGCACTTGTTCCAACAGTTCTATGTCTTTTTTATGTTGAGGACACCAGAACTGCACACAATACTGCAAGTGAGGTCTCATGAAAGCAGAGCAGAGGGGCAGGATCACCTCCTCGACCTGCTGATCACACTCCTTTTGATGTAGCCCAGGATATGGTTGGCTTTCTGGGATGCGAGTGCACACTGAAGCTGGCTCATGTTCATTTTTAAATCAACCAACATCCCCAAGTCCTTCTCTGCAGGGCTGCTCTGAATCTCTTCTCTGCCCAACCTGGAGCTGTGCCTGGAATTGCTCCAACCCAGGTGTAGGACCTTGCACTTGGCATGGTTAAACTTCATCAGGTTGGCATCAGCCCACCTCACAAGCGTGTCAAGGTCCCTCTGGATGGCATCCCTTCCCTCCAGTGTATCAACCGAACCTCACAGTTTGGTGTCATCAGCAAACTTGATGAGGGCACACTCAACTCCACTGTCCATGTCACCGACAAAACGTGTTGAACAAGAGCTCTCCCAACACCAATCCCTGAGGGACACCACTCGTTACTGGTCTCCAGCTGGACACTGAGCCATTGAGCACAGCTCTTTGAGTGCAGCCATCCATCCAGTTCTTTATCCACTGAGTGGTCCACTTATCAAATTGATGTCTCTCCAATTTTAGAGACAAGGACATTGTGTGGGACAGTGTCAAACGCTTTGCACAAGTCCAGGTAGATGACATCAACTGCTCTACCCCTGTCCATCAGTTCCATAGCCCCATCATAGAAGGCCACCAGATTGGTCAGGCAGGATTTCCCCTTAGTGAAGCCACGCTGGCTGTCAGCAACCACCTTGTTGTTTTCATTGTGCCTTAGCATGCCTTCCAGGGGAATCTGCCCCAAGATTTTGCCAGGCACAGAGGTGAGGCTGACTGCTCTGTAGTTCCCTGGCTCATTCATTTTCCCATTCTTGAAAATGGGGTTATATTTCCCTTTTTCCAGTCCTCGGGCACTTCACCTGACTGCCATGATTTTTCAAATATGATGGACAGTGGCTTAGCAACTTCATTCGCCAGCTCCTTCAGGACCCACGGATGGATTTCATCAGGTCCCATGGACTTTCGTACGTTCAGGTTCCTGAGATGGTCATGAACCAGATCCTCTCCTACAGTGGGCCCAGGGTCTTCATTTTCACTGTCCCTGCGTCTGCCTTCCAAGACTCAGGTGGTGTGGTCAGAGCATTTGCCAGTGAAGACTGAGGCAAAGAAGTCATTAAGAACCTCAGCCTTCTCCAAATCCAGGGCAGCCAGTTCTCCTGATTGATAGCTTCTGGAGAGGGCCCATGTTGTCCCTAGTCTGTCTTTTATCTGCAGTGTACCTACAGAATCCCTTCCTGTTACCTTTCACATCCCTAGCCAAGTTTAATTCTAAGTGGGCCTTAGCTTTCCTAACCTGGTCCCTAGCTTCCCGGACAACATCCCTGTATTCTTCCCAGGCCACCTGTCCTTGCTTCCACCTTTTATAAGCCTCTTTTTTCCTTCAAATTTTCCTCAGCAGCTCCTTATCCATCTGAGGAGGTCTCTTGGCCCTCCTGTAGCACTTCCTTCTAGTTGGGATGCATTGCTCCTGAGCTTGCAGCAGGTGATCCTTGAATATCAACCAACAGTCTTGGGTCCCCCTGACCTCTAGGGCTATATCCCATGAAAGCTTACTAAGCGGGTTCCTGAAGAGGCCAAAGTCTGCTCTCTATGAGAATTAATATGGGGATTTAATTGATAATATATAGAATTGATAAGTCATTTTTTTTATTTCAGAATTCCTGTATTCCCTTCATCAAGACTCCCAGGGCTGTATTCAGGCAGCATGAAGTGCCCACGTCTGGACAGGGGAAAGAGTTGTCTTCCTCAGAGGAACAACTGATGCTCTAATAATGCACCGTGTAGGTGGCTTCTTAGAGCAGCCAGGAGAAAATATTAGATCCAAAATGCACTTACAATCCGGGTACTTTCTAAATATCCAGGACAGATAAGCACAATGAAGCTTACTAGTAGAGGACATATGATTATCTATATTCATAACTGTTCTATACAGATAGAAGAAATATGTGGTTCAGCATGTAATGTATGCAGACCTGAAACAAACACACCCCTGAGGGGTCAGAAGCAGAAAAGGTGTTAGAAGCTTGAAGGAATTTTATCTGAGCAAAAGTAATAGGATCAAGCTCTGAGACAGAACAGCTTTTAAGTGAGCACAGACAATACTGCAATTAATGGAGACATATCTACTCAGTATTACAGTACAGACGACCTGCATCCTTGGCTTATTAATTTCTCCCACTAGTACAAGTAGGTTGACGTCTTCTAAATTAAAAACAGTTCCGCCTTAGGAAGAATTGCCAAAGAATTTGTACATTAGAAGTCTCAGGAGATACAACTCTTGCATGCTGCCTTCGCTGGGGAAGAGTACAAGCTTATCCTTCAGGAAGTGTCATTTGCCAGTTATGACAGCTACACATTTGTATTCATTTATGAATTCACCATTTACAACTGTGGCTATTTAACACAACAATTCCCTGGAAAAATCTTTGGACTCTGTATTTGCATAACAAGAAAAAACTTTCAAGAACAGCTCTTCCCCTTCCTCCTTTTCTGCTATTGCAGTTTTGTACTGACTAATTTTACACAATAATATTTTAGGGCAGCATTTGGCAGGGTTGTTGTAGCCCCTGTGCACATAGGAAACTTGTGAATCTCTTGCAATCTTGCTATAGGGGACAACATTTCTGATAGGGTGTATTCAGGAGAGCTGATTTTGTTATTCCGCAGAGTGAAATTGTAGCCTGACACCTGGGCAGATACAACTGTTAACTGGAGCAGGGCTCCAGGTAATGAAGCTGTGTTTCTGATTCAACTAGAGATGTCCTGAGTGACCCTGAATAAATCACTTAATCTAGTTCATTCTTCATCTTTGTATAACATCAAAAACCAGCTAATATTTCTTCTTCTCCCAGGCATGCTGTGGCAAAGCAAGCTGTCCATAATGATGTGTTTAGATAGCTCAGTGTCCACTCTGCTATGTATTTGGTCTGTAATATGAATTCCTTCCTGAAGCTGAGCCATAGTATGTATGAGTTCACGCAGGCTGTTAGCTCTACCCCTTCTGGATGTGTTTCCTTTGACAGCTGAGGCAGTGGTGGCTCATTAAACTTCAAACCAAGAGATAGAGAATTGAAAGAAAAGACTTTATAGCTCTCCCAAGGGAAAAAGGAAACAACTAAATACAAAACTTACCTGTGATGGAGAAGAAAAAATCAAAAGCTTATCATATTAATTTTGCAATGTTTCAGTTTGTTTCAACAATTGTATTTAAATATCTGCAAGTTCAGATCAGAAGTTGACCCAAAGAGGATATTTCCATGAGTGTCTCGGGTTTTTTTCTTCTTGGCTTCTCTGTTCATTAGTGGTGGCTGAGGTGCTGATGGAGGGGAAGAGGATGTCAGTTTAGAGGGGAGTAGGGATGATTTCAGTAAAATATTGGCCTCTAAGAAGTGCAATGAAAAAAATGAAAGAGAGCTGTTGGTGGACTTGTGCCTCAGAGAAGGTGAAGCTACATGCTGCTTAATGCATATGTAATAATGGGAGATTTATGAGGAGGAGAGCTGTTACAAGAATAGACCACATTAATCTTCTGCTTCAAACTCTTCTCATTAATCTCCCACTAATAAACAGTGGTCAAAAAAATAAAAGTATTCCTTTAAGATGGTTTTGCCATGGTTTTAGTCCTTAAAGAGCTTCCCAGAAAACAGATTCTCTGCTTCTGTTTCTCTCAACTTCTCATGCTATCCTATGCAGTATACAGAAATTCCTAGGCCAGCTGTAAGTTTGCAATACCATGCGCTATCACTATAACTCCTTTTCACTTCTGTCTGGAAGTCAGTGTCCACTCCTCATGGCTCTCACCTTTCTTTCTTCTCTCCTTTCTCCATAGCTAATGAGATATAATAGAGCTGTAACTTGTGATTGTTATCTGCTGATTAGCCTGAATCTGAGCTTGGGGAGGAGGTGAATTTGCATTTCTAAAACTGAAATAAAGCCAGATACCTGGATAAGCATGATCATCAAAAATAAAAACAAGCAAAAAGTTTGCTTTAAAAATCCATACAAAAGGAAATGCAGCAAAAAACTTAAATCCTTCCTGAGCTCTGTTGTTACATGTAAGGACTGCAGAAGTGCTGCATGCTACAGAAACCATCCAGATAAGTTGGCAGTACCTAAGTTAAATAGATTGGGTTAATCACTAGCCATTGAATTTTATTCTACATCTGAATATTTTGGCTATAGTGTACTGCATATGTTCAGTAAGTTTGGATTTTATGATTTTCAGTTATCTTCATAAATATCTTTCTAAGAGTGGAGGCTCTGATCAGATAGGGATCATGGACTTCATGGACTCATTTTTCTTCAGAGTACTAGAAGTAGCACTGTCACAACAGCAAAATTGTATTCTATCCAGGAAGTGAATATATTAATTGCTTACTTAGCAGAACTAGCGAGCAATGCACATTGCACCTATTCTGTGCAGCTTGCACTGACTTCCAGTTTGCTTCCGGATGTCGGACTTCATGCATAAAGCCATGGGGTTTGTGCCTGTGACTGGTTTTCTTCTTCTTCACTCCTTCCTGTGTCCTGCCACTAGAGATCATCCATCTGCTATCAGTCTCTGTTAACTCAGAGGGACCCAAGATTCTGCCATACCAAGTACTTCTCTTCCTGCCCCAGTAATTTTAACCCATCTGGCGCCTGGTACAGACTATTTACTTGGATAATTGCCTGGGGAACGAATATAGGCTGAACTGAGATCATCTATAGGAATTTACTATTTGACATTCTTCTATATTTATTTTTTTGGGGTGTTATTTTTAAGGTTTCGGTTTGGTTTTGTTTGGCTTTTACTTCACGATATAAAGTTAAAATGACAGGGCTTCAGGTCTTCAGATCAACTTGGACTCAGCTTATCGCTGACCAGCCTATTTTTTAGACACATGATTCCTCAGTTGCTTTGGTGGAAAGATTGAAGTTCTCAACCTAACACCAGAATCTATGAAGGCTTCTCTATCTGGTGGTCTAAGCAAGAAACCATCAGACATGAATTCAAGTGGAAGCTCTCTTTTAAACAGTCTTTGCCCAGTCTCTGTGGGGATCCTTGCAGCTCTTCTGCTAGTATTGCCTGTGCTCTTTGGGGACATGTAGAGCTTCAGCTGCTCCATGCTGTTAGCTGTGCATTTCCCCAGTACACACATTTTTAAATGCAGTTGAGTGGATCAACAAATGAATGTTTGACTAAGCAGCACACACTTGATGTTTCATTAGTTTTGCTCTGCCTTTGAGAGTTTTCTTCATTCTAACCATGGTTTCCCTCATGAAACTGTATGCCTATGTTAAGGGATTGCTTATATATGTCTCCTCTGGATTTTACATATGTGGGTAAAGAAATCCTACTTGATTACAAGGTGTGGTACAGGATTTCTGTTAATAGACCGATTGCACTAGCTAGTAGATGCTGGGCAGAATCTGCATAGAACCCAGCCAGCTCTACCCTTTTAATCTGAGAATCGTAGAATAGCCAGGGTTAGAAAGGACCTTAAGATCATCTAGTTCCAGCCCCCAACCCCTTGTCTATGTCTGACCATACACATCCACACTATGCAGAAGCATGTGCACACTTCAGCCTTTTAGATTCAAAGTAGTTTTAAAGTCAACATTTCAGATGAATTATATGACTGATGTACAGCTTGCTCCTGAATGCATCCCCCTTGTGTGTCAATGGCTTCTCAGTAAGTCACAATAAAGCAAACGCACATGTGCCTGTACAGGCTGTACCCACTCAGGCAAGCTGCTGTGTGAACCTACCTTCAGCCCACAAGACTGCTGAGAATTTCTCATCAGTGTGAGTTTGCATGAGGAGATACTGCATTGCCAAAGAAGTCTCTTTTTAAATTGATTTCAACAGAAATTTTACTGAAAATAGCTCATTTGGGTAACGAGCAGTCACCCCAAAATATAAATGTGGCTGGTTGCAATGGTACTCTCCTAGGTTGTGGGAAATACAGGAGTTTCAGTGCAGGAAATGAGTTCATGTCTCCTTAGACGTGAAAAGCTTGGACTGGTCATGGTTTCATCCTCAGGTATACACATTAGTGAAATGAGCAAGCTGTTTCCTATCCAACCTTACCACTAGTCACAAATATTTGAGTCAACTCAAAAAAAAAACACCTAAAAACTTTACTACTGAGCCAAATACCTCAATGAAAAGTTTGCATTTTTGTCTTACGGGCAAAGATAAACTTTATCTAGGCCTTCTTAGAAAACAAGGTTTATATGATAACAGTGCTTGTCCTCCAGGCCACCATAACTATTAACTTTTGAGTCCACGAGCAGACTTCAGCCCAGCTCAGCAGCCACTCTGCATTTTACACCAGCAATTGGTTCTGCACACACGAAAGCCAGGACTAATCACAATGTCTGTTGCCTGCCAAGATTTCATGGTGAGGACCAGCCCATACATTAGCTGGGACAAGCCCAGGGCAGAACAAATCTGGAGGATATTTGCCGCATTTTGTGGGGTGGGAAGGGAGATGTGGCTTGGCGAGAAGGGATTAAATATTGTGTATTTGGAGAAGCCCCCGAAATGACATGTAAAGCAAATCCTCTGCTCTGCAGAGTTCTCTGGGAAATGACTGCCCCAATCTTTATCGCGGCTTATCTCTCTCACAGTGCCCTTTGAGGGCTCGCACACCACAGCCCAGTCAGACCAGCGAGCTGCTGTGTTATCGCGGCTCTGAGCCCTCTCCTCCTCACTCTGAGAGAGCAGATAAATGGGAAGCAGGTGTGTTGTATCGGGCATGTTAACTGAGTACTCCCCAAATCTGCTTCTTCAGCTCTCCTTTTTATCTTGTCTTTAACACCAAGCAGCCACCGCTGATAACAAGCAGATTAAAACCACTATCAGATTAACATTTTCATGTAATAAATGGTCAAGAACCTCACATTAAAAGAGTATTTTTCCTGGCATTAAGCATCCTTCGCTCACCCAGGAAGCCTTTATCAGCTTGAACCTGCTCTGCTCGTTGCATAATAAATCTCCAAACCCTGATTCCGTAGTAAGGAAATTCTTCATGAGGACAGCAGGGAGCTAAATGGATGACTCTGAAAGGAAAATCAAGCAAAAATATTAAAGTGGTGGTCTTCTTTAGCTTAAAACTAACTTTCTGTGCTAATTCTCTTAGCTGGGGATTGCCTAGTTTGGATGTTCCATAGTGTGACACAGTTTTTTGCTTTCTCCAGGGCAACTCAAATTTAGCTCAGGTCAGATTTACTCCAGATACACTATTTTTTAATGAAAAGTCTCTTTCTCTTTTTCTCTTCAGGAACAAAGCTCTGATCCACTTGTCTATTCCAAAAATCTTTCCCGTAAAATATCTTTCTGGTAGACTAAATAAATGCAAAATTATCTTGCACAGAAACACTGCTTTTTTGCATAGGGTATCCATGTTAAAATATGATGATTTAATGAGTTTTTCAAAACAACTGCCCCAGAACCAGTTTTATATTCATTCAATGCTCTGTTCAAGATCTTCCTAGAAGATAATCTTCAAGGAAGTCTATTTTAGCTATACTTTAAAACAGGCTGGCTGGCACAGTCCCAAGTTGCTTGACTAGTGTTGCCCAATAGATTTGGTTTTCAATCCTGACATTATTCTTTAAAAGCATATAGTGCCTGAAGGAATCTGAATTGTGTTTTCTCTTCAGAATACTGGACAGCCTCTTTCCTTTATTACAGAGCCGTACAATACTCAGATTCAATCTCTAATAACTTTCCTATACTGTGTTCTTAAAACTATGTCTAAACTCTAGTACATCACACTTAATAAAACCATTTTCTTCCAACTCAGATGTTCACAGCCACCTTTGGGAGAAGAAGAAATCTTCACCTGTGAAGATGTCTCTTTTTGGTTGAAAACTACTCCAGTAATCCCTAGAGGAAACATTATTTTCCATCACATCCCAGATGTAATCTGAGCCAATGCCCTAACCTTTGCTGCAAAAATTAATCAGAATTCTTTCTGTTGTTTTAAAGAGGCCAACTTTCACATACACATGCAACTTCACAAATCGTCCAAATCCACATCAATATAAAATGTATAGAGAACCAAGCAAAAATTTTTTTTCATGTTTTTAACAAAATATACACTGTTTTCAGTTATTAAAAATTAAATCATAGAGCAAAGCTGGTAGGGTTGAATTTTGCAGCCCATATTCACACTGGTTAAAATGTGTTTGGAGTGAACATGTGCATCTCATATCAATTGAAACGTTGCCCTGGATTTCAGTGGAATAATGTCATTTTGGAAAAGTAAGAAATTATCAAGTAATAATTGATAACACCTGCTAGAAGCCCATTTTTATAGTAAAGCAATGACATCAGAGCCACTTGACAGTGTTATAACCCCTCGCATTTCAGAATAAAATGGGTAAGGAGCCAAGTTTTTGTTTGCAGGGCACCTTTCATCTAACTGTATCCTAAAGTGTTGTGCAAACGTAGGTGATTGCATGAACAATGCAATGATTCACAGCAGCTAACAGCAAAGTTCAGCAACAGCTGAGGCTGAACAAAGCCGCTGCGTATAGGAAATTCAAACAAAAGGGCATGAGGCAATAATGATTCTACTGAGGAGGCTCTTTTATTTTTAGTGGGAAAGGATATTGGAGAAGGAATAGAAAGGTTAGGCATGGAGATTCCAGCAACTGAGAGTGTAAGAGGTACCAGGCAGAAAGCAATGATTGGGCAGGAAGACCGAACAATAGAAGTGCTCTCAGCACCAGATGCCAATTTCCAATAAATTCAAGCATCACATAGGGTTTTAGCCACATGACTCCTATTGGCTTTAATAGGAGTCATGCAGCTAAAAACCCCTCATTGCTTGGAAAGTTGCTTATTAAAAAGTGAATACGAAAAATTAATTCAAGACAGACGGGCTATTCTGAAAGAACTGGCTTGGAAATACTATGAGTTATGCCAGCAGAGAATTTGGCCTGATAGTTGCAGTATTACCCCGGACACCTTTTTCCACTTGATACTGTACATGTGCCTTCTCCAGCATTAGTTACTGGATAAAGAGGGATGTGAGCTCAGTTGACACTTTGGTTGACTGCCAAATAGAACTTAATAGAGTTAATAGACACTAATCCCGATTTAGAATTTTTTAGTGTTTGCTCCATAAATTATTGTGGCCACAGTATGCTTAAATACTGGTTTTAGAGAGGAAAAGTGCAGACAGCTGAATGCACCCAGGCTTACACTATTCCATGTAAATTATACTTCTGAAATCTGTTTCAGATGTTATTATGTAAATATACGTTCTGTATTTTTTGAGCTGCTGTTACAGCAGCTGTCATTGACCAGCATGTGTTGCCCCATAAAAAAGCCTGAAAACAAATCCTCAGGTTTTTTAAACTCCGTTTGCACTCCCACCTTCCTTACCAAGCCAGACAAGAAAATGAAGATATTTGAGCACATGATCAGTAAAATGTTTTCAACAGGGATGCCAGATGACAAGAAACATAAACAACAATTAGAGGGACAATATTTCTTTACAGATGCAATAAAGAATATATATATATTTCCATCAGGCCATCCTCAGAGTGCCTGCTTTGAAAGATCCTCATGAGGAAAATGAGCTGAGTTCATTCCTGAGCATATCATTGTCATGTGCAACCATTATTTCTGAAGTTAGTTGGTAAATTGAGAAGGGGAAAATACCCAGACTCAGACATCTTTGGTTTCATGGGCTGGACTCTCTTTTGAAGGAAGAAAAATTCCCAAGATTAGTACATGAGATCATTTTATCAGCAAGCAACTCTCGACAGATAGGATAGCCCAATGCAACCTCAGCTGTTTGACATGCAGACCTCTCACCTGAACTGCTGCCTAATCATTTTCTTGAGGAGGGTATTATACATAACGTGTAAAACTATGACTGCAAAAAGCAGCTGCGGTACTGAGTATTCCCATATTAATATTCCTGTGTCATGGCAGCCAGAGCAGTTTTTTCAGTATGAACCTTCTGCAAAATGTTACCCTGTAAAAACACAAATCAGCACAACACAGGAATACTGAATTCTAACATCTACAGTTCAGTAGAGCTATCAAACCCATTCCTTCTTCAACTTGCATGCGTCCTAAAATGCAATGAGTTTCTGCATTAAAACAGAAAGTTCTTATGTTTTGCTCCACTTAAATGTATTCACCTACTTACCTCCTTGGTAAAGGTCAATGCAAATTTTTCACCTTAGAAGATTCAGCTCTTAAATCAGCTAGGGGTTAGAAACAGACTACAGTGTTTCAGGAAAGAGTAGTTTGTACTTTCTCCATCGAGTTGCAGTTCCTTTCATTCTTTTTTTAGGCAGCATAGAGGACTATATTGAATGAGGATATGAACTGAGAGTGAAAACTATGGGATAATTCTAATGATTCCTTTCTTTAGTCACACCAATTAAGTCAGTTGAATGGCAAAAGAATAAAAGGACATATACACACAAAAGAGAGTATGCAATACGGTCCCATATTTATAGATGAAGCTGGTATTAAGAGTCTGAGACAGGGAGCTTCAAAAGACAGCCATGTGAGATACACAGAAATGAGTCTTACTGATATCATCGTGTGCAAGAAATGGATAATGCAATCATTTACTGTACTGACATTTCTACCAGCATAAACAGTATAAGATGTAGGAAGCCTGTGAGATAACATTGAATCCTGAAAAAATGTCTTCACTCACCCATGGCACCCATCCATATCTCTATTTCCATAGCTTTTTGGTTAGCTCATTGGCTCCTGCTAATGTTAATCTGTGAAACTATCTTCCCCCTGCTCCCCAGGATTTTGGATGACTAAATCCTCCTCCAACTAAGAGCACTAGCTTCTCAAGATGAAAATGCTAAGCCTGACAGCTACCTTCTTTCAAATACCACCACAATTCTTTCCAATGTGCAAATACTTTACTCTTGTGAATTTCGGGCCATATTGAAGACAGAAAAAATGACCTGTGGCAACTTTGTCCAGACAGCAGCTTTTTCTCACCACTCACTCTCACAAAGATAAGAAATTGAAGTCCATTACCAGAGGATTTAAGCTGCTTTTCTCTGCTTCCAAATCTTGAAAGTCAAGGCAAGAGCCCCCCTACATTAACTTTGCTCTCTCCTTTGTAGTGAAGCAGCAGAGGCAATCAAGAGAGAAGGAAGCAACAGAAGACAAGAGGGAAAAGGGGATTTTCTCAGACTTTGCCATACTGGATTGTCTTGGGATGGTTGAGGCAGTTCAACCCCATGTAATGCACCTTGTCACTTAGAGTAGTAATAGAAAGCTTGCTGCATTTTATCATTAAATACATGCTGCAGAAAGTCCCTCAGGTGAGTGAAGGTGCTGTGTAAGTGTTCTTTTTTCAATTCACAGATGTAATAAGAAGACCGAAATGTTTTGAGTCTCATTTAAGATGATCTTCCCAAGAGATTTCAAAGTCCTCAGCATAAAAATAACTATGTGCTTTAAAAAAATATGAGGAGAGAAGCAAATATCCTACTATGCCATCCTTTGCCAGTCAAATGCAGCAGGATACTTTGCTGCCTTCAGATATCTTTCTTTGTGTTGGGGAAACTGTAACCCTTAAAAAGTATCAAAAAAAAGGCAAGAAAGAAATCAAACCACAGAAATGAAACTATGATACCCCAGGGACGATAGATGAAATATGTCTGAAGTCCAGAAATATGTTAATTGCACATCAAAGAAGAAAGCACAATCCAAAGAAGCAGCGATCCTCTGCAGGTTTCAGCTGACACCTGCATTTAGCTTCCTTGTGTTTTTCCACCTTAATGAACATATGGAGACTGCTCTATAAAGGGAGCGTGTCATACCCTCTGTAAGTAGTTTTGCACAGTTGGTGAAACAGAATAGGCAGTGGTATAAACACCTTTCATTAATCACCCAAATACTGCTATGACACTTAAGTTAGCAGTCTGATTAGTAAAAACTTGTGTTCCTGGATTTCTTGTCCATGCAAATGTTGTGCCATTCAAAAAAAGGCATTAGGAAATGAATGTGTCAAAAGGAATTTAATCGGTCACCAATGGCAGGCTTATTTTTCCATTTCCCTTTTTCTTTTTTTTTTTTGCATTTCTTAAAGGGAAAATGTCTTCTAAAAAAAAATAAGGGTAGGGTATCTATATATTTGCCTAAAACCAAACAATGGAATAGAAATAATGGTTTCCAAGCCTTCTATGCACAACAGTATGGAGAATCTAATGTATTCTGTGAGCCTGAGATGCGGAACTTGAAGCACACCTTGGTATTTCCAGGACTCCAGAGAAGCTGAAAGGTACTGCTTGGGGTGTTAAAAGGTAAAAGAATAAGGAAACTTCAGGGCTTTCCAGCTCAGAATATAAGAGGTTTGTGAGTTCTGTGTCCAGGTCAGATAAGCTCTCTGAACCTGTTTCAATTTTTACTTCCTTCGTTCTTCATATCCTCTATCCTGCTCAGTTCTCAGGCTGTTTGGGGACCATTTCTCATTTGCCAGAATTCTGGCACTTCATGGCGGGTACAGAACCTTTTAAAACCTTGAGTTGCTCTGGATTTCATGTTCCTAAAGCAGCCCACATGCCTGGACTGTGAGCACAGTGCTGAAGCTGAGGATTTCAAAAGTACAAACACCTCCACTTTGAAGGCAATTGATGCTCTGGGGCTTCCCAGAGCCATGGAAGATCTGCACTTCTATCAGGTAATCTAGCAGGAGGCCAAGCTCATTTCTGATAGATATTTTGTTTCTATTAAATTATTATTTCATAATAAATTATCACTATTGAAAATGAGAGACCTAATTAACACATTACAGAATATCTCTGAAAAAATAATTTCGTAATTTCTTACTACCGTTGTGCCCATTTGTGTTCCTAAGGAAAAGTCCGGACTTTTCTGCCTCTTGAGGCTTCTCTAAAGGAAATGGAGTCTTCCGTGTGGCAATAGAAAAGGGAATATCTGATTCTAGTAAAGCTGTGTAGGTAGCACAGAATTGTACCTTTTCTTGCTGAACAAATGTCAAAAGGCTGTCTAGATTAGTGCCTTGAAGCAGTTTTAATGTGCACATCACTGTAACAGCTAATCAAGTGCAGCAATATGGGATTTCTCTTAGATGTGAAGGCAGGTTGTGTACATGAGCCTCGCTGCTGGCAGGTGAATCTGTAGCTGCTGCATTTAAACAACTGGGAAATATTTTCTGTAACCTACTAGAAAAGCTGACCATCTTACTACGCCACAGAGGATCTTCTCACTTATGCTTGGACAAGATCTCTGATGCTGCTTGCTCATGCAAAAGACTAGCATACACAGAGTTTTGCAGGGAATCTATGTGCTCTCCCTTATTGCTAAATCTCAGGTTATATCATTATACATGTATTTGGTATCCTATCCAGATGATTCCACTATTAGGGAATACAGCTTCACAATACATCTCCTGGATTATAGAGCACACTGGGGACTTCCTCACTTACTTACACAGCACAGTTGGCACACTAGTCCTACTGGGTATCATGCTTAGTGACATGGTTTAGTAGTGGACTTAGCAGTGTTAGGTTAGGGTTTGGACTCAATGGTCTTAAAGGTCTTCTCTAACCTAAATGATTCTCTGGTTCTGTAACACCCACACAATCCTTGGTCACACACTTCCATTAACCCTATGCAAACAAGAATAATAATATAGGTTTATCTTGCCCATCCTGTGTCTCTAGAAAACCTGAGATATGCTGACACCCATTTAAAACCAACCCTAAAGCTATCCATTCCTAATGGTTCAAAACTGACAGATTTATTCATATACTTCACCATACAACACTTAGCCCCGGAGGGCCTTGGAACATTTTCTTCCTAGATCCTGAGGGAATATATGCAAATGCTAAATTCTCTACTTAAAAGAGTTTCAAGACTGGAATAACAAGGATGGTGTATCTCAGGACTGAGGAACTGTGTAGCAGGGGAAGACTGCATTACACCTGCCAATATTAAAACTGGATCTTGCTGTTATAATGAGCACCCATTTTTATGACACTAAATTTGCACTGGAGAGATTTGGGGATTAGGTTATGTCAGTCCTCTTCAGATTCACTGCTGAAGGCAAGCGAACATGACCTCTTCTTGACACCAGAGCTGGTCCTGTCATACTCTGAAAAATATTCTTCATTATTCACTATGAAAAAGTTTTTGCTATAGTGTTTCACCCTGGGTTTTTTTCTAAATATTTCATGCTGGCATTTGCAGCTGTTTTATGATAAACTTACCTGTTTAAAATCAGAACTTTGTGAAGGATCAAAGGCAACCACATTGCATCTTCTGATGTGGATAGGAAATTTGTACTCCAATTCAGTACAGAATTCCTTGGTTCTTTTTTCTTCCTAAGAGCACCTTCTTTACTTGGGAATTGGGCTTTCCTGTAAAAGCAGAGCTGTGAGAAGCTGTTCCCAAGAAAATATATAGTTGTAAATTATGATTTAAGAATGTGCAGGGCACTGAGAATGATGAAGAGCCCAGAAGAAGGATTAAAAACTTTAAATGCACTTGGTGTTTAATTTTGGAATGAAGTTTTCTAAAATGCCCCCTGGATATCAAGCAAGACAGAATAAGGTCAACCAATTGGCAGTATTGGTTGTGACCTACAGAAAAATGTGGGAAAATCTTAGAATTAGAAATAGATCTGCCAACTTCAATAGTCAGGAAGTAGTGAGGAAGAAAGGAAAGATTGTGCATAGAAAAATGGAGGATATAGAAATCGTGGCACAGAAGGTAACGTTGAGGATTTCTGAAAGATGTAGAGGAAGGTCTCGTGAAATATTTGAAGCCATCTCTCATTGGTTTTACACTGGAATAAATGCATTAGTTATCATGGCTAAATCAGAATCCCAGACAGCCACAAAGTTTTCTGATTTCTCTTAAGGACGATATAAGGTGTAAGTATTTCAAGAGATTGCACATATGGCTTTAAGGAAAAGGCGGGAATTAAAACTTCGGCAAAAGAAGGAGATGTTAAAAACAGATGGGCTTTCCCTTCAAAAAACCAAGCAAAGATTGGGTTTAAATCCCCAAGTGCCTGAACTTACTAGGAAACACAGGTATCCACAGGAACGGTCATCTCATTCATAGAAATACAGTGCAGAGATCGCCATTCCATCTAGTCACACAAGGTTCCTCTTCATAGTCAAGAAAATCTATATAGTCTAGATCTAAAATATATAGTCTATATAGTCTATATAGTCTAGATCTAAAATATATAGTCTATATAGTCTATATAGTCTAGATCTAAAATCTCTATAGTCAAGAATATTTTTAGGTTATGATCTATTTCAGGTATCTGCTGCAGAATCATATTTTTTTCCAGGAAACACCTATTTTCTCCTTCGACTAAATTGAGGGTCTAGACTGTTCACGTTAGATGCTTGTGTTTGCTTGAATAAGTCTCATGTAAAGAGGTTGCACTTTACCCTAGAAAGCCACACTGTTCAAGCCAAACAGAGGTTTTGCTTCCAAAGTTTTTGAGTCTAGTGGTTAGTGGCATCTGTCTCTACCGTTTCTTCATGGTTGTTTATGTAGGCTCAGTAGTTTCACTCCCTTTTTCTGACATAAGACAGAATTTTGTGGATTTGGCTTCTTGTTTTAATGAACACATAAGCTGTATGAGTTTTCTAAGTGAGGATGTCTCAAAGCTGTCAACATATTAGCATTCAAGTGTGTTATTAACTGGCAAGGGTGAAGCATCATCCAACCATATTGGTTCATGCAGAACTAGATGGTGAAAGAAATGGATTTCTCAGATGGATTACTTTCCTTAAGGTACCTTGAAATCCCCAGCTGAATATGAAAATCTTTATCCTCTTGCCTCTCTCATCAACTTTGACAAATAAAAGAGGTTGTAAAAAACAGGCTGCCCAAACCCCTTTTACATTCATCTAATCCTTGAACAGTTTTGCCATCAGTCTTTGCAGGGTGGTTCACCTTGTGCAGACTCAGTGAGGCTCATATTTACTGTTCTGAATCAAAATTCAACCTAATATACCATGTCTTCTCCTTATTAAGAAGGGAAATAAAAGATAGTAGGATAAAGTGGCCCATCCTCAAGTGCCCTCTGCTGTGGAGGTTCAATTTATCACTTCTATAAAATCTCACATCTCTTGCAGATTGAGAAATCACCTAATCAGATTTGTGTGCTTGAATATTTCTATGCCCCTGTATTTCTTCACCCATAATTCCCTCAGATTTGTTGGGAGGTCAAGATAACAAACAAATTCAGGTCACACTGCCAAAATGAAATTTGCCATCCTTGCTCCTCAGTTCCAGCTCCCCTGAAAACAGAAATGGATGAAAATTTTCAAAGTATGCAAAATATTGTTATTAAATGGGCTTTTTAGACAGGTTCAATTGTTTGATTTTGTTTCCAGACCTTTCTAGTTGAATAGAAAATTAAAAAGAAAAATACAAATAAAAACCAGCACTTGTGCCCAGAAAATTTCCTGTTTGTCCAGAATTTCTCTCCAATGCTATCTCTGTTAAAAATAAACAAACACCCTTCCTTGAAGCATAAAACCCATCCATCATTAAATAGAAGGTATCATAGAATCAGAGAATAGTGTGGGTTAAAAGGGACCTTCAAAGGTCTCCTAATTCCAACCCCACTGCAATGAGCAGGAACAGTTTAACTAGATCAGATCTGTGATTTTAAACCCTAATTCATGTTAAAATTGAAGTAGTATTTAACTTTGAGTTCAACAAGTTCTACGGCATGGAAGTTAATCACATGAGAAATGCTTTCCTTCCCCATCACCCTAATTCTACAAAGATTTACGTTTTTACTTCACGTGAACCTCTTGAATTATCTCACCGATACAATGAATTTGGTCTTAAGCTTAAATTTAGGCAAACGTATGTGAATTTGGGGTCTTAGAAAAAAGTATTATAGCAATAGTATCAGGCATTTATTATCATGTCTTTATGACAAGAAGTTGAAATAGAAATGAAATTTTTGTAGATTTTTGGTTTTGGGGGGGGTGGGGATTTTGTTGGGTTGTTTTGTAATGCTATTGTCTATTTCTTTCATAGTTCTGTGCTTAGAACTTAGCTCAGACTTCTTCCTGTTGTACTCACTCAGGGCAGCTATGGTATCATAGCCAGGAAAGATAATTGAATGAAGAATTGATTTTTATTGCCTGTAATAAAAAGCAGTTCTTATTACTTTTACAAATTACTCATAATTACAATTGTCTAGAGAATGCCTTATCACTGTGAGGGGAGCCGAAATAAGCCAGATGCACAATAGTACTTCTATGTCCATGATTTAAAATTTGTGTTCTCATTAACGGCAATGTAAATTAGCACTATGGCAAATTTAGTTCGTATCATTTTACTGGACAGATACTAATACTGCTGGGGAAGAATCTTAAGCAGACATGCAATTTGTTTCTGAGTGGCATCATTCCTGCTGGAGCATGTGCACCGAGTCTGAAAGGTTTCTTTAATTATTAAGGAAGTAGAGATGTGCAAGTTACACTTCATGAAACATTTTGATTATGTCTTTTAGAGCCCAAGTGCTGGAAAGTCTGGAGTGTTATAAGGATTGTTACACTGCAGGCATGCAAAGCTAGTTTCAGAATTAAGATTGCTCTGATTAGGTTCAGCAGATATATATTGAATGGACTTTTCTAAAGTCTTGTCTTTAAATTTCACAGAAAAGCGGCAATAATTTTGCACCTGCCACATCTGAATTCTTTTTTTCCTGTTTATCCTTTAGTAAGACTAATAGATAATATATATGGCTTTTTTTCTGTCCTCTGTTTTTTAAGTGGAACAAGTAACTCTGGGTCACTTTCATGACTTGATCTGTTAAAAGACAGAGAAGGAAAAGCTACAATTAATCACAACCTTTCTCATCTCCCTGAAGAAAAATGAATTCTTAAAAATCCCCTGGGCATTCTGTCTTCATTAATGTCTATCAGAGAGTTTTGTGCCTTGTTTAAATGTGTCATTCCGATAAATCAAGGTATTGATCTCACTTGATTATAAAGGAAGTGTCTTTCAAGAAGAATAAGAACTGGTTTGGGGATGAGAGTTTGATATTTCTTCTTGTATTTATTCTTTGCATCACTGCCAACCATCTGGGCTTCCCTTGTTAGGTAGTGTGGGCATAAAGGAAGGTCAATATTCTCAGAAGTGTTTTAATGCTAAATTAGATTTGTTAATTTTGTCCATTTACTTTACATTTCATATGGTTTACCTCACTCATTTGAAACTTGCTACCTTTTAGGCAAATATTTGTTAGAGAGTATTGTGCAAATTTGGATCCACAGTTATTTCTTAATAATAAACAAGACCTGTTAATTCACTGAAACCTGCTTAAGGAAATAATAAGCAATTTAAAGAACACTTCTTACATTAAGCTTGCATACCAGATACCTAGACAACTCCTAACCACACCATGCATCACAAACAGGAAGTTTATAGGGGCATGTGCTGGGCTTCTGCAGTTACTCAATACTGCAATTAAATTATCAGACTCTTTACTAATGCATATTGTATTTCTAAGGCTCTGTGCCTCAGGCATTCTTATGAATAAGAACTTTTTATTTGATTGTGTTTGCCAATAAAAGCCCTAAAGTTTCAAAAATATAAAAAAGAAGCAAAAAAATGGCGAAAAAAAACCCTGCACAGACCAAAGAAAACCAAAGCAAAAAAAAAAAAAAAAAAAAAAGCAACAAGAGAAAACAAGAAAAACCCAAACCAAACAAAAAAAAAACTACACACACAAAAATACATATAAGCCTTCCTAAAGCTTCTCTCAGGACACCCTATTTGAAATTTCAGTGAAGAAATGCATACTTAAAACTACTTCATAGGATTTTGGAAGAGTATTCTACACTCCACAGGAGAATTTTTGGGTTCTAATATTAAAGGAAAAAAACCTGAACTCTAACCTTGAAAGGAGAGCTCTTCTAGTCCACTAAATTCTGGGAGCCTAGAGGGGAGAAACTGCTCCCCTACTGCATTCAGCAGAGTGCTGTGGACTATGCAGCTTCTTCTAAGGTTCCCTGCTCTTCATCACTGATGTACGAAACACTCGAGGAGACAAACCTTTCTTGTTCCTCATGGACACGTGCCACCAGACTCTCACATAACGTAAATCATGTATATGCCATTATACACGTTTAGGTTTCAGCTTACACTGAAGTACAGGCTCCCCAGCTGCTTGATTTCCAGCATAAGCCCACAGTGGCCTAAATAGGCAGGTTGACCCTTAGATGGAAACATGGTGCAGGTTGTTCTCGAATAAGACCTATAGAAAAACTCTGGAAAACTAAGCACTACTTTGAGAAGCCAGGATGAGGCTTGTATTAACAGAGCAGCATGCAGTTCAGAAACTGAGGATGAAGAAGGATTTTCCCTCAGAGGAAGGACTGTGCTGATTAGGGCTGTGAGATGCACTTTTCTTTTTTAAGATGATTTTCACAAGATGCTTGCATGGCAGATCACTAGGGAATGCTTAATGCTTCACAGACTCTTGTCAGCAGGGCAGAGCTGAGTGTCCAGCAGAAGTCCCATCAGCAAGGGATCCTCAACACACTTCAGGCTCAGCCCACTTCCAAACTCATTCCTGGTGACATCGTCTAAGACATGATCTTCCCAGATCTCTCCAGACACAGCCAGACCCCTTCCACAGCCCAAAAGCTGGCCTCTGGTGAGTACATTGCTGGTAGAGGGGACATGGAGAGGGGGCATATGAGTAGGGGGCACATGGATCCTGTCAAGGTTGATGTACATGGCACTCTGGGCATAACAACTGCAGTAACAGCATGTTAGAGTTCCTTTTTGTCTTAAAAATTCCTGCCATCGCTTCAGGAACTGATGCACTCTCCAACTTGCCTTGGACCTCTAAATGAAATCAGAAACTTCATTTAATTAGACAGCAGAGACACCAGATGGAAATTCTCCAAGTGAGCAGCTGTGTCATAACCAGAAATGTTCTTGACCAACTTTGACAGCCCCACACATTTCAATGCTCACATCTGCAAAAAGTCTGGTCACTTTTGACCTAAGTAGAAAACTCCAACCTGCAGTGTCCTCCTGTCTCTCCCTTTCCCAACACTAAATGTGTATATGAGCTGGACCACCTGGTTCTGTTCACCAGAGCTCCTAAGAGGTGGAAACTTAGGTTCCAAAAGACCACAAAATAAAGTAACTGTAGAGTTAGATCATTACCCAGTGATACATAGCAATACTAGCTCTTTCTCACCCAGTCTTCTCACCCCTTTGTCTAAACACCCCTCATACTTCACCCAGCACATCAAAACCATCTTCTGCTGACGTTCCCAGGCCTGACAGTGAACAACAATAGGAAGCTACCCATTTCAGATCACAATTCATTTTTCCTGTCCCTGTACATAGCACCTCCATGGCAGGAGCACAGTTTCACCATCTCTCTCAGGGATTCTTCCTGAAACAGTATATCCATACCGCAAAAACAGATCAGCTCCATTACTCTCCTCTCCATCCCCAATAGCATAACCTGTACAAAAGATTCTTGGCCATTTCTTCTAAACTCTCAGGTAGAATCATAAAATCATAGAATCATAGATACTCATAGTTTTCTGATGTTCTGTTCTTTATATTATCTCCAAGGTAATACAACCAGGTTTGGCCTCCAGATGCAAAGTTACAAAATTTGACCCATGGGTAGGTGTCTCAGTAGTCTAGGTCTGGATACGGATGTGCATTATCTTCTGTCTTCCTGATCATGCAAAAGAATTACATGATTGGTGTTTTTTCTCACAGATGCATATAAAGGAGACACATTCCAGGATGCTTTCACCACGCAAATTCTAAACAAGTTCAGCCTGTTCAAGTGGACCAAAAGCAAATGATATGGCAGAGAAACTGCAAGACAACTAGAAGACTGAAGTGAGAGCCTTCATCCAGAAAGACTGTGAGGATCAACCTGAAGTCAGCTGACAACAGGCTGCATCTACCAGAAGTTATTGGCCTGTCAATGTCAGAATAAAACAAACCAGAACAACACTTTCAAGTGCTGGACAGTGCCAGAACTGCTACCAGCACCCACTGCAGTAGGGGACAAAGCACCATGGACCTGCAGGAATTTTGTCCACTGAAACTTATTTTCAATACTTTAAGCTATACTTCCAATCGTTAGAAAAAATTATGTATTCTGGATCCTCTTCCAATGACTGTGTTTGTTAGGGCCTATATGGGTTTTCTCTGAAACAGGCCATGCAACTGTTGTTATTTTTCTCTCAATGATGTAATACCTCTGCAAGCATAATCATTCCTTGTTTAGTGTTCCCATATTAGGCCTCAAGTGATGAACATGTACTGTTTATGAAAAATAAATGTGTTTCAGCTGGTGTTGTCTGCAGTGCCTTAACTCATGTTTTTCTGGGCCCTACTGAATTTTCCTTCCGTTCAGACCTCTTCGTTAACTAGAAAACAGATTAGAAGCTGACCTACTTGAATGGACAAAAGGAATTCCAATTGTTAATGATCTATTTAACATAAACTTGCATAGCTTTGCATATTTTTGCATCCTATGTATTTTTTCTAACTTTAAGTTTTGAGGATAACAATCACTGCAAAACTTTCATAATGAAAGTAGAAATGGTTTTCAGACTTTTAGGCTTTTGTCCTCTGTTAGTGGTGTTCAGTCTTCTACAGATGAACTTTCATCTTCTTTCTCTTTGTTTCTACTCCAGTCCTTCATTTTTTAACCTAACATGACTGACTTCCCCTTGGGAATCCCTGACTCCTATTACTATCTTCTCAACTTCTTCCTCCACGGTGTCAGCTCAAACTGTGCTGGCTAATTCATCCATGCTCTGATTCACTCGTAGCTGGTTGAGACCTGAAATCTACAGTTTTTCAGGTTTTATGTATTGTACGGTGGGCAAGACTATACTACCTCAGAGACTTTCACATGCACCAGTGATGGCAGTGTCTTGCACACAGACTGAACTCCATGGAATTCAAGAGAATGAGAAATACCTATCTTTTTTCTTAATATCTTTCTTTAAAGATTGATATAATAGGATAGGCTGATACCTGATTTCTTGCTGACATAAAAAGTCAGTCTTGCAAAAACTGTCATCTGCTTTTCCTATTTACAAAATTTCCTTTCCTCCCATCCCCTTACCAGTAAGGTATGAGTGATGCTCTACTTTCTTTTAAATGTCAATTATTTATTCTTGGACAATAGTCAAGTAGGATGTTGCAAGTAGATATCATTTTTAAAGTAAGCTGAATGACCTGAGAGCAGAAATCAAAATTCAATCATAAGAATGATTCTGTCAAATTATTCATATAGTTTATTCTTTCCTTCATCTTCGCCGATCTCTTCAAGAAAAAGTTCTTCATAAATAAGCTTACCTAATACCTATCCAATTATTTCTTAAACAGTATTCTGGAATGTATTTTATAATCAGTTGTGGTTAGTGTTTTAATTAAACTTTTGCAATGTACCTGCCTGAAAATATAGCCAGTGAGACAGACATGCTTGTTCTATGGGAGTTGATTGACAGAAGGGAACAGATTGACTTGGCATGTTAGTAAGACTCATTAATCTTCTTCAAGTACATACTGGGAAAACATGGAGTTCTCTCAACAAGCTGCTATCAAAACAGAGTTTCTGTTTGAACAGTTGGAAAACTAACAGTACAAGTGGAAGTTATAAGCAAAGAGTGAGATGCTTTTGCAGGGGGATGAAACATTGGGGGTTTGTCACGGTGTACAATGTACTTTAATATTTAGAACAGGGTGACGCCTGTTAGAAAATAATCCATTATCACCTAAGTCTGAAGTTTTGTGCACTGGGTACAAACTTGGAACTTAGGGATTGAAATCATACTATGAGTCTTGAGTCATAGATTATTTTATTCATTTTATACAGGACAAATATGCAGCTCCTTAAAAAGTATATATTATGTGCTTTCATACCTATCCAATGTGACAAAAATATGGAAACATAGATACCTTAGATGAAGGACACCAGAGGGGTTTAAAAGAAGCTGAAGGTACATCTTGCTGGAGAATCAAATTAATTAGAAGTTCAAGAAATCACAATTTCACTTCTGACCAGCTTCTCAGCAGGCAGACTTTAAACAGCTCTCATACATGACATGTATCGGACAATTTTTCATGCTTCTTATACTGAACATTTAGAAGGAAAGTCTGATTTTTTTTTCTGGTTTCTTAAATTAATTAATAGCTAATATTTTAACCACAGGCTACATCTGACAATCCTCTGCAATCTACTCTTATAATTTTTATTGCACCTACTAACAATGAATATATCATCTGAAAATATGTCCTTTAACATAGAATGCAGAAAGTCATTCAAGCTGAGACCTATTGAAGGGAGAAGCATAATGTGGTATTTTGGGGAGGTACATACACATGTACAATTAAGTTTATGAAATGCCCTGGAAATCTATCTGATTCAGATGCAACCAATGCAAGAAACTTAATTTTGCAATGGGCTATGAATGTCCTTTTTACTCCCACTAAACTCCACAGGATATTTAGTGTATGACAGAATTCCCTAAAGACAGAAAAATGCTCAAGAGCCCAGACAGGAGTGGCCATAAGGAGGAAACGAGGCTAAAGCTCTTTTCAATTATAAATTAGCTTTATGTACAGCACAGACCAAACAGTTTAGATGATCTGAAATGGTGATTACAAAGAGTCTGTTGACCTGATTTTTTTTTCTTATTTTCTTTTTCATTGCATTTCCCCTAAAGCACAAAGGGGACTGAACTTACAGAATTTTTGCTATCTCAAACATACAACTTAGTTCTATGGCATTTTTCCATTCGTAAAATGAAAACACACTTTACTGATCTCGTAAATATTACAGGCAAATTAGATGCCATCCAAACCCCCATGAAACATTCAAAGCAGCATCAGCATCTGCTTCATATACAATATATTGTAAAAAGAAATTTTCTCCGCTTTCTTACAGATCTTTTTATGTACATTCATTGTATTTTGCAGGGCTTTCTTTTCCAATGCAGTGTCAACTGAATGGTTATACACCATAAATCTTAGCAGGCATACAAGCACACATAGAAATAATACAGATTGCAATATACTTAAGCATGGGATATGTATATTGGAGTAAAATTGGACATTGTTAATAGAGGTTTCCTGGTAATAGAACTGCTGTAATAGGAAATTTTATTCATATTTGGTCTAACAGACATGCTCAGGGTGACATGCTCAGTTCTGAAATGTAAAGCTGACAGCAAGATACAATGCACAATAACACTGCATGCTTCCAAGAGAGAACTTGGCAACATCTTCCTTGGTCCCCTTTTAGCATAGTTGTCTGCAGTTCTGTACATTTTTAATCTACACTCATGAATACACGTCCCCCAAAAGGGGTGTCATTGATATGAGTTTTAGTAATTAGGAGAAGAAGAAAGGCATTTTCAGTGATGTTCACCCATGTTGATCAAGTCCTTTTGGGAAGTTCACTGAGTCATTACATCCTGTACTTCCAAAGACCATCGTAGGTCTTCAGCCATCTGGAATCAGCAGGCCTATGTGGGTCCTCATTACTTTTGAAAATCAAGTTCATGGTTTCAGCTGAGCATCCAAACAGCAAAACTCATATATATTTGGAAAGTGTTCTTCAGGCTTTCTTGCCACTGAGAAATGAAAGGATAATACCAAAGGAGCTCCTAAATGCATTTAGTTAGACATTTTTGGACAATGCTTGTCAAGTGCACAATATAATTGATCCTAAGTCTTTGCAGAGATGTACCTGTTAAGGTTTTCTGTAGTGGGGTTTACAGATTTTCGGCACTTAGGAAAAGTACTTCTTGTGATGCAGCCCAGGATGCGGTTGGCTTTCTGGGCTATAAGCACACTTTGCTGATCCATGTTGAGCTTCTCATCAACTAACACTCCCAAGTCCTTCTCCTCAGAGCTGCTTTCAATCCAGTCTCCTCTAGGCCTCTATTTATGCTTAGGCTTGCCCCAACCTAGATGTAGGACTTTGCATTTGACCTTGTTGAACTTCACAATGTTTGCACAGATCCACCTCTCAAGCTTGTCAAAGTCCCTCTGGATGGCGTCCCGTCCCTCCAGCATGTTGACGCATCACACAGCTTGGTGTCACTGGCAAACTTGCTGAGGGTGTACTCAGTCCAACTGTCCATGTGACTGACATTAAACAGCACCAGCCCCATTAGGCTGTTGATATTTGAGTGCGACAGTTCAACTAATTCTTTATCCATCGAGTGGTCCATTCATCAAGTCCATACCTCTCCAGTTTAGAGACAAGGATGTAGTGCTGGACAGTATCTAATGTTTTGTACAATCCAGGTAGGGGACGTCAGTGGCTCCTCCCTTAACCACCAACTCCATAACCCCACTGTAGAAGACCACCGAAGTTTTCAGTCATGATTTGCCCTTAGTGAAGCCATGTTGGCTGTCGGCAATCACTTCCTTGTTTTCCATGTGCCTGAGCATAGTTTCCAGGAAGACCTACTCCATGATCTTGCTGGGTACTGAGGTGAGACCAGCTATAATTTGCCAGGTCTATGCTCTTTTCCTTTTTGAAAACAGGGGTTACATTTCCCCTTTTCCAGACAGTGGAAATTTCACCAGACTGCCACAGCTTTCTAAGTATGATGGATAGTTGCTTAGCTACTTCCTCCATCACTTCCCCCAGGACCTATGGACGGATCTCATCAGGTCCCATGGACTTTTGCACCTTTAAGTTCCTTAGATGATCTCAAACCTGTACTCTACAGTGGGCCATCCTTCATTCTCCCAGTCCCTGCCTTTGCTTTTTGCAACTTGAATGGTGTGGCTGGAGCACTTGCCAGTGAAGACCAAGGCAAAAAAGTCATTGAGTGCGTCAACCTTCTCCATGTCCCATGTATCCAGGTCTCCTATTTCCTTCTGGAGAGGGGCCACATTTTCATTAGCTTTCCTTTTATCACCAAGCTATAGAACCTTTCATTGCGTGACCATATATACTAACGGAGCCTTCATATATATACATATATATATATATATATATATATATATATACACCATATATAATACCAGGAGCTTTCATATATAAGACTCCTTTGAAACAGAAGATCAGGAGTTATGCATTAGTGCATTTCCACAGATCTGAGACTGAGAAATTTGTAAACTCTCCCTGAGACCCCTTCATTCGCACTCAGACAGCAAAGGGGTTTGGTGGCACTGGGACAAACAGCTCCAGTCAAGTCTGGTGAGGCCTGAAGTACAAAAGAAGTAAAGATGGAGAGACAGTGTTTGGAAATTTCTGTATTCATAATCCAGTGATATTTCAGGAATTGGCAAAAGCCTGTGCTTCTGGAATTAGAAGCTTTATTGGAATACCTGTAAGAGAGAACCCGTCTTGGACCTTAGTTCAGCTTTTGCCACTGTTTCTTCAGAAATTTCTGTTCTATGTTTCACACCAGTGCTCTGTCCTTGTCCTTCATTCACCTCCCTGATCTTTTGAAGTATAGATGAGGACAAAGGAAGCAAGCCAAACATTTCTGTTAACACTTTCACTCATGTCAAAACTGAATGAAAGTGGAAGCACAAACGGTACCTCTCATGGGGTACTATGATGAAAAGCACATAAATTCAAGGGTGATGGCCACCAGAGAAATAAGATCTTAAATGATTAATATTACATAATGAGACCATTTCAGAATCTGAGATAAATGGGGATAAGACAGCAAAAGAATGCATTATTTTGGCAACACTCCAATACAGTTAACTGTGAAGCTCAAGGAGCAAGTTTTGTAGTTCAAACCTGTAAGGACCGAGGTCGACACAGATACCAATCAATGACAGAAATATTAAAACCAACTTAAAATACTATTTGTATCTAAGAGTCTTGGTGCTGTTAATCCAGACACAACAATTTCAAAAGCACCAAAGCTGCTTATGTAAAAGCAGTTATCTGAGAAGTTGTTGTTGAGTTCTTGTACCATATTCATACACTGACAATAGAGGCTGTTATGTTGTTGTGGTTTAAGCCCAGTCAGCCAAGCGGTCACCCTCTCACTCCCCCCCACCTCCTCCCTCCGCTCCCGGAGGGATGGGGAGGAGAATCAAAAGAATGTAACTTCCATGGGTTGAGATAAGAACAGTCCAGTAACCAGGGTAAAACACAAACCACTGCTGCTACCACCAATAATAATAATGATAAAAGAAATAACAAGGGAAGAGAATACAACTGCTCACCACCCGCTGACCGATACCCAGCCTGACTGAGCAGTGATCTAGCCCTTACGGGTAACTGCCCCCACATTATATAGTGGGCATGACGTGCTGTGATATGGCATACCTCTTTGGTCAGTTTGGGTCAGGGGTCCTGTCTCTGCTTCCTCCCACCTTCCCCTCCTCCCTGGCAGAGCATGAGACTCAGAAAGTCCTTGGTCAGAGTAAACATTACTGAGCAGCAACTGAAAACATCGGTGTTATCAGCACTGTTCCCAGGCTGAAAGTCAAAACCACAGCACTGCACCAGCACAAAGAAGGAGAAAAATGACTGCTACTGCTGAACCCAGGACATATGTTAATTCAGAAAGTGCACAGTAATGGTTTAGATTTTACTAAATAATTCCTTTATTGCTAATTACGTGAAGCATTTTGAATAAATTATTCATGCACAATTTAACATTTTTTTAAAACAAATGCTTTTAATCTGTTTTTTATCTATTGCATACAACCCCTGTTTTTTTTTTCAAGTACATGCTCCCAGAATAAATAATACATACGCTAGTAACTAGCATGGGCTATTTTGGAGGAAGGATGCTTCAAATATCCATTTCTTTCCTATGTATGGGTGCCTGGCAATGTAGGTTGTACCACAGACTATGCAGTAAGTAGATTCAGCAATAAAACTGACTGTAAATTAATCAAATATTGTCTTTGTCATAATGATGGATCATGTACAGTCCAGGTTCTGACATGTTATGGGTTAGAAGGGACTATTCTTCCACTTTACTTGTTCTATTTTTCAAAATGCATACAGCAGTTCACCTAGAAAATCTGTAACCTGCTGGTTGGTAGATGTGGCAAGTCTGTTTTCATATGACATTCGAATTGAGGTATTATGACAAGCTGCCTTACTGTCTAGGTGCTGAGCACTTTTGCAATGTAGTGTAAGTTACCTTACAGGATTACCAATGATATATATGCATTTTTTCTAGTCTTTAGAGTTTTGTTAAGGTTAAACTTTCAGTTATTATTTATTTCTATGTCTCTGAAAATATGAAAAGTGAATTATTCATTTCTGCGTCATAGACTCGTATGGTTGGGAGGGATCTCATAAGCTCTCTTGTCTATCCACCTGCCCTAAGAGGCATCAACATCAGATGTGTTAGTCTTGACAGATGCTTGTTTAAGCTCTTCTCATAGATTTTCATTGATGGAGTACATCACAGCTTCTAGACATTCTGCTCAATGTTTCCCTATCCACACTGTTCAAAAGAGAGTTTGTTTGGGTCTTTTTTCCTAATGTCCTTTCTTTGATTGAAACACACTATCTCTAATCCTTGCTGGCACTGGCCTGAGGAATAAATTGTGCCCCTTCACATTGCAGTAGTTATTTGTGTGTCTGAAGACTGCCAGCATTCCCACATCAGGTTATTAGTTTCTTCCACTGATTTCTCATAGACCAGATTTCCTTATTCTTCCTCTTCAAGTTCTCTAGCTTGACTGAAGCCCTATGAGCAAAATGTGGATCCTGGGTGGGATTTGATCTTCACTGAAACTTCATTCCAGTTTCTATGACGTCTACAACTCAACAAGTCACCAGAGGCTTATATTCCCCAGTGAGCTTGTCATCTCCTTAAAATCAGCAGTGTTCAGGGCAAAATTGCATTTCATCACAAAGTGGATGCTTGATTTTGTCCAGATTAATTGCATCCTAAACTCCAACATCATAGAATCATAGAATCATAATACGTATGTACTGGGGAAAACTTATTTGTGTACAGTAGGTGTATAGAAAGCTCATCTTGTAGATGCCAGAATAAGGTGATACAAATTCTGGAATGGTGTTTCTAGAGATAATTGCTGCTAGTATGCTGCTCCCATGTAGCCTTCTAATACCCATACCGATAGTGCAGGCTCATACCATCTTGTCTTCATCTTCCTCATCAGAAAGGGATGAGTCTCATGCAGCAAATTTGTGTCAGCTCTCTGTGCCATACAGAAGTCATAGGTATCCCAGGGTGCCTGAAATAGCAGTAGATGCCTAAACTTAGGCAGCTGAACCCTTCTGTGGCTTTGTGGTTATGTTCTTCTTTATGTTTCCCAGTATAACACTGGCCCATTTTGAGACATGATAAAACCCAGTCTCTTTTCCATGGAAAACTACAGAACCAGTTGTTCTCCATGCTACACATATATGCAAGGATGTTAACTATTCTTGTTGAGGTGTGATATATTATATGTGCCTTATATAGATCTAAATGTATGTAGGAGTCTAAATAAATGTACTTTTGTTATATTTGCCTTTGAATGTATGTACATTTTAGTATATCTCTACTGAAGTCTGTTTAAATTTATTCTCCGTAACTCTAGGCCTGGCTCCAGTGGCTGTGCTTCAGAGTCCGGTTGCACAAAATGCATCTAGAAAAAAGTGACGTGTTGCAGAAAGTCCATGAGGATCAGGACACCTCAGGTCTCATTCAAGCTCATTCACTGATTCCAGTCTTAAACAAAACTATTTCTTTGTTTCAATTTTTATCTCCATTCTGTCAGGTCTTCAGGACAAAGAATATCTCCTTTGCATTTCAATCTCTCCTAGGATGTCTAAGTGCTATTGTAAACCAATTAATATATTATGCTTATAATAAAACTGACATTTACAGAGAGAAAAACTACTCATTTTTATTTCAGAGCATGCTAGATATAAGGCCAAATATATTTACCCAAGGAATATTTGTACTAGAGGGAGAATTTCTGGCCCATAGAAGGAAAAGTAAGCTTTGCATCCACAGTTTTAACTGCAGTCTATTATTAAACCCAAAAAGAGCAAGATGTGATAGCAAGGTGCAGTATAGCAGGATTGGTTTGGTTTTCTTTTATATCAGATTACTGTAGAATAAGGCATGGAGGGAACTCTTCTTAGGTTTTAGAGGATTTTCTTGTGGATTGTTTCTCTGGCTGGTGTGCCAATGCAGTCTATTTCTCATAAGTTTAGAGTTCATGTTGTGTCAGTGCTTGTGTCTACCTATGCTAGATCTAAATAACTAGAGAGCATTTTCTGATATTCAGTTTGCAGTTTCCTTTATTCATCTAAATACCCCATTAGAGCTTCATTTTGAAGGCTTCTGTATTTCTTAGATACTAATGCTCTTTTCATTTATTTGCTCCATCGAATTTGATATTAAATGCAGATAGTGATCTTCGGGGTTTTTTTATTGTGGGAAAGGTTATTATTTTTCTTTTTATCACGTGGAAGTCTGTAAGTAACATGCAAAATTATCTCTCCTCTTCTCTTGTAGAATTGCAGACACATAGTGCTTGACTGCAAAGCACTGTAATTTTCATGTGGTTTTTTTTTTTTCCTAACACCCTGCATTTAAAGTTTCACATCTGCAGATCTGAAGAGGAGGATGTAAAATAAAAAGCACACGGTGTTCTCAGGAAAACAAAAGAAGAGTGGGTGGCTTTACATAAAACGATTGCCTTGCACTTCTGACACTGATTATTTTGTTTGGTGGTACATAAAGCTCTAAAGGAGAGAGTCCATTTGGGAGAGAGATCTACACTCTGAAATTGCCCAGTACAATGGGATACAGGTTAGTCTTTGGCTGAAGAAAGGATTCAGATAAATTCAGACATAAAGAGTGTTCAATGTTAAGCAAAGAATTCTACATTCCTGAATGGATGCTAAACGATATGTCGGACAGCTCTAAAGCATACCCTTTAAAATGACAAGATCATATTGCCTCCATGTCCTCCTTGTTTATTTGCACTGAAGCATCAGTGACAAAATATAGATTGTCTCTCTGGTTCTATCCAAAACAAGGCTTTGATTATCCTCAACTGCCAGGCAAACTAAACCCCAGGTATTATCACAAGACACATGTACTTTCAACTGGAGATATAATTTACACTGAATTAATGGTCAAAACATTTATAGCCGACCTGGGGATAAGTAGAATCATAAGTAGAACCAAAGGTATTTTTCAGGTAAGAATGTATTTTTATGTCTTATATATTTCAATTCAGACTTTGAAAGGCACCGTTTTCTACATAAATTACAAGTATTTCTCAGGAAAAGGTGGGCATTTGTGTGTAGGAATGAGGAATTATGAGATTTCACTATAGTAAACTTAAAAGGAATGCATCTTTTTTTTCTTACATGTCATTCAAAACAACGTTTATAGAACTTCTTGGTGAATAATCTGAAAGCAATATACTATACATCCATGTAAAACCTGTCTGATTCAATATTTGCTTTAATTAGGCTTGCTGCAGCTCTTTCTAGGGCTAGTGATCCCTTCAGAGAGACAGCATTTCAGATTAGGATTCCTTTGAAAGACTTGCCATACTTGTCAATTAAAAAGAAAATCCTTCCCCCACCTTCTTCTCTCTTCCTTACAAGGAAAAGAAAAAAAAATAAATTTAAGCATTAAAATAATATTTTCATCATCAAATACTAATGAAAAATAATTCAAAGCATGGTATTCCATACTTTTTCGGAAGGCAAATCTAAGGGACACAAAGGTTATACAATTTAATCTAGGTAATGTGACATGCTGAAGGAAGGGTCCAGACTGGAATGTAAGAGGTTTGCTTTATTTTGTATCCTGGGAATTTACATAATTATCATCTCATACTTAGGAACAGCATGAGAACAATCATAGAATCATAGAATACCAGATTGGAAGGGACCTCAAGGATCATCTGGTCCAACCTTTCTTGGCTCTGTGACTCATTTTTCACCCTGTCCAGCTGAATGTTTAGTGTCCAACTTTGGGAAATCCACCACTTCCCTGGGGAGATTATTCCAATGGCTGACTGTTCTTAGTGTGGAAAATTTTCCTTTTGTGTCCAGTTGGAATCTCCCCAGAGTAACTCGTGCCCATCACCCGTCATCTTTTCCACGTGACTCCTTGTAAAAAGGAAGTCTCTATCTTCTTTGTAGCTACCGTTAAAATACTGGAACATGGGGATACAGTCTCCCTTGAGCCTTCTTTTCTCCAGGCTGAACAGTCCCAGCTCTCTCAGCCTTTCTTCACGTGGCTTCCCAGTCCTCAGATCATCTTTGTAGCTCTTCTCTGGACATTCTCCAGCCCTTCCACAGCTTTTTTGTAGACCAGGGACCAAAACTGAACACAGTATTGTAGGTGTGGCCTTGACAAGTGCTGCGCAGAGTGGGACAATGGCGTTTTTATCTCTGCTTGTGATGCCCTTGTTGATGTTCCCCAGCATCCCATTAGCTTTCTTTGCCGCAGCAACACACTGTTTACTCCTACTGAGCTTCTGTCCCTTGAGACCCCAGGTCCCTTTCCACAGAACTTCTCCCTATCTGGGTAGACCCCAGAATGTGCTTCACTCCTGGATTGTGTTTCCAAACTGCTGCTGCAATTCGTTCTTTTTTGATGTATATAATTCCAAATGCATGGTGTTCAGGGTAATTTAGAGAAAAGGTAATGCTTTTAATTTGTGGCAAAATCCTGGTTCTTTTGAAAAGACTGAATTGGTCTGAAAACGTTTTATGTCAGAATTTTCTGCAGAGTAGAAGCTCTCAAGAGACATTAAAATTGCCAGTCTGGTTACATGTATTTCTACAAGGATATCAGGTTTACAGGGTTGCAGGAGAGATTTCATAAGCTCCTCAGTTTTAGGGTAAATCACTCAGGAAGACTACCCCAAAAGTACGGACTTTATATCTCCACAGTGCCTGGCTGTAAGTGCTATTATACCTCACAGCTAAATCAGCATTGGAGGTATCTCACAGAGGGCTGAGTCTGGATTGGCACATCTAATTTTTTTTTGTTAACTTTGTCCAAAATTTTCCAAACACTACTAACATGAAGCATAGTACAAAAATCTCTTCTTCTTCTTGGTTTTAAGAGGACAACTGACTAAGCATTGAAAACATCTATTAAGCTACCTTTCAAAGGTTTTTTTTTTTTTCCCTTAAAGCCTAATAAAATAGCCTCCGGATGTTAAAGCTTTATATGAGACAATAAACTTCACCATGTTGGGTTTTTTTTTTAAGGCTCTTTACAGATCATTGCTAGGATAAGGCTTTTAACATTCATAGTTTCAATAGCAGGCAGCCAAGAGTAAAGCCAATGGATGTGGGTTTCTAATGCTTCCAAAGCATTCCCCAGGAAATGCAGATACTGCTATGCTTTTCAGGAGGTGTGTAAAGATTCTGCTTTGGAATTAAAATTTATACTCTTCCAGATACACAGATGTTTACACTGATATTGAAAAGTACCCTTTGGGTGTATTGCTCTCTGCATTACACTTTCTAAACACACCATGTCAAAAATGCTGAGGGACTGGATTTTCTCCTGGGGGTCTGCCTAAGAAGGCAAAGAAAATACCATAGGCATTGTTTGTCCATTCTTTTTCACTGTTGATGCATAGCAGAAACCAAACAAAGTAATGGAGCTAGAAACAAAATGGGAGAGGTGAAAAAGAGGAAGAAGTCCTGAATGAAGGCCAGAGGTGTAGAAAATCACTGACGATTTGAAAGAAAACTAAATTAGTAAAAGGTGAAATAAGTCAGTAGAAACAAACAGAGATAACAGCTCAAAAAGAGAAGAGAAAGAAGGGCGCTGTTTACTTTCGGCGCCTTAATGGAATGGTAAACCTGAAGTGGAAAAGTTAAGGAAAAAATCACAAAAGCAGAAAAAGAAACCATAAAAAGAAAAATAAACCCAAGAAACGCTGTAATAATTCCAAGCATCTTATTTACAGGAAAGTGCTTGTAACTGTGCCTTCTGTATACTTATATATATTAATGTCACATACTGAAAATACAATAAAAAGGAAAGAATCTAGGCTTAATGTGATTGTGATTTTCTAAGCTGTGACACTTTTTAACATTGATATAATGCACCAGGAATCTAACTGAGCATGAAACTTAAGCAAACTCTGGAAATTAAGCCCTTCAAGAATCCCATTAACTGCCATAGCTTACTAAAACATGCATATGCTTAAATGTACTGCTGGATTAGGGTTTCTGCAGAATGCTAACTTGCAACACCTACAAAAGAAGATATGTTTTAAACAACATCAGTTTCTCTCATTCAAAGATTTTCTATGACACCATAGGTCTCTGTGCAAATACTTGGGATCCCTTTTTAGTTGAATCTCTTCCCATATCATCAGTTGATTTTAACAGCAAATGGAAGTTATCTTTTCAGGATAGACTAATTTTTAACTCAGATGTAGCTTACGGTCCCACTGCCACCCTGTTTGCAAAATTCTTAATTAAGAAAACAGATTTACAAGACAAAGCTGCTGTAGGAAGGGAACTTTTTCAACACTACACACTCAAAATTAATGAGGACAGGAGTTTCAATTGAAGGGATGGGGCTTGGAAAAAGTAGAGCAAAATTGCACACACACAAGATTATTACTCTAGCACATTCACTAATTAATCATAAAAAACAAGGTGATAGCAAATACCAGATTTCCTAGCCTGTATTCTTGTTTTCTAGCAGATACCTTCTTAAGTCCTGCTTTTATTATGACTTCCTCGACACAGCACTCAGATAGGGATGTATCAGAGACATCAGCTCCAAATTGCACAATTAATCTAAGGTGACCTGAGTAATTCAGCTAAATGAGTCATGATCTGAATATGAAAAAGTAGAAGGTATGCAGAAAAAGGAAGCAGCGCATGAAAGGATTGGATTTTAGCTCAAAATAAGATGCAGAGATTCTGGGTCACTATTTCCCTGCACTTTTTATATTTATTTGCATCTCTGTACAAAGTGGATGTTACATGATACAAAAAACCAAGTAAATAAAGATGCATCTCAGTAGTACGATTCAATGGTAAAGTAGGACAGGGCTGTAATTTAACACATGGGACAAGGCTACGCTAAAATTCAGCCAAACCCTCCTTCACTTTAGCAGCACTATCTGTGCTCTCTCAGATCTCTTCACTGTAACTTTAAGCCTTTCACAGATTTGTATAAAGAAGACAGTCAATTGAATTTCCCCTTCAACAGCCCTAATAGCTCATCACATTTTTTCCATCTGATTCATTTGTGTTGTACCATGGTTATATTTTCTCCAGCTGAAAAACCAGTACAAGATTTTCTTATCCCATCATGACCAGGGCACATCCTGCCCATGTCTCACCACAATAATTTAATACCTCTGTTCTACCGGTGCCGCTTTTGCAGATTTGCACCATAACTCAGATTTATGAAATGAACTGAGTTTAAAAGAAATTAATAATTATTCCTACAAAGCAGGAAGAAAGACTAAAACAAAACCAAACAGTTCCACAGTTGAGTGGAAAGAAATTGAAAACTGGGGAAAAAAGAAGAAAAATCTTCAAGCTCTTGTGAAACCACAGCCAAAGAGAGTAATGTACAAGCTGAACAGCAAAAGCAAAAGCACTGTTGATGACAACCAACTTTATTCAATGATAGGCAGAGTTTAGTGAGCTGTCTGAAGACAGACTGCCCTAACAAAAGGATTAATTTCTACTTGTGCTGGTGAATTGTTCAGAGGACTGAATAACTCCTTGGGAGTTTTTGTTACAGGAGCAAAAAGCTATGCCAAAGCAGTAGCGTTATGTACCTTTGATGGTGCTGGGGCATCTTTCAGACAATTGTCTCTTTTTTTATACTGTTGCTATTAGTATCACTGTTCAGAGCAATTTTAAATGTATCCTTAGTCTCTTTCTTACATATCTCCTATTAATCTTATCTGCTGGCTTTATGGAGGAAGGGACAGTATAAAAGAATATTGTACGAGCTGTTTGCTTTACGAGCCAAGGTAAAATGTACAAGTCACAGCCTATGCAGCTGCTGGGAACGTGCCTTTTTTCACGCGCAGCTCAGTTGGCCTCTTTTACAATTTCTTTTAATTTTATTATTTTATGAAGAGAGCTCTTGCAGTCCATTATAAGCTACTACCAGAATCAATTAAACATGACACAGTAAAACTGCAGAACAAAGGACAGAAGCTTCGTAGGATACAGTATGTTCAATTAATTATCCCATTGTGAATTAGAGGCAATTAAGATTAAAATCTTTTTCATTGATTTGTGCTAGTTTATCTGTGATTGAGCCAGTAGATGAAGTGCATAAAACGACAGAAAGAAGGAGGAGGAGTAAAACAACTTCTAAGAAACATTTAGCTTATTTGGATTTGTTTAAGATCAGATACCATACCAGGCATTTCTCAGACTTGAGAATTGAAGCAGAAGTTGGGAATGAAGAGGGTGGAGAAAACAACTAACTCTTAATCACAGAAATTTGGTGTATGGAGCAGGAATAGGCCTGGCCAAGTATCATTCTGTGGATCTTTGCACTGATTTCTGGAGACCATAAGGGTCATTTATTCTGCAAATACCCAGGAGGAGCATCTGGGCTTTTAAAGTGCACTTTTCTACATGGTATTTAAATGCCTTCAAGACATCTGTGATAGAAGCAGCTCTTCTGCAATTTGAATCTAGGAATTTTTGCTTTCAAAGTGAAAATCAGGTGCTTAAACCACTCAGCTGGAAGGAAGGAGACCGTAAAGGCTACCTTAGAAAATGTTTACAATGGTCCGGAATTGTAGCTAATAGTGTGCAACTCCTTTTCCTGCTAGAGACATACTGCTCTGTGCCTGGTTCTCTTTCCACTGTTCACAGATCTCCCAGTTACACAGTTCCTGAAGGCATAATTTTTTCACCATACACTTTGTTTTTGGTGGACTATCCTTTATTCAGCTATCCCGATCCAGCTCCTGAGCTGGAGTAAGAAAACAAGGTCACAATACTGCACCTGACAAAAGTACACATACAAGGGCAGTCCTCAAGACATTTATTGTACAATGGGTAAAGTATCCATGATAAAATACCATTATGGTATGTTAGGCTTTTTGTGGACTGTGAAATGCTTTGAATGCAAAGGGAATTCCTGCATTTCCAAACTCTGGAATACACCAGTTTTGCTGTCTGTGAAAAGATACTAATGTCAAAGAAAAAAAAATATTAAAAATATATGTAAGGCATTCTTAGTCACTTATAAAATACCATATTCATGATTGCATGATAAATCAGGCTACTCAGTAAGTTGATACTTGGACCTCAACAGCTATGAATCAGTCAGAAGTTGTTACTGTCTGGTGGCCACTTAAGAAAGTAAGCAAAATAGTCCACATCCCTGTAGGCAGAACAACATCCTAGTAACCATGATATGTGCTCTGTTGTTATCCATGCTGCCATTCTCAACACTCAAAGAAAGATGGAAGTGACCTTAATTTTCTCTCATTGAGGTCATGTCTTCATACCAAGGTTGAGCTGCCTTGACATGCCAGTGTGGGTAATTGTGCACTTGCCACAATATACATGGCTTGCAGAGCAAGGATTTGAGACTCTGGAGGTTAGCAGCATGCCTATTTCTGCCATCAGTAGCAGCAGACACAAGTGCACAACAGAATCCCACCTTTCTGGATGTAAATGCATTTATGTACAGCTATGGTGAACATAAATATACATAAATATACACAAATATACACCTTTATGTTCACAAAAGAGATTCTACATGGTAGGAAGTTAATCTCTTCACCAGGATTTTCACAAACTTGATTTTTCTTCCTTTCTTCAAACATGCGGGCTCCAACTCTCTGAAAGTAAGAGGTGTAGGTGTAAGATAGGCACAATGGCAGAAAAGCATGGACAGGTCCATTAGATCCTGAATGCGCAGACCCACCAGGAGCTGCTGAGTTGTGTAACTACTTCTCTGCACACACTGTTTTAGATTACAGATGTAGTAAAAACATTGTTCCCCCATTAACATTTCAAGTGCAAAGAGCAGTGCTGTCTTGCTGAAAAACCAAAGTGCGAGCATAATGAATTGTGCCAAGCTGATTTATTACTGCTCCATTACACTTCTGTATAGATGCCTTTTCTCTGTTAGCTTTTAATAACTCATAATAATTCTTACATACAGGTATACTTACTACACATGCACCTATATCTCTCTTTTTAAATACACTCAGACCTCTATATATTCAAATATAGGTGTACATAGAGATACGTACAAGAAATGAGTAGTATGCCACCCTAGATGACAATAAATTCTTGTACATTCAATAAGGAGCACTTACTTGTATATACTTATTTTATATATTTATATATCTGTTAGTGCGCAACACTGCAATTGCAGAACACATTTATCATTAGTAATGTGTCATTTTATAGATGCGTTATAAAACTCGAATTCAGAGCAACAGGTAGGATTTAAGACGTTTTCAGTACAGACTTTTCAATGCACTGCATGTTGGTGCCTGCTCCTGGGGTTGTAACTCCCACCAGGTAAATGCCAGGCTCCTACCAGCACTGCCATAGCCAAATAGTTGTGCCTGAACTTTTCCTCCAAAAAACTGTTTAAAAGATTCAGGGAAACATCCATAAAGAACTGTGCATGGTATTTCTGGTCTAGCCAAAACGAGAAGAATAAGCTATTGAGAAATCATCTCAGCAAAAGAGCTTTCTGCAAATAGGCACCTCTAGAAGTTGGCAGTCACTGAAGTACGTCCTGGAACCTGAATTTTAACCACAACCCAATTTAGTTGCCTACAGCCTTCTTTTAATCTTACCCTACATGCCCATAATCCCCAAGTTTGGGGTGCATATAATTAAACACCAGAAGATCTACATCATCTCCGTAGATTTCCAGTTAGCTGACGGTAGGTATTAAACCAAATACATGGTATGTGTGAAAGTACAATAGTTATCATTTTTGTGTCATTTTCATTAAAAAATTACATTAAAAAACTCATTAAAAATATCTGGGAAGCAATTCTTTCCTATATTTTGCCTTTTGAAATTCTGTGGCAAAATAGTTCGAGAAAAATAGTGGGTTTCTTAAATCTGCTCCAGTACAATGGAGAACTCCACAATTACAGAGCTCTGGCATCTCAATGACAGCCCTGTGTCTTCAGTTAATCCTTTGCTTAAACAGGGCAATCTTGGGTCTTGTTTCATTTCTCTGGAGGGAGCTAATCATTCTGCAGCAGCAAAAAGCAGCCTACCATTTGTAAGTGTTCTCACTATAAATCTCAGAAATCACTCTGAAGCATCTCAGGGTCATTTTAATTGCGGTCACTCATTCCCCAGCACAACAGCCCCACAGGGTATATGTGTTTTATTAGGTCATTCCTTCAAGTTCTGACTGGAGTCCCAAAAAGTGCATGTAGTCTGAAAAGTGACAATAAAAATGACATTGTAGGTTCCTATATGTCTTCTCCCAATGGATTCCAGATCCAATTTTCTCACTTCATGAGTGAAAAGATGCTTATTTTCTCTTCTCCCACTTGCAAACACAGCCTGTGATCTGAAAACCAAGCAGGGGTTCTTTCACCTCTTGCCTCATTATCAGTAATAAAGGATCTGCAAGCAGAGTTTTACCATTCTAATGATGAGAATACATTCTAATTTGGTCTTCAGTTTTGACTTTATTCCTCTAATCATATTGTGACTTTTTCCTGTCAACAGGGTAAACATGGTAGGGCAAACATGAATGAGAAGAGGTCACTTTTATGAAGTCATGTGTCACAGCGTAACAGCATTTCACACAGATTTGTTAATGTATCAAGAGAAAACTGATATGTGGAACATATCAAAGTTTGTTTCTGAATTTCTCGTCTTGAAAGATCATTTTTAAATAGCATGAGAACTGGACTTCAATGCCAGCAGGGAGTCCTGCTGCTTCCTAAGATTATAAGGAAAGAAAAAATCTAGAAGAAAAAAAATATATATTTTTTATTTTAAAAACAGAACACAAGGGACTGCCATATTTGGCTTTAGACCCTTGACGGCAACATTTTTATTGAACCAGTCATCATTTTTTCCCCCTATTTTTCAGTCAACTAGAGTGGAGACAAGTGCTTCCTTTAGGGCAGTGTGGGGTAGCCAACCAGGATCACTCTAATGGGATTACAAGTGACATTTCACTAGCCCTCATTCCAGGTAGATGTTTCTGCATCAGCAGTCTCTTTCAGTCCCTTTCTCCTCTCTCAGAAAGCCAAGAAGCTGTTTCCAGCAATTACCTTGACCATACCTGAGCAGGTCAAACTGTAGTCAGTTCATATTACCCTGTCATCTTGAAACTAGAGGTGGGAGAAAGTTGGATTTGGGAGCAATAAAAGAGAGAATGTAAAAATTAATATATCCTATTATTATTAACAATAAAACATCAGCCAAATAGAGCTATCCTAAAATAGTCACGAACCAAAATCAAGGGGTTTGAATCAAATCCTTTAATCTTCTTGCTTCACATCACACTGTTGTATTTTATGGTAGATTGCACAAAATGCTCTTTGTGCTCTTTCAGTTGCAGGACTTCTTTATTTTTAATGCGTATACTGCTGTTAACCTCACCGTCTCTACAAAAATCTCATAGTTCATTGCAAAATGTAGTGTAATGCACTTCACCATTCTGATTAGATATGGGTGATTATAACACAATAATCGTGTGCATGTGTTACATCTATACTATCAAGCCATTCTTTTTTAAATATTAAATGGCCTCTTGGGGCAAAAAGTAGGTTAATCAAAATAATACTGTCAAGTAGAGAGTACAGACCTTTTTATAAGAGAAAATTAAGTCGAACTGGTAATTATAACTAGTGTACAACCTTTCAATGTAGTCAATAAGAAAGTCAATTTGCTTAAAATAATGAGGTATTCTGGCATGAACAATCTGTTCATACTTTGTTCCCAAGAGCCTCCAGAGGGAATCAGAGCCCTAGCTGACATTTGATACTTTCTCTCAATTTATCAGCTCTGTGTCAGTCTGAGTTTGTAAGATGGTGGTAGGAAGATGCTTGGGGATTGGGATGAAAACTGGGAAAAGACAGGTGTTTTCCAGTGCCTGAGCTTATCCTTACTTAAAAATAAATGAACCCCTCTCATTTCCATCCATACTCCCTCCAAAATTGACTTGGGATGTTTAGATATGGTATTAAACTAACAAGGATAACTAGCGTAATAATAATAAATGCTAGCACCATTTGGAAGATGTGAGGGGATCTTAAGCTTTGGGTTTCACTGATGGAGATCTGTTTGCCAATTAGTGAGCACAGGAAGAAGCAGATTACCTCCCACTTGCCATTTCACTCTGAGATTGTTTCTGTGCTGCCAGCGGAGCTGTCAAGGGTCAGCCTTGATAAGACAATATACTGGATGAGGTCAATTTAGTGGCCAGTTGAGAACAACACTTCCTGCTTCCAGCGAATTATACAGATTTTAGCCCAAACTATGGCAGCCTGTGTTCCCTTCTGCCTTCAAACCCGTTTGCTATAGGAAGCATTTCTTGGAGAATGGAAGCAGACAGACATGTAATTCAGAAGGCTCAGGGTGACAAAAAGCTGTGGTTATGACAAGTTATCCTTCTGGATTTGATATACTGCTCAAAAGTCTCTCTCCCCACAATGTGGAGGAATTCAACACTCTCAAAATCAATGGTTCTCTGTCAGAAAACTGTGTTATTAGAAGAGTGGTCTGGAAAAGAGGTATCTGTACATGCATCACATAGAGGTCACAGCTAATTATCAGCTTGCGATGTCCCTGCCCATGGCAGGGGGATTGGAACTAGATGATCTTCAGGTCCTTTCCAACTCAAACCATTCTGCAATTCTATGATTCTAATGAGAATTTATGCTAATTCACGGAAATACATACTGGTTCATTAAGGTGTTTTGCCTGATTGACTGGTTTCTGGAATCATCAACATCTGAATGGAGATGTTCTCCAGATCACCAAAATCAGCCTTTTGACAAGAGACAACTCCAGGTTTAGCAGAGGCCACTAAAACAGCCCTCCAGGGTAATTGACCTTATCGCTCAGTGAGACAGCTAGCCAAAGGAAGGTCAGTAGCTGGTCAGCAATCTCAAATCCTGCTCGATTATGGCCAGGTGAGAATGGTCAATTATCCTGTGCTGAGGGAACTCACAGTGGAGATGAGACAAGTCATTGCCATCATCATCTTTCAAAAATAACCCCTGAAGATGTGCCCGTGAGACCAAACAAGTAATGTTGCAGTTCTTCAGTAATGGCAATGTTACAGGAAAAAGGGTCTCCAGTATTGGTGATCCTCTTGACTCTGCCACAGAGTAGCAAAAAGCAGACAGATCTCACTGAGGGCAAAAAGGGGCTGAAGAAACAGAGGAGCAGAAAGCCTGAAAAACAACAGGACAGCAAGGTCATCCACTCATTTCGAAGGCTGTCTCATTAACTGAGGAATTGATGCGTCCTTTAAAAGCTTGTGTACATTTGTAAACAGTTCAGGGAAAAGCCACTGACAGCAGGTACTCAGGAACAAGCAATGTATTTTGGGGGCTTCTTGTGCACAGCCTTGGGCAGGCATCCCAAGCATTGCCAGCTTGTACGGAGCCCAGTACAGGACCTGGGGAACTAGCAAAATAGTTGCCCTCACTAGTGCTCTGCCACAGCAAAAATCTGCCCAATTACTTTTGGCCTCTGACGAGCTCTGTGTAATAGGTTTGCTTATCCTGGCAGGGTATAAGGTGAAAGAATATGTTTTCTCAGGCTTCACCACAAAGGGTCATGCCAAGCATTCCTGGGAATGTGAAGAGCCATGCAAAGCCTTGCTGCTTTTGACCTTCTCTGCATAGATGCAGAAATCCTTCGTGAGACATCCCTTCATGGGAACACAGCCTACCCCAGAGACATTTCTGTGTCTCCTGGGCACAAATGCAGATGCAAATGTGTTCATTGAAATGAAAGTGCTCTGCAAAGCCACAGCACCCAAAAAACTTCCCTCAGGGAAGCTTTAATAACACCTGATTCCTACTACTGTCTAGCTTGTTTTCAAGGTAGTTTTCTCTTCTGAAGGGTTTTTAATGTCTCACGGAGGTGCCATCCCTAACAAGGCCACTAACGCTGCCTCTGGTTTGACTGAAAAATAGATGAATTGCAAGTTCTCTCCAAGAACACTCCTCAGCATACTGCAGCTGGCCTAGTGAGTGGCAATAGCTGTGGGACAAACAGCTTGCTTTAAAGGAGGGAGCAAAAAATATTAAATAGCTAAAGGATAGAAAACCTTATTACTCTCTAATGTAAAGCAGAGACAAGAACTTCCTTACCATTAGATCTTCCTAAAAAAGTCTTATTTTTTCCAAATAAAGGAACGCTTAGGTAGACTGTAATTTTCCAAAATAAAGAAAAAATCCTCACTTTAAAGTGATACATTTCATTCTGCCTGCACCTCTTTTTCTGGAGTTACCCAACACAGAAAGGATCAGTCAGCAGCTTCTTACATTTCCACAAATATGAGAAATTGAAAAACCCTGATTTTGGTCTAATGTTCCTTTTAAAACTTTCCATATGGAAGATCCAGCTAACATTAAAATGTGAAGTGAGTTACAATGGCAAAAAAATTCCTGATGCTGAAAATAGCGCATGTGGCTACCACCGGACCACAGCGATCCAGATACCTGCTTGTATCACATTGTACCATCAACAGATATCTGACCATCTCCTCTAAAATCATGCTATCAAGCTAAGGCTAAATATACACTCTTACCTAATTAATTCCAGGGAGAGGCTAAAGTTTGACAGGAGTTGAGGTGGTAATGGGAAATATATCCTACATTCACTGCCATGGGGGGATTAAGAGAGAAAAGGTTAAACCTTCTCAGTATCCCCACATGTCAGACAAAGACCTTGAGTCCTGGAAAATGCATAGCAAGTGATGGAATTGCTTTCTCCAAGCACTCGTTCAGTTATTTTTAAGATTTCTCTCGCTATGAAAGTTCTAACAGAAAGAAGCTTTTCCGGTGGTTATGTGAAACTGAACTTACAGGGGAAATGTTCATACGGTGCATAGGTACACAAAGCTGGTAGTAGTTTCAGATTCCAGCAACTCATTTGATGGTGTATTTATGCTCTTAACTGGGTTTACATTCAAACCTACAAGGCACTTGAATTCTACAGTTTTTAGCTATATTGTCCAATTAACCGCTGATCTGGGGTTCTTTGATTTTAAACAACTTCCTGAGATAATGCCTTAAATGGGGTCAGTCTTCAACAGACGTGTCTCTACTCACTGATGATTGGGCCCCACTGAACTCTCTCAGGTGTAAGTACAGTAAGTATACACTGAGTACAGTAAATACTAATTGAAAAGTGCAAGCTGCTCTTGAAAATGTTTCCAGGGTTATCTATAAGACAGAATAAATGCAAAACATTTCACTAAGTGTACGCTGCACAGGGTAGAATTTATCTGATCACACATGGGTGTCTGAATATACACAGATATATGTAAAATATTGGTTTCAGCATTTCACCAACTCCTAACTCACTTTGTAGAGGGACAGTCAATATATCCAAGAGTCTTATCCTGGTTCAGACTGCTACATTTTTTTAGATAAGTCTTCCCCATAATCTCCACTGACTCTCATGGAGCCTAGATTCTCATAGCTCCGAAGCCTGAGCTCAGACACACACTCACCTATCATCAGATGAATCTCAGTTTGTGTTTCTGACTCTCTGATTGAACATTTCGTCTAAGCTCTAAGATAAAAAGGTGGGTTTTTTTTTTCCTTTTGCAGAAGTTAGAATTTATTCTGTTTCCCAGGGTTAGGATTTTTCTCCAGTCCTAAGGAAAAACACAGTTCAGTCTGTCCACCTTACCAGAGCGCAGTTGTAGCTGGTTATGGACGTGCTAGTCCTCATGTGTTTTCAGATCTCGCCCACCCAGTGTGCTGGATTTCACCAGCTCAGCAAAATTGACCCCATTCTCATTATCAAGCAGGCTGATTTCAGTCTTTTTATTTCTCTCTCTGCTTTTTCTAGTCCCCATATGTATATTTATATGTAGTTCCCTGTATTAAACTGTGATATTAAGTTATAAAACTTCAGTGGCTGTTGAATGCAGGTTTGCTGTTAATAATGGGTCAAGTGATTTCACATGTTGACTTAATGGGTCAGTATCAGAAAGCTCACATGTCTCCTTGCTCCATCCTGTGCTTCTGACAGCTTAGGAACTCTGCCTCTTCATGGCATGATAAACACAGGCAGTGAATACTAAGAATCATTAACTGCATTCACACTCCATGAATGTCTTTCACTCTGCTGGATCCCATTGCTCAGTTATAACCTCATCACTTATACTTCACTGCTCATCATCAGAATCTTCTTATGAGATGTGGCATTTGCTCATTAAGGCTGAGATGTTATTCCCAGGATTCAGGTAAGGGTTAATACCAGGAGCTGCATTCTCATTCTGTAAAAATGTTGTTCTGAAGCATAGTTAGAATGATCATCTGTTAGAAATTTGCTTCTTGAAGAAATGAAAGACATTGTCAAATGAAAATTAAAACTTCCTAATTTCCCAGTTAAGCTAACATGCCAGGCATGCATTAAATCAATTAGATGCAAAACCAGCTAAATCAAACTATCTTGCTTTTATGTTTTGGGGTTTTTTTTTAAGCAGAGCACAAAGACTCACTTTTGCATTTGCTATGCTGCCTGAACGTTCAGTGTACTCAGAACACTAATATCTGGTGACCTATTTCTGGAACTGAAGATATCATGCAAAAACCATGAGCATGGTTTTTGTATGTTGTCTTGAAATATCTTTTATAGATTTTCCAGTCGTTATTGCTTCAAAACCGCATTTGTTTACAATATTACTTGTGGGACTTCACAATGTGCTGCATGGAGGAACTTGGACTGGTGTTGGACTGCTGTAAAAATCAATATCAAAGCACTGGATATACTGCAGTAGGGAATGCTTATAAATGTACAGTTGAGGAGAGCGGTGAAAATGACCCATCTTAATGTTGTTGACAGCACATTTGTCTTGGTGTCTTATTGGTTTTAATTTGCCATCTGATAAATGTCTATTTATGTAATGGAGAGTTAAGTGCTCATTAGTTTACATTTAGCTTTGTGTCTAGAGTCAGGCCAGGCTGCTGAAACTGGTGTTACATGAAAGCTATTAATAGTCACAAAAAGTTATTTCAACAAAAACAACTGAAAGGAAATGTTATATTTGTAACTGTTCAAATAAATTCATCATTTGCATTGTAAACCATTGACTGACTCTACTGTCAACAGAATAGTCTTTCTTGGTGGTTTTGGTAGATGTGGAATTGTCTAAGAACTTTTGTTTTATACAAGTTCATCAAATCAATTTTTAGAAATATGAAAATAAATCTACACCCTTCATTACTGGTAAGTGAAGCAGGTGCTATAGAACACATAAAATTGTTAATTCATGTGGTGTCAGATGGTCTATAGTTCAAAGCCACCTATCCCTTGTCTCTCTCTCAGGCTTTTCTTGTGTTTGCTCAGTCTTACAGCGGAGTTATCAATGTTACTTATAATGAAGATGTTACAATAGATGTTATTACTTCTAGGGCTTTCATCTGAGACCTTCCATATCTGATGAACAGCAATGAATGCGCAAAAAATGGCATAAACCAAATTCATTGTGTAGAGCTGGGTAGGATTTTCCTTCTGAAATTTATGTAACTGTAAATATCTTACCATCACTCCCAAAGTATCCAAATGAAAAGCACACCAGCTGCTCTTGTGATGCTTTAGCATGGAGTAAGAATGTGAATAAGGTCAAGTTATATACTGAACTACAGCCAGGACTACAGAATAGAAACAGAGTCCAAATTAAGGTGTTCTTGAACCAGCCCTTCAAAGTGCGCCTGCTCTACTCTCACCTATTAAAGTCACTCAATCTGTTAAGATCCAGTAAAATCTCTTTTCCAGTGTCTCCATCCTGTAAATTTTGGCTTCTTCCAGCTTGTAACAAGTTAATACTTGTCTGTATATGTGAATTCCAACTTCTGCAGCTGAAGTTAAAATACATTTAGCCTCAAATCCTTTTAAACACAGGAAGATAGGGGAGAGATTGGTGTGTGATGCACAACATTACTGACACCTTAAAACAATACATGTTATGCTTTAAAAGCAATCTTGGACCAAGTTACACACTGACTTCAAATCCATTCTGCAGCTCTGTTAATCATATTGAAAAAGCCAAGGAGCTTTTGTACAGCTTTGAGAGGTGAAAAATGAACAAAGAGGACAATGAACTGCAGGGGGAATTATTTTCCATGTATTTTTGAAAAACAAAGTAAAGGGTTTCATCCAAATGACCACTTCAGTTAGTACCATACAGCTGAAGTCCTAACCTCAGCTTTCTCATCGATTGAACATGGTTGACTTCCTTCATAAAGTACCTTGGGTTTCACTGATGAAAAACACAGTGCAATAGCTGCCCTGGTGGTATTTTATATCCCACAGGTCAGTGAGTGCAACTTGTGCCTTGTGTGACTAAGCCATGCTTAATGAGTATCTGTATTAGCTTTCAAATCTAGCCCTTTGACTTAATTTCTCTGCTCAGCAGCCTTTCCAGTAGAATTCCAAGCAAAAGGCAAAACTGAGGACAACATGCTTCCAGTGCCTCAAGATTCCAAGTATATTTTCTCAGATGGCTCCTGTGTTTTCCAGGCAAATATAGTTCCTGAGCAGCAGGAACTAAGTGATGGAGAGCTGAGAAGCCTGGACTATCAGAGTCAGAGAGGATTCTTCCCTTAAAGACCTGTGCTAAGATAGTCCTGAGATGCAGCCACGATGTTTTGGGAAGGTAGTAAAGTTCAGCTATACGGACATGAGCCATGCAATGCTATCTGTTTTCAGGCCATCTTGAGTTACTATCAGAAAAGTCATCAGAGAGGCAATAGGGATGGGGGAAATATCAGCAATCAATAATCATTCATAAGGTTTCACTGCCATGCAGAATTACTGTAACCTGGATTCCTAGGTTGAAATACAGGGTGGTGATGATGATCTTTCACAAGGTATATCTTATGCTTTTCTTTCAACTCTATATTCCTATGGACCTCAATGGTCTTACTATATTTCACAAGCTTGATTTTGCTTTTTAAAGTTGTGCTTATCAGTTTTAAAAAACTTCTGTACATTTGCAATCATTCTCCCAAAACTTGAAAAGGTGCAACTGGAAACCATTTTAGCTTTTATTACAGCTTAACCATCAACATTTAGCCAGTTCCTGCAACCTGTTTGTATCTGTTTGAAAAAAACAAATGTTCTTACTACTGCTTTCAAGAGAGGAATGGAGAAGAAAGGTTCACAAATCTTCAGAAGTCCAGAGAGCTGAGATATGAAGAGAAAGCTTCGTCTGTTTTCTAGAGCAATCCTCATCTCAGACAAAACTTCTGGCTGTTTTCTAGAGCAATCCTCATCTCACGCACATGCTGAGCTGAATCCAAAGTACACAACATTCCTCAAACAATCCATGCCCCCACCTTCCACAGCTTATCAAGTTTCAATCCTTCAATAACACTCACAATTTTGTGAGAAGTCAGGACTTTTCCAGAGAAAGTGGAGGGATCAGGTGAGGTTATTTTATTTGCTGAAGTCAAAATGTGAAGCCAAACCTTTCCATGAGCTAAATCCCTTTCTACTTTTTTATAGCCAAAGTATTCAGGATCAAGTCTTTGTTATAAATTTCCCTCTGATAGGTATATGACATCATAAATTTAGCGCATAGGAGATGAGGTTTTCCTAATTTTAAGCTTATGTGGCTTACAATGGAATGCTGTTAGATTTCTTTCTCAGCATCCTCATTTTTGGTATCCTTATCACTCTCAAAGCCTGTAAAAATTTCATCTGAGTAATCTTGACCTGACAATAATTACATGGAAAACTCATAATCAAAAAGTTCGTTATTTGGAAGCATGTCAATTTATTTTTATTTTTTCAGTTTCAAATATCAAGCGATTAATAAACCGGACCAATTCCATTAACAGTATGTTGGCAAAATAAATTTACCTCTGCCTCTCAAATTCTTTTGATATCAAAAAGGAACGAAACACTTGTTACACAACCTGCAACATCAAATAATGGTTCTCTATAGCACTGTTTCCTGTACCATACAACATATGAACTGAGCAATTAGCTGGAAAAAAGTACTCATTATCATTTTCTAAGAACTTGCAGACGGAGAGGTATCTCTTAAAACAGAACTGCACATATTTTTAAGAAGCAGTTTATAACAAAGAATGTGTCCTTAATAGGGACAAATTTCTTAGAAAATAATTGCTCTCAGGATGAAAAAAATCTCTGCATTGGGGCTAGCAACAAAATCCAGATTGCATATAAATTTCAGAGGATTTAATTAAGATAATCAATTAATTAATTAAAGCATTTGAGAGTAAGTGATTTTCAGTATCTATGGGGCAGAAAGTGATAGTAAATTGTAAAGGCTGCTAAAGAAACAACACATCAACTGCTACAACATGGAAAATAGTCTTATGTAAAATGGACAGCTTGTAGCTCAAAAGCAAGACTAGAAAAAAAAACCAATTACGTTCTTATCTACTGACAATTGCAAAAGGAGAAGTCAAGTGCAATATTGTGTATTAAGAGGCAAAGTACTAAATATGAGGCCACAGCCATAATTTTCATTTCAGATGTGTAATTACATGAAGTCATAAGACAACACAAGAAAAGAAACCTTTTGTTTTCCAGCTCTGCGATTAGTTCTTGTTAAATCACTAACCTTCATTGGCTTTAGTTCTGAATGGAAATAAAGTTTAATCAACACTCACCTTGCTTAGTTTTGCTCTATAAAGTTTTGACAGATTGGTTCAGCTTTACCGTTATCCATGCAACAAATCAAAGAAATATGGAAAGCAAAGAAGATAAGAAAGATATGGTCACTCTGAGTGGGATAGGAGTTGCTTCCTTTGGAGCAAAAATTCCAGTGATCTTTTGAGTATTTTGGCTAAACAGGTTGCATAGCCACTTATTATGAACTTAGCTTTATTTTGTTCTCTTTGTTGAATAGAAAAGTTCCAACCACCATTGCCTGAGATGTGTTTACCTTAAACACGACTGATATAGGGTCAAAACAGTCCATTATCGATTAGCTGGCAAAAATTAACATTTGGGTAATTGTGATACATTTTTACGTTCATGTTAGTAACAGCAGATCAGGATAAACTGTTGAACCAAATCAGCATGGAAGAAACTGGAATACAGGTTTTTGTAGGGAGCTGGCATAGGGTGGTGACTGCAGATCACATTATCAAGTAATAACAGAACAAAAGCACCAGTTCAGAAAAAAATGGGATTATGACTCCCTTCTGTGGGCACAAGTAACATCAATAAGACAGAAGGTTTCTTGATGACACAGGATCACATTCTGAGTCACTGTGGAGCATACTAGAACATACAATGCCACTGCACAAGAACACCTCATAACACGAAGGGTTTTGGTGTTATGGATTGGGGGTTTTACTTATTTGTGTAACTGTATTACATGAGGCCAGAGAGGAAACCACATAGTCTCAGTAGAAATACAGAACAGAGACTGCCCAGGTCAGGAATTTACAATCTAAATATAGCTCTTGATTTGTAGAGGGCAGGCTAAAAATTCCCTGTTCAGTCTGGCCAGCACTGGTTTAGCATGTGCATCACATTCCTGTTTTTCCATTATGTTTTCCAAGACCAATCAGGAGGGATCAACTAAGAAGCATAGCTCAGGCAGAATAGACTTACAGTTTTCATTTTTTTTCTACATAAATAATGCAATGTTATTATGGAAAGGAATAGAAAAAGATTATCCTCTTTTCAGTTCCAGACCCTGGATGAAGGTTGAAAAATATATTACCATACTTTGCAATGTTACATTTGCAGAGAGAATTTGAATATCAATAAGCAGAGAGATTTTTAAATGGATATTTACATATAATATCACTGTATGTTTACATTTAATATCATATTGGATTTAATTTTATTATGTTCAAGAAAGCAATTGAGTGAAGAATAAACACTGTGGGATGTTATCTCATTGATATGCAGAATCAATATGATAATCAAGTTGCTGATATAAACTCATAAGAAAAAGCTTGTGACATTTCATCTAGGATCCCTAATTTCATATTTACAATGTGTCATGAAAAGATATACTTCAGTCTCACTGTTTACCTAGGAAGATTACTCTTGTATCAATTTCTATTTTTTTTCTAATTACTTTTACCCACCTTTCAAATGATTCCAGACTAATTCCGGCCTTTACCAAAAAAGGTCACAAAGACTTTTTTCTTTTAAAAACAGTTTAAGCATCGAATCACAGACTATTCACAAGCATACTGGTAAATATATAAAACAAAAGGTCATCCTAAACCTATGCGATAATACTTGTGAGAAGTTTGTCTTTATGAGTTAGAGTGGTTAGCATGTCTTCCCAACATGCTAAACAAGTGTAAGCTTGTGAAGGAAATTGAATAGGTTATACCTTGTGTTCTTAGCAAAAATTATAGTTGGGCATGACAACTATTAGGCATATGGCTGAGGCATATCAGGAAAGTAATTTCTCTTCCCTATTTTCACTGTCATACGATTCCTTTACTTAACAAGTGCAATTCAAAGAAGCCTCCACACCTTCAGTGGGTGGCATATGCTCACTAACAGATTAGCTGCAATACGTACCTAGATGCTTCTCGGGAAAGTAAAACTATAAATCAATACACTTCCTTAAATTTCATAACCAGCACCCATAAGGTGGATTTGTTGCATGAACTCTCTAAGGGTTTAAGTAATCATCCTTGACATCCAGAACCAATTACAATAGTGCAGGAAACATACCAAAGAAGGGGACTTGCTGTGATTTTGGGGCAGGGCACTGGCATGGTGAGAAGCTGGAGAATACTTTACTTTAGCTGGAGGTGTTTTATTACCTTCTGGGTCTGGGCACTGATAGGACTATGAACTAAATGTTGTCATCTATTTAGACCTGTGTTTAAATGTTATTAACAAATCACAGAATCACAGAATGGTTTGAGCTGGAAGGGATCTTAAAGCTCATCTAGTTCCAAGCCCCCTGCTATGGGCAGGGACACCCTCCACTAGACCAGGTTGCAGTTTACCTTCTCCCTGGATCATCCCTCATGGCAATAACACACACAGATGTGTTACCCCTGCAACAGAATAAGCAAATGCAACAGTGACAAACTGTCTTTCACAAGCCTTCAGTGACCTGAGAACACCTCCTGAAATATGTTTCTCTGTCTGAATTAAATAAGCTTATCCTTTTGCAAACTGTTCTATAAAAAGTTATGAGAGCCGACTATCTCTAAACCTGATATATCATTAAAGCTTCTACAGCATTCCAGGTATTGCCACTAGTAATTTTGTGAGTTAGGATTGATTGGGTCTCTATTCAAGAATAAAAAAGGAGTGCTGTGCCAAGAATGTTGACAAGGAGTGATATGAACCCAGTCTTATCTCAGTGCTATTGCTCCTGCCAGTCACTATCTTACTATTAAGATAAAGCAAGTTACCCCAGCGTGTAAGCCACTGATTGAAAGCTGGATAATGGTTTCTGGAGTTTTCACTGCAGCTGCAATATTGGAGACAGTCTGGAAGAAGATGGATTGGTAAATTGCAAATTTATGTTTTAGGATGTGCACATAAAAAGCAATATAATGAATTTATATACCTGCTCATATATGTACTTCTCTGTCTTTCATTGGCATAAACAAATGGCATCTACTTTTCATAAATAGGTATACATAAATATGACATCTCTGCTTGTTGATATTGCATTTTAGGTATGCAGAGATATTTAAACATAAAACAGACATTATTTCTATTCTGAATGGTTCCATTAGAGTGATATATACCTCAATATTTGGGAAATATCAGTGTAGCTTACATATTGTATACCTATAAGCACTGTGTGCCTATATGTGAAATTTATATGTGGACAATCCAGTCCTGTAAAAGGGTTCATGCTTTTAAGTGGCTTTTGGATCAGTCCCAGTATATATTTCTTGTCTAGATGCCTGCAGAATTTAATACTTTTCTTTCTTGTTGGCTGTCTGATAAGTTATGATTACAAGCAGGAGATGTGCTGGGGGAAAAGAGGTTATGAGATTCCAGAAGTATGTGTTCCAAAGAAGAATTAAACTATGACTGCAAATAACTTTGAAGAGACAGAGGCAGACCTCATAAGACAGTAATAGGACATTCCTTTAAGGTGCTAAAAGCAAATTCCTCTTATACATAATTCAAAATCTGCACCTCAGTATCCACACCTTCGATTCACTACATAACCACTAGGTTATTAACAGTTTGGGAGTGACATTTGCTTTTACTTGTTCTGTGAGAGCATATTTCTTATCAAAACTGGTGTGTGGTTCCAGAATTATATGTTTGTTCAGGAAATCTCTTTGGACTATCCTCAACCAACTCTGCAAGGCAGCTTTCAGTTTCAAAGTTGGTTGCCTCCCAGGTTCATCTGGCTTCATCCTCCAAGCTATCTGGTGAAGCAAGGATGTGCTGAGTGTCCTATATGTCTTTATAAATCATCTATGCACCAGAGCACGGGCTGAGTTAGGCTTTCAGGTGTTAACATAACATTTTAAAAATGAAATAGCTTCTTACTGTAGGGCTGCCTTTGTATTCGATGGATAGCAATAAGCACCTCAACAAAATAACTCATTTAAACTTTCATACTGAGATCTCTTCTAGATATACCTCTTTGGGAAGACAGGAACATAGGAGCAGTCTTTCCTAATACTAGCCTACAATCCTTGCAGGATTCTTAATCCATCATTTTTATTTCATCCAGTTTTTCTCTCATTGTCCTAACCATTTATATTTGGGGATATTTTTTAAACTTTATCAGCAATGCAATTATGAAGTACTCACTTGGCAAGAAAGTCTACATATAACCATCTTCAACATTAAGTGCATACTGAGTTAAAGAGCTAACAACAAATTTGCATGATTTATATAATTCGATATTTGCATCACACCTCTCTGTACAACTGACAAAAAAACAAAACCACAGATGTTTTTCCTCCTACTGTACTATTCCAGGTAGAAACTGTTGCTCTTCTTTTGTAGTAAACAGAATAGTTGTTATCATTTATTTCTTCATTTTACTATTTGCATGAGCTCAAAGCCCTGAATTCCATAGAAATTGAGGCGTTGGGGTTTGGGTTTTCTTTTAATATGAGTTTATAGCAATGAAATCAACACTGTTCTTCTTTCTAGTCTTGGGCTAGAAGGTTAACAGGATTGTCCTTCAGACTTTGTCCAGCATGCCTGCAATAGACATTATTGCCAGTATCCACTTAAAACAACGATAAAAAGCAAATATACTGTAAGAAATCACAAATAGCTAGTGGATTGCTGCCAATCTTGATCATTATGACAGCTTTTGGATTTATTGTATTAATTGATTGCATTAAAGGATTGTCCCATCTAAGTCTTTTCCAGTTTTTAATGGATGTTTAATGGATTTCAGGAAAACAATACTTTCATCTGAGCTAGCATAAATTATGCAGTTTGGTGTGAATTTCAGAGAAGGAAATTAAGACATTCCCTACCTACCATGTTTAGGTCTAAGCCACGACAGTGCTTTATAAAGTCATACGTAGGCTCTGTTTATGTTACATATCTCATATAAGCTGGCATACTCTACAGACCTTGAAATCCCTTGTAGACTATAAGCAAGCAGTATTATCTCAATTTTTTATACTTGGGAATTTAAGCATAGAGGCTAATCTGAAGTTCTGTTTAGCATAAAAAGCTTTTCATCCAGGGTTTTATATTAGCTGCTTCTCTCTAGTGTGTTGGTATTTCTTAAGAATAATACATATATTATACACTTGTAAGAATGAAATTTTTCTTCAGTCTATACATAGCAGATGAGGTATAAGAAACAGAAGTGACTTTCCTAAAGCTGGGTAGATGATGTGTGGCAGAATATACGTCCTGAATCTTAGAAGTCTCCTTCTCATCTAGTGTGGAATACTGGAGTTATTCTTGCCTTCCTGTTTAAACCAAGCGCTTCCTATTCACTCATTGAATAGTTGACAGATGTCTTCAGATCTGAAGCTCACTCTTCTTGTGAGGAGCTTATTACCTAAATAGACAGTGTGAAATGGACTGCCTAAATTCCTATTCCACATAAATTGGGATTAGGCTTCAAAAACCTACATCCCACTTAAAGATCCAGTTTACTTCATTTCCAGGGGAGGCTACCCGTAAAGATACCCTTATTCATAAGTCATCTCTTTACTCAGTACCTAATTTGAATTGCCCAAATATGCTCAAGAATTCTTGCTGTGCAGAGTTGGAAACATTTCTTGCTGTTGTTTCTGCTTTAGTCAATCATGCAGATGTGCCCAGAGAAGCCCCAAGGCTGGAAATGGTCAGGACCACAGCTGTATGAGTACTGTACAGCTTTGCATAACTAGGACATGAAGGATTTTGGATGAGAATGCCTTCCAGTCCTCCATTAACACTACTGTAAGAATAAAGACAAAAATAAAAACTCCCAAAGAGAGGCAGAAATCCCTTGGCTACCGGCATTCAGCTGCCTTTCCTTGTAAACTCTGATTTCTGGTCCATGATTTGTTCTTATGATTACACAGTGCTTCATCTTCAAGATATTCTCTCTCAGGACACTCCAAAGCTGCAAATTAAACGTTCAAAGCTGGACTGAACTCTGCATTTTAAAAGGCATTGATCTGTCCCCATTAACTATACACATTGGGTACAAACTGAGGTAGATGTGTTTTCTCCTTCACTTCCTTTTCTCCTCAGGTTTACACTCTCAAAAGTTTAATAAGACAACACTAATATCTGACATTGAAATCTCACCAATAGATATCCATCATGAGTCTCCCAAATCTCATGTTCGATCATCTGTTATTGGGGTATTTTTCCAGTTTGTCTACTGACACTTCTTAATTTAATGATCTGGAATACCTACATTTAAAGAGGAGCCCTGGGTAGAAATTTTGAAGGTGAGAATGTGGTTAAACATCCTCAGCCTAAGGGAGTTCAAACCCGCACTACAGAATGCCCTAATTATTCAGATTTGGAGTATCCTAAGGAAGCGAAATACCAGAATGGGAAGTGATGAGAAAGCAAGGTCTTTAAAGCAGAGCAAGGAAATGCTAATAAGAAAGGACAACAGAGACACAAACAGCTCAGAATTTGAAAGGGAAGAGCCCAGGATTTGAAGCTAGGATAGACTCTGAAAAAAGAAAACTGCCCAGCTATCCAATCCAGATCTCATTGATGCTGTTATTTTTTTGCTGCTGAAGTCAGAAGCATAGTACACCAATATTTCACAGTGCTGCTAATTTTCTGCTCAAGCTGCAGCCTTTTTTTCACTGATGTGCCATAACTTAACTCGCAAACTCCTGATTATGAAACTGTGCTAAATAGCATGTTCGTGCAAAGTTTTAGCTGTCTGTACTGATCTTTATTAATCTGGCATACACACGTGCATACACCAAATTATAAAATATGTCAGTCGTTTCACTGATTTACAGTATGAATTACAGACTGTCACAGCTTAAATTACTTCAGGGTGTGCAACAGTGCTTGGACTCCTAGTTTCATCATTCAGGATTAGTTATTAAGAAACTGAGATAATACTAAAACACCAATCCCTCGTATGTGGTGAGCAACTTCTATAGGGAAATATGTGGTGTAAATGAGGTAAAAACAGAGCAAAGGCTGTAAATCTTCTGGAATTTAGTATGCAGTTAGCAGCATGTAGGTCCATGAATGTGATTAACGGTCTCCTGCAACTAAGACAGCTCCTTTAGCTGTCAAGATTTTCACAAAGCAAAACCCAATTATACATAAACAGATCTTGAATCCTCCCTCTGGGCTTGTGTTTCTCTTAGCTATAGATTTTCATTCTTACCTTTTTTTCCCCCAAATGTAATATTTAATACATCCTAAAGGTTGCCATTTTATTGAGGAATTCAGACAGTGTAATCCCCTGGGTAGCTTTCTTTGATCATATGTGTTACACTCTAAATTGAATATATTGACAGCATATTATAACATGCTTTGTCTTGTAAATTAATTTTCAGTTAGTTTTTAATGTATGTCAAATGTGAATTGCTATCAGTTCTTGGTTTTGTGTTTTAATATCATAACCACTTCTTTCATGAAAGGGCAAAAACCTTCTGTAAATGGCTTTGGGCTACTTACAAGTAAAGCTATGTCATTTCATCTCAAAGGGCTCAGTGAAGGTCACTTGGGACAATGCTCGTGTGCTTTAACTTAGGCATCTAAAAATTGCTTCTCTAAACCTGAGTTACTTGAGTTCCCTGCATAGACTACAAAAAAGAAATTATTACTTTTTAAGAGTTATTAATTTTCTCAAAACCAGTCAATTTTGTTAGATCAAGTGAATTATTCTCCAAAGATGCCTATTTTTCTCTAGTGACTCTAGAAAGAGCCTGTATTGTCCAGCTCAGACCTCGACTCATTTTTAGCTACTTTTTAGATAAGGTAAGATTAAGTTACTTTAAATAGGTGCCTAGGGTCATTTGAGATGCCTTCTGGAATCCAAGACACGCGCATGGTAAGACAGATATGATGCAGAGCCTACAGGAGGCCCAAGAACTTGTAAACTAGCAACTAGAGACCAGGCAAAATAATCCCCAACACATAATGAACACTAACTAAATTGTCTATTTGAGGTAACTGAATTCTATCGTTGATTTTAGGTGACATATATTCCACCCCAAGTTACTTCAGCAAATGGGGAGGGCAGTAAAGGATTATCTTTCTTTCCCTAGAGTGCTGGTTTAAGGTTAGGTGACTCACATTCAGTAGGTTTGAGACTGAGATGTTGGAATTCGGATGTCAACAAATAGTTGTGCACCTAGATGTCAACATACAGCTGTGTATCTGTGAACTGAGTAGCTGAGCTCTCATGACCATCAGTTGCCCATATGTATATGTGTCTTCTACAGACTGGGCTGCTGAAGTGTATCTTAGGCATTCACGTATATTATAGGTGGCTGTGATACAGGACTTACAAGTGACACATGTCCATTTGGACTTGTAGCTGAAGTATAGATGAGGCACCAGTGGCATCTCCAGTAATTTCAATGCCAACATGTGGGCAAATAGATCGAGCCCCTCTTAATACAGCCGGTGGAATCTAGACAACCACAGAGTGGATAGAGTAGATAGTAGACAACCCACAAGAAATACTTGTGATTCATCAGACAAATCACAACTTAGATAAATGATTATCTTAGATCTCCATTAACTGTCACGTAGGGTCTGGTAACTGGTGAACATCTAAGTGACTCAGTCTGGAACTGAATTAATCCAATATCAGAAGCTGATTGAACTTTGGTTTGTGTGACACAAGGTACTTCTCATCTAATCCACTCTATACAAGCTACACATTCGTAAATGTAGTTCCCCCTTATCAATTATCAGTTTTAGAAGGGGGATAGAAAAATTCAGGGATTCTTCTTTTGATTGGCTGTGACCATGACAATTCCACTGAAAGCCATGGGACTAATTTGATTGTCCTTAAAATGTTTGATAAATGGGACAACATCGTGTCCCCTAAAACAATGTTCTGTGTGTAAAATGTCTCAGAAAAATTACTTGTATCCACAGCACCAAAAAACCCTACTTAAATACTGGCAGCAACTTTAAAGGAATTCTCTGTTTAGCTGCTCAAATGAACAGATTTAAAACTTAAAATCACAGTCTCTATTTGCAAAAGCACTTATGCAGAGTCTGGAGAGGCCTTTAATCTAGCAGACAGAGGCAGGATAAGGTCTAATAATTGGATGCTGAAATCAAAGATGTTCAAGCTAAAATTAAAAGGAACTAATTTTTTAACTGTATAATGAGCTAACTTACTGGGGCAAATTACTAAGTGTCATTGTAGTCCTTAAATCAAGATCAGATATGCTTATAAAACATACATCTTAGTTTAACAACATATAGCTGGGCCTGAGGGAGAAATCCCTGAATGAAATACAGCCTGTGTTATGCAGGAACTCAGACTACACAGAGGTCGAACTAGTTAATCATAATGGCCCTCTATGGCTTTGAATCCACAAAGCAATAGGCAAGGTATGTTCATGTGAAACTTACTGTACTTTGTGTCTTTAACCCCACCTTCTCCTTGTAGACTTATTTCTGCCCATATAGAATAATAGAATCATAGACTAGTTAGGGTTGGAAAGGAACTTAAGATCATCTAGCTCCAACCTCCCTGCCGTGGACAGGGACACCTCCCACTAAACCAACCAAGACACCCAAGGCTCTGCCCAACCCGGCCTTGAGCACTGCCAGGGATGGAGCATTCACAACTTTCCTGGGAAACCCATTCCACTGCCTCGCCACCTTCACAGAAAAGAATTTCTTTCTCATTGTCATGGGTTCAGCAGTAGCAGTCATTTTTCTCCTTCTTGGTAGTTGGTACAGCGCTGTGTTTTTGATTTTGGGCCTTGGAACAGCACTGATAACACCAGTGTTTTCAGTTACTGCTTGGTAGTGTTTTGTCTGACCAAAGACTTTCTGAGCCTCATGCTATGCCAGGAAGGAGGGGAAGCCGGGAGGAAGCAGAGACAGGACACCTGACCCAAACTGACCAAAGAGGTTATTCCATACCACAGCACGTCATGTCCAGGATGTAAAAACGAAGGGCAGAGACCCAGAAGGTTGTGGTGGTGGGCTGGGGGGTTTGCTGCTGGGGGTGCACTGGACTGGGTCGGGCTTGGTGAGCAGTTGCATTCTCTTTCTTTGTACTTCTCCTGTCATTATTATTACTGGCGGCAGCAGTAGTGATTTGTGTTATACCTTAGTTACTAAACTGTTCTTATCTCAACCTGTGCGAGTTGCATTCTTTTGATTCTCCTCCCCATTCCCCTGGGACTGGAGGAAGAAAAAGAGAGGAGTGAGTCAGTGAGAAAACTGCGTGCATGGGGGGCTTAAACCAGGACAGTTCTTTTTGGCGCCCAACGTGGGGCTCGAAGGGTTGAGATAATGGCAAGGATTAATAGCCACTTGTCACAATGCTGATTTTTTGGCTCTCAAAGTTGTTGCTCTGGTTCTAACAGGTTCAGCGTATGATACTTTACCTGCAGCCGGTATTTCTTAACGTTTTTCACATCTGGGTTTTGGGTTGAGGTTCTTGTTACACTGTACTCCATTGGAATGGCTTGTAACACAGGCGAGCCCCAGAGGGGAGGAGAGGAAACCGCGGCGGGGCGGCCCCGGGAGCCGCCGGCGGCCGGAAAGGCCCGGGAGAAGGGCCCGAGGATCAAGAGGCCGGAAACGGGGCGGCAGAGGAGCTGAGCACCCCCACCGAGCCCAGCCCGGCGACTGCCGAGCCGCGGGAGGAGGCGGCTAGCCGACCGGCCGGAGGAGGCGGTAGGAGAAGCCGAGGCCCCGAGCCCGAGCCGAGCCCCGCGGCTGCCGAGCGGGGGGGGGCAGGCGGCGGCCGAGCCCGGCCCCGCAGCGACCGAGAGCATTCCCCGGCAGCCGCCCGCAGAGCCCCGCGAGCCCGAGCCCCAGGAGGATGCAGGAGACCGCGCAGCACTTCCCAGCAAAGGCAGAGGAGGAAGATCTGGGCTCAGACAAAGAGCAGCTGAGTGGTGAGAGAGCCGGCAAGCACAGCAGCTACACCAGCCCAAGGGACAAGTACAGCAGCCTCCTTGGAGAGTTCCGATGGTTTCTGAATGGCCTTTAAGCAGCCCTTGAGACCTGCCTGCTGATTGTGATGGGGATCAGCATGTTGGCATGCATTCAGAGCGTGTTTTGCCCACCACCATTCTGTCTGGTCCTGAGAGTTAAGCAGAGTGGGGTGTGGGCCTTGCCTGAGGTTGGACTGCAATGTAGGATGACCAAGAGATTTTCCCCAAGGCTGGACATTCAGTGAGTGGCAGGGTGTCTGGAGCAGTATGGGTGAGTATCTAGTCCACTGGGCCCCTCCAGTGCTTTGGAAGCATTGGAGATGGAAGGCAGCTGTATGGAGTCCCCAATGACAAGCTGCTAAAATGAAGTGGCTCAGATGGATTTAGATTGGCAAGATGAGAGTGAATTATTTTGAGCCTGGTGACACCTCAGGCCATCAGGGTAGAGATGCAACATACAGATGGACTTATGATCGAGGGGTGGACTTAGCAATGGACACTGTTGCCCAGGTTATTCACAAGTGTGAACCCTGCACACAGTCTTCCCTGCTCTGAAACACTGTTAGAAAAGATGGAGGCCGACATCATGGACTGGATGGACTCAGCAGCCCTATAGGGATTGGTCCATGCACTAAGGAATGATCTCCCTCCCACTGTGTGTGTGTGTGGATGCATATGTACACATGTGATGGTATATTGAAAATGTGGGATCTGAGCATGACATGAATGGCATGGAATAAGGGGTGGATGCTGTCCTGGGTTCAGCAGCAGCAGTCATTTTTCTCCTTCTTGGTAGTTGGTACAGCGCTGTGTTTTTGATTTTGGGCCTTGGAACAGCACTGATAACACCAGTGTTTTCAGTTACTGCTTGGTAGTGTTTTGTCTGACCAAAGACTTTCTGAGCCTCATGCTATGCCAGGGAGGAGGGGGAGCCGGGAGGAAGCAGAGACAGGACACCTGACCCAAACTGACCAAAGAGGTATTCCATACCACAGCACGTCATGTCCAGGATGTAAAACATGAGGGGCAGAGACCTGGAAGGGTGTGGTGGTGCATCGGGGGGGTTCGCTGCTGGGGGGTGCACTGGCTGGGTCGGGCTTGGTGAGCAGTTGTATTCTCTTTCTTTGTACTTCTCCTGTCATTATTATTACTGGTGGTAGCAGTAGTGATTTGTGTTATACCTTAGTTACTAAATTGTTCTTATCTCAACCTGTGCGAGTTGCACTTTTTTTTTCCGATTCTCCTCCCCATTCCCCTGGGACTGGAGGAAGAAGAAGAGGTGAGTGAGAAAACTGTGTGAGTTTTAGAGGCTTAAACCATGACACTCATTCCAATCTAAGCATCCCCTGTTTAAGTTTTAACCCATTACCCCTTGTCCTATCACTACAGTCCCTAATGAAGAGTCCCTCCCCAGCATCCCTATAGGCCCCCTTCAGATACTAGAAGGCTGCTATGAGGTCTCCACACAGCCTTCTCTTCTCCAGGCTGAGCAGCCCCAACTTTCTCAGCCTATCTTCATATGGGAGGTGCTCCAGTCCCCTGGTCATCCTCATGGCCTCCTCTGGACTTGTTCCAACAGTTCCATGTCCTTTTTATGTTGAGGACACCAGAACTGCACACAATACTCCAAGTGAGGTCTCACAAGAGCAGAGTAGAGGGGCAGGATCACCTCCTTTGACCTGCTGGTCACAGCTCCTTTTGATGCAGCCCAGGATACAGTTGGCTTTCTGGGCTGCGTGCACACACTGAAGCCGGATCATGTTTATTTTCTCATTTTATTTTCCCCTGATATGTGGGACTCACATCTGCTGCTAATTTATGAGTGACTGAAGTACCTTCAACAACCAGGGTTTAACTTATGTCTCTCTTCAGTGACAGGATTTACATTTAACTGAAATAATAGTAACTAAGAAGACTGTACCCTTTCATATTTGGTTGACTAATATTTCAGGACATCTGAGTTTCCATATTTAGTGAGACATCTTCTGGTTTAGTCTAGCTGCTACTACAGCAATATCTCAGAAAAGACCCCTCTTTCAGGTCATCGATGGGTGTCCTGTTTCTGGAAGTTTAGGTGACCACATGATGTTTACTTAGACAACCCTGGAAAATGTATTACTTCCTCTCCATCACCTTACAGAGAACTCATATTTATGGGACAGAAAGAATACTAAAGACTCAACTGACCATAGAAGACACATTAATTGAGATGCCCTTTAAAATGCAAGTGGTTAGGCATCATCTTAGCAGTTCTGACCTCACTTCTTGTTTTTCTGTCCAAAAGAGTGAATTAGAAACAGGAGCATCCTAGTACCAGTATCTAATGGTCACCTGGAAAACATGTGGAAAGCATCTGGAAAACTGAGCTCTGCTAATCCTTGAGTTTTAAAGAAGTCCATCAGCAACTAACTTCAACAGTGGCTTGTGATATAAAGAATGGAGAAAAATCACATAGAAAAAAATTGTAAACCTGGGTAGTGATCTGTATGTCTATTTTGATGTGAACTCTTCCTTGTGAAAGAGAATTATGCAGAAACTACAGAGATACTGCCATTACCAGTATAAAAAGCTCTTGCCAATGTATCAGCTGGGATAAGTTGCACTCAGAAAGACCAAAATCATCAAATGTTGCTGCTATCAGGCACTCTACAGTCTGGTCCATTTCTATATGTGTAGCATTTTCTGTCAGCATCAGTAGACTGCATTTTGGGTTGTGGTGGGTGCACTGTGAAATCACTATGCATTATATTCATGGTTTTGGATGCAGTACTTTTGAATTTCGTGACTCTTATGCTGCAGAATACTCAAGAATGACACTTATCTGTAATGGAAATGGGAAAGCAAAGAGAAGCCTTTTTCTCTGCATGCCTTTGGTCTTAAAAACATGTATGTGCAGGAGTGGGAGGTGCATTTGTCACTGAAACCACTTCTTACTTTCTGTTGAGAACTAGGATGCAAAGACAAGATTTCATTTCCTGTTAATGTCAGTAGTCATTCTAAGCGTATAAGAATGTGGCACTTTGCTTTTCACTGTGAAACAGGACTAGACTGGGAAGACAGCAACTATAATAAGTTCATTTTTAATATATGATTTTTTACAAATCACAAGGCCTCCAAAAATAAAACACCTTTACTTTTTTCTGCCAGAAATCTTTATTTTTGTGTCTTGTGGGATTTGATCCCAGATTTCCTACTGAGTTCAGGACAAATAGTAACATGTAGAGATAGGCAGTGTTGAGAACTTCTGAGGCTAGCAAGACACTGAACCTTTATTTGTACATCTCAGCTTCCTTCCATTAAGCAACAGTTCCATTCTCTTTGACTGAGTGGGAAATTTTATTGGTTTTATTCATCAGAGGGACTCCACAAACACCACTTCATCACTTTGCTAATTTCATAGAATCATAGAATCTTAGAATAGTTAGGTTTGGAAAGGACCTTAAGGTCATCCAGTTCCAACACCCCTGCCACGGGCAGGTACACCTCCCACTTAACCATGCCACCCAAGGCTCTGCCTGACCTGGCCTTGAGCACAGCCAGGGATGGATTTCCCAAATCCAGTTTTGTTCTGGTCATGCAGATGTCTGCACGGTGGATGTTCATGCAGAGGTGAATTTGTTCATATGCAATAGGTCTAAAATTAGATGAGTTTAGATTTTTCTGCTTCAGAACCACCTTTGCTGACTGATGTTTTATGTTCTGTTGTTTACTGAATTTTTTCTCATTATAAAGGACCTTTGTTTATAAACTATAAGCAGATCACAGATAAGTGACATTTAGCATATAGTATTTTCACATTAGTTCCTTTGAAATAAATATACAAGAATATCATGGAAGAACAGATAGGTACATTTAATCGTTCCTTAAGTTATGCCCATGCATAACTTATCACCTTATGACAAGGAGCAAAGAAGAGTTGGTAACTTAATGCTCAACCTCCCTTAGGGGTCAATAGGAATTAAACTCAAAAATCCCCAAGGCACAGATGAAAATTTCAGTTCTAATACATTTGTAACCTCAGATCTACCAAAGTGTTTAAACCAGGATCCATACAGGCTTTTTGAGTCATAAGTTCCATGAAAATCAATGGGAACTAGCTGCCTAAATGCCTCATGCATTTGAGCTAGGTGAAAGCATAACTTTTAGCTTGTTGGACTTTATTTTTGTTCTTATAGCTTGAAAATGGATACATTCTTTGCCTTAGAGCAGTATTTTTTTCTATTGTTTTTAATTGCTTTTGAATTATTCCCTGCCAGTTATCACTATCCCTAATTCAAATATGGGTTGAAAAATATTTGTAAAGAACTCCATCCATCATCAGAAAGACAGTTTCTAAAGGTAAGTCCACATGGTTTGCTGTGATACAGACCTAATAACTGGCTTTTCAACCTGCAATAAATATTCCTTTCCCTGTCCTCTTCTGATTGCTCCATAATTAACACTAGGGAGACACAGATTTAACTATCTGACAGATATTTATTTAAAATACCTTCTGCTGCATATATTAACATTTCTTTATCTACTTTTTTTAAAGCAGCTTTGAGTTCAGCAATAAAATCAGATCCAGAGTTTGGTTATGTTAATAGCCTTTCATGGCAGTAGTGTAGATCAATTTGGAAAAAGCAGTGAATCAGTCATCTGCAATATAATTGTGTGTGTTTACACTGTAGAAATGTTTTTAGCATAAAAACACAATAGAAACATATGACTCACATCAATATCACTTACAATGGATAAATTGTGAAAGGAAGTTTGGTCAAAAGGAAGATTAAATGCTTTTCACATACATGTACTGATGGCATATATTTATGTATTAACTAAGTCTGTCTCTTGAGCTTCTGGAAAAAGGCAGAACTGCAAATAACTGCTACTTATCCAATCCCCTGGTTAGTGAATACACTTGTGCAACTCAAAAGAAGGCCTAAGCGCCCATGTGTGAGGTTAGTTTTATTGCTAGCTCTGGCTATCTCATCTCTTCTATCTGTCTACTAAAAGCCCAGAAACAAGATGACACAATAGGATTTCTCATTTTCCTTTTCTGTCCCTTCTTTTTCCTTTCCTTCCCTTCTGGATGCAAATAGAACATGAGATTTTGGAAGACAGCTAGGGGACACCACCACAACACTGCTATTAGTATCAATGTTTTTGCAGACAGCTCTGACCACTTCAAACTGTGGCTGGATGAGCAAATTAGGGTGCAGAAACCCCACAAGGACAGCCACTGAGGTTGCTCCTGATCAGTAAAGAATAGGACAATGTCCCTATTCTTTATGTCATATATGGCACATAGTGAATCTGCTTAGTGTGGCTGTAGGAGACAAAATCACTTTTGAAACAAATAGAGATAATCCAGGTTACTGGTCTGTCAGGATTCACAACACCCAGTCCTATTACTCCCATCTATTTTGCTACTATCTATAATGTGGTTCACTGGAAACTTAGCAATGGGTTTTATCTGTCCTTTGTGACAAAATCTTCCCTTACAAATGAGCCAGAAATATGAGTTCAATACTTTTGCCAGAAAAGTCTTTGTGTACATTCTTTGTACATATATACATAAAGATGTATCTAGAATAGAAGAACCTGTTATAGCCATGTTCTAATGTTATTGTCTTCACAACAATATTTGGGCCCTTTTGTATTAAGCCTTAAGGTCCATGATTAAAATCTACAGCTGTAATCTTAAGATTACAGCTCAGCTTCTCCCAGAGAAGAATCCAGTGTGAAATACAGTGCATTGTTTTGAGAGGTTTTTATTTTGTTTGGGGTTTAATTTCAACATATATGCTGAGGTCTGACAAGATGAACACTGTTTTCGAAAGCAGCAAAGTTGCAGATGGAGGAAATTATTTGTTTACGGTATTGTCTATCAAAGAAATGTCACAGATAGATGGGTTTTACTCAAATATTAGAGTTTGCAACCAGTTCTCTGATTCAGCTGGGTAATAAGTATATACTCAGGCAGCAAGAGAGCTTGCTGTTGGCTGCATATATCATGTTCAAAAGCACAGAGGAAGCCCAACAAAGAGACTTGTAATTTGCACTCACTAAATTGGATACAGATCCACCTTTTTCTCCAACAGTAGCCTAAAATAACAAAGGTTTGGGGAAAAATGCCTGGTTTTGGTTGAACATTTCTTCTCATTGGCTATCTGCCACCACAAACACACAGGGGATATAATAACAGTCATTTGGAGTTCTGTAACCCTTGTCATCTGAGGACCTCAGAATGCTTTCCAAGTGTTAATTAAATCCTCACAACATCCACGTACCCATGCATAGCAGATTTCAGGTTGTTAGGATCTCCCTGTGACCACAGCAGCTCACTAACTCTGTTGCTCTTGGGAGACTTCAGACCCTTTCACACCAAAGACAAGAGCTGCATCTCAGTCACTGCACTGCCAACCCAAACACTGGCATTGTGGTTTCCACTTAACTCTTTCAAAACAAAATTAGGTGAATTTTTCAGAGAAACTGAAGACCAGACTTTAACTACAGAGGAACTTTAAGACACATTAACCTGGTTTGGGGGGATAATGCTTTATTAGCTGCTTCAGAGACAGCAGCTTAAAAAAGCTACTCAGGTCAGTACAGAAAGAAATCATTCCTTAATTCTGCAAAAGCACACAATACCTCCCCATGTTACTGACTCCAAGCAATAAAAAAGCACAAGTTCACTCCAAAAAGTTCTTTTAATAGTCTTTTTGTCTTCAGGCTCTTTGTTCCCTGCCCAGTTCTTGAGACATTAAAGTTCTTTGAGGTGGGAAAAGATTTTTCCCACAACTATAAATAAATGAAAACAGATATTCTTTTCAAGTCACATAAGTCATTAAGCTAAGAAAAAATCGAATATTGAAAGGTCTGGTATAACTCGATGAGAGTTAGCAGTGTTGTTTGTTTACCTTTTTAACACACCATTATTTTCTCTTAATAGTTGGCTCTGAAAAGACACTCAATCTCAAACTCTGCACAGAAAGAGCTCTCTCTCTCTTACTGCGCCATAATGGGTATCTTGCAAATATGCCTCTGAATATATTTGGCTTGATGATCTCAAGCAAAATTCCATCTGAATGCTGTTTTCATTTTTGCCTCTCCTATGCATATTTGTTTAATCTACTGAGTGCATGTAAATAAATCCAGCACTAAGCTCTATAGAGAGGCAAGAGTAAGGATGTACTACAGCACACACAAAGCTTTGCCTTATTACCTGCTGTCCATACAGTTTGTGTTCTCAGTTCTGATCATCTTGAATTCAGATCCCATTATGTCACCTATGGAGACAAGTAACGCATGCAGATACCTGTAAATATTCTCCAGGCAGCCTTCTTGAAGCATTTCTTTACCTTGAAATATCAATGTATAGTGCTTTGTATCACTAACAGTGCATCCGGCAGGCCATTAACTCCTGTCTACCTTGCGATCACAGAGGAAACTCCACAATGCTCTTTGTGGCTACCGCATAATATAGATACACAAGAGGTAGCTTTAAAATGGATTTTTTGGATGCCATAACAACCCCATTGTGGTAGCCTGGAGCTCATTACCCTGCCAAGAGACTTCTTCAGGCCATATTGAACATGCAAATCACACTGATATTTCTTCTGCGTTCAGCAGAAGTCTGTGCAAACTAACGGTGGTCTGAAATGGTTAACTAGTCCACTTTATAACTCCAGACATACCAAATAACAAACTAGATTTCCAGAAATTCCTTCTTCTGACATTGTTATGATGAATATAGAATCATATAATAGTTAGGGTTGGTAAGGACCTTAAGATATACTTCCACAGTATATACAGCACCTTTCCTGGTTTATAATTAGGAACCACAAAAAAATGTACAGGCTAGAAGCAAATTTTACTTTTTTTGTATTGCCTCTTGGTAATTGGTATGAAAGTTATGAAAGCCTCACAGAGTAACAAACTGTAATATTCAATGTCTTGATTTGGTTTTAATGGCTAATACGATTTTCAATTCATGAAATGCTGTCTTTTTAATTATGGGAAGGCCATCCAAACTGTCTTAGGAAAACGTTCCAAAAGATTTTACTTATGATTTTTTTTCCCAGGGAGGTTTTATTTGGAATGAGATGTAAACAACACTCCTGTTCCATACATGTTACCCTACATCTAACACAATATTTGAGAGCCTTCCAGCCCTGTATACAATAATATCACTCATTATTTTTGTATTTTTTGTTCAGCCTCCCTCTGAATTAAAGGTGTATGAAGTAGGATGCTTTGCCGTGTGCATGTACACTTACGTGATATATTCATAAGAGGAGGCAAGTTCAAAGAAGTATACACTGCACACGGAATGGTTTTTGCTGCCATGTGATTGTGATTCAGATAACAGACAACTGAAGCTACACCTACTTCATGTAGCCACCACCTCTAGCTTTTAAGACCTATTACATCAGTGGTAAACACAGTCTTTCTTTTAGTATATTATTTGATGATCACTGTTTTTCCTTCCGCAAATACTAAGCAGCTCCTAATTTATTCTCCTAAAGCATCCCCAGATGTGCTTTCCGTCATCCTTTTCCCTAACCAGCTTATGACAGGCCAAATGGTAAATCCAGTTGTTCTCTCCCACACTGCAGTGCTGTGACCTCACCCTTCCTGCTTCTGTTTCTCCTTCTGAACAGTCTTAAAGAGCTCTAAGACCCAGCTGCTGAAGACAACACCTACAATATTTCACACATCGTTATTCTCTAGGAACTATTTAATGCAAACACACTCATCTAGGTACTTACAAATGTCAACGTAAATTCACCAAGCAAAAATTGTGTCAAAACAATCTAGATGCCACCCACTGGAATGAGAAGGTTTGGGGACAAAGGAGAAGCAGTTGAAAGCAGATCATTTCACTTTTTAACACAGTTTTTGACATTGGCTTGTGTGGTGTTCTCACAAGGAAATTAGGGGAGGGGAGGTGCAAAATCATTTGAGCAATTCATCAACAGTAGTTTGCCATCAAATTAAAGGGAGATATCAAGCAGAATTTCTGGGGAGTTCATCTCTGCTTTAGAATGTATTGAAAGTTTCCATTAAAACCTCAGCAAGGGAGTAAAGACTGATCACTAAAACTGTAGATGACACAAGTCCCAAAAGGACAGAAACCACTCTGAAGGAAAATATCATGCCCATAAAAATCTAAATCTCAGTTCTTTGGCTGGTTTTAGATCTTCTGCAAAGATCTCAAAATATAGTGATGGTAATGTCTAAATTTATTAGGATTTATTTAACCTAAAGCCAAGAATTCTGAAGGGGATATTAGAAGTGTTAAAGATATGAAAGGCTATAGAAGTAGAACTGATGCAAAGGACAGAGCAATGTATCACAGGCTTATGCTATGGCAAAGGAAACTTTCAGATTAGACATCAAAAGCAGTTTCTAACAATGAACACAGTAAAGCCTGGAATAAATTGAGAAGGAAGGGGGTAAAGTCTCCACCAGATTAGATGAATGTCTACTAAAACTCTGATGGAAGATGAACCTGGTCGCAATTCAAAGAAAAGATATTTCCCACCCACATTTACATTTCATTGTCTCTTAGAATTTGAGTACCTACAAAACCGGTACTGCATTTGTCCTCACAGCAAGCCCATTTGGTAAGGAAATAAATGTAGTCATTTAATTTTTGGAATTAAATTAATGAAATTTAATGCGCCTTTAGCAAAGGCACAAAGAAAGTCCCAGATTAAGTCCCAGATCCAAAACATACTAAGGAATCTCATGCTCATTGATGTGCTGGTGATCCCCTGTAAGTCTAGATGAGTTCTAGGAACTTACTACAGTCTCTTCTGAACATTATAGCAACTGAACTACATCATTGTCATTTGTTACATTTCATGTCCCAGTAGGTAAATTAATAGAATGGAATTCCTCTTCTTCTAACCAATAACACACATTGCATGAAAAAATAGATTTAGTAAATACAGTCTATGAGCCAATATATAGGTCTTTTGGCAACTTTACAGTGCATTTCAACTTTGATCATTATTTTAAAGGTGGCACTTACCTGTATTGTGACTGCTCTCATTTCAAAGTCTTGTTGCTTGTGAAAAGTGGGATACGATGTCTTTGAAGCTAACAGCCATCAAGATATTACATTAATGCTATACTGACTCAGCCCTTCATCCTTCCAAAGTGTATAAATTGAGTTGCATGGAGGAAGATATGTGATGATGCCTTTCAAAGGAGGAATCTGTGTGCTCATTATTATCGCTTTTACTCCACGTGTCCCAGAAAGGCATCATTGTAGGACATAGTAATCAAAGCACAGAAATGTGGCACTTAGGAGAGCAGACTTATATTCCTTGACCTTGGACATGTGATTTCCTCTTCCTGTGCTTCAGTTTCTGCTTTTATAAATGGAAATAATGGTGCTTTGCAGACTACATACTTTTGCAAATAAAAGACAGACTAGGGACAATGTGGACCCTCTCTGGAAGCTATCAGGAAAACTGGCTACCCTGGATTTGGAGAAGGCTGAGGTTCTTAATGACTTCTTTGCCTCAGTCTTCACTGGCAAATGCTCTGACCACACCACCTGAGTCTTGGAAGGCAGGCGCAGGGACAGTGAAAATGAAGACCACTGTAGGAGAGGATCTCGTTCATGACCATCTCAGGAACCTGAACGTACGAAAGTCCATGGGACCTGATGAAATCCATCCGTGGGTCCTGAAGGAGCTGACGAATGAAGTTGCTGAGCCACTGTCCATCATATTTGAAAAATCATGGCAGTCAGGTGAAGTTCCCAACAACTGGAAAAAGATAAATATAACCCCATTTTCAAGAAGGGGAAAATGGATGAGCCAGGGAACTACAGGGCAGTCAGCCTCACCTCTGTGTCTGGCAAAATCTTGGAGCAGATTCTCCTGGAAGGCATGCTGAGGCACATGAAAAACAACAAGGTGCTTGATGATAGCCAGTGTGGCTTCACTAAGGGGAAATCTTGCCTGACCAATTTGGTGGCCTTCTATGATGGGGCTATGGAACTGATGGACAGGGGTAGAGCAGTTGGTGTCATCTACCTGGACTTGTGCAAAGCATTCGACACTGTCTCACGCGACATCCTTGTCCCTAAATTGGAGAGACATCAATTTGATAGGTGGACCACTCAGTGGATAAAGAACTGGCTGGATGGCTGCACGCAAAGAGTTGTGGTCAATGGCTCAATGTCCAGCTGGAGACCAGTAACGAGTAGCATCCGCCAGGGATCGGTGCTGGGATCGGTCTTGTTCACCATCTTTGTCGGTGACATGGACAGTGGGATTGAGTGCGCTCTCATCAAGTTTGCTGATGGCACCAAACTGTGTGGTTCGGTTGATACACTGGAGGGAAGGGATGCCATCCAGAGGGACCTTGACACGCTTGTGAGGTGGGCTGATGCCAACCTGATGAAGTTTAACCATGACAGCTGCACGGTCTTACACGTGGGTCGGAGCGATCCCAGGCACGGCTCCAGGTTGGGCAGAGAAGAGATTCAGAGCAGCCCTGCAGAGAAGAACTTGGGGCTGTTGGTCAATGAGAAAATAAACATGATCCGGCTTCAGTGTGCGCACGCAACCCAGAAAGCCAACCATATCCTGGGCTGCATCAAAAGCAGCATGACCAGCAGGTGGAGGGAGGTGATCCTGCCCCTCTACTCTGCTCTTGTGTAACCTCACTTGGAGTATTGTGTGCAGTTCTGGTGTCCTCAACATAAAAAGGACATGGAACTGTTGGAACAAGTCCAGAGGAGGCCATGAGGATGATCAGGGGACTGGAGCACCTCCTGTATGAAGATAGGCTGAGAAAGTTGGGGCTGCTCAGCCTGGAGAAGAGAAGGCTGCGTGGAGACCTCATAGCAGCCTTCCAGTATCTGAAGGGGGCCTATAGGGATGCTGGGGAGGGACTCTTCATTAGGGACTGTAGTGATAGGACAAGGGGTAACAGGTTCAAACTTAAACAGGGGACGTTTAGATTGGATATGGGGAAGAAATTCTTTCCTGTGAGGGTGGTGAGGCGCTGGAATGGGTTTCCCAGGGAAGTTGTGAATGCTCCATCCCTGGCGGTGTTCAAGGCTGGGTTGGACAGAGGCTTGGTTGACATGGTTTAGTGGGAAGTGTCCCTGCCCATGGCAGGGAGGTTGGAACTTGGGGATCTTAAGGTCCTTTCCAACCCTAACTATTCTATGATTCTATGATTCTGTATTATTATCTGAAGATGAAAAGCATTGCCTGAGCGACAACTGCTGTTGCTATCTTCATCAGTGTTTTCTTTGGGCAAAACATTTTCCACCTGTAACTGTCAAGAGCTTGCAGCTTAAAGCGGGAAACAGAAAGCTTCATTCTCTTTCTAGAGAAACAAGAGACACACAAATCAAATGTACTTCCTGTGGTCACAGTAGAAATCAGTAGCTAAATCAGGGATCCAATTTGCCATCAGTGTCTTAAGCATCGGCTTTTTCAGATATTCTCCCTGGACATTAAAGATTTAGTGGGAATTTTCATGAGAGGGTGGATTTGTGCCAATATCCATGGCTAGAATTTTTCCCTGCCTCCCAAGTTATGCCTAAAAACTGTTTGCTGATATTTGCTGGCCTGCCTGACACCCCAGAGGTGACCATGTAGCAGTAAAATTGCACAGACTATAAAGTATATATAATATTTCATATTTTTTATATTCATATTATATATTTAATCCTATGGAACAGCAATCAAAATCTTACAGTTTTCCAGCCATTTATGTAAATGGAAAGTGCAGCAGGAGGAAACTCAGTACTTGCTGCTAGGTGCTGGGTGGTTGCAAAAGTCCCAGGGACAAAGAATGCCCATTTCAAAGTTCAATGGACTGATGTATAAACCCTCTCTGTCTGCACAGCAGGTTCCTTTTGTTGTCACTCTGCACCAAGGGTCAAATCTGTCATCATGTTACACACCAGGCAATTCCTTCCCTCATGGTTACTCTTCCTTCCCACCATCGCTTCCCTCTACCTGTCTTGTTTCTAAATTTCTTTTCCTCAACATATTGTTCCCTGGTGCTACTCTCCCCTTGCAACACAGGGATTTCATTATTGCTGCCAAACCCCATTCCATTCAACAAAATGATTAATATCTAAATAATAAAATAATTGATACTGATGTATCAATATAGCTCCTACATTTCCACAGGTTAAGCAAAGATTGTGGTGCTCAGACTTCTGATTCACTGATCTATCAGAAGTGCTACAGGGTAAATATCATTTATGCGCTTTGCAAGGAAAGCTACCTTTTTCTTTGAATATTTAGATCTTGGAGGGCATATAAACATAACATGCCACTGGATCTAGGCCAGTGGCTTCAGGTCCCACCTCCCATAGTAGTCAAGTTCTAAGTACCCAGCATAATCTATATCTACTGTCTAAGAATCAATGTCACGAAATGACATCAATGACTTCGTGAGCTGCCTTAGGAACTGCCCGGTTCTGGGCTCCCTCATACAAGACAAAGATGGACATACCGGAGCGGATTCACCAACAGGCCACGAAGGTGATTAAGGGACTGGAACATCTCTTGTACAAGGAGAGGTTGAGAGAGCTGGGACTGCTCAGCCTGGAGAAGAGAAGGCTCAAGGAGATCTTATCAAGGTGTATAAATACCTTTTGATAGGCAGTAAAGGGGTGTCCTGGGTTCAGCAGTAGCAGTCACTTTTTCTCCTTCTTAGTAGCTGGTGCAGTGCTGTGGTTTTGACTTTCAGCCTGGGAACAGCGCTGATAACACCGATGTTTTCAGTTGCTGCTCAGTAATGTTTACTCTGACCAAGGACTTTCTGAGTCTCATGCTCTGCCAGGGAGGAGGGGAAAGTGGGAGGAAGCAGAGACAGGACCCCTGACCCAAACTGACCAAAGAGGTATTTCATACCACAGCACGTCATGCCCACTGTATAAACTGGGGGCAGTTACATTGAAGGGTTAGATCACTGCTGGGTCGGGCTGGGTATCGGTTAGCAGGTGATGAGTGGTTGTGTTCTTTTTCCTTGTTATTTCCTTTATCATTATTATTATTGGTGGTAGCAGTAGTGGTTTTGTGTTATACCTTAGTTACTGGGCTGTTCTTATCTCAACCCATGGGAGTTATATTCTTTTGATTCTCCTCCCTATCCCTCCAGGAGGGGGAAGAGGAAGGGGGGGGAGTGAGCTAACGACTGCGTGGCTGATTTATGGCTGGGCTTAAACCACGACAAGGGGACTAGATTCTTCTCAGTGGTGCCCAGTGACAGGACAAGAGGCAATGGGCATGAACTGAAATACAGAAAATTCTGTTTAAATGTAAGAAAAATGCTTTTTTTTCCTATAAGGGTGATTGAGTTCTGTAGCAGGCTTCCCAAATAGGTTTTGGTGTCTCTAGTCTTGGAGATATTCAAAACCCAAATGGACACAGCCCTGGGAGACCAACCTGCTGTAGGTGACCATGCTTTGAACAGGGAGGTCGGATGAGACAGTCTCCGGAGGTCCTTTCCAGCGTTGGCTATCTCCAGATCCTGTGTTTTTGTGAAATAAAATATTTTACTGTGGGGAAAAAACAAATGTAATTAAACTGTTTCCCCTGGAAATCACAGTCCATTACCATAGCATACAGGAGTAGGGGGGGAATAAAGATTTGCAAGTTCTGAGCAACTTAAGAAACTAATACTGTTAGAACAGGGATCTGAAGGGTACACCCAGAGCAACTGATTTCAGTCCTCTCCTTTTGCAGGTCATCATAATAGGTAACACCTTCTCTAAACTTCTTCATTCTAAATGAGGTCCAGGCATATCTGGGAAGGCCAGGTGTTTCCAAATGGAAAAAGAGAACCCAAAGGGGACACTTGCAGAGAGGGCCACACTCCCTATGCTCCAAAATACCCCTTGAATTAGGATGACCTGCCTTGTGTGCTGTGGCTGGAACATGGGGGAAAGGTAAAAGCCATGTCTGAGTTTGAGTCTGTATTATCAATAACTTATAAAATAAAAGAAGCTGGAGAGCTGAGTAAAGGAAGTCTAGATGCAATACCCTAAGTTTTGGGGGGACTAGTTTTGAGTTCAGCTGATGAGGCGTGTATTGCCATTGTACTGTTAAATGCTGTCTGGGCTTCCAGTGTAAATATAAGTAATATCCTTTAGGTCCATTTAGGCAGAAAAATCTTGTTTTCACACACAAAAACAACAGGAAAGAGTAAAGAGTTTTTACAGGCTCTTACTAACACAACATTGCAATTTAGGCTTCCTTTACAAAATAGTGCCCAGTATCTACTATCTCATGATAAATAGAAGCTGTACTGCATGACACTTCTGAACAATGGGTGAAATGGATGTTAGGAAAATCTCATTTATCTTCTGCTTTATTTCTTGATAGAGGTCCTTGTCACAGTGGCTATTATGTGACTAGCCCTAGAAAGACCACCTCATTACTTTTCTTTATCAAGATAGCAAGGTCTCCTTTAAAGGGACAGCACTTAGATAGTAGATTGAAATAGAAAACAGATTTCACTGTGTGAATGTGTTTCTACCCGTTTTCACAGCTTGAATATGTAGGTTGTTTCCACAGCTGTCAACCAGATGAAATTAACGCTCTGTGATGAGGAAGGTATCGCTGGAACAGAAATGTAAAAATGGAATTTGATGAGCAGATTGCTTGTATTTGCCTCATGCATTTCTTTAATGCATGTGGCATTTCTTTAATAAAAAAAACACACACCAAGGGAGAAAAAAAAAATGAAAGCAACTTTCTGTAAATTCTGTATATCTGTTTTCCCCTTTGTCTCTTCCACTCACAAATACATCTTCCTCTTGCCTGACAACCACTTTGAAAATTCGCCTCTATTGCCACCAAAGCAACCATGTGAGTGTCAACAAATCAGTAATGATTTAGAATATGTCAAAGGAAATTCAACATTTTTGTCTCTTCAAAAATCTTAATGGCAGGTAGATAGAGTTGGACAACACCATCTCTATTGGCTCTCTCTGAGTTTTGATGGGTATTTTTCACAGAATGTAAGAGTTTGCTTTCTTTCTGCAGCAGGCAAGGCAGGCGAAGAATAACTGTAAAATCTGATAGTGCCAAAGAGTTGCATTAACCATGTCTAGCTTTCTGCATAATTAAAAGTGTTTTGGACTTTATTATATAGAAGATCAATGATTACAAAATAATATTGCTTTTTTCTTTGTTATGAATTATGATATAATAATAATTAACTCTCAGAATACGCTGCTAGCTTTACCTAGGTGATTAAAAGTACCCTTTCATTTGATAACTCACTGGAGAAGAGCCTTAGAGGTAAAAGGACATTGAATGGATCTGACAATACTATTAGCTTACTGCATAAATCACAGTGACTTATTTTACTGCATTTTAAATTAAGATAAAATATTAAAATGCAAAAAAAAAAAAAAAAAGAAAAATTGCATTAATACAACATTAAAGTCAGAAATTTTAAGCCACTAGATTGGGAAGTGCAAAAGCTCTGTTAGTAATAATCCATAGCAGGTGTGTGTTTTCAATGAGGAATCTGAGTGATAAATACTGTACCTGAATACCTTGAAAATATCCTAAATGTAAAGGGACAGCTACATTTGCTAGGAATAGATTAGGCACATCGAGTTTAAAATCCTTATTTCTGTTGTATTTACAGGTTTGAAAGAATAGAAATGGCAGTGTGGGTTTTTCCTTGAAGTCGTTGCATGCCATACTGCAAACCTTTTGGGAGTAGTTTCTCCTTGTGTCATGCCCACTACAGAAATGGAGCTGTCATGTTCCAGAAGCTCACCATGAAAGTACCATCAAGAAAGTACAGGAACAGCTTGTACTTCAAAGAATTTGCAAGTTCAGTGTTGGAGTTAACAGATACAGAAAGAGTTCAGAGAAATAAGATAAAATAGATCACCGTTGTGGATGGAAAGTCGTTGACACTATGGGTCTGTCCTGCTTTGAATGAAACATCCCTTAGGCAAGGTTGCTGCAGACTCATTGATTAAACCACCAGTGTAGAGTTCCTTGTTGAGTTGCTTATGTCTGAAGTGAACTTGTGCTCCTTTAATGCCAGTTTTGTTACTCCCCTGCTATCAGTGATTTTCTTTTTGGAATTTCCTCAGCACTTAAGAAATAAAGGAGACTGAGAGAAGAATGGAAAATGAAGGTTCGCTAGCACTTTCTTTCTCAGTTTGTTCCTACCTTTCTAATCATGCAGATGTTTTCTCTAGAAGCTCCTTGAAAGTCACATTTCTATTCCACTGGAGCACAATCATCTCACTCTTGAATAAGTATTGTGCCAGAAAGTACTGCATCACATCACTAATACACATCACGTTGGTTACTACATTGTGTAGGTCTGCATGCCATTAGTAACAGACACATATGAACTGAAGAAATCAAAGAAGCACTTGAACATACAATCGTTTTCTATTCCTAATAGAAATAGCCTGTCAGGGCTCTGAACACTAGTGCTCAGGCCAAAGCCACAACAGCAGTAAAAGGTGAGAGCTAGTGCAAACCTGAAGGTGTTTAGTCTAAATAGACAAAACAAAGTGGAGAAAAATGCTTGGGAAATGGAGTACAGATGTGGAAACCTAAAGGGAGTAGCCTAACGAGCACAGAGTGCAGCTAGATGATGACAAAGCTGGGAGAAGAATCAGCTCCGCAGACCGCCAGTTCAGGGCATAATCTAGCAGGCTTAGTGGATGGCCATGCTGGGAACCTATCCAATTTGTTGGTCTTTCACAAGCCAGTTTAAAATGAAAGGAAAAAAAAAAAAAAGACGAAAAGAAAAAAGAAATTCTGGGTTTAAAAGCCACTGTTTTTAAATTATTGTAATAATCCGGGGGGGGGGGGGGGGAGAGGATGTGTTTAAATGTCATTGCCACCCTCTATTGCATATACTGATTACACCCATGGTCTGGACAGCCAACACACAGAGCTGGACCAGTCAGTATAAATATCATAGACACTTGTGTTACGTAACAAATCTTTATCTATTTACCTTTCAGAACATTAGATCGATCACCTGTGAAATTTGGTCTTTTCACGGTCATAAATATTATTGTTTCCCATTCATAGCAACTACAGAAATAGCAGGGACACTGCTGATGGAAAGACTATGACCTTACTTATTACACCACCTGTGTACTCTTGAGAACCCTACAACTGAAACATTACATATTGACTCACCTTTTTCTTACAATGTATTGTGATTTCTCAAGGCTAGTGTTTTCAATCATGGATTTTCAGAGCTGCATCAGTGTAACAGATTTTAAATTTATTCTAGTCTGAGAGAAGCTGGTCCTCCTCAAGAAACTCTCCATCTTGCACAGTTATTTTAATTCATTAAAATGGTTCTTCTAAACAATTCCTTTTTTTCCTATAGTACAATTTATTCTAGAATAATATTTCCTACAAGGTTTTCTATTAACCAGGAAAGATTCAAGAGTAGTAGTTGATCCATTCAGGACTCCAGCATATCAACACTGCATACCCTATTCCCCCCTCAAAGGCTCCTATACCTTTCTTACATCACATATAGATATAGAAATAATCCTCCCACTTCTGCTGTATCTTGCAAATGTTATCCCCTCTGTTCCACTTGTCTCCTGCAAAACCTTTCTTGTTGGTATTACCTTCAGCTCCTCTCTGCTACTGTTCCCCAAAACATAAGCATCTTAAACAGGAAAGTGTCTAGGATGTGCTCTTCTATCTGTGGACATACTACACTTGTTAAAGCAGCCTGTGTTAGCTGTCTTCCCAGGAGATAGATACCTCCTGATGGGAAGCAGTCAGACCATCTGCAGATCATCCTCCAGGACATTCACCTGGTGATTCATTATGAATAGTTCATTGGCCTAATAAAACCTATTAGTACTGCAAGACAAAATGACTATGGAGAGCAAATATGTTTCTAGCTTGACTAATATGATCACCTAAATATCTTTTGAGGTTCGGCCCTTGTTCTGTCAGGTATTTGAAAGATGCCAGTAGCCAGAAGACATTTCTCCTAGTGAACTCCGTGTATGTTGCTCATCTACCAGGGCTTGCTGCAGCCTCATGCATACAGCTGAGAGATGACAGAACATGGAATATGGTTCATATATCTGCGACAGCTTTCCACTCCCATGGGGGAAGTCAGCTCTCTTTGCTAGCAGAAAGCTCAGTGAATAATGCACTTTAGCTCATAGTCCCTACAACATTAAGCAAAAAGTGGAAGGGACTTTGAAGGCACTTGTTTCCCTAGCTGTGGGAAATGTATTGCCTCCAAACTGATAAATAAAATAATCCCAATGATAACCAAGCAATGCTTTGGAGCTTTTGATCACCCTGGTTATCTAACTTTTTTCCATCACTTTATGCTAGTTAATTGCTAGTTTAAAACCCTACTGAAACACATATCGCCTCCTGTAGGAATAGTTGGTGAGAATATGTTACAGGAAGTTACATAGGAAGATACAGGTGAGAAAACACATCTGAAATGTTCTCAGATTTTGGAAAGCTTCCTTGCCAGACAACTGGTGATTACAAAAGAAAATCATCGATAACTGACTAACTGGAAGCACTGATGTTTCTAGGCTGATATTATTTATGCCCTGTCCACCCTTATACACAATCACGTTACACATTGCAAGTAGTAGTACCTTCTGGCTGTTTCAGTGTTCAGTGTTGTGGAAGGTTTCCAGAGACTTTCCAAAGACTTGTCAAGAGGACACTAGTTTACATAAAGTCTTATGGAAAATCTGAACCCAATTCCTGGCTCTAACAGTTGCCTGAGGGGTAAACAGGCACAAGTTCTACTTCCTCAAATATAGTTAGGTTCTCAGCGTCTACCAATTCCACAGTGAGGTATATGCCTTAATAAATTCAAGGATCCCAGTCTAGATCTCCTTATAACAGATAGGATATTGGTACTAGTATGTTTGGTAGGGTAAGGAATTATTATTAACAACAATTTAAAGTGAAAATATCTAATTCTGTTAATTCTTTGAAGAAACCTCTTATTTTTGAGAAAGGGCATGTCATTCTTCACCTAAACCTCCTGGCATCATTTCCAACTTCTTTCTTCTTCATAGATGCTCCAGAACAATGCTTCCATATTTTAAATAATGAATGTCTTCTGAAAGAAAGCCTAAAATTATTCCTGGCTACGGTTACTAGACAAGTTAATGTAAGCTACTTAGATTACTCTTATAAAAATGTTTTTCAAATGTTTTTACTAATGTAAGCCTATATTGAGAGCTTGATCACAAATGGCTTTTGTTCTTCAAGTTCTTTTTGACCTGCATAATCCTTTGGTTTAAATTCTTGTGGGAAAATAAAAGGACATTAAAGAAATCATGCTCTGTGTACAAATAAGTTTTCATTATTAGCATAATGAAGGAGTAGCCTTTCTATAATTCACTGCTTTCTTCTTTCACTGAAATATTTCTGCATATCCACAAAATGCATAGCCTTGAATCACAGAGCTCTAAAGTTTGACAATGTGTTAAAATACTTTCTCTGCAGTAATTAAAAATAGGCTGTACCAATTGCTACTTTTTCTGTCAACCAAAAGATTATGAAAGGTTTGCAGTGGGGGAAAAAAAAACAACAACCCACCCTGCCTTTTTTTGCTGGCCTATGTGCAATTTCCTGACTGCTTTCTTCTTTACAAAAAATAAGGAAATAACAAAAAAACAACCAAAGAAATAAACAACCAAACAAAAAACCGACTAAGAATAAGGGTAACCTCAGGAGGTACCAGAAAATTCTTACTTCTGTTGTCTGTTGTCTTTTCTACTGAAGTGATAACAAGGAATTTCAAATTTTGAGGGATAGTCTGCTATCAAAGTAGCAAAACGAGCCTGAGCAAAGGCAGAAGACATTTAGTGTGTTCACAGTGCCATGAAAATACATCCTGCCACAGCATGGCTTCTTCCCTCCTTTCATGTCTAACCTGTGTAACACTGCTGGTGAATATCTGCTGTTATTGATGAAGTTAATGGTTCTGGTATTATTAGTTAATCAGTAGAGATTCCCATTTTCAGATATCTTACTATTCGTTCTCATAGATTATTATCCTCAGGAGTATTATAATGGTTTGCAGTCATCAGCTGATGGTAATTATGGAGGAAAAATATTTCAGATGAAAAAGAGATGATTGAATGGATTGAGCAAGATCACTGAAGTGATTTTGGGATTACTTTCCCAGTCCATTTCCCATCTCATCCCCCATCATCTGCAGCATATATTCTTCCCTTGAAGACTTTAGCCACAGATAATACTGTACTTTTCCTTTGCTGTGGAAGTGTGGTAGTGTACTGCCACCCTCTGCTGGAATATACATGGACCAAGCACCCACCTCCCCATGTCTATTTAGAAAGAACAATATGGATTGCATTGTTGTCAGATATAGCAAAAAAATAAGGAATGTGAAATGTTAATTTGACATGTATTTTTTTTAAAAAAAGGGGAGGGTTTGAATCTTTGTAATAATTTTTATTACAAGACTAATGTGCACTGAGTGCATCAAATTCAGTTCCTACAACTCTTCCAAAGGGAGTAATGGTAAGGAGAATTTCTGTGGAGCTTTGTCAGAGAACTTCCGTGTTACTGGTTACAGAGTTGTGGACCTCTAGGGATTCCTTGGTTACTTCAAATTTTCCAAGCATTATGGAAGGACTTAAACAAGCTTCCAGTTACGAGTTTTGCAACACTTCCAAACATCACTAAAAGTAGAAACACAAGTTCAGCTGCTGTCCAGCCTTTCTATGAACCAAGGTCTACTTGGTATTACTCAGGCGATAAACCAGAATTTCCTGCTTTGTTACAGTAGCATCAAAATTTTTCAAGTTACAAAGGCAAATAAAGGTTGCGGTGAGATGGGCAGATATTTAAATTATTTAAACAAGATCAAGAGATCAATAACTTTGCTTATGTGTTTGTTCTAAAGAGGTTACAATAAGGCCCATTGTTTTAAGCACAAGTGATGAAACTGGAAACCTCCATTTCTGCTTGTCCAGTTTGGTAGTTTAAATGCAGGTAAATAGAATTCAGTCCTCTCTGAGTGCCAGACTTCTCCAAAATATTTAAGCCCAATACCAATGGGCTGAAAACCACTAATCCCCTCTGAAAGTTTAGGTTTATTTTTCCATCATTTCTAATGTGCAGGATGAGTTCAGTTTCCAAAAAAAAAAAAAAAAAATTGAGCTATTAAGATCAAATTCTGACCATATGGGAGTTACAAGAAGGTCTCAGAGCAGGAATATTCCATCATGCTAATTGATTACTGCAATATGTTGCACATGAGGAGAAGGAAGGAAAAAGAATGTTATGAAGATGTTCCAGCAGGTCCCATCTTTTGAGTAATGCAGATCACTGAGGGTTTATTGCCCAAGAATTTACGGCTTTTATTCACATTTGGCTCTGATTAAAGGATCTGATCCAGATTCTTGAAACAAATGGCAGACAAAACCTTGACTGTACTTGGGCTTGGTTCTTTACAAAATGAAGTTAACTATTAAAGACAACACTTTGCTTACCTAGGACAACCAGATCGTTATGCTTCACAGTCTGTAGCTGTTGAACACTGGCATACATTATGATAGTGCCAAGATTTTATTCTATGTATGACCACCCAAGTCTTTTTTCACTAATAGTATTTAATAACTTGTATTTATATTAGGTAAGCAAAAATAGAAGGCATTATTTTGGGTAATCACCTACTCATAAAGTGTTGTTTGTGTTTATTTCTAATCCAGGCTGCATTCATTATTATTTCTGTTCAAAAATGCCGTCATTCTCTGTGCTTGAACCTTAGCTACATCAGGAAAAATAGCCAAAATGGAAGCCACTATAGTGTAAGCAAAGGAAAAAACATGACAATTTGTGAGGGAAAGTGTAGTGTGAGAAAGTCAGGTTAACATTGAGGCTCAGTATGTCATCATCTTCACTAACAATTTGGAATTTAAAATCAATTCAAATTAGTAACATGAAAGAGCTTTCAATAAAATCACGGTGGCTGGACTTATGAACCATCTGTGCCATATACTGAAGCTTAACTGCTTTACTGTGGTCAAAGTACTGAATTAGAGGGAGTCAGGAGAGGGACAAGGAAGGAGAGACAAGAGGTATAGCCTCCAAAACCTCTATAAATCTAACCTCCCTCCTTCTCACTGCCTGTCATGGGTTCAGCAGTAGCAGTCATTTTTCTCCTTCTTGGTAGCTGGTGCAGTGCTGTGTTTTTGATTTTGGGCCTGGGAGCAGTGCTGATAACACCAGTGTTTATAGTTACTGCTGGGTAGTGTTTTGGTCTGACAAAGGACTTTCTGCGTCTCATGCTCTGCCAGGGAGGTGGGGGAGCCGGGAGGCAGCAGAGACAGGACACCAGACCCAAACTGACCAAAGAGGTTATTCCATACCACAGCACATCGTGTCCAGGATGTGAAAATGGAGAGCAGAGACCTGGAAGGGTGTGGTGGTGCATTGGGGGGTTCGCTGCTGGGGGGTGCACTGGCTGGGTCGGGCTTGGTGAGCAGTAGTATTCTCTTTCCTTGTATTTCTCTTGTATTATTATTGATGGTAGCGGCAGTGATTTGTGTTATACTTTAGTTACTAAACTGTTCTTATCTCAACCTGTGCGAGTTGCATTCTTTCGATTCTCCTCCCCATTCCCCTGGGACTGGGGGAAGAAAGAGAAGGGAGTGAGTGAATGAGCGAACTGGCTTAAACCACGACACTGCCATCATTAGATTCCTACTCTGCTGCTGAATAGTCTCAGGTAAGGCTTTAGCATTTGAGAAATGAAGGCAATTTGAAGATTTTATACTTGTGGATACATTGTAGGACGTACTGTGTGACTTAAAAACATTTTTCTTGTAAATCAAATATTACCTTGGAAAATAACAATACTGGCAAATGAAACCAGTGAGGTGCCACTCAAGACTACAGTCCTGCTTTAATCATGTTGCTCTTTGAGAATTTAAAGCTTTTAATCATGTCAGGCTGCCACGTTTTGGGTTAAAATTCGTGGGAATTTACAGATATTATTTTGGCCACTGGAGAGCTCACTTACAAATACAACAGGGACTTTATTGAAGTCATAGAAATTTTTTGTGCTATTATTTTGTGAATACTCCACAATGACTGCAAAGTTCAAACCTAGCTGGGTTCATATGTGACAAAGTTAATGTAAAATGGGCTTAATTTGCAATTTCGTCTCTTTTCTTCTTCTGTACTTTGCCTGTTTGCTACGCATTAACAACTGATTCAATGTAAAAACATGATCTTTTGATTGCTTCATATCTTTGTAGCAAAAAGCGTGTGTTAACTTTTGTATTAGTGCTTTAACCTTGAATTAGTAAATACATAAATGAGTCCTTACTTTTATGCTGTTTTCAGTATTCAGTCAAGACCAATGTGGTCTTACGATACGACACAGGCCAACAATAAACTGCTTAGAGTTTCATTCAGTAAGGTAATTCTTTATCTTTTAGATTACTTTTTCAGCTAGTTACCTATGAGATACCAGTCCAAAATATAAACATAAAGCCATTAGAAACTAGTCTTGGGGTTTCTTTCCTTGTAGGTTTAAGGAGAAATATGAGGACTGGAAGCAAGCGTCAAGGGTAAATTTCATTTCTCTCCCCTACACTGCATGTGTGCAGTTACACAGCATTGAGAAAGTTTAGAAACTAATAGGGGCAGATAATGAATATAGCATACCATTATAGACACATAACCAAACAAAATGATACTAACTAGTTGCTAGTGCAGATAAACTCTAGAATGATATGCTTTAGTTTTATGAACATTGAAGTCTGCTTTTACGAAGTAGACTGCATGAAAGTCTAAGCCTTTTGAATATTCCTTCAGCAGTAATACTCCTCCTGTTGACAAATCTTTTAAACACCTTATGTGAGCATCACTTCATGCAAATCAGATTTTCAGAGGCACCATGTGAGAACACATGCATTAGATCCAAATCCACCAGAATGCCAGAGAGAAACGCATGTTGCCGAATCATGGGAAGATCAGAACAGTTTTTAAGAAACAGTCTTTCTAGAATGTAGATTCATTGCTTCATAACACCACTTTCAGGCAGATTTATTTCTGAGTATGAAGTTTTGAGTTCATCTTAGTTTATATTTCTGAACCCAAGACTGTCAGCTAGATATTTGAAAAGCCATCTCTCAGACATTTAAACTAACTTATTCATGGATATGCATGGCTTGTAAACCTGCTTCCATATACCAATCTTAATGAGATTTTGCTCTTCAGCCCTCTAGTTATGGGCAAAACAATCTGTTTTTGTGACTCCAGTGTGTATGCTTTGAATGTGAAATAGGCTTGCATGTTTCTGTCTCCCATTTTTGTACCTGGGTGACAATTTATGTTATGCACAGCAAAATACATTTTGAAATCAGTAATAAAAATACTTTAATTGTATGTAATTTTCTGAATTTCATCTGTTTTCAATTTTGTGTAAGCATAGAAAAATTACTGAAATGTCAGTCTACACAATGGAGTTCTTGAAAAAAAAAAACCTCTATGATTGTTAACAGCAATTATGTCCAAAATATACCCCATTTAATATGAAAAGAAGAATGTATAAGCCATTTCCAGCGCAAGCACAATGCCAGACAACACAATAGGTTTAATATTTCTCTCAAGGTTTTGAAATTGTTGATTAAATTCAATTAGTTAAGCAAAGAGAAAAGGACTGTATCACTATAATTCTAGTCATTTAGCCCTTAATAGCTATGAATTATTAACATTATGAAGTTGCTTGTGTATAGCCTGGGAACTCATCTTCAAACTCCCTAGGTTCTTGCTACAGACATGTTTATATGACTTGCAGTGCCCGAGCAACTGCGCACAGCTGGCATACTTCTTGCCTGCTGACCCATGTAATCTAACCTTCTGTATGCTTCACTCTTATCCTGTTTGCAAAATAAAGCAAATGGCCTTAAATAACTATCAGGAGAGTTTAGCACATTTTAATTTGCATTTACAAAAGGTGACAAATGCACTGAAAAATCAAATTCAGTAGTTTATCAAAAAACCTTCATTTACAGTGAGCAACAAGTGAGCTCTAAACAAATGACTTACAGAGATTCCTTCCATCCTAAAATCTTCTCTGGGATTCTATGAATTATGTAATTTAGTGACTAAATTGTTCAAGGATTTGCAAACAGTGAACCCTGATAGCCACAAAAAGTAATCAGAACATCCCAGTTGGAGTAATTATCACTATGCTGATGTTACAACGTATCTTACATGAAGGAACTTTCATTTGCAAGTAAAGGTAGTTCAATCACTAATGAATAAGGTGCTGAAGCAGAAGGGTTATATTGGAATATCTGTAGGCCAGACTGGCTAACCAGTTATGTTCCTGAACTGCACACAGCTTTTAGTGCTGCCAGGGAATCGCTTAAAGCTTATCTGGAGCAAGAATAAGTTATTGAGGAAGGAGATGTGGGAATGGGAATATTGCAAAACTCACTGGTGGAGTAGAAGCTATAGGGAGGTAGGTTATAGCTCCTATTATATTGTCCTAATTTGTTACTAGACAATATATATTTTATAATGACATGATGCTTTCCTTCATGGACTGGTAACCTCATCCAGTTCTGAGCAGAAGCCTGGCTCTTTCTGTCTGGCCTACGAAGGTTGATCCAAAACCAGGAATTTTCCCATTGCAGACAGTCTGGGAATGCCAAAAGAGACAAACTGGGAAGTCAAACAACTTAAAGGACTTAGTCCCAGACCTGTAACACTTCCTTATCTCATGTTCATTCAGAATGGCAAACACACATGCCCTACAAAGTCAAGATGTCTGATGTGAGTCTGATTTTCTGATGTGATTTCTGATATGAGTCTGTCAAAGTCCTTTGGACCACACCAGAGGAATCACTTCACAGTCGTGTTGTGGTGTTTTTATTTAGTTCAGTTTTACCTCCATTATGTTGGTATTGAAGAGCCCATTTGACAGCTTGATTCTGTGTAGGTAGGCAATGAAGAGGATGGATCTTGCTTTAGGAAACAAGACACAGCAGATAGAAAGGAAGCAAATGGGAAAGGCCAGAACTGGATATAGATGAAGTGGACAACCAGTAGGAGTGGGAAAAGGACTTCTTTGGTTCATGGGTCACTTAATTCGTAACTCAAAGACACCACACTAGAAGTAGTTTATCATCTTACTTTTTGGTAGCTTATGCCTCCATTCCTGAGTAGCCATTGGCTCAGGTTTAATCAAAACTTCTTTTCTAACATGGGATAGTATTTTCTGCAATGAGACACCAATCTTGTCACCATAGGAATAGTGATAGTACATACCACTCAGTACATCAATAATTTTCTTTCCATGCAGCTTGGATGGGCAAGGCCTGCTGAGTACCTGTGTTATAGCTAAGGTCCTCAGTACCTGCACAAAAGTGACCGAAAGAAACAAAATTCAGTCCAGTCATGTTATAATGCCTCTTTGAGTCCCATCATATTGGTAGTATGTTAAACTTCTGCTTTCTAAATTTAGAGTAGCCACATTGAGCGAGTATTAAGAAACTTCCTGATTTTTATTATCTGTTTCATGGATAAGACTGATTTTAAGCATGCAAATAGACCTTTTGAAGTAGTAGTAAATTTGCATGTGACACTATACATGTGCTTTAGCAATGTGCTTCATGGAACTGTTAATGATTTTTGTCCTGACCATTTTAATGCCCATTCTAGCAGCTTTCATGCATGAAATTCCTTTTACTGACATACTTATGTGGATAATCTGGCATTTAACTCCTATCTTTACTGAGTCGGGTACATTTTGCTTTCATCTTTATTCTAAGCCAATACGGTGTTTGGTGATTACCTTTATCAAACTCCCTGCACTAGATTTGAGTAAACTCACTGAATAAACTGCACTATAAACAACCTGTTCGGTATGTAGATAAGAACAGGATCCTTTAAATCCCAAATTGCTATTACATCAGGCCCCAAATGTGTAATTTAAGGATCAAAGCCTTAATTGCTATCACAAATGTAATTCAGTAATAAGAAAAACCTGAATGATTTTCAGATAAATAAAATCAGGCAAAATCAGTGCAGCTCTATAACTATTTCTCTCGTATTACTTAGTGTATTTAATTTCATTTTGTATTTTTTCTTTATTAGGTCTACAAACAGAAAGAGCTCAAGGTGTTAATCAGCTGAACAGGTAAGAGTCAAGTTTACCCTAAGGCTTCAGAATTTCATATTGATTATATTATTTTCTTACTCTTTACAACATGATTACAGTAAATTTATAATACAAGATTATAAATTAGTTATCAGACCTTGTTTCCAATTTCTGTAATCTTATTTGCACTAATTCTGCACAGTCTTTCCTACTTGTTTTATTTTTCTTTAGACAATTTTCATAGTTCCTTTCAGCTATTTCTCATATGCTTAATATTTGCTGTTTTCCTTGTTTTAGCTAAAAAAAAATAAAAAAAAATAAAGAATAAGTTAAACAAACAAACAACAACAACAAAAAAACCCTACAGTTTGATGTGAAATGTAATGTTGGAAAACAGTAAAATATCCAAAACATCCAAAGTATATTGCTCAGAGTTTTGAATACAAGTTCTGCATTCCCTCTTCTTCATTTAAATATACACAGATGCACGCAAGATAGTCCATGCAACTTCGGTATAGTCTGCCTGTGCTCATGTAAACTTTAACAGTACAATTTAGCCAATAACTGAAATGGAATTGTGGAATATCTACCTGGAGTGGGGAGTGGTTACATTATCCTTTCTCTTTCTATAATGAATGTTTAATTATTGTTTACAAAGTATGAAAAGAGAGAAGAAAAATGACAGCTAATATCAATATTTATTTGACCATCGTTTAGTAAATACATAAATCTTTTCTTCTTTCCTTAGATACTCAGCTCTTTTCAGCAGAATAACAAGGAGTAGGTAAGTTGCAATGATAAATTATTCTTTCCAGTTTCATATTCTATTTATAGCTTTTTCCTTCATTAGAGTTTTTCATTTGTTTGGGGTTTGCCAGTTTTCACGCTTCTGTGTATTTCTTAAGAAATATTTCATTACAATTCATATTTCTTTCTTTTCAAAATTATAGTCCAATTACTTTCTCAGTAAACAAGAATTCCTCTTTCTTATGTGAAATGAACTACCAGCAAAAGTGGTTTCTGATTAGGCAAGCTAATTTTGAAAAGACAGATAAAATCAAGCAGTGAACTGGATAAAAATAATAATGGAGCATACCTTGTTAGATAACAAATGGAACAGGCTTTGGAGACAATTAATGCAGGAGATACTTAATGCTGAGATATGTTAAACAAGCTTTGTCTTATTTATTTGCTGCTATAAATCATAGCTAATTTCCTTACGTAATGTACTGTAAGCAAATAGCTAGCATTTCATTTCTGTAAACACATGCCACTGTAACTGTTCTTTCCTACTTTACATGGAAACACCAGCAGCCTTTCTAAGAGTGGGGTGCATATATACATATATATATGTGTGCGTGTGTACATTGATAGATGTGTACAAAGACAGATCAATTGATAGATTGGTCAATCAATCAATCGAATAAGGAAATGTGATCTAAAAACATTCAGGATGAATATTGCAGGAAAATGTTTGGTAATCGCATTCAATGGATAAACATGATTTCTTTCACATGGGGTTTCCAAATTACTAAATTAGAAATTGTGGGCTATTACTTGCTGGGCTTTATGCTGTTTGAAGTCCTACACTAAAGTAGCACTTTTCATTGGGTTGTTGGAAAAAATGTATCAGAGTCAGGTGGTCTAACAGATATCTTTTTCCTATATTGTCTGCTGTGTATATAGAAGTTCTGTTCCTAAGAAGCAGCATAATCAAGATACTTTTTGGAGTAAAAAGCCAGAATGCTAGACTTTTGAGAAAAAACAAATGCCTATTATTCCTGCCCTTTTATGTTTGTGAAATGAGCATATGTGTGCACAGTTCTAAAGAATGAATCAAGTTAGTGCTAACAATATCCATGTCTGATGTGAACGGCTTGCCCCTCCAACCACTGTCAAACTTTTCCAAACTCCAGAAGTCAAGGGTAAACGATATCTAGTTTAGAACTTTAAAAATGTGTGCAATATAATCAGAATGAAATTTCAAATTCCTTAGTACAGATCCCAACTACATCTGTTCAGCTTTTTATTCAGCAGTTAAGCGAGTGGCAATTTAGCTAGGAAAGAAAACATGCAGTTGTATATTCCTGTTCTGTGTGTCCAATGGTTTTTGTTTAATTTGAAGCTAGAGAAATTTTATGTAATTAAAGGTGAGAATGGTTGTCTCACCTGTAAGAAAAGGAAAGACATTTTCTTTATCTTTTCTTAGCAGCAATACTTCCTTGGCAATTTTCAAGACTGATTTCAAACTGTAGAGAAACACTATGAGCAACTATTAAGAAATCAGTTTGACATAATTCTCCAACTGTATACTCTATGATTGCATTTTGTATCAAACAGTAAAATTTACTGCTGTGAAAGATTCAGTTATAATACTATTTCTTCATCAACTGCCTCAACTAGGAGGTTGATGAAGCAAGCAGATGATACACAGTGGCTTTAAAGGGAACTGGGCAAGGTTATATGGAATCAAACCAAATTTCCTTAAATATAAATTTCCACAGATATGAAGGGTTTAGGAAATGCTTCGTTTTCTCTGAGAACATGAGAACCCAAGCGCTGAACTTTCTCATATGATTTTGGTAACAAATGACACTGAGCTGTCAATGGAGGACTCCAGAAGCAGACTCAGTCACCATGAATGGTTAAGGATACTATCCTTCAGGCTACCTATGGACTTAATCCAATGTTTATTGCTAAATTTCGTCATCTTCCTCTTTCTGTGGCTTTATCTCATTAGCAAGAATTGTGCTGCTTCCTCTTTGTCTTGTGATCTGTGAACGTCTCGGTCATATGGAGAAGCAACACTGTAAAAAACTTTCAGTATCACAGGGAGGATTCAGTCCTCCCAGCATCTTTATGATTTCTTCTCTTCATTAAACAAGGAAAAACTGGAAACAGAGTCCTCCTTCATGTAGCCTGTCTTGGGTTTGGGTAGCCAAGTGTTTACTTACAATGCATGACCCCTGTAGAAGAGTTGTTTTGAACAGAGGTGTTTCAGGCACTATGCCTCAGTGTCCACCCCTTAAGTCAGTCAAACCATCTCAAGTCTGAGGAGTAGCTCTTTACAGTCCAGCTGGAACAGCATAAGGACATGATAATTTATGAATATGAGTAAACATCTTCCCCCAGTAGCATAGTGTCCAGCTCAAGCTCAAGAAAAGCCATCAAAAAGACTCAGTTTAAGCATCTGCTGATTTTTAAGGGCATACATAGAAAGGGAGCAAATACCACCAGTACCATAAACAGCCAACCTTCGGTCTTGAAGAAGAAAATGGAATCATGAGGTTTTATCTCTTTCTGCAATCCAAGGGGAGGCTCACATGCTGTGACAGTGTGCAGAATAAACTGTTGTCCTGTGCTGTCACAATTTATATGAAATCAGTTCTCTCACTTTCATTTGCTGTAAATTTCAGTTCTACATAATGATTTAATAGGAAAAATTTCAGTGATGTTGCTGGAGAAATAAAAAACATCCCCCTAAATATGTGGGCGACTCCTATTAAAATATATTAACAGGTTACACCTCTGTTTCCTGCTTTCTGCTTTTATTTTTCAGCACTCAGGCAACTAATCATGTGGATGGTAATTTTTCTTGCTGAATGGTAACATATTTCTAAGCACTCAGTATACTAAACTTTTTTTTATTTACTTCCAAACACTTCTTATTTACTTCTTTTTGAAGATTATACTGCCAAATCCCTCTTATCTCTCATGTGTGTATCTCAAAATCGTCCATAACTGCCTTCTCTCCCTTACTCAAACTGCACCTTAATCCAGTGAAACAGCTTCATAGTTTCAACGTCTTAAACCTCTTTTGTATCCTTTTCCAATCACCAAATCCAGTGCTGCCAGGTGCCTGTTACTAATGCTATATTGCATGTCTAGTATTGCAGCAACTCATTTTTCTACTTATTCTTTCCTCTCCTACATCAGCTTCCCTTTTGTCAAGGCTTAGTGGATATGCACTGCAAGAGGAGTACAAGGTGTGAAAGATTGTGCTGGGAGGCAGAGCCAAACCCAGAACATGAACCTCTAATACCTCAGCACAGGGGATGGGATTGGGTTGGTAATATTTGTCATGTCAAGATTTTGGGGTATTATTGAATAGTACCATCATTCTTTGCTTATGAACCCTTGTGTGATTTTGCATCGTTTCTCATCTCTGTTCTCAGGAACTCATGGTTTCCTGTTAAGAGCTCCCACCTTACAAGAAAGTTCTTCCCAAGATTATGACCTTTGTGGCCTCGCATTTTCTTTTAGAGTACCCACTGTAGAGTACCCTGTGACTAGCCTGCTTACTGAGATTAGTTTCATATAGAGTCCTTCCACATTTCAGAAGTCCTTAAAACATCAGAGAGCCCCTCTGTCAGAGAACCACTGCACAAACGCGGTTACAATGCACTGCAGCATGTGTTAGTAAATATGGCTGAATCTTATCTTGCCTGCCTGCTCCTGCTCACTCTCATTTTATAAAGAACAAAAGCAAAAGATTAAGTAGTCATCTAGGTTCATGGAAAGATAGGTTTTCGTCAAGACAGTCATTGCATAACTCTGCATGTTTTGTTTGTATTTTCATTTCTCATGGGAAGTATTTCCAGGAAAAAGACTTTTGCCTTCTTATGTCTGAATCAGACCCTCCAGGCAGCTCACACTCCAGTCAAATGTGACACAATTTAGAAGTTGCTGTAATATGTGCTTTGAGTTTTCTGTTGTTGTTAGCCTAAGGTTATGTGTAGGCCAGAGTTTCATGTTGCCACAGAGCAAAAGATTAAAGATATAGGAATATTGTCATTAAAGTTTCAATTGTCTTAGGACACGTGTAATGAAGTGCATGGGAAAAGATAGAGATAGGCATTGGAGCACAGGTTGGATAACTCCGATGGAAACAGACAGGGAAATGTATTAGCCTGAATGGGTAGGAGAGACAAAGGTGGAAAGATATCTGAGTGCAAGAAACATGGTGATGGGAGAGTAAGAACATCCTGAGGAGGAGGAAAAGTGCCAGAGGCAGATTGTAACAGGAACCAGCTGTGATTTCAAACACTTATTCAATCCAACCTCCTTCAGCATAGCCCCGTGATGGAGCTTGGGGACCAGGGAGGTCCCCGAGGAATGATTTTGAGTGATCTAGCCAAAGGACAATGAGGATTTTGAGGCTCGTCTGTATTTCATTAGAAAGTTGAGCAGAATCAGCACATTTCTTGGGAAATAGTTCTGTATTGATGAACCAGCATTTTCTGTGAGGCAGATATTCTGTTGACAATTTTGACCAGCTTTATTTTCAGCATCAAGGGATCTTGTGCTGCATCTCTCTGTCATATCTACTCTGGTCCTTGATGCAGGAATTGTCATCTCTAGTTATATGTACACATTGCCTGCAACACTGTCTGGAGGCCATAGACAACAGCACAAATAGGCACAGAAATCAAGAAACCTCAGGTGTTTTAATTTCCGTGTCTATCTAATTGGTGACCCCTCTAACAAGTTGTCATGGTTTAAACCCAGCCAGAAACTAAGTACCAGGCAGCCTCTCGTTCACTTCCCCCACCATCATCTCAGTGGGATGGGGAGGAGAATCAGAAAAAAGGTAAAATACTTTTAAGGGTTTTTTAGATAAATACAGTTTAATAATTAAAATAAGATACGATGCTAGTGCTAGTACTAATACTAATAATACTAATACTAATAAAGGGGCATAATAAAAAAGAGAGAGAGATTAAAGAGAAATAAAACAATGAACAGCAGTGATGCATGATACAATTGCTGACTGATACCCATGCCAACCAGAGCATCAACCACCTCCTTGTGGGTAACTCTTCCCAGTTTCTTTACTGGGCACTGTGTGCTGTGGTATGGAATACCCCTTTGGCTAGTTTGGGTCAAGTGTCCTGTTTCTGTTCCATCCCAGCTTCTTGTACCCCCCTCACTGGCAGAGCATGAGAGACTGAAAAGAACTTGGTCGGAATAATCACTGCTCAGCAACAACTGAAACATCAGTGCGTTATCAAGGTTATTCTCAGACTAAATCCAAAACACTGCACTGCACCAGCTACTAGAAAGTCAACTCTATCCCAGGCAAAATCAGGTCACTAATGCTGCCAGAAATTGATTGTGTCACATTACAGAGCAACCCTGAATGAGTGAACTAACTGCAACATTCCAGATTATTTTTGATATTGCTGGCATAGAAATATTTTAGAGAAAACCCTCAAATTGCAAAATGTGGATGGTTTGTACCCAAGAAAAGTATGATCACAAGTGGTGACACTGCTGTCCTCTCCTTTGTGGAGCAGCTCATTTAAATTTAAGTTTAGTTCACTCTTTTTAATTTATTTCTCCTTTTAATTTCCTCTTTTCATATAGGGGAAATTATGATCTTATGAAGGTGACATTAAATGATCAAACAATATTGAACAACCTAATGAAAATCTTAAGCAAAAGTCATTGTGAATTAGGTATTTGCAAAACTGACAACACAAGCCTCGGTAAACCTGATATTGTTCTTATGTAAACTCATGAATGGAGACTTTCTCAAATAAATTACTTAATAACATCAGAGAGTCATTGGCTGTGTAAATATATCCCAGGGGCCCATACTAAGATTCCTGAATTTAAATGTTCAATAGAACTTCATGTTTGTCACCTTTACTAATGAGTTTTTCCTTATGAAATCATTATTAGCATGAAAAAGTTGAATTTTGTGTCTAATTTCTTGAATTAATGCTGTTTGAAGACCCTAAGGGTTTGAAAGTTCTTTCACTGGAATTCATCATTTACATAATTCTCATAGCCCCAACACTTTGCTCTCAACTATGAACGCGCATTGTGATTTTTTTTTTATGCATTAAGGCAGCAACTTTTATTTTTCTCTACGCAAAACAATTAACAGAAGAATAACAGGTAATAAATATTTTTAATCTTTAATATTACATTAACAGTGAAGTGCTGTATTTCAGGCTTTCACAGCAACACTGTCTGCTGAATGATGCCTTTCTGATTCTTTACTGTGAAGATATTTGATTAGAAATGGAAAAACAATTGAGTTGTTTGAGATCAGTGGAGCTTTCCATCATTTCCTGCTTGAGATACTTGCGAACACACAGCAGCATGGCCAGATTTTTAAGCAGACTAGACAGTATTTCTCGGCTCTATATTTTCATAGCTCAGCCATGATCTATGAATGAGATGTTTACTTGATATATTTCTTTTTGTTGTTAATATAGGTTATTGGATAGGAATGGTATTCTTCTCCTGAGACCAGGCTTTGAATACCAATGCAGCACAGCTTTTGACTAAAATATCTCTTGATGTTAACTTTTCCTCTGCCTACTGTTACTGATAATAATCTTTATTACTGCAGGTCTTTGTGACCTCAGGGTCATGGACATATGGTACACATAAGACAAAGGCATAGGACATAACCAAATCTGAAAAATGCTATCAAATTAGTGGCAAAAGTAGGCCTAATATCTGGGTGCTTTTGGTTTAGTGCAACAACTGCAATAGAAATATGACAGTTGAAATATCATTTTGAACAAGAGAACTGAACTTAGCTCTGTGTCACAACTAAATTTATATTATAATAACTGCTTACATCCAGTGCTTTGCTACAGACTACAAGTCAATTTTATATGGTAAACACATCCTTGTACCCCAATTTAACAATGTGCATGATAATTTTATTATTATTATTTCTGTCTGCGTACAGTGAAAAGACTAAGGCAAATGATGCCGCCTATTTTGTAGCAAACTTTTGCTTAGGATTCAATGTGAGATTAAGATTCTGCTTCTAGGTGTACACTTTTCACCAGTTACAGGTATCTAAAATGCTACTGCACGCACATAAGATACACCGTACTTACTGCCTCTCCCCTGGCTGCGATGGGAACTTGCACACCTAATGGAATTACTTCTATATTTTCAGCCTTTAAAGTCTAAATCTGGAACCAAATATGGCCCTTCAAGTTTGATTCATTTGTTCATAAATTCATGTTTAGTGTTATTTGAGAAGCCTAGTGTCATGTTCTCACATAATACATGAATTATCACTGCCTTCTTACGCCAGCCCTGCAGCAGTTTCTCCTATACCAATTCAAAAGAGAGAAGTAGCTTCAGGAAGTTTAAACTGAACACAATTTAGCTTGCATTGCTAAATGCAATGCAATACTTTAATAGTGATTTTGCAATGAATTAATAGTGATTTTTTTAAGCTAGTCAGATTTCTTCCAATCTCTGCCATAGTTTCTGCCAACACACATTCTTGTTTTCCTGCAGGAATTTAATCACATATCTACGTGTTTTCATCCCAGTCACGAAATGTCTAGGAAGAGCTTCTAGGTGCATTGCCTTGACTTCTGTTGGTTTTCAACTGATGTTTCAAGTGTCATGTGACACATTAATGTTGCTGCTCTTCCCACTCAGAGACAATACCAAAGAGTCTCAGGGATGGAAAATAAAGATAAACAATCTTGGAAATATTGTTAACAATTAAATCCAGATGTTACAATTTGCTGATCGGCGCTTAATGTAGAAAAGGGCTTAAATTAAATACTGAAGCAGAATGAACCCATGAAATGTTGGAAGTCTGTTTTCTGACCACAGCAGCTTCCTTGCAAGCCTTGTACCACTTTCTCACTAGGCTAATCACTCTGACTGACATAATGGAGGTAGTCCAGCATGTGTGATCAACTGTGTATGGCTTTGAATTTCCTACAAATCATTTTAGTTGCTTGAAAATATGTGAAACTGTAGGAATTAGCCATGCTGAAGTTATCCATTTTGGACTCCAAACAAACAACCCCAGAACAGCTTGTTGGAAGGTCTGGCACTTAGTTACAATCGAATTTGATGATGGCTCGTAATGTGCACGTCACAACGAGGTCAGCCATTTGATATTGCTCACTACCAGCCTTCCCTTCCTACAAGCCAAATCACTGCCCAGATACTCATAGAGGATTGTTTATTACCATAGTGCCAACATGTTATCCAGGTTAAAATGTGTTTTTTCTATTGATCCAAACATACCCTAAGCCACTGCATAACTTTATTAAGGAGTGCAAGGCTGCTTGGGAATGCCAAAATTCAACTAGCTTCGAATTTTGAACTATTTTGAGACAATTGCTGTGTCCTAATTCACTGTGTTGTAAATCCTAGTTTATAAGAAATGAGGCATTAAATGAATTCAGTTGTTTGGGCTTGTTTTTTTCTCTTGCTTTTTCATAGCCATTTCCAATAGCCAACCACAAAAACCAGCATTTCCCAAAGATCCTGACTGGTTTCTGTGAGCTGTGGATGCAGCCATTGGAAAACCTGCACTTGACATGCTTCACCCTGCTGAATGTTCTCACAGCCGATGTTCTCACTCTGTGCTGATGTGCTCTTCAGATCTAATTGTTTGTCTCTATCCACAGCATCTCCTAGTATCCCATGCCACTCTCCCAGATTCATTCCAGTGACAATGGGCACAAATTGAAAAGAAGCACTTATAAAACTCAAATTAAAACATGTAATGCAGCACATGCAATAGCAAGGTTTGACTGGTTATGAACAAAAACTCTCTGGAATGATTTTAGGACTTTAAGAAAATGCATTGGTGCCCTGTAAACCAAAGCCATGAAAAATATGACTAAAACATACCATGTAGGACAACGGTAGCTACATATTCCATTTGTTTCTTCGTTCTGACTTGAATAACTCAGGGTTGCATTCTATCGCACTACTGTTAGGGCACTAATTTTAGATTTATGGACCTAAGTTTCATCTAGCTATCCACCAGAAGATCTTGAAGGTATGCCAAACATGTTTCATTGAATCCTTCCGCTATTTTTAGCTGGTTTTTAATGTGCATATCAGATTGGGGAGAAAAAAATCCCCAAAACTTCTATTAAAATTTCTCTCAATGTTGCAGTTTTCCGTTTTGTACACTATTATTTTGTGATTTGACTTCTAAGAAATATACAGTTCTGGGGGTGATTTCACTCACTGGTGTGTAATTGTGTCCTAAGTTCCAAGAAAATTTCATGAATATAAAGCCATTTTGGTTTTAATGTGCTGTCTGCCTCTAACTTTGACTTTCCTTTCTCACTTTACACAATAAACTTTCCCATGTCACTTATTGTCACCATTGGGATTTCTATTGTATGACATACATTTTTGTTTCCTCTATTGAGAGAAGATAGACTGCTAGGAAAGACTCCTTTTATTCTTATCCTAGATTTTCCTGACAGTCTGCAAGTTCATACTGTTGCAGGATTTTTGTTGATTTGAATTGCTGTAACAGGTGCTTAGTGCATAGGCTGAGCTTGTACATTAATTAAAGAAAGAGACTCTCAAGCTATTTAACTTAATAAGGAGAAGTTAACTGACTTGATCAGAGTCTAATACTTGCAGAAGGAAGAATGTCTGATAATCATTGACTCTTTAATTTAGCAGAAAAATATATAACAAGATCCAGGCAATAGAAGATGAAGCTTGACAAATTCAGAGGTAGAAATAAGACACTCAGAGGATAATTAACCATTACAACCTCCCTACAGATGTGTTAGATTCTTTGCTGCTTGCAGCTTTGAAGTCATTAAGATTTTCTGCCAAAATAGCAATATTCAAATAGAATTTACTGCCTGTTTTCTACTTCCTGGTTGAAATTCCTGATGTCTATTGTGCAGAAGAGCAAGCAAGTAGTTTTACAGCAAGCCTTGGATCTCACCTACATTTATAGCAGAATTCTGTCAATTCACTCAGTTGCATCCTTCTCATCTTCCATATGGTGAGGCTGCACATTTCTCCACTGAAGTTCTGATTTACATCCCTGTAGGGTGCAAATGATACAGGACCAGTAATAACAGTACTTAGTAGGATGAATAGCCTAGAATGTGTATGCCACTGTAGTGTTGTGCAGTACAGACAGACACAGATGTCATCTCTTAGGCAGCCTGACTTTGACAAAGCATGATCCATGCTCCAAGAGTCTGATTAAAATTAGGCTATGAGTATGTATTTGATTCCTAGACGGGAAGACCCTAGTAATAATAGCCTCTACTCATGACCAAACCACTGGAGCATTTGCACTGTGCACTTGAGGAATGGGAGTCAGGTCAGCAGATTAAACACCTAATTTTAACCACTTCCTACCTTATGCCAAAATATTCTTCATATAGTCAACAGAGAAGAGCTTCCAGAGAAAGGTCCTGCCTATCAGAGTTTAGGTTTTATATCAAATTCCTGAACCCAAATCAAGTTCTGAAACAGCCTGTTTCTGTCCTTTAACTGTGTAACAATTCTAAGAGATTAACCCCCTAAATTAGGTATCTGCTAATAGGTTTCAGGAAAACACTTTATAGTACGCCTCTGATCGAGAACCTTCAAAAAATTACAGCTTCCCTAATTTTGTTCCCTAAAACTTGTGAGCACTGTCTAGATGCAACACCTGAGAGACCTCTTTCCCTCTTTAAAACCATATTGCTCATAGGTAAGGTGATTATTTTAAAATATTGGAGGTATTTGTAAGACTAAGTGTAAGCTTCTTGGGACAATAAAACCAAATCTCTTTATAGCCAGAAAAAAAAGAGAAATAGTTGTTTGTAAGGCATGATTCACCTTCTGTAATGTGCTGCTACATAGGAATTACATTCTAATGATACTTATTTTCCCCTATAACCGAAAGAAAGCATAAAGAATTTAGTTAAGGTTTAGATACACTGTAGATGTTTGAAGTTAGGTCAGATGAACCTTCCAAAGGTTTTCATGACAAGCATCTTCATCTGTTCAAATTAACAAGGGTTGAACAAACCCAAATGTAATTCAATAACATTTCAGAAGACATCTCAGAATAGCAGTGAATGAGGTTTTTATTGCATTGCATGCATCACTGATTTACTAGTTTAATACAGGAGAAAAAGCATGTGTTACACAATAGCAAAACAATGGAAATAAATTTTGAACACACTGTACAGAACATTTCTCCTGAATAAACCTATAAAATGAAAATAACACATCATATGTGAAGTGCCGTAAGTGTTTCTGAAGAACAGAACAGGCTGATTGTACTTTGGAGTGCATACATGGCGTTTGGGTACCTAATTGGCGTTTTAAGTGGTTGGGTGTGTAGAGCCTACATCCCATTCCTCTTGCTGAAAACATGCTCCCAAGGTTCACATCCAGGAACAGTCATGGGTCATAGGCATAACAATAAATAGATAGGGAGAAAAGGGAAAGATGTTACCCATGAGGTTGTACAGCATCTTTTCATTGCCAGAGAATATTGTTTCTAAGTCAGCAAAGGATTTGGAAGAGAATGTCAAAGCTTTCAAGGTAGAGTTTTCTTTTTCAATAGGGAGGTGGAGCTGGGGAAAGGGAAAGTATCAAAGAGCGTTAAGTTTGGAGCCACAGGCATTGTGACTATCCTGGTACAACCAAAAGAGAGAGAAGGATGCTGGAGGATGAAAAGGAAGCATAGATCCTAGGACAAATGTTATTACTCTTTGTCCTTCACCATGAAAGAGATAAGAGTGAATGATTATCTCAAATGCTTCCAGCCTCTCAACAAAAGAAAAATGGAATTTTATATTTATTCTTTGCTTAAACTACACTTCTATTCTTTTTCCAGACTGACATCAAATGATCACCTTTATGTTCTAATTTGGTTCAAAAGTCAGCTTAAAGGTGTACAGGTGAGAGAGTTTTCACATATATGATGAGTATTGGGGTCTAGGTGTTAACAGTAGCCATAGCGCACTCTTTTCCATTTGAACCTCTTAAGCAAGCACATGCAGTTGTATCAAAATAAGACTCTCTCATTGCAACTTTAATATCATTCACTGCTTATATCTTGAAAGCAAGTGAATTTAGTTCAACTCTGTGGTTCTGAATGGGTTATCAGGAGTAAGTGGCTTTGAATTTTAGTCTTTATACAGTTGCAGAGCAAAAATTTTCTAAGGCTTGGCTCTACTAAGTAAACACAACATGAAATCCAGCTGTGAGTTTCTCTGTAAGTTTGGCTGCTTGTTGAAAGTATCTTTTGAAGTTCTCCGATTCATACCCTATCACACTAAAAAGCAACACCAGGTAGTATCTTCTGGCAATGTGCATGTACTTGCTAATAAGGACTCCTGGAAACCGGAAAGTTTCTAGGTACGATTCTCAAACGGTGGAACTCTATGAAGTAACTATTTGCATTTTATTTCCATCAACCTGAGATAAAATTGCACACAGTTCAGATAAGGTGGTAGTTGTATCCAATAAGGTTGCATATTTACCCAAAACAGGGACTAAAGAAACCTTTTTCTATTGTGATTCTTGTCACGACAGTATGCAATTGGACCATTTCTAGGTTTTATTTCCTTAGAATGCATCAGAGCTACCAGCCTGGGACATATGAAAATGTAATTGAGCTTGAAATGTCATCTTGATAGCAAGTGATACAGTTAATTCTGTTGGTAAATGTTGTGCAGTGTTAATTGCCAAGTCTAAATTTAACAATTAGTTTAGAAAATCTGAAGTGTAATTTATAATGGCATATAAGCTGCAGGCTTCAGCTTGTGCTGACTTCTTTATTATTATTACTTTTACTAGTTAAGGAGGATGCAGCTGAAGAATTTTAACCAAGAATTGAGATGCATGCCTAATTTAACTTCGACCAAATTTGACTATATATCTAGTAAATTTGCTCTGGCTGCAAACCATGTTCTAACAAACTAAACTTGTATCAAGGGTTTTGCTTTCTACAGTTTGTAATTATACATAAACTGATATTCTCATCCTAAACTTCATTAACTTCTTTAAAATCTTCAGTGATGTTTTCTATCAGAGAAGTTGGTTGGTACTGATCTGTGTGTTTTCTATGCTTTTAAAGAGGAATGTTGCTATATTCAGTGTCTGGGGTTTTGCAACCTTGAATTAGTCGCACAGATTTTACATTGGACATTCTGCGACAGTGTTCTGGGTTCAGCAGCAACAGTCATTTTTCTCCTTCTCGGTAGCTGGTGCAGTGCTGTGTTTTTGACTTACGGCCTTGGAACAGCACTGATAACACCAGTGTTTTCAGTTACTGCTTGGTAGTGTTTTGTCTGACCAAGGACTTTCTGAGCCTCATGCTATGCCAAGGAGGAGGGGGAGCCGGGAGGAAGCAGAGACAGGACCCCTGACCCAAACTGACCAAAGAGGTTATTCCATACCACAGCGCGTCATGTCCAGGATGTAAAAACAGAGAGCAGAGACCCAGAAGGTGGGGGTGCACTGACTGGGTTGGGCTGGATGTAGGTGGTAAGCAATTGTATTCTTTTCCCTTGTATTTGTCTTGTCATTATTATTATTGGTGGTGGCAGTAGTGATTTGTGTTATACTTTAGTTATTAAACTGTTCTTATCCCAACCTGTGGGAGTTGCATTCTTTTGATTCTCCTTCCCATCCCCCTGGGACTCGGGGAAGAAAGAGGAGGAAGTGAGTGAGTGAGAAAACTGCGTGGCTGGCTGGACTTAAACCATGGCAGATAGAAAAATCCTAGAATCATAGAGTGCTTTGGGTTAGAAGGGACCTTAAAGATCATCTAATTCCAACCCTTTGCCATGGGCAGGGACACCTTTCACTAGAGCAGGTTGCTTCAAGCCCCTGTGTCTCACCTGGCCTGAACACTGCCACAGCTTCTCTGGGCACCCTGTGCCAGCGCCTCAGCACCCTCACAGGGAAGAACTTCCTAATATCTAACCTAAATCTCCGATCTTTCAGTTAAAAGCCATTCCCCCTTGTCCTGTCACTACACACCTTTGTAAAAGTCCCTCTCCAGCTTTCTTGCAGGCCCCCTTTAGGCACTGAAAGCTGCTTTAAGGTCTTCCCAGAGCCTTCTCCAGGCTGAGCAAGCCCAACTCTCTCACCCTGTCTTCATAGGAGAGCTGGTCCAGCCCTCTGAGCATGGCCTTCGTGGCCTCCTCTGGGCTCCCTCCAGCAGCTCAACATCCTTCTTACGCTTGGTGCCCCACAGCCTGATGCAGGACTGCAGGTGGGTCTCACAAGAGCAGAAAAGAGGGGGAGAATCACCTCCCTCAACCTACTAGTCAGCTTCCCACGAAGCTTGACAGTCTGCCAAATACAGCTGAGGATGCCATTAGCCTGGTTTGCCGCAAGGGCGCGTGGTCAACATGGACTCCCACAGGACCCCCAGGTGCTTCTTTTCCAAGCTGCTTTCCACCATCTGGATCCTAGCATGTACTGGTAATGTAGAATTACTCCTCTCCATGTGCACGATTTTGCATTTCCCTTTGTTACCTCCCTTGCTCCAGACCTTCCCTTTGGTCTCAAGGACCTAGAATTCTGGAAGGCTGTCTTAGCAGCAAAGACCGAGGCAAAGAAGGCATTGAGTATCTCAGCCTTTTCTGCCTCCTTTGTCATCAGACACCCTGATGCATTCAGCAACAGGCCCGCTTTTCCCTCAGTCTTTCTTTTACTGGGGATGCATTTCTAAGAGTACCAACGTGAGGTTTCATTGCATCTTTCCTCAGATGCCACAAAGCACTTCTGTAGCCTGGGATTGCTGCTCGGGTTACCATGTGAAGTCATGGTAGCCAGGACCTTCCACTACCAAAAATGTTTCATTAGTCAGATCAGAGGAAAACAGCCCCTCATCACAAAACACTCTGTTTAGACCTTAAATTACACTTATCATAGAATCATAGAAAGGTTAGGGTTGGAAAGGACCGTAAAGTCATCTAGTTCCAGCTCCCTGACAGGGGCAGGGATGCCTCAGTGTTCTTGCATATTCACTTTGACGTGTGCTTTTTAGTAGATTCAGTGTATTCCAGAAATCTGTGCTCCTTTGTCTGTTTCAAATCTGGCACTGAAATCATAAGTTACTCTTGAAACCACTGAACTTATCAATTTGCCCAACTTTATATACACCTATGCATGGGAAAAGCTTTCACTGACATTATAGCCAAGATTCGGCTATCTTTGGAGCACTGCTAACTTGCAAAATGATAAAAATTATTAAAGTTGTTGCTATTTCCAGGCAACAATGTGCATGGGGTATTTAAGTTTTCATTTCAGCAAAGCTTTTTTTTTTCCTTTTTCTACTTATGCTTCATTTCTTCTGATTTCTGTCTCCTTCAAGTATGTGAATCTGCAGTTAGTCACCCTTCTTTGTTTAGATCTGTAGATACAGCACTGTGGAGATACTTCAGTTTTGTCATTGGCAGTAAACGCAATTGGATTTACTGAGTTGCATAACCATGAAAAGATTCACTTTTGAGAAAGGCAAGATCCTCAGCTAGTATAAACTGCCATGTTTCATTGAAGTGTGTCATGCCAGACTTGCATTGGCAGAATATTTGGCTCTGAAAGCTCCTTTTGAAGTCGATGAACTTCTCATTGTCATCCCTGTGGAATGCAGAATGTTGTACCCAGGGCATAAGCTTTTAGGTAGAACCAAGATGAGAATTTCCTTTGCCAAGAGGGTATTTAAAGAAATGTTAGAACATGTTGACTGCTTTTTAAGCTATACAATGTTGTTACAGAGCAGTCACTGCTCCAGCATGAGGAAAAATAATGACTGAGAGAACGATCACACAGTAAATAATTTTCAGCCCGTTGGAAGAACATTCTTGCTCTCCCACCTAAGTCCAAAGATAATACAAAAACCTGAGAGTGGTAATGGTAACTTGACTTTCTTCTGTTCTGCCCCAGCTTAGAAAGTATAATTTTCTTGTAATATAAAAATATTTGAATATCAGCAAGGCAATACTCTGGTTCAGGAACCTGCTTAGTGTTGACCTTAGGTATGATTTGCCAATTCACTACTATGAAGAAACAGTTACATGTCTTCTTTCCCACTTAATCCTTCTTAAATGAACCAATTCAGATTCTTTGTGCCTTCCACCAGTCCTCCTGAGCATAGTACACAAAGCATCACAAAAACTTAAGTGGTGTTAATTACAATTACCCTGGGTCCTAAGATGATGGGGAAGGGCTATGGTGACTTGAAATTTGCATCAGACACCCACAGTGGCAATGGCAGAGGGAGGGGAGGGATTTCATCTTCTTCCTGTCTGTAAGATGTGCTTAATTCATTGAAGACTTTTTCAAACACACACATAGTGACTTGTCTAGGTCTGTGTAGTATTTTTCTTTTGGTAGCAGGTTTGCAATCTGACATTCTTCTTTCTGACAGAAAAGAAAATCTGTTACATGGGGTTCAAATGTTACCATACTAAAGATGCAGAGACTTACATCCATTATAGTGCCTGTTTCATATCAGTTTTGTGCGGGATTGCCTTGACATTCATGTTACCAACCTGAAAGTAACACGCATCTTTTACACTACTATTGTAGTAGTGACACCTCACCAGACCTCATTGCTGAAATCCATGTGAATTAAATGAGACTAAAAGCAATAAACTATATACTTTACCCTATAATCACTGCAATGGGCAAGATTATATTTCCAGCCATTTTCAAAGAGTAAGGTTATCTCCATTATTAATATGACTTTTAGTGTTCTCTTTGTACAATACCAAAGGCACAATAAATTAAGTAAGTTGCTATGGTCCATAAAATCATTGTATATATAATACATCTCAGTTGATATGAATTAATTTACTTAGGATATTATATAACAAAGAAGAGCCTTTAAACGATGAGTAATATCTCTGCCTTTTCGTAGTTGAACTACAGAAGGTTTTTACCACTCATTTGTGAAGCGGCAGTTAAGACAGAACTTCCAGGGGTCTCATCAAACAGATTTAGAAGCTTTCACATCAAAAAAAGCAAGAGAGGCAGATAGTCAACAGAGTTCATCAGGTGAATTTTGTAAGGTTTACTGAGAGGCAGCTTGAGTATTAGTACAGTTTTAGCATTAGAAACATCATAATGTTACATTCAGTGCCCAGCAAGAATTTTAATCATTGTCAGTTAGAAGAAGGAACACAAAAATGTTAATAATATTGAACACAAACTAAGTAGGAGGCAAGGAGTTAGGGCAAATACAAAAGCCAACTTCTGAGCAGCTCTTATGTAAAAGAAAATACTGAAAATATTTTTCACATTTTATATTTCAAAACCAATGCAATACTAAAGGAATATGTTCAATAAAATCAGAGAGAATTCACAACTAATAATGTACAGTTTGTCTAAGCCCTCATATGATTTCTGTCACTGCTAGTTGCAAAGCTCATACGCTTCCATGTATTCTTACTGCTTTTTAAAGCAATCTGGACTTGAAAGCAATCCAAAGCTACATTGTTATGTTGTAAATTGATGTACATCAGCGTCAAACCACTCATTAGTGTTAAGGGAACCAGAAGAAGACAGGGAAGGCATAAATTATTCAACATAAAGGGCGACCATTTTTTCATATGCTTCCCTCTTAGTATAAAAACTAATTGTGTGCACACATACACACACCCACACATAAGGACAGTTTCTATCAACCCTTCAATTCTGAGCATCTTTAAAAGCAATATCATACACATATAATCCAAATTCTTAGTCCAGTTCTCTGTAGAATGGCATTATTGTAAATAAACTATCTTTTGCATTTGGTGAGTAGAGGGATAGAAAACTACATTAAGCCTGGTTGTGACTAGTAGGTACCCATGATGAGGTTTTCAAACCTCTCAGGCTTTGGCCTGTTGATTTTTAGAACAAAGTTTGTCTAAAATGAAGTACTTTCCACAATTGCAGCCATCATACATTGTACTAAGAGCAATAGACCCCATTCATGTTCATAGTAATTATCTTAGATGCTCAGCAAATGCTTGGCAACATTAGAGAAGCTAGTTCTAGAGCTGGTAACTAGTCTTAATATAGCCTGGCATAGAAATGGAAAATAGCAAAGCTGTACCTTTTAAAAGGGATGTCTTATAAACCTAAAGTGTACCAGAGGAAAAAAAAAAAAGGGAAAAAAAAAAACCCTCTTAGAATCATAGAATAGGTAGGGTTGGAAAGCACCTTAAGATCATTCAGTTCCAATCCCCCTGCCATGGGCAGGGACAGCTCACTATAAACCATGCCACCCAAGGCTCTGTCCAACCCAGCCTTGAACACCTCCAGCAATGGAGCATTCACAACTTCCCTGGGAAACCCATTCCAGTGCCTCACCACCCTCACAGGAAAGAACGTCTTCCTCACATTCAATATAAACTTCCCTGTTTCAGTTTGAACCCGTTACCCCTTGTCCTATCACTGCAGTCCCTAATGAAGAATCCCTCCCCAGCATCCCTATAGGCCCCCTTCAGATACTGGAAGGCTGCTATGAGGTCTCCACGCAGCCTTCTCTCCTCCAGGCTGAGCAGCCCCAACTTTCTCAGCCTGTCTTCATACAGGAGGTGCTCCAGTCCCCTGGTCATCCTCATGGCCCTCCTCTGCACTTGTTCCAGCAGTTCCATGTCCTTTTGATGTTGAGGACACCAGAACTGCACACAATACTCCAAGTGAGGTCTCACAAGAACAGAGTAGAGGGGCAGGATCACCTCCTTTGACCTGCTGGTCATGCTCCTCTTGATGCGGCCCAGGAGATGGTTGGCTCTCTGGGCTTCAAGCACACACTGCAGCTGGCTCATGTTCATTTTCTCATTGACCAACAGCCCCAAGTCCTTCTCTGCAGGGCTGCTCTGAATCTCTTCTCTGCCCAACCTGGAGCTGTGCCTGGAAATAAATAGAAATAATATTTTTTTAAAATCCAATTTTCTTTTACAGTTTTGCCTGTATTTAATGTACAAAGTGCACTGAATGAAAACTTCAGGTGAACCAGGCAATGTCATTTTCCAATTTATAAACAATAACAGAAAATATTAGCATGTATTTCTGGTGACACAATGGAACACTTATGAAGCTGTATCTGCGCACTCCCATTTGCATGAAATATTTGGCGTCCTACCATGAGTCACAACCTCAGAACTTGGAATGAGAACATATGCTTCCTAATAGCCTCTCTTTAATAATGTATCTGTGCTCCTAATCAATGTGAGTGAAATGTTTTCATAATTTAATAATAAAGTGGGTACATTCAGAATTTTGAACAGGTGAGGATAAATCATGTTTGCCTGTGAATAACAGCTTTTATCATTTACTCAGTGGGATCATAATGTATTCCTTCAATCTGCACCAAAGGTAGTAGCAGGAAGCTATTTTATAGATTTCTTGGTAATCTGAGCTGATGTTACACCTGTTACAGGACACTTCCAATAAAATAGAAACTCAGCAGGATGAAAAAAGATACAAATGGTGTGTTTATACCAGTCAATAAAAGCATGACTCTGCAGTAATAGAAAATTTGTTCATGAATTGTGAAGTACCAGGGGCTCCGTTGGTAACGTATTAAAATAATTTGTGTCCTGCCATTGTAACCTTTTTTTAATGATTGTAACTTTAATTTGATGTCTCATTTTCATTGCCAATGAGAAAAAGTCAGTCAAGCACATTTATGAATGGTCTCATTAAAACAGTTTATTGGAATGAGGTTTTATTCTGTAGGTCCTTCCCTGTAAGAAGGAAGTCAAGCACATATGTATATATGAACTTATTTCTAATGCCTTCAGTTCCTGGTCTAGAAGTTGTATTTTAATGATGCAAAACATATCTTGTTTGAGATTCCAACACCATAGAATAGCTTCCAAAACTGTTTAGAAGTCTAGGTTGCTGTCTGGATGCAAATGCAAGTCAGCAAATATTTCTCTCCTCCTATCTGAGACTGCAGATTTCAGGGTGCTCCTAGAAGGCATGAAGGTTGCCAGTTGGGCAGAGTTTGCAGGACAGAATCAGTAATGTGGAAAAGAGTGTTAGAGACATAGAAGTTAATTTGGCACACTGAATTCTGACCCCAGTTACACTACTTAAACTGGGAATCACCCCAGAATGGGTAGAAGTTATTCTGCTTTGCAATTATGGTTTGTAAGCTGTGATTCTCATCAATGTGGACCTTGCATTTCTGCCAAACCAGGAAATTAAAATTAAATACATTAAAAAGAAATGAGAGTTGCCATACAGCACCTGAAATGTAATTTCTCTGGCTGAAGATTATTTTTATAGCTGTTATTCTTTCTATTTTGGTAAATAGCTGTTTTGGCACATTTATGTGTCCAGTCTCCATCCTCTTAGTTGTAGATTTTTCAGGGTATTTTAATGTCTAGTGGACATTACTCTGTTGCTTTTGTTCCACCACATGTGTATTGGTATTTTTTGCCTGGATAGGAAATTCTGATTTTTATAAACATGTTGTACTTTTAAAGCACATAATACTAAGATTATTCAGTCTGTAAGGGAATGTTCTTTCTACCTTCCATGGGAAAAAAGGAAAATGAGTGGTATAAATTTTGCATCTTAGATCTCATTTCCTCTTTAGAATATAAATCTTGTGCAAAGGAAATAGGGTCTCCATTATCTCTTAAAGATGAAACAGCTTCTAATATGGGCAGTCTGCATTCCCTCTGTCATGTTCCTGGGGGATAGGTTAATAAATAATGAACTATATGTCATATTTGAAGTCTCTTAGTTCATGGTGATGCAGCAGTCTTACATGTTTATTAAATTTCAATCTTCATTAGACAAGCTTAGTGGAGAAATTTGGTCCCTCTTCTATCGATTTAGTAATTTGGAGTCATAAAATAAATAAAAAGCAGATAGATTTTTGCTCTTTTTCATCATCTCTGGGTCTTTCCTTGATCCTGACTGTGCCAGGTACACTATCTAAGACTGAATCAACTAAAACATTCCTCAAAATAATTTGACACCATCCATTATAAAGGTTAGAAAGGAAGGAGTTGAGATTATGTGCTGCATTTGAACAACAGTGACCAGCCTGAGTATTTGTCAAACAACTCTTTATAAAAGCTCCTAGCACAAATTACTCAGGACCTTGAGATCTGTTTGGATCCCAGACATAGGGAGTTATGTGAACACTGACCTTGTTATCATCACTCTTCATCTCTACACTCAGCTGTGTTATTGAGATCATCTTTTTTAAATTCTCTTCAGTATCCAGGAAATAACCAAAGTTCAGGTGGAAGAATTTGTGCTAACTTGATGTTCTCACCTTAGCAGGAAGTATTTCAGTTATTCTTGAAACTTGCCATACTGTTAAGACCTCACTAGGAAAGTAGAATGCAGCCCTGATTACTTCTGTATAAGGGATGTGCTCTCAGTAATAAGCAGACATAGCCGAGGCTGCTAGGATAAGCAGAGCAGCAGAGTGCTTCCCCTTCAGAAGGACACAAAGCGAGTTTGCCTTGTTTAGCCTTGCAGAACATAGATGAAGACAGGGTATGATTGTTCTCTATAAATTCATCAGGTGGGTAAGCACCAAGATAAGCACAACAGGGAGAAAAATTGCTTAAACTAAAGAACAATGTTGATCCAAGAACAAATAGTTATAAATTGCCCATGAATAAGTTTAGGCTGGAAATCAGATAAAGTTTTCTAATCCTCTGGTGAATAAGATTCTGAAACAGTCTTCCAATAAGAATTATAAAGGCAATGGGGAATCTAGTTGGTTTCAAGAAGGGGCATTAAATAGTTTTTGAAAGGGATTATGTGGTGTGGGTACTTATGATGAAGCAGATTGGATTCAGTGGCCCAGTGGACTGTTTCCCATTTTAAGTAGATATTCTGGTCAGACTGATTCCACAGAACTATATCTAACTCTTTACTCATGGGTGTCCTCTTTGAGTAGATAGTGATAGAAATGTAGGAGTCCTCCCTGATGGCCCTAAAACAGAATAAATAGTTTACTGCTCTGGTGTATTTCATGTGGACTTGAAGGTAAAAGGCATCAGAAAATGAAAGCAAATAGAACATTCAAAGCAGGCTGATCACTTTATAAAGCAAATCACAAAGAGAACAAAAAAAAAAACCAACTTGATACCCCCAAGAAAATGTGCAATTTAAAAATAAAAACAGTCAACAGATAGGTAACGGAATAAGACGAAATAATGGGGCTGCACTGGTCGGTGTGCTGAATAGTTATGCTGGCACATGAAAGGTTTTTCTAAAGCTGTCAAAGGAGACTTTTGAGAAGGAAAATAATGTAAACACATTTCTGTGAATTTGCTTTAAAGCTTGCATGCCAAAGAAAGTGGAAGGGTAGAAGAGGGTGAGTATATACGAGCAGTGAAGTTGAAGCTGTATTTATTACTTAACCAGAAGCAAGAGTCCACTGCATAAAAGAGAGAAATGATAGACAGGAAAGACTGCAGGTGATGTAGAGCCATGAAAATAAAGGGGATGGTTCCCATTTGACACATGGGAATGCAGAAAGCAGGGAGAATTAATCAGTATCAAAATGACAAAATCAGAAAATAGAGTTTGCGGTGGCATGCCAAATGCACACAAGCAAATTAAAGTTGCATGTGTCAAAAAAATGGTATCACAGAAACAGAGGTACAAATAAGAGATCCAGACACTCTGATGGGAAATAAGCCCTGCATGTTATAAATGCTGTGCAAAATAAACCTGTAACACTTGAGTGAAAGTGAAACTTCAGGCAGTAAGACTCTAGCATGAAGATAATGTGTGTGTAGAAAAATCAGGAATTCATATTAGGATCTATAAATCTGTAAATTGTTTTAGGTTCTATAAATACAGGACCTATAAATTGTTTAAAAATGGACATCCTAGATGATTGTAGGTGACCTTTGACTCCCAGTGAAACACCAGGCTCTTCCAGGACATATGTTGTGGTTGTTAGAAGTGCTCTCTCTTAAACCCTGGTCTAAAGACTGTCTTTAGCAGAAGATAGTACATTTCATGGATAAATAAGTGTTTAGTTTTCTTTCACCTGCACTTAAAATGGGAACAGATTAGTGTCAGACCTAGCATTTAATTTTTCACTTTAAGTCTTTGTATCCATTTATAACTTTGCAGAATTATTTCCTTCAATAGATATGCTCCAATTCTTAACTATGGGCCTCGTACTCCATCTACCCTTTCTTTTCTCCCAAGTGATATTTAGCAATTACCATTATTTAATTCCTGGATGAAAAATTAGAGGGCTCTGCTCTGTAATTATCAATGACCTTTCGATGTAGAAAAATGCAGCCCATCAGATGCAAAGGGACTGCGAAAGACAGCCTAAGTATTTGGACAGATATCTTAGGAAGAATGCTGTCCCTCCCCCGGATCTTTTTTTTATTGAAGGCCAGTGGAGATGTAAGGAGAGCTTTGAACAGAATTTCCTTATTGCTACTGTCATTTTAGAATTAGCTACATTAAAATACAAACTAAGAATGAATCTATCTGGAAAATGACACAGCATTCATTTATTTCATTGCCTTGGACAACACTGGTTTATTAAGTTAATAAATGTAACACTAACATTGGTAGTGTAACAAACCTTGAGTACCTGATAGTACCTGATATGATATCAGGTACTGTACTGACACACGAAAATTCAGTTCTTTCCATAGAGAATTTGTGGCATAGTTAGGAAAAGCCAGTAACAACAAACAGGAGAACTTCAATTATCCACATTTTAGAGAGAAAAATGCAAGTATGAATGTCTGCTTCAACAAGCCACTGACTTCAGTCATGGTGGGTAGTATGCTTCACATGCGTGATGACTAATAGACCTTCTCCAGTGTCTTTCTGCATCACAGCCTAGAGTGATCTGTTCCAGGCTACAGAAAATTATGCCAATGAGAGAGCTATAGGACTCTTGTACTTTTCTCTGGAGACTAAAAAGCACCCCCCAAAAAAGTGATGATATAAGCACACCTCTGCTTGGCTGCCCTGCCTGAGGCATGGTCGGGAGGTGACAGGCAGTAAGTAACAACTATCTGTGAAAAAGCCTAGAAAAGAGCCTAGAAGCACTAAGAACCCTAATGGGAGCTTCCCTCTCTGCTGCTTCTTCAGGTGACTCCACATGGAGCTGTCTCTGCTGATCCATGTTTGGTGCAGTAAATAGACTATAATTCAAAGATGAATTATCTTATGTGCATCCCATTGTCTGTTGCACTCAGGGAGTCACCCGCCCTGGGGCAAGTCTTGCCCTCTCTTCATAGGATGTGCATCTCAATACTTTTCTGAGCTTTGAAACAGGAGCAAAGTGAGTTTGCTCATGTGCTTTTAGAAAGTTATTATTCCTTAATTTATTCATTCAAATTTCTAAATAAGAGACTTTCCACTTCTCTCTGTGACTGTTCCTGTGTTCTAATGCATACGTCTGATAAGAAGGTCCTAGAACACAAGATATTCCTTTTATTACTTTTGCTTTTTATCTAGTGTTTGGACAAGCTTAACAATTGTTCACTTGTCTAGTTTTGATGGGGGTTTGCCAGGCGGAGGTTTTGCTCACTTACTGCCATAGTAAGTGAAAGCCATTTGCCTGATGGTCTACAATTGCCAGGTATTCATTGGTTACTTAGACCTTAACAGCTTTTCCTTCTGAACCATTTGCCCTAAGTACTACACTGACAGAAAAATCTGTCACCATTATTAATGGACATTGTGTTGCAGAACCGGAATGCCATAGCATTAGCTAAAATTGCCAGCATTCCTGTTCATGTGTAGGTAAACTACAAGTTTATCTACACATAAAGTTTACATGCAGGCAAAATTTTCATAAGTATATGATGCTGCAATAACCAATGGCACCATAAAAATAGATAGGATCAACAAACCATGAGGCGTCCTCACAGAGCCATGTGTCAGAAAAGGTTATATATTTAAGGAATCTTTTTCATTCACTGAGCCGGAGTAAACTGTGGGAGCTGCTCTAACCACACCATTTAGGATGGGAAGTGAAGGCAACTACTGTCTTAGTAGTAGGAACCTAATTATTCTTTTGGAAATCAGTCAAGATCCTATATCTCATATAGATATAGTATTCCACACTAAATGATACAGATTTTTACGAACTGCATGTGGCCAACTTTCCATTCCACTTCCTTATTAAAGGCATTTTCAGCAGCCTCTTTTCTTCCAATAGCATAGATGTTTCCTCAGGCTTGACATGGAGAAACAGAATGTCTACTAAATTCAGCCATCCTGGTGCTTTGTCTGACAGAGAAAACTGCCATGCACATATTCAATAAGCTATATACTCTGTATCCTGCTAAGCCTGGAAGATCTGAGGGGATAACTCCTAAGGTTGAGTGGCCGCAGGTGGTAGGGTTCCATTGAGTGTAAATGAGAAGAGAAATTTGAGCGTCAGAATCTTAACTGTGAATCACCACCACATCCAACCAACATGATATATTAATTTATAATTCAATGATGACTTTTTTTCCCTAAGGATATTTTGGCTTCTATACCAGCATAGTTCATTAGTTAGTCACTGCGGTTGATCCAGTTATTGTCATGCCTTTGATCATTTTCCATCTAACTGAGCATATTAGAGAGGATACCAAAAACCTTTGTGCTTCTTTATAATTGCTTCCTATGCAAGGAACAGCATTTTCTCAGCGTCAGTCATTGCTTCTCATGACAGTTCTCTTACTTCATTGAAACTGATGGAGCTTTCTCAAAATCTATGTTTTGTATCAGGATATTTCCTTTTCCAGCACAATCTACATTAGCAAGATAAACAGTCCAATTTTCATGGGTCTCTCTAGTAATTATTAAAATGAGTAATTCTTACTAGTAGAGATGAAAAATTGCTTAAAAAAAATCTGCTTAAGATAACATCTCTGCTGTTAGTGCTCGAGGTCTAAGAGCACTCCAAGTAATTATATTTCCTTGCTTAAATATAGTGTCAGAATTCCTGTTCTGAATGAGCCCTCAAAGGATAATGGTGTTTGTCAAAAGGTTAAGATGCAGAAAACAGAAATTTATGAGAAGTATAATTCCCTTTACCTTCGTTATCATAGAATCATAGAATAGTTCAATTGATTGAACTTTCTTACTCAAAAGAGCAAGGGTTTTGGTTCTTCACAAGATATTTTCCTACTTATTTTTTATAGCTAAAAAAAATGGTTTAGTGCAAAAAAAAACAAATACTGAGCTGAAAATACTTTTCAGTAACAATGTCAGCACTGATGATTTACAGATTATATCAGCTTGTTAAAATGCATCATCAACTTTATAAAACATCAATTTCTCTCTTCCATTTGTCATAGCTTTTGCTACATATAACACCTAAGACTCCTGTAACTGAAGGTTTAATGTATTTTTTAAACCTGCCTCTTTAATCTTTCAGTATTTCTTTGAGCATTTGTCACAACTCTGTGCTTACACACCTTCATTAGCTCCCTGTATAGTCACCCAGTTAGGATTTGTTTAATGAAACTTTAACCAACTAGAAGCTCATATGGGGAGTAAAGGAGCAATCTAAGCTTTCTGCAGGGATGGCTGTTCCCTTGCTAGAATACACAACTGATTGATATGGATGGAATTATTTTCTTCTGAAGTTGTTTATCTATCTCTCTGCACTGACTACAGGGAAGCCTAGGCAGCTACCTCAAAAGAAACACCAAATATTTTAGTGGTTAAAATAACAAGGCAGATTTCTTAGCATTCCCTTTTCTTTACGTGGCTGAGCTATAGAGAAGAAAGGACTGCTGTTGTTTTTTACAGGATTCCATGACTGAGAATCTAGCATCAGTGACACAGTTGAAATCTATGCTTTGGTTTATGTTTTGAAACTAACAGTAGTGGAAATTGTGTACTTCCTCAGTTCATGTGTATCATTGGGAAATGCATTCATAACTGTATTTTCTGTATCTTAAGTACAACTGCTTTGTTACAGGGCTAGAGACAATCATGGTATTTGCCCACTCCTAACTTTTGGCATGATTTAATATAACTAAGCCAGGGCTGTCACCAAAAGGGATCATTCTTCTTTCCTCATGCCTAGTCAGTCACGTGCATTCCTTCACTCTTCCTAGACTAAAACTTGTATGGAGAGGTGATTCTGTGCAAAATTCTCTTTTCATGGTTAGTGTTATTGCAAAATCCCTTCCTGACCTTGCTTACCCAATGCCAGGTCAGTGGTGGGAACCACAGCTGAAATGGCCATAGGGGGAAGGGACAGACTGTCCCTATTTGCAGCCTTCTGCAATTCTAGATAAATGGCAAATCACACTGTAAATGTTATTCTCATGGCATGTATGGTTTTGAACTTGTATACAAAAGGTATCAGAAATTTAAGCACAAATACAAGATTCAGATATACTTTGCTTTACATCTTGAGTGGTGAAATATTTTGTATTTATTTATTATAATCCTAAAATATTCAGAAATGTACAGTGATCAAGTTTCAGACCCCTGAAAATAAGTTCTCTCTCATCTGGACTTTGTAGCTGGCTGTTGCAAATAGCAGAACGTGCTGCTGTCCCACTCCGGGTGTTACAGGTCCACTAAGTTAGAGGGCTGAAAACCCCAGTCTTTCTTTATACATGAGGGAGGGACAGAAGAAGAGTAATACATAAACAAATTGTGGTCATGAAATTTTTCAAAAACACATCACTCGCAAAAATAGTAACCAAACTGCCAAAACACTGTCTTTCAAAACATGTTTGTGCAGCGCTTTGAAGTTATCTTTTGCTACTTGTACAAGAATTTATGTCATTAATGATCTATCTTGTTCTTATATTACTTTTTATGGCTTCCATTCATTTCACATTGATTTTTCCCTGACTTATTAAGATCCCAGTCTCAGACCCTAGGCACTCTGCAAATGTAAATTGCCGTACAGAAAATAAAAATGCCAAAATCAGTCTGTGCCTGCCAAGTCATAACTCAATATTATCTACCATCTATGAAAATAAAATCCATAAATACTTCTTAATGTCCACATTAGCTCCATAGAGCATAATCTGTAACGGCTGTAACCACTCCCTCCTCCAATATATGAAGTTACTCAATTCAGACACTAGAAGTGTTTCTTCTATGAGCATTAGTATTAAAGTGCTGATCAAAGTGAATCTTCAAAGCTTCCACTTGTCTAAGTATTTGCAGGATCCTGGGTGATCTGCATATAGTCTTGCCGCTGTTTTTCAGACTGTTTACATGCTAAACTTCACTTTGAATATACAAACAATACTGGATTGCACCAAGCACACTGTGCAAACACTGCAGTATCGAAAGTGCTTTCCTTCCTGGGCTGCACAATACCTGGAAAATGCTGTGAAGCTCTTCATAAAAGCAACAGGAGCTATTAGAGACCTGACTGATAGATTCAGGCAGATGGAAGAGAGTAAGAAAGAATCTGACTATTTTGACTAAATAGTGTCCCAGATTTATGAATAAATTGGTCTAGCAAATCACTTTTAAGCATTTGTCCTGTATCAGCAGGCCCATAACCAATTTTCATTATGGGTGTAGGGCACCTACAGGTAAAATTCATGCTATGGTGTCTTTCTATCTTATGGATATTCAGGTGAATATATCATTTATCATGTACTTCTTCCTATTTGGAAGACAGTGGAATATTTTGCAGGATAATCCACTGAGATATGTAGAAAACATTGATATCCTGGTATTCAGTAGCATTACATTGGTTTGAGAGTTTAGTATGCACAGCAAATACAAAGTATAATGCACATGAATTATAATGCAAAATGACTGCTTAATTCAAGAGACATCCAAGGATTTAGATAACTGCAGATATCTACAATATGTATGAGGAATATAAGTAGATCCATATTTTGAGCAGAAGGACCTGACATTACAAGGATTTCAGTATTACAAGAACAACACTAAGTTTCCTTAACATCTCCTACAAGTGTAATTCCACCTTGATGTTAAAGACATCTTTTCTGTTTACTCTAAAATTAAGGAAGTCTATTAGTTTAGTAAATGAGTGCCTTTATCTGTTGAAAACAAGTTCACTGTGTGTTTCAATGGATATTAAACAGGAAGAAAATGAATTGAAAAAGCATGAGGTGTCATTTAAGCAAAAGCTACTAGGAGCAGGGCATTCATCTCACATCCACCATGTCCTCACCCTTTCTTCAACTCTTCCTCAGTGGATTCAGTATAGGAAGGAGCTGGATGGCTTATGAAAGACATGCTCAGGTCAGGAGATGCCCTGTGCACCACAATATCCTCTCCCAAACCTGATGGCAATCCTCATGGTAATTGAAGGCTACATATAATATTATTAACTTCCAGGGGGATGCTTTGCAGCCCTACGGGGGGAGACTCATATGCAGGGGAGCATATGAGGAACCCATAAGCATCCCATATGCAGTTTCCCCTCTTCAGAGTGGGACCTTCTGCCTCCTCATGGCCCACTCTCCCCTGAGGGATGCTGGAAAGAAAGAAATGCCCAGAGGTTTTTCTTTTCATTCTGGTTTCTGCTCATATTCTGCTGCATGAGTCGTGCTCCCCGCAGCTCATTAGCAAAGTACCTATAGACAGAGAGCAATATGTCAAGCTGCCTTTGCAGTCGACTTCCTTTTCATCTGAATGTTGATTTCTGCACTTCCATTGCGTGTGGTTCATCTGCTGACAAAGTTTCCCTCCTGTAAGAACCATCAGACTCATCGCTATTTCTTCATTATTTGAGAAAATAAAGCTGTCCTTGCCGCAAAGCCGTGCTCCACCCAGAGAGGGGCCAAAGCTGAAACTGCAAAGAACATCATCATTTCATACACAAAGCCGCAGCTCTGGGTGGGAAACACCCTTTCACTGCCTGAGGAAGAGGCATGCAAAGATGCTATTTCTGTCCTGGTTGTGTAAGGAATTGTGGTGCTTCATCTAAAAGAACTGTTTTTCTAGAAACTGAATTTATGTGTACATAATGCACCGATCAATGCAAGACGGACAAATGAGCTAAGCTACTGTTGTTGTTGGAGATGAGACAATTGGATAACTAGAACATTAATCTGTTAAGAGTACCCCTGTTGGATCTCAATTTTAAGTAGTTTGTAGCACCTCAGACAGCACAAGGGTAAAATCTAGGAAAAAAAATAACAAAACCCACTAAATTTGCAAACTCAATTTGAAAGCTAATGTATTTGGAATGCTGTAAAATAAAGCTTCCATTCGGAAGGATTAAGGCAGGCCTAGGCCAGTGTCAAATGTTTGCAACTATCAAAATACTAATTATGTGTTTGCTTGTAGGTATCGTAATAGATCTGTGTTAATTTACATCAAAATAACTTGGAAGTTAAAAGTGGCTTATATGCAAGAATCAAATACTTAGTAGCAGTTTAGGTCAGAAGAATATGTGCGCATATATATATAAAATACACATAAAAATTTGTATTTATGCACATAAATATATCTCAGAGCTGCTATTTGCAGTCTTTGATTAATGTTTTTGTGCCAAAGTTTTGAAATTAAACCAATACTTCACAATGAATTGTCTCCTTTTAAGCACACAGATAACTTCGTGATGCCTTTCAGGGCTTTTTGGTGGGCAACACAGGAATTCTTCCATCTTAGGAGGACACAAATTACATGGAAATGGGATGTGGAGGTAAATTCGAAGTCTGCTGCTACTATGTGAGTCCTATTGCAGCCAGACACAGGTTAGAGCAGTAAAGAAACTGTTCCTATTAACACAAGGGGATGAAAAAGCCAAAGGACTTGACAAGTGAAAACTATTTTCTTCTTTGGAACTATGCACTTCTGGAAAACGAACAGATGCTTTGAATCAAATGATCCTTAAATATCAAATGATATTTAAAGAAATGCCTCTTTGTAAAAGCTTACAATTTTATACATGTCCCTAACCAGGACCAGGCACTGAATCTGGTCCTGATACTGAAATTTCAGCTGGATGTTGAAGCTCCATTTGTAGCTTCAGGTGTTCTGGGGAAAACTTCCACACAGAAATGTAAGACTTAGCCTTCAATAGAAAGACTCAGCCAGACGTCCTCATCTCATAGTGTACTTCTTCACACTGGCCAGGAATGGGTAAGGAATAAAACTAATAATATCAAATACTCAAACATATAGACCTTTTTTCAATTACTTAATTTCTTCTTAGCAATCTCTTATCTGAATCTCATCTGGTCTCACATTAATCCAGCTGAAAAGACTTGGTAAATAAAAAGTTCAAGTTGATCTGACTGCAGATTTCCAGTTAAAGGATTCGGATTAGATGATTTGAGCTATTGCACAAGAATTTGGCTAAAGTCTCAAGGAAAATGTTTTATTTGTTTAGTAACCTCTCTTAATAAAAACATGCTTTGTCTGAAATGCTTCATGAAAGCTGCATCTCTCTAAAAAATTCCAACTAATACACATTTTGCTAACAGTGCAGTTTATACCCCACAACACCTTTGGAGGAAAGTTATCTATACAAATATTAGCCCCAAGTACTCCCATTATACAACATAGGAAAAATTGGAAAAGTCCTTGGAACTGGAAGTAGCTTTGAACTAGAATTAGTTTTATCAGAGAAAAAGAATTAACAGCAAAAGGTGATGCAGATTGGTGTTTAGTGTCCTGCCAATGTTTTTAAAAGACACACACTCATACATATTACTCAGATAGACCTATGATACAAATGCACCACTTGCCAAGCAGATGAAATCCATGCACTTCAACTATGACTACTTTCCCTGTCAGTAAAACTTGTTGCTTAATTCACTCATGCACTTTGAAAACAAGGTAGGAAGTGAAATCCTTTTTTGTGGGCTGGCTATTTCAAAGATAAAAACGCATTTGTTTTTCAGAAGTACTTTTCAGAACCCCAAGGATAAGTCTTCTCAGGCAAAGAGTTAGCTGTAGACAGAGGGGGTGAACTCCATCAGAGACAGAAAAATTCACACCTACTCTTGAGGTGGAGGAGGATTTCTTAAACTGGGACTCCCAAGAGCCCCCTCAAGCACTTTGTCATATCAACACTTTGAAGATCTGTGATGGAGACTTGGAGCCATATTCTTCAAAGGCTAAGGAACAGAAATTCTGTTTAGACAACTTCAGCAAATAAACAGTAAGCCCATTAATTATTTTTTCTATGTAATGTGAAAGAATTTAAACAAGGGGTTCCACTGAGTGGCTATGGGGTCTGTGACTTTGAAATCTAACACTTGAAGAAGAGGCAGTGATATTATCTCTGGGAAAAGCAGAGTGTCCAGCATCTAGCCCAATGAAAAAAGGATTGTACTACATGAGGCCTTCAGCTGGTTTATTTAAATGTGAATATTTATGTATATAGCTTCCCTTATGCTTGATAAAACATAAACCTATGAGAAAATTCAGTATGTTTGCAATTGCAAGATTACTACAGAGAATTGATGAAGCCAAAGGTGACCAGAAATATATCAGTTGACTAAAAATTGATTGTGTTTTTCCTCATGTCTTGCCTTACTTCTGTCTCCTGATCCTTATAGCTGCTGATACTTTACAAAAGTGCCCCCGTATTTTTAGAACTGGATGTTGGACTTCTTTCTCAAACTGTTTCCTCCAAGTCTGAACTAACAGATCACATCTTTGTGTGAAAAACAACTCAGTCTCTCGATCCATTTGGGTTTCTTAGTAAGGCTGCAAATTATGATATTTTTAAAATGGGGAAAACTGACTGCTCGAAGTCATACTGAGTGCATTCAACTTATTTTACACAGAACTCATTGGCAGGTTACAGGTGGAAATGCATCCTGTTCATTATCAAGCCAAGTTTTTAATCAGTTGTCTCAGGGTAAAAGGCTTTGCTAAAGAAATTGTTAATCTGTTTCCCACTGCAGTGTTTGGTCTGCTGTATAGGTCAGGGATTTTCCGAGAGAGCTTCATGCACCACAGACAGATTACAGTGCTTGACACAATGCCTTCAGAAAATTATATGCTTTCACACTCTTAAAACAACATGCCTTCAGAGGTTTGCTGCTCTTCTAGCTGAAACAGGGAGCAAGGACTTTTTGTTTGTCTTACATAAGCAATAGTATCCAGCTTGTGTGATTAGGTGGGAGACTTGCTAGAGCTCCAGTTGAAGAAGAGTCCTACAGACAAATGCCAACAAAGCACTTTTAAATGGTACCCTATATCATTGAAAATGAAGAAATCAAGGTAATTTGCTCACTGTGATCTCACAGAGTTGATTTTCTGCATTGCTGTAGAGGGCTGTCCATTAAATCCATGTCTCATGAACCTGTACACCCATCATCATATTTGACAATGAATAAAAATTCGTATTTCTCATTGTCGTGGTTTAAGCACAGCCGTAACTCACGCGGTTCACTGGCTCACTCCCCCTCATGCTCCCCGCCACCCCACTCCCGGGGGGATGGGGAAGAGAATTGAAAGAATGTAACTCCCACAGGTTGAGATAAGAACAGCCCAGTAACTAAGGTATAACACAAACCACTGCTGCTGCCACCAATAATAATAATGACAAGGGAAGCAGCAAGGGAAGAAAATACAACTGCACACCACCCGCCGACCGATACCCAGCCCGACCCAGAGTGATCGAACTCTTCCAGGTTCCTGCCCCCAGTTTTTTACATCCTGGGCATGTCGTGCTGTGGTATGGAATACCTCTTTTGTCAGTTTGGGTCAGGTGTCCTGTCTCTGCTTCCTCCCGGCTTTCCCTCCTCCCTGGCAGAGCATGAGACTCAGAAAGTCCTTGGTCAGACTAAACATTCGAGCAGCAACTAAAAACATTGGTGTTACCAGCACTGTTCCCAGGCCAAAAGTCAAAAACACAGCCCTGCACCAGCTACCAAGAAGGAGAAAATAATGACTGCTACTGCTGAACCCAGGACACTCATGCTTAGCTTTGAACCTTCAGATACATCCAAATAATTAAATCATAATTTTTTAAACAGATGGTTTTATTTTAGCAACTTATTAACAAAGAATTATTTGTTCTTAATGAGACAGTATATATGATAATACAAAGAAGCCAACGTGAATTCAATCTCTTTTATGGCTGTGCTTGAGAAAAATGCCAAGAGCACTGATAAGCAAGAGCAATGCCAACAAAAGTCACAAGCATTACTGATGTAAACATGTACCTAATACTGAAGCATGCCATGCCTCAGGGGTAGACTTAACCCAGCCTACTGTGGGCTAATATTTAAAACATATGCAACTGCAGATAGAAACAGTTTTCCCTTTCAAGTAAGTAATTTTCTTCATATTTTCTGAATTAAGTAAACTGAGAGAAAAATGTTCTGTTCTCAAATGCCTCACTTGTACTAAGGAAAAATAAATATTCTTCACCCAAATCTGCTAATATGTGGCAACTAATTTGAGATAAGTTTATGAACAGAAAGGCTGCTCACCCATCTTCATGCAAGTTAGCAGACTGACATGTTCAGTGTGAAGATCACTGGCTACCTCATTGTTGCTTTATTTTAGCTAACATAAAGTAAACCCACGTTTTCTCCCTACTATCAACATAATAAAAGCCACTTCCTTTCCTTGCAGAGAAATATTTTATTATCTTTATTCTAGACTGACAAAACACTTCTTTGCAGAGGAAATGTGAAAACAAATGTGTGACTGATTCTAGAATTTGTAGATTGCTCTTCACAGAGACAGGTACGTTCACAGTAGGCACTTTTCTCTAGAGGAAAACAAATTCAAACCACATTTCTTTAGAAATCTTCTATTTAACTAAGGGAATTAAAAAAGACAAACCAGCAGAAAGACAGAAAAACAGACAGTGAATGGAAAGAACAGAGAAAAAAATAAGAAAGCTTCAAAGTGCAATGATCTGATGCATTTGAAAATTCATTAGCAAAAGCTGTATCTGGAGAAATATTCCCCCCTGTATATGTGCAATTAGTCCATTCAAATGCAATGTGAAAAGATTTTAAAATCTTTGAAGAAAACTTATGATGTTACACCAGATGGTGAATAAAACATAGTCATTCATCTTTCACTTTACAACAACCCACTTAAAATGGAAACTACAAGCACACAGCAAAAGCTTTCATAAATGCATAAAGAGATTTTCACCTATAAAGTATACTCCAAAATAGATCCTTACAAAATTCATTGAAGGGAATTTATATGTAGGAAACAACAGTGAAAATTTTTTGTTGTCTTTTTTTGTACCTATGACAGCGAGTGAGACAGAGCAGGAATAGGACTCGTAGTCATCCCTTCTTGACACTTAACCTGCAGATAAAAGTGATCTGCGGAGGTCAAGCGTGTTCACAACATGGATATAACATCTCTGTTGATCAGTCTGCTGACTCAGACCTGTTCTCAGACCACTACACTGCAACAGTTGTTCTCTCTAGCTATTTTTAATGTAGATTCCTTTTTCAAAATCAAAACAAGATTTAACCTCCTGTTTATTATTATTATCCTCTTTCCTTACGTCCTCCAGAGGAGACTTGTGCCTTTTTTAGTTAATTGCATTACAGTCTTCAGTGGGTAATTTATCTGTAAAGGATTTGTAAAATATCTTTTCAAAAACTGAGACAAGATTCCACTGTAAAGTTTCAGACAAATCATTAAACCACTAAACCCTGTTTCACCAGAGCAAAATGTAGTCAGTTTTTAAACACTCTGGGGAAAGGCCCTACAGCAGTACAGATGGCAAAGCATTCTAGCTCTGGAGTCTATAAAAATAATTCCTTTTTATTACTCAGCTGGTTCACAAGTAATATGAAAATAGGTCTGTTTCTTGATGATTATATTAAGCGTAATTGGGAGAAAGTAATAGGGCATCTTCTCATTATTGTCTATGAATTGATGCTCCTCAATTATATCCTTTTTATGTGAATGTCCTGTATTTTTCTTTTTCTTTTTTTTTTTAGGCAGCAATTTTGCCTTCCAAGTGTCTTTTCCAAAGGAAATTAACACATATCATGCTTTTAGACAAAGTACTGTAGCATAATTAATCTCCGCACTGTCCTTTCCTAGCAACCCAAAGTAGGAAATATATGCAGCTGAAGTGTAAAGCTAAACAGGTTTCTATATTTACAAGAATCAAAGCAGTTAAATGACTCAGCTGCCTCCTAATGTGGGTTATATTTGAATTTGGGGAGGGTGGAGTGAAGAATGGGACATTATTGCTTTAACAAGGTTTACTGCTAAACTGAACATATGTTGCTCATAATGTCACTTTCTAAATCAATGAGATCATTATAGAACATGTCGACAAATTAGACATGTAAAGTGCAGGCTGTATGTGGGAGAGATGTAATTTGGCTCTATAAAAAGAAATTAAACAATAAAATATCAATGACAGATGTAGTTAGCTAAAGGTTTTGAGGTTTAAATACCAATTTGTGAAAAAAAATTATGCAGACCCAATCAGAGTACGAGATAAAAATACCAGCCTTCATGCAACAAGATGATTAAGTATTTGGACCAGATGTTCAGAGACCTTAGCTGTGCCCTTTATTTGACTGGCAAGCATGCTGGCAAGTCCCTAAATTTCCAAAATCCAGGTAACGAAAGTTAGCTCAGATGGAAGTAATAAACCAATCAAATATCAGGAGTCATTCATGTCTGTGAACAATAGATCATACCACAGTCCTGACCTCCACTTTTGAACATAGCAGGGTAGGTCTTAAAGAAATAGGCTTTTTGCATTTTTCTTTTTTAAAGAAACTTGCTGAAGTGCTTTGTTTTCTGTTCCAACTTACAGTTCTCAAATCAAATGTAGGCACCAAATGCATCTGATACGGTTTAGATCCCTTTCCCACTGGTTTGTAGATTTTATAGCTCCTGAGCCTCAGCTAAAACTCTGTGTCGTAATTCTTGGGTTATAGCTTTGTCTTGCAGCTGCTGCATGGTTGTGGGCAAGGTGTTTAAGACTAAACAATAAAATGTCTGTACTTTCAAAGAAGAATGTCTTGCAAGTTAAGAGATGACTTCTGTTTCAGACTCTTCTATCGACTTTGCAGGGTGATCAATCTCTTTGCGCTTCATCTTTCCCTATTCACAGACAGCAGGGTGCTATAATCTAATCTTTTAGCTCATTTTCTCTCTTAGGCATAGCCTCATTCCTAATCACACTGAAGCTGCTGTGTACAACCGTCTTAAGGCAGTTCATTGTGATCTCTAGTCACGTACTTTGGGGTCCTGACTGGGCCATGCCATGCTCCTGTCTGACACATGCACCAAAATCTCCTTCCCATGGAAACCAGGACAGGTTTTCATACATATATGGATTTTACCAGAGTGGAAACGGGGATGTATCCTGAGCTCAGAAATTCTGGATCCCTGCTTTGATGCAGCCCCTCTGCTTGGACAGTGAGTAGCAGAGATGACCCTGATCTTGTTTGAGCCTTCAAGACATTGCCATAATATAATCAGCAGCAATTCTAAAGGCATAAATAAAAGATAACATTCATGAGGTTTTCAGAGGGATGACATAGCGTGCATAAAACATTTGAATACCACAGACAGAGCAGATGAAAAGGGATTGAGCTGTAAAGAAGAAATCATTCCTTGATGGGCTGATGTAGCTTGGCAGTAGAAGATGGGTTTCATCTGATCAATGCAGGCATCTACAGTGTATGGAAAGCATCTCAGCTATTCACTCCCACTCTTCACCACCCTTACAGACAACGAATTAAAATACACTTCTCAGGCACAATTTAACTCTTCTGAAAATAAATCTTTAAAATAGATTCATTTTGGCTACAGCTTAAAAATGTCTATGAATCATCATTAACTCTGGAGTGTGTCAACAGTGACTAGCCTGGATGTGGACATTTGCTGGATAAATATGAAAAGGCAGATGAAATGTGTGCCCACTGCTGGGACCAGCAATTGATAGCTTTTCAGTCTGCCTTGATACCATAAGGTCATCTTAGGAAATGTTGCAGCCAGTTAAAATATTAAAGAAAATAAAAGCATAAGAAAGACCAGCATGAAAAGTTTCCCATTTCTTATGAGAAGCCTGATTTGATATTCACCACAATTTAGGCAAGTTAATCCAGCCATCTGAGTAGAAGAATACTCCCTTGTGTACGCTGTTGCTGTTGTGTGATGCTTTTTGAAATACGGGTTTCAGCACTTCTGTTACCATGGTGGAGCTTACAAAACACTTGTAGGCCTGCTAGGGACATCAGAATTTGATTAATTAATCTCTACAAAATGCTTTGCGTTTCACTAGGTGAAAGATACTCAGGGTTAGTTTCCTTGGCCTCCTCTCATGAGGAGCAGTACCTTCAAAAGATGAGTGAAGGTATGTAAAAATTATTGTTTGCCTGGAGGCAGATGAACTAGTCCTGGAAAATGGGGGTTTCTGTATTTGTTTTGACCCTTCTTTTTTCCCCATCAGCCTTCAAAGGGCATATCCCAGCCCTATTCAAATGGCTACCCTCAGTGTACTGACTAAGTGTAAACTCTCCCTCACTCTGGGGAAGCAGGGAACACAGCTTTCATTATTCAAAAGCACTTAAATGAAGTGAAATACTTTCTTTAAAGTGATTGCCTGAACATAGAAGAGAGATAGGACTTGTAGAAAAAAGTAATGTCTTTTCTGAGACAAACTGATAGAAGCAAAAAGAAACAGACAAGCTTTAAGGGGCTTTTGTCCTGGAAAGATTGTTTTTTTCCAACGCTATCAGTTATTCTAATGAAAGATATTACCTCTCCCTATAAACCTTGCTTCTCACCTCTTAATGTTTCATATGCCGATACTTCTTTTTATTCCTGTGTTCAGAGCTATATGCATTTAGAAAGAGTCCATATCCATCTTCTGCAGTTTCCCAGTGCTTTAAACACTCTGCCTGTAGAATTTACACTGTATACGGAGCACTCCCAAAGAGCTGCACTTTACGTAACAGCGCTGATTGAATGTGTTGTTTTCCACGTGCTGGTCCAACCGGCTGCAAACCAGGACTGCTGGCGAATACCTGCTTTCTGAAAATCATTAGCTTTTTTCCCCCTCCGTAATTAATTTTCCTGTACTGTTAGAGAGTTGCACTAGAGGTACCAAGCTGGTGGAATCTGGATCATGCTCCAGTGTAACCCAGGCTTGCCTGGGGGTCCACTGAGATCCCCTGCTCACTGCTAATGGATTTATTTGTGAGCTTGACATAACTTTATTCCCAGGATATCTAGAGTTATATTTAATTGCTTTTGCTCTTCTCTGGACATGATTAAAAGGATGTTCACTTTGCCTCTAAGATGGCTCAAAAAGGAGAAAGCTTCTGGGTATTCATACCAAATATCCAGAATCACTCCATTTATCTGCACAAGCTGAAAATTATCTACAGTTGTTTAGACAAAGGCAAAATTACCTTGTCTACTGAATTGATTAAAAATAACATCCCTTCCATGTTACCCAGCTTGGACTACTTTTTTGTACCTGCTAATTTGGGTTAGTTCTACTGTGCCCTTTCCCAAACTGTTGGGACATTACTTCACCAAACTGAGACAATATACTTCTGTAAGAAGAGCTATGACCCCCATTTTGATCAATGTCCTACAGAAAAGTTATGCCCAGCAGTGAAATACCCTCAGGATTCACATGGTCTTATAGTCTTAGTTTAGAGAAAAAGCAGAGAGATTATCTGTTGGAGGGAGAAAACAACAGGAATAAGCAATCCAGGAGGTTCCCGGAGTGTACAGTTGATAATTTCCTTCTCCAAGTCATAGAGAAGCTAACAAGGAGAGGTGATCATGACGGACCCCATATACACCAGCAATGAGGGTATTGTTGGGAATGTGAAAGTCAAAGGCAGCCTTGGCTGCAGTCATGATAAGATGGTGGAGTTGAGGATTCTGAGGGCAGGAAAGGGAGTGAAAACAAAGCTCACAATCCCAGGCTTTAAGAGGACAAACTTTGGCATCTCCAAAGATCTGATAACAAGAGTCGCATGAGATAAGTCCCTGGTGGGAAAGGGAGCCCAAGAAAGCTGGTTCATATTCAAGAGTCATCTCCTCCAAGCTCAAGTTTCATTCCAACAAATATGAAGTCCGGCAAAATTTCCAGGTGGCCAGAGTGGATGGACAAGGAGCTCCTGGCCAAACGCAAACACACAATGGAGGCATATAGAGGTTGGAAACAACCAGCTCAAGGTGGTCCTGCTTGAGCAGGAGGGCTGTTCCAGGTGACTTCCAGAGGTCCTTTCCAACTCCAACCATTCCATGATTCCATGATTCTGTGCTATCTGCCATCATGTCTCAAAACCCATCCAGTTAGAGACAAAATATATTTTCCAAGCTGTAGGAAATATCAAGACATCAAATCTGCCTCACTGAAACATAAAACACTGAAGCCTGGGTGGTGTTCTGGCATTGTATCATCTCCTTTTTTCGCAAGGCACTGTAGACCAACTTGACCTTTAGTTGGAGCTAGAATGTTTTTAACATCTGGCCAAAGAAGTCCAGCAACTAGCACCGATTTCTAACTGCTTTTCCATGGCATTTTTTCACCATCAGAGAATGAGTTTTGCAGACATACACAGGCACAAATGACAGAATATAAACTTTCTCTCATTTCATTGAGGGTACAAAAGGGTGTTTGGGAAAGACTACAGCATCCAAGTGTTCATTAATGTAGTTTTCTGCAGCTGTGAGACACACTTTTTAAAATAATTCCTGGTGGAGTTTCATTAGAGCAGTTGAAGGTTTTTGAAACTCTCTTTTGATGGCAAGCTCTTTTCAGTGAAATGGAACATCCCTATTTGGTGAAATTTGCAGGTTTGGGCCCTGGGGGAAGAAAATAAATTTACAGATTTTTAGTTTTGCAGTCACAATCTTGAAAGTATCAAAAAATTAAAAATATATTTATTAATACTTAATAATAATTTTGGTGACTTTTTCCCATCAACACAAAATACTTTCTGACTAGCTCTCTTTGTACTATGCATTTTGCATGACAAGTTTTATCAGCCCTTTCTCCCATATGTTTATAAGCAAATGCAAATTGCTGGCATGAATCCAGACAGCTGGCCTCAGTGGGACATCCTCCTTGGTCATGCCTTTGAATCTAAACCCTGCAGACACAAGGCGGCAGTGAATAAGTCACCCTTTTCACACTGGGCTCCTACTACATCTGTTGCTTTTTGAGGGAGGACGTTTGAGTTTTGCAGACAGTCCTTGTCCAGCTGTTAGGTTTGTAGCCATATCTAAGTCTGAATTCTCATGAATTAGGAGCACTTAAACTCCGCTATGATTCCCATACCCAACAACCATGGGAACCGTGAGAAAACTTAGGCAGATTGATAAGACTCTCTGAGTCACCTAACTTCTGTCAGGGATGTGAAACTGGAAAGCCAAAATAAGCTTCCTTCAGACAGGGGTTCACTGGAGATTTCTCTACAGTGTTTAATAATTTGACTGTGCCCAAAGAAAACCAAGAAATTGTACGCTTCCTCTCATCTGACATTAATAAAATTAATTTGCCTTCAGAGTAAAAATGAAATGTTTCTCCAAGGAAACTTATTTTACATGCTCTTTCCCCTGCTTTTGAAATGAGAATCTGCCTGCATATTCTGTTGATTATATTTTTAAATACTACAGTATTTTGGAATCCAAAATTAAAAGGTTTTCAAGCCTAAAAAATGCAAAATCTGATAATAGCTTCTTGGTCTATTTTTCTCTCCTTCAGCCTTAGTCCAATGAAACCAGAATGGTAGGAGTTATTAATTCCCTGTTATTTATTGGTTATCTCAAGAATTCATCCTTCTTGTGATATCTTAATATATTGTTTTCTATGGAAATGATTAAGGTATTACAGGCACAAGACTGTGATACTGCTTGAGCGGTTCCAGAGCATGTGATCTCCAAGGAAACAGAGATCCTGTTACTAGTCCCTTTCCTACAGAAGTTATCAATGATACAAGATGCTGCAAGTCATGCCATTGACTTCAGTAGAACTGCTCCTAACTTGTGAAGTTCAGTACATGAAGTATGTTTAACTGGGTTATTTTTAAGATCAATTAAACAATACACGAATTTACCTCAGTGATATGTTTCTCAGGCTTTTGAATTTCTCTTTTACTTTTCTCATACCAATATAATACTCTCAAAAGAGTAGAACATTACAGCAGAAGTTCAGCTTTTAGTACAGAAAATCCCATGTGGACTGTACATGTGATCTGTCCAGGCATTTTAGGGGTCAGCCAGCTTTTGGTTAGCTTCATATTTTGAGGCCACTTTGATCCCAAAGAAATATCAGTCTCTGCAGAAGTCTAAGGCAATTAATATGTTTCAGCAGACACTTTTACTGCAATGAGGAGGAAAATGCAAAATAAATTATGAGTTTTACAGCCCTCCTTTTACCTCATGACCAGCCTCCCCAGTCAAATATATGAATTATTGTTCATATTTTCACTGCAGTACATGCAAGTTTCATTGTTGCTGCGTCAGGGCCCCTCATCCCTTCACAGATGAAGTCTGGGACAGAGCCACAGTGTGCAGGCAGGTCCTCAAGGGAGAAAGTAGTGTTATAGCCGTAGGACAGCCTTGTAAATTTATTGAGAGGAGGATAGGAGCATCATTCTCCAGTGCTTTGCTGAACTGGGACCTGTATAAGCTTGTTTCCAGGTGTCTTTTCCTTACTTTCTCTCACACACTACTTTATATTGGCTTTACAAAATCCTGATGTATTAGATGTACTGCAAATGATGTCTTAAATATCACTGATGGCTCCCTGAAGTATATTCCCTGTTAAAATGTTCGGTCTGATTTAAATGACCAAAGCCACAGAGCTCCCACCAGCTCCCTGAGGAAGCTCCTGAGACTCTAACAGATCTCACCTTCCAGTCAGCAAGACTCTCTCATTTAGTTTTGCCTGCCTATTACCTGGAGACACTTCTCATACCCTAAGCATGCCATTTGCACTTTCACTGTGATGTGTTATAGCTTAGGATACAAATGACTTACTGCCTGTTAGTTATGCCTAGCCTTTTGTTCAGAACAGATGTGGGCAGAAAAACATACTTCAGAAAAACTGTTAGGAAATTTATTGCTAAGCCTAAGAGGTTATCCTCTGGATCTTCTACCTTACTCTATTTTTACTATTTCCTGGTTTAATTGTCTTAACATGGATAGCTAGAGAGAAGCACTAATCCTATCAGTTGCACTCTCTAAATCCCAGTACTTTGCTCAGGTTAAACTGGAAGTCTTCTTTAAAGACTGCCTTTAAAGACCTTTTCATGAACTGTATCAAAGGGTAGAAGCTTCTAATTTCTGAAAGTAGAATTGGAAATGGAAAAAAAAGAAAAAAGAAGTTTAAAAGCTGCTGTTGCTGAGGTTTTTTACAGTAATGCATCTGGCGCTGAGGTTTTATAAACAGGCTGAAAGATTTAGAAACTCTGCTTTCCGTAAGTTTATATTCAGTGAAGACAGCCCTACATGAAAATGGACCTGTTGTCCTGGAAAAAGAAACGTAAGCCATACATCTCTTCTATGATATCTTAAGTGAAGCTGATTTAATACTGTAGATTTTGGACAGATTGGCATTAAAATGTAAGAAAGAGAATATGAAAAATAGGACCTTAGGTTTCAAGAAGCCCAGACTGCCTTAACATTACACTGGGCATTTGCAGAGAGAAATATATATGCTGTAAGTCTAATTGTCCCTGCAAGTGTTACACACTTTTAGTGCAACAGACACAATTTACTTACCTAAAATAACACTCAAGTTTGTCTCAAACCACATTAAGATAAGGAACAAGGGGTGGCTTTGTTGGACTGAAGAAGACAATCTCCATCCAAAGATCTGCCATCAGCACAAAGTGGAATTCATCCAACACAGAATTTTATACCTTTTTCTCCTAGCTCTATCCATCTTTCCAGTGTCGGTTGTAAACTTCACTGAAAGGGCTCAATTTTAATATATGTGCCTGGCATGAAGGATTACTCATCTTGGACTCTTGGACAGCACTTTTAGATGCTAACATAATGCAGTAATGACTCACCATCAAATGCAAAATGTTCTGCTCAAGAAATCACAGTTGATTTTGACTCGTACATACTACAGTGGTCCAGGATGAGGCTTGCCTCTCACCAAATAGGGTCCAGATAAAGATGAAAAATCCCACTATTAGAGAAAGAAACAGCATTTCAGGGAGAACATGAGGTATGTGCACTGCCTGTACAGTGCAAACAGTACAATGAAGCCAACAGCATTTTTGTCTTTTCAGTTTTCTTCAGCCCTAAAAGCTCATCCTACAGGAAGTTAATGCTTCCTCTGATGTCCTTCAGTTTCATTGATTGTAGTGGCACTTAGTGCCTTAGAAGATGACATAAAACATTTGAACAAAATGTAAACAACCCTATAAAACCAGAGTAAATATATTAATTGAAATTGACAGTCATGATAAATTTAAATGGAAGTGATTTTTTCGTCTTATGTTCAGCTTTCATTCATTCAGTGGATATTTCCACTTCGAGTCTTTGTATCTTTAATTATTTCAGATATGAAATAACTGCTGTTTTAAAAACGTACACTTGAGCAGAATATGCAATCAGAATAACTTTCATGCAGTAAAACCAATTTGACTTGTGTGGAGCTGAAATGCAAATAGGCGTTGGTAACATTAGTCAGAAGGTTTGTCTATGCATGACAGTTGCTTTGTAGCCCCTGTGATAAAGTGAAAGAGCACAGCATTGTCACCTGCCTGTCTCTCCATCCATTATTAGTTAGGCTAAAATTGGTTAAGGTGTCATATACTCTGACTGATGTAGCAGAATGCTGTTCAGCATCGGTTGCTATGGGTCCTGGAGTTATTAAATCCCTTTTTGTTCCTAGAGTCAGGGTCTATAGAAGGTGCCATATCCCTTTGTTAAAAACCACCAGTCGGCACTGAAACCTACAGAAATGACAGACATTATTTCTCTGAATACCTGTAGGAATTTCAGACACGTGTTCTGCAGTAGTTAAAATGAAAAACTAAACATTTTCCCATCTTTTTATAAAATATTGAGGGTTTGTCTGTGGGAAATACCTCACAAGATTTGTTAGTGACCGATTTCAGCATTTTTTTCATACCTTCCTAGTACCCTATAAAAGCCCTCACAAATCAAAAACAGTCTTTGACATTTCAGACTCTTGTTAGCCTAAAAAGAATGATTCAGAAGAAACACTTAAGTAAGGAATTGTGAGACCAAGATAAACTATTCCAAGAGGCTTTGCTTCCAAAGTAATAAACTAACATCTATGTAATTAGTGTTTATAGGAAAATCAAGCTGTTGATTTTTGAGGCAGAGAGAACAGTGTTTTCTCCAGCTTCTCATAGCATCTAAATGTGATCCATCCTGTTATTTGATGCAAATTGTTGCCTGGAACTTCCTCTATTTTCTCTGTTTCTGAAATTTGGGGGTGGGATGCCTATGTGCACTTCTAGAAAATGAAAAGCAAGAAGTCTTGTTATTTTGTTACTTTTGGGCCATTTGTACATTTTCTGTTACATGTTCTTGATTAAGATAAGAATTTCCAAGTATCATGAAAAATCAATACGTACTTACACAAAACAGCATGTGTATTAAAAAATCAAAGCAAATATAGCTATGCTAACTACTGCAAAGGCAATATCAACACGAGGAATAGCAAAGGGTTCTACTAAAGAGCCACATGCCATTGCAAGCACTTTGTTACCTTATGTTTACACTATAATTCACCCTGTGCAACAATCGTATTGCAATACTATTCACAATCATCACACTCAAATTACAAAAGTTCACTTGACTTGCCATAGAGTGAAATGGAACCAAAGGGATAAGGGATAAGTATAAATCTGCAGAAAATATTTGGTATTCTTTCCATATTGAAAACAATATTTTCAATATTGCTACTGTCCTTATTGTTATCATTACTACCTCAATAATTTCTGCAGGGCATTACAACTAAGAATTTCATTACATGTATACCACTGGATCTGAAGTACTGCAGCACCACTGTCAAACAATTCTGAGTCTATTTCTTACAGGCATCGTTTCAAACTTATGGCTCCATTACTTCCAACTGGGTTTGCAGATTGAATACTGGTTTATGAAGTATTAATTCTTGGTTTATGTTTCAAAATACTGCTTTCTCAGTTTTAAAAAATCAATATATACGAAACCAAACATTTTCCCACTGGGTTACAAGCACTTAGAATCCATGAAAAGTCATCTGTCAATTGCAAAGATTGTACTTAAAAAGAAATCCTCAATGCTGTCTGACTAAGCCAAGGTTTAAGCAAATAAATATATTCAAATATTCAAAGATATAGTCAATGTAGTAACACTTTTTGCTGAGCTTAATTCAAAAATCACTGCAGTGTAGTAAACACAACACCCCCTAAAACAGAGATTAAAACACGCAATGATAGAACTGCATATAAATGACAAAATAACCACAGGTGTATGAATTTTTATTGCTGACAGAGACCACAATTCACACTAAACAGAAGAGGTAGAGGTGGGGTGATAAAAATAACAATTTAAATAAAAACTAACAGGATGTTATCAGTCTGTGACATGGTCACAGTGTTTGACAATGCTTAATTCATAAACCAGACTGATAATGCCTCATTCTTATGATCATATATTCTATTATATATTATATAGAGACATAATATTATGGATTTGGCTGCATCTTGTTGATCATAAGACTTTAAAACAAAGCATAAGAATTACTTTTTCATAGTTTTTTTTTTTAAGTCTATAAGGCACACAAGTCATATCTTCATGCTTTTCTTTAAGGTCTTATGGACCTGAAAATTCATAGTTCTAATAAAAGATGAGGTTTTATTTTGTTTTCATATAACTCACATTAAATCACAGGACTTAGCAACGATACCATAAATTTGTAAACATGCATCAGAAAGATAAGAAGGCATTTGTTATCTTTGAACGCATCATTGACTTTCAAGGTGCACACTTTTATATAGGGATCTCTACATTAAGTTTTAATGCCTTTTCTTATTTCTTCCTTCTTTTTTCCCCCTATCAAAGTGTGAAGCCCAAGGATCCTTAACACCAGATCCTCTGAACTGGTGTTAAGTGCCCAGCACTAAAAACTGTACTGAAAGGTCAGTGGCAAACCTGCCTCCCATAATTTGTATGCAATGCTGCAGCAACAGCAAAGAGAGGTTACATTGCCTACTGCTTGGTTTAATTGGAGTTAAGTAGATCTATTATGTTGGTGTGCCCCATACACTAGCTGTTTATTTTGATTAATGCAGGCATCCCTGTGAGTGAAATGTCTGTGGAAGAGAGAAACTTCTAGAAGAAATTAATGAGCAGTAAGATGCTATATACATTAATTTTCTCAAGAGATATATGCGGTTTTAATGCTTCCCACTGGCTGGAGTAGCCGATTTCTGACACTCTGATATATCTGCTGCTCAGGATGAGTCCTCATCAGTTGTTACATTCCACAGTTTGGGACCCTAAGAATCGAGAGACTCTAAATCACGACTCTTGCATTTATTTTATTACTTCTAATTTGTGACAAAAGTAATAGTGAGTAAAATACAAACAGGAATCAGGTCAAAAGGGATGCAGAGACTTGAAATGGGCAGTTTAAAAGAATAAGATTTGAAATAAGACAGGGAAAAAAAAAACAGCTGGGAAGAAACTTCTAAAATCTGCTCATAAGCAAAAGGATATAAAGGATATACAGCCTGCAAAGGTATTTTGACAGGGGAAAGAACAAAGGTTAAGGCATCAGCTTTAGAAAGGAGGGTGAATCTGCTATCTCTAAGTATCAGACTAACAGATAGTTTCAAGGCTGTCATCCTCCTGGACTGTAACCAAAAGAAAGGGGTTCTGCTTTGGTAGGCTCACAGGAGAGGAGATAACTACGAAGGGTAGATGAATATAACTGAAATGCAAGTGTGAGAACCAAGACAAAACCATTTCCAGCCAAGTTCCATCAAGGTCAGGTAAATTCAAGTCCCTTCCAGCATTAGCTGAGTCTTCCTGGTGGTTACAAAGGGAACATAAATGACTCTTTAATGCTAAATGCCTGAAACCAAGGCATCGACCCTGAGCCATCTGTGTATGTTACCAGCCATGTGTGCTGCAGGAAATGGCTGGTCTGAAGCTTATTTAAAGTCCTTTTGTGATCTTATTTATTGCACTGAAAAACTCAGGGAAATATGGTGCCCTCAGCAGCGAGAACCTGCTCAGGAGCTCATAGGGCCACACCAGCCACATATTCTGGTGGGAAACAGGGACAAAGAGATTACCTGGGGGAGAATATTTAGGAGGTTAGGGCCAAGAGAGACAGGCATTTATAAGAAAATAAGGATAACAACCAAAGTCAGGATATTAGCTCATAAGCTTTCAGAGTTTCTAGATGTTTATCCTAATGAAAATTGAACCTCTGAACCTTCTGAGGTTAACACGTCCCCGCTTATAACTTCATTAGGAGATAATGTCAATGAAATGGAACATTGTCACAGGACAGCAGTTTCCCACTGCTAAACAAATGCTGAGCCAAAGCCAAGATATTTATTTTCAAAGTGGGAGGTATTTACCCTGTAAACATGTTCTGTTCCAGTGACTTTATGTCTGTTGCACCAAACTGCTAATGGGGTAGATGCTGCCTGATGCATGTGGTTAAACCAATAAGAGTTTCTCTGTGTCCTCCTATTGAAAATACTATCTTTTATTGGATTAAAGAACAGATTAGCTCAGAATTTCAGCTAATCTGGAAAACAGTTGATTCATTCCAGTGCAGTTTCTCATACACACCCTACTTTAGTGGCTCTTCAATGCAAACAGCTGGAAAGCCCTATTGTCATTCAACAGCTATAGAGCTGTAAATTAACTGGCTTGCTAGGCTAACAACTTGACATATATGATGTGACGTTAACATTGTAGACAACACAGGGACCAAAACTGCAGAATCCCATTCATTTCGATATGAATGGTTCTAAAGAAACATTGACAGTCTCTGGAGAACTGGAGAAAGAGGAAAATGTCTGGGCCAAGAAGCTGCTCTTCGCATGGACCCAAAAATTTCCAGTTTCAAGCCCAAGGAGATGCAGGAATTTGAACAACGTCACATCTGCTGAATCAAGCTTGTGTAGTATGGGTTCCAGAAGAAGGGAATGAATACAGGGGCAGGATATGCAGGTAGTTTTAATAGCCACTTCCATTAAGGCAAATCTCTATCAGAGTTATAGACTGATTTTTCTCCTGCTTTGACAATCATAGCCTTTGATTGTTGACTGCCTAGTGGACACAGAAAAACTGTTTGCATTAAAGACCTTTATTTTTAATTGCTATTTCTATTAAAAGAAATCAAAGCTTAAATTGAAAGTTCTGATGTTCAAGAAATTCTTCCTTTCTTGCCACATATATTGAAGAAAAGTTTAAAAGGATGATTTGGAAAACAAATTTCTAGAGAGAAATAGAATCCCATAAAAGACACACCTTTTCCCAAGTGCACTGAGATCCTAATTCAAACTGATCTTAGTATGATATAGTAGTATACTTGTTATTTCAGGGGTTTAAGACTCCTTACAATTTCTGTAGATCTGGATCTTCATGCCTTAAATTTATCAAATCACAGTTTCTTCAGTACTGAGAGCTGAATGTTGCGTATTACATAGGTCGGAACTGGAAGTTGATGTAGGCAATAAAAGCACTGACTGTTAAGGAATACTTAGATACTGCAATAAACATCACTTAATATTTACATCTATTGTCCTTATTATTTCTATCACATGGGCTTATTTTTGTAGGCAAGGAATTTGGGTAGAATCACCTAATAATCCATTAGTCCATTGCCTAGCAGTTGTAGTAAGGTATTCCCAGTGCTTCTGCCAAGCACTTTCTCTGCTCCTGGGTGAGGCAAGGATATTTGAGTGTCTCAGAAATAAAGCAGTTTCAGAGCTTTAACCACAAGGGCACACCTTTATGACTTACTGTATTCCATTTTCTTGCTTTTGTTATGAATTCTCTCAGTGCTTTATTCTGTTCTAGAATATATTTTCCAGAAGCAATCGTGGAATGGATTTGAGCTTGCATTTTGAGAAATCTTGGTTTTCATCATACATCCATATCTCCATGACAGTTCTTCCTTGAACAATATATGTTTCTATGGCTCTACAGCTTCCTCCATGTTCAAGTTGCCTCAACATGCTTTTTCTGTAGGTTTATTTCAATTAATTTTGATATAGCCTCAGAGCAGATGTCATCAGGATCCAATAATCACAGTTTATTGGGTGGACAGAAAGCAGGCAGTGAAGTCTCTATGGGCATCTTCAGCATCAATTTATGAGGTGCATCGCAAAACTAAAATCCATCTGATTCCCATCAGCTTAGCTATAAATGTAGGCATAATGATTCTGTCCACTTATTTTCAAATCAATTTAACATAACTATCTCCCAGAATTAGGAAACACAGATCACTGCACAGTTTAGGCACTAATATAGTAGTTTTTACTCACCAATGTCCGATAGCACTGATTAGTTTAGTGTCCCCACTCCTATATTCACTCCACATTGTTAACAACTATTGCAAACTGTAGATTTGTGTTGTTTAGGCTTTCCTACACAATCCATGTAATTTAGAGAGCAGAAAATGCAAAATGGTTTAGTATCAACTGTTGCAATTCATAAGCACTTAGTGCATCAGAATGCTAGAAATGATTTGGTCCTTTGAGGATACAAATGTCAATAACTTAAAATTTGGAAATTTGGATAGGCATGTTCATGGAAAATACGGACTGAAGAAAAATGTATGTTTTCTTCCTGTTTTCAGCTGTCTCATCAGCTTTGCTAGAAAACAAGTGCTTTACGTCATTGTAGTCATGCTGACGGCTGAAATGGGGGCAAATCCCAAGTTAGACAATGTATTATTGGAATTTATAAGACTACATAAATATGCATAGCAACATTTCAGTGTACATATTGTTCCAGAGAAATATTCAATCCAAAACATGTAAAGAAAGAATTAAGACATTCAGTTGGATGCATTTTAACATTGGAGTTTAATTTGTATTTTCTATGTTTATTTATAGGGAAGGCTTTATTATGAGCAGGATCTTCATCTGATGAAATGCAATGACGCAATTAAATTTCTGCTTGTTGAAACAGGTTTTATGGTGCTTATTAAAAGTAAATATAAATAAATGTTTGAATAACTGTGTGATCAAAAATGCCTTTTGATATTAGATGGAAATATAGCAGTGCATGAGATGCCTTAACTCTTTAAATGTTGCAGATGAATGTTTTTAACATCACCACACCAGTTTACTATAAACACAACTCATTTGGCATTTTCAAAAGCTTTTGTCAGTGATCTCATGGGAGTCTATAAAAAAAAAAACAACACAAAGTGATCATGGAATGCATCAGAAATATCCAGGTCAAAGACAGAATCCAGTATGATAGTATACTGTTAGACACTCCGGCAATTCAAGAAGAGGAAGGAAAGACTTGTTCTGCTACCAAACGAAGTATGAAATCTATAGACAGAAACACCCAAATCAGCCACAATGTCTACTTGCCTTTTTTGCTTTTGTCTTCACTGAAGAGACTGATGTGCTGAAATGGCTAAAGCAATTAAAGGCGTGAATAAATGAGAAAAATTGAGACTAAGTAATAGAAGTGGTTATATTAGTTATATATTTTCACCGTCACTGAGCCCCAGGAAATCCACCCCAAAGAGAGCACTATCAGAGCTGTCAGGACAATCTCAGAGCTGTCAGTGGTTATCTTGGGGAGCTTATGGGAGGGGAAGCCAGAATTGGAAAAGCGCAATTATTGAGCCTATCTTTAAAAAAGGGGGAAAGGAGGATAGATTTGTCAGCTTAACTTTAATTCCTAGAAAAATCCTGGAGCAAATAACCAAGCAAACAACTCGTAAGCCCCTAGAAGATAACAAAAAGATGAGTGACAGCCAACATGGATTTGTCATTTGGGTGGGTTGACCTTGGTTGATGCCACAGGCCCGCCAAATTTTTCTATCAATTCCCTCCTCAGCAGGACAGTGTGGGAAGAAAAAAAAGATGGAAAAGGAGTCGTGGGTCAAGATAAAAGCAGTTTAATAAAGCAAAAGCAAAGGCCATGCATGGAAGCAAAGGAAAACCAAAGATTTATTCTCTGCTTCCCATCAGCAGACAATATTGAAGTAGGGCTTCAATAGGCATAGTGGTTCCTCTGGAAGACAGACATCATAATAACAAATGCTCCCACTCTCCCTCCTCCATCCTCTAAACTTTAATTCCTGAGCAGACATCATATGGTATGGAATATGCCTTGGGTCAGTTGGGGTCAGCTGTCCTGGCTGTGCGCCCTCCCAAGTTCTTGCCCATCCTTAGTTGGCTGATGATGGGGGAATGTTGGAGAGAAGCCTTGATGCTGTGCCAGCACCTCTCAATATTAACCAAACCACTGGTGTATTAGCAACACCCTTCCAGCCTCCAATGCAAAGGACAGCACTGTGACAGGTGTTATGGGGAAAATTAACTCCATCTCAGACCCAATACATTCAGAAACAAACCTTGTCAAACTAACTTCATTTCCTCTTCTAACAGGATAACAGGCTTTGTAGATAGGGCAGAAGCAGTAGATGCTCTATTTCTTGACTTCAGTGAGGCTTCTGACAATGTTTCAGCGGTCACTGTCATAGTAAGGAAGGGAAACATTGGTGAGATTAAACTACTATAAGATGGGCAGAGAAATGGCTGCAAACTTGTACTCAAGGAATACGGAGGAAAATAAAGTATATTTATTAGGGCAGAAGATGCCAAGTAACTGAAAAGAGATCCAACCACTTGGGAGGGTGAGAATTCAGAATGAGCTTGAGAATTTGTAGTAATAGATTGAAGCATCTAAGATGACTTCAGGGGACAACTGGCTAATCTGCAGCTTTGCAGAAAAAGAACAATGATGGAGAATAAGATAAGAGTGGATCTCTGAAATTAATATTATCAGCAAAGTGACACTTTTGCAGAAAAGCCAAATACTATTATGGGATGTATATGCAGGAATAATTTAAGTTACATGACATAATCTTTCTGCTCTATTTGGTATGAATAAGACCGTAGCAGAAGCATGCTCTTCCCTCTGCAGTTCGCATTGCAAGAGATATTTGGGTCAGCTAAAGGCAGAGCACAGTGATTAGGGGTGTAGAAAATCAACCTATTAGAAATCAAAGAGCTGAGATTGCTTCCTCAAAAGAAAAGAGCAAGTAGGGGCAGGGTCTGTAGTCTTCAAATACATAAAAGGTTGCTGAAAGGGGGAAAGATTGAATTGTTCCACATACCCATCTTATATGTGACAAGAAATACTGTGCTCTAAACTGTAGGAAGGGATATTTATGTTAGACACCGAAAGAACTTTTTATTGGTAAGAATAATTATGCACAGAAATATATAGCCTGAGCAGACTGTGAATCTCCATCAGTGGAAACCTTAAGACCAGTTTAGATAAACATATGTTAGGAATAGCTCAGAGAGAGCTGACCCTGCGTGGGGTAAAAGAATGATCCCTTGATGTTTCTTCTACCTATTCTTTCTGGATTTCTCCCACACATTAACATTACAGTGCACAAAGGTTCACCATTTAGAGCTGTGGAGCTGAATGCAATTGCTAATGATGTGCACAGTGGATAAGCAGGACATTGGCAGATGATGGAACATTTTCTTGAGTTAAAGTTTACTCAGAGGAATTTTTGACAGTACTAAATGGGAAGACTGATAGCAAAGATAGCTTGAATTACTTATTCACATTGCTGGCTAGGCTAGTGTCGTGGTTTAAGCCTTTAAAACTCACAAAGTTTTACTCACTCACTCACTCCCCTCTTTCTTCCCCCAGTCCTGGGTGGATGGGGAGGAGAATCAAAAGAATTCAACTCCCACAGGTTGAGACAAGAGCAGTTTAGTAACTAAGGTATAACACAAATCACTACTTCTACCATCAGTAATAATACAAGAGAAATACAAGGAGAGAGAATACAACTGCTCACCAAGCCCAACCCAGCCAGTGCACCCTCCAGCAGCGAACTCCCCACTGCTCCACCAGTAATAATACGAGAGAAATACAAAGAAAGAGATTACAACTGTTCACCAAGCTCGACCCAGCCAGTGCTCCCCCCAGCAGCAACCCCCCCAATGACCCACCACACCCTTCTGGGTCTCTGCTCTCCATCTTCACATCCTGGGCATGATGTGCTGTGGTATGGAATAACCTCTTTGGTCAGTTTGGGTCAGGTGTCCTGTCTCTGCTTCCTCCCAGCTCCCCCTCCTCCCTGGCATAGCATGAAACTCAGAAAGTCTGAGTTTGGCCAGACAAAACATTACCAAGCAGTAACTGAAAACACTGGTGTTATCAGCGCAGTTCCAAGGCCCAAAATCAAAAAACACAGCACTGCACCAGCTACCAAGAAGGAGAAAAATGACTGCTGCTGCTGAACCCATGACAGCTAGCTAGCAAACTAGAAGATGTAGGTGATTTTGTGCATAAGACGCATGAGGGCTGTTGAGCCCCCCCGATGGTGAAACTAAGCATGAGAGTCTACACTGAAATTCATAATGCTGTCAGATAAAATCAAAGGATTTTTATTGTTTTTAACCTGGATTATTATATGAATTTTGGTTACAGAAGTCCAAGTTTGTATTATTTCTTTATTAAATAGGAACTGAATTACTAGATTGGTTAGAGATGAGTGGGGAATATTAAAAGGCTAATAAAAGTAATGATATATTGGAGTGTACTCCATCTTATAATTAAAGATCATATGAGCACACAACATCACTTGTGCCATTCATAGAGATGAGGGAAATGAAGCACTAAAATATCCCTAACTGGAATTTTTTTAGGTTACCTGTCATTTAAAGTAGTCTGGCGTGGAGATAGCAAGGTATTAATCACAAAAGCAATAGAGTAGCACTCATAAATATGCAGTATGATATGAACTCCATAAGAATGCTGCAGCTTTCTGTACAATAGAGGCTTGTATTCTGGTAAAGGGTTTCTTTCTCCTTAGTTAGTAACTGTGCACTGTTATTAGCCACCAGAGTCTACACCGGACCATTCTTCCCTTGCAGACATGTAATCTAGTTCTCATTTGCTTCTTTGCAACTAGCAGCTCTTTCTTGAATCATGCTTATAAAGATAGGTTTTATCTGCCTATTTCTCAGGGAAATCATAGCATGGGATATGACTCTATCATATCTTTTGAATTTACTAAGGTGTTACCTGAGCTCTTTACCATCATGACAAGCCAAAGAAAACCTATGTGCACCAAAATGCGAGTGATTCCTGTAAGGAACTTTGCCTTCCGGCTCATCAAAGAACAAAGCTATTCTCTTAAATTCAAAAAATAAAACACAACATAGCCAGGTTTTCTCAACTTTTTTCTTACAGATGAAGAAATGAGATCTTCCTACCTGACAAGCATGTCAAGGAGAGAAACTTCACTGTTAACATCTTCTATCTAAATATGTTTGTCTCATGTCCCTATAAAATGATTGTTGCATTTCCCCCCACTGCAGCTGTCTTTGCAAAGTGGATAATTGTGCTTCACAGTCTCTAAGCCGTGTTGGTGTTCTTTGGGATATAAACTGCTACACAGGTGACTAAAAAAGCATCTACTTTCGTGGTTTAAGTTTGATAATAAAGGAATGACAATTGCTTGCAAACCATTTAGAGGAGGAAAGTTATTAGCAGTTTGGAAGTGTTACTTGTTGGAATACAGCAATGCAGACTTGACAATTTGAAATTACTCTAAATGTCACTAAATAAAGTAATGGGGTCAAATCTCATGTGTCTCTAAACTGGTACAGGTCCATGGAGTTTAACAGCACTGTGCTAATTACATCAGCAGAGAATTTGCCCTCTAGTTTCTTCAGACATGCCGCAGACAAAAAATGCTTTTCACACAGGCATTTATTGCCAATTTGATATCCTTGGATGTGTTTGGTTTTATTTATATAGATGCAAAGACAGAGGCAGGGATGGTTCTGTGCGATTCTTTAGCTCTGGCATGGCTATCAGCAATCTGTATGTTTTCATTTTGAACTCTGGCACCTCAGAATAAGCTGGAGAAGAACTAATAACTCTGCCTGGTGTCTCCAGGTCTAGAGAGATCTGAAATGCTTTTATTGATAGGCGATGAACTCTGTTTATGACTGAGGAGTGTGGGGAGAGTTGAGGGGGATTCTACTGCTGAAAAACATAACTATTGAACTACTTTTACTGAGGAAGGGAAAAAAGCAAGCAAACAAAACCACTCAATGTACTGTGTATTAGGCCTGAATTCACCTTAGGCCCTTTATCTACTTTTTTCATCCTGTTTTCTCTCTGCTTTATTCCACGCTCCAGCCTATAAGGATTTGACAGCACTGCTGCCCTTTAGCAATGCTTGCTCTACATGGGAGGGCAGCAAAATATTAGCTAGTTTAATGACATTCTCTGGCTCCCTAGAAGAGCAGCATTCATCATCGTCACTTAAGAAAACACCTTATCTCAAGTAGATAAGCTCAAGCAAGTTATTGCATCCACATCCATTACAAGGTTGCAACACCTACATTAAGGTTACCAAGAGTCAACATGTATTTTGTTACTACTTCAGAGAGAATTAATGTATGGAACCACAGTGTTAGCTAATTATCCATATCACTGACCCCAACGCCCTAATGGAAAGTATTGTTCGCCCATTGCACAGCAGCTCACACAGAATTAGTGCTGCATTGGACATATTATAATTAAGGCTCGAAAGCACTTAAATGGTTATAAAGAGAAAAAGAGGTCACTCTTGGTCTACCTTACTCCCTCTCTCCTCTTCCTCCTTCAGGTGCAACTCTTCTAAGTGGACTTTCAGTTCATTTATGTGTTGCAATCCTTGCGTCAAACAGTGATGTCCAAGCCAGTATTGTCTTGGGATCCTAAGATCATTGACTCATGTTAATGCAGGCTAGAAGGGACCTCATCCAACCAAGCTCCTGCTCACAGCAGGCTCAGTTTATTAATACCCCATCCCTTTGTCACCACGCTCATAACACTGAGATAGTAAGTCCCAGAAAGCAGTTCTAAATATGCAGTTATTTGTGTGATTTCCCAATAAACATCTATTTTCTAATTAATTTCTTTGCCGTTATTGATTTTCCTCCCTTTTGCTGCTAGACAGTTGTCTTAAATATTTTTCTTTTAAGTCTCTATAGTATCTGATGCAAAGGAATTAGGCTTCTGAGTGTGTTCTCAGACTTACTCCTGCAATTATCTATTTCATATTGTTTGTCACTCTGCCCAGACTCCTTATGAAAATTATTTGGCCTGAATAAATACCTTGGTTTAAAGCCTCAGTTTCAACAAAGTTTACAGAAGCTTTCAATTTTATGAACATTACTGAAGTCTGCAATGTGATTTTTAAATTTAGTGGTATAGTGTCTTCTTCAGACTCATAACAACACTCTTGGCCAAGAGTCAGGAATCTGTAGTAACCATGTTATCACTATTTTTATTCTCTTCTTCCTTACTGGACTAAGAAACTGGATTATAAGGCATAAAGATACTGGAAAATGTTAAGAACATGTGAAGATCAATGCATAGGACTGAAAAGTGAAGATCCAAAGATTATATGGCATGTTTCAGATGGATATAGATCATTCACAAAAGATTTATTACCCTCAAGTTTTTTGGCGTATTAAATGCGGTAGCATATCAGTTTTTATGTAAAATAACTTCAGGCAACTGTCAAACTTTGAGGAGTGCTCACAGTTTTGAAATCCTTAAAAACTGAGTTCCTCTGAAGTGAGCAAAACAACACTCTCTCTTGGCAAAACTTTCCTGAAGCAGCCAGAGACAGAGTAATGACTTCAGAAACTGAGATCCCTAAGGAACCACACCATCATGCCAAGCACTAATGAACAGATTTGCTCAGGATGCACCTGACTGCTGAGAGCAAGAGCATCTTGCTATTTTTGAACCTCTAACCAAGTATCAGCACTGAAGATATAGGCACCAAAACCAAGACACTGTCCATGGAAAAGTAAACGTGACTTTGATGGAGCAGGAGGTTGAACTAGACAGTATCCTCTGGTCCCTGTCATCTTGTGATTCTATAAAGCATGCATAAAAGTAATTTTGTGGGGGTTTTTAGAATATAGTCTTACATATTTAATTACCACTTTTATTACTGTTGGTTTAAAACTAAGTATTTTCTGAGGAAATTAACTTAAAAAAAACCCAACAACAGCAAAGAAACTGTAAAATTAAATTAAACATCATTCTTTAATATCTAGGCCAGAAAATACAAACTTTGTAAGGCAAATACAGCAAATCTATGTGCATATTTTAGTGGATTAGATATAAAATACACATGGATGACTGTCCCGTGCTATGTTTTATTTGCTACACTAAATGCATCGTATCTTACAGGCCACAGAGAATTGTGCTGGTGTATTAATTACATTTTTAAGTGATTTTCTAATCTTTGGACCATTTTAATATATGACTGTTGCAGAGAGAGTGTATTAGAATTTCACACAGTGTTGCTATCTGAAAGAATTTAAATCGTAAGCAAAAGCTCTCCATTTTTTGCGTTCTTTCAGCCATTTATTTCTATTAGTATCAAAGTGGCTGTTTTACATTATGCAAACATTCATTGTGAAAGCAAGTTGGATAGTAGGTTAACTCTTAGAGAAGATATATATGCTATGATAACATTACTCAGTGTGGATGTGTTATACTTAAGACATTAACTTCCGTATAAATCATTCTTCACATGAAATAGAAGTGCTTTATTGCATTACATCAAGATCTTAAAACACAGTAGATGGATGCTATAGGATGCATTCTGGGTGTTACCAGTCAATGGCCACTCTTTTTAAAGCACAGGATGAAATTGTAGACAATGATATCCAGAAGAACATAAAAATCTGATATATACCCACAAAATCAATGACTATTTAGAATGAAGCTTGAAAACTTGGTATAAAACACTATCTTTACCTCATCAAACTAGGCCTATATCTTGTCCCATTGAAGGGATTTATGGAGGCAGTACTGCAGTATCTTTAAATGAATGTGAATTCCCTTGCTCCTTCAGGTCTAAGACACACAGTAGAACATTATGACCTGTTGAGATTTTCCTGAGCACCAGCAAAGGTAATAACAGCTTCACTTACAAGAATATGGGAAATCAACCAGTCTTTCCTTTTAAGATTCTCTTTCCTTCTGAATAATTATAACCATAGTATAAAAGTATGTTTAGCAAAACAATGAATTAATTTGTTTTCTGAGCTTGCTGGAAATTTTCCATCCACCTTCTTTCAGTAAAAAAAAATTGTGTCATGAAAATGAAAAGTTCTTTTGGAAACGTTATTTTTTCATGAAAAAGGTTTTCTTTCTGCCTTGAAAACATGCAGAATACATTTGGACTAAAAAGCTATTTAGTTTCTTTATTATTTTCCCAATAATTTCCTCTCTAAAAACTAACTAATCTTTAAGTGCCAGTTTTCATCAGTAGCTTTCAAATCAGTACAAAGGAGAAAAATGTCACTGTTCCTGCTGAACCTAAGGCACAGCAAGGGGTAGGAAAGAGATGCTAAGTGACTTGCATTAATCTCCCAGCAAGCCAGAGCAGCAAAACCCACCTCCCAAACCCTAGGACAGTTTCCTACTTACTTTTGCACAACCAGCCAGCACTCCTGCATGCCCTCTCTTTTGGCAAGAATCCCATTGAAATCCTCAGCCCAAAATACCTGTAAGTATGGCAGAATATGGATTTGACCTTCACATTTGGGCAGTTCATCTGCTGAAGGAGGAACTCAAGGCTCAATTAGAAGCCTTCTTCCTCAGTTCATCAGTTTCTGAATATTAGGAGCCAAACCACATGAATTCTTGCGCCTTGGATGTTTATGGTTTTACTTGGTAGCCTAGCAGATAAGGAAGAAGAGAGCAGGTGGCGGAAGCAGGGAATAACAGTGGGACTCCTTCAAGACAGGAAAATACACTCTCAAGCATGGGGAGAAAAAGAAAGAATAAGTTGCTTTGTGCTGCCAATGCCTATAGTGAAGGAGCTAAACTACATTGCCAGCAGCAGTTCTGCCTCTTTCTCCATGCACATCATTTTTTGCATAGTAAAGAGAAAATGATACTTGTCATGCTGCATTAAAGATATTTATCTCCTGCAGTCCATGTAGTTTTCTATAGTTCTAGAGTTAACCCAGGTACAGTCCTTGATATTTGCACAACAGATACTTGCCTCAAAACAGAAATCTTGTGTTTGTTCCTGAACAGCTACTTATCAATGCAGATTTTGACCTTGATTGCTGGTCAGCCAGCAATAGCATAGCCAAATTCAGCTTGAGTTGTGGTCAACCTTCAGATTAGTTTACATTCTTGGGATTCTATGGAAAAGGTCCACATGGTTGTGACACATCTGGGGCCTACATCTCCATTAGAGAAAATGGTAGTGACCCACACTATAAGTCGTAAGGGCACAAAAGGAAACAAATATCTATGGAAGTTTTACTGATTTCCATGTAGTTGTGAGGGAGGAAAGTTTGGATCTAGTGGGGCTTGAATTACCTATGGTAGCTCCTCTTCTAGTGGAGGGGGTCTTTGCAGGAAACCCAGTTTCAAAGGAGACATTCAGCAGATCTACTCTGGAGAACCTGCTAGGCCTGTACTTTGATGAAGCCTGGCAATCTGCTGATGTCCTTGGGAATATCACTGGGTTCTTCATGTTCTCTGATGCAGCTGAATGGATGGCTTATAGACAGATGTGAGTCATAACTGTGAAAAGAGTTCAAATAGATGAAAACCAGACCAATAAGAGATTTCCTGAATGAGCAAAGAGATAGCTGTACATCACTGAGTACAACGTGCCTACCAGTGAATATCTTTGGAAAACCTATGGGATACAGCCAGTATTGGAGCACCTGAGACAGTCCAATGCATCAAAGGGCTTGCTGGTCGCAAGATAGAAAGCCTCATGATCCAGTATTTAAGCACATAAAGGCTTGGATTTGCCTATAAGACAGATCTGGAGTCCTCTTTGTCTCAAGGTTTGCTTTCTCAGACTAGCAGGAGAGCAGAGTCACACACCAGGGCAGCATTCTTAGGTCCCTAATGTGCATTTTTACCTTATGGTAAGATCTAAAAACATCAGCTGAAATAACTGCGCTGTACTGCTGCAGTGTACCAGCACTACAAAGGACAGTAGGATTCTCAAGCCACCTATCACTTAAATAGACAAAGGAATGGGAGAATGTAAATATTATCATTCCCATTGAGCAAACAGGGAGCTGGTATCACTCAGGGGAGGTCAGGCAGATTAAGGAAGAAAACCCAGATCTGGCGACTCCCAGGCCAGTGTCTGAGCCACACAGCCACAGTTCCACTCTCAACAGAGCTGCTGTCTCTGGATTTTGATCAGCACATATTGCTTTCAGCAGTTACCCTGTCTGATTTCCATATCCATATTAATTTTTCTACAGATGATGCAAAAGGTCAAGGGAAAAAAGGCAACACAACTCATGCAAACGTATCGAGAAAAATGCCACCCCTTTTCTGAAAGCTTGTTGTAAAATAAATAAATAAAGTCGCATTAAAGACTGGAAAAATTACCAAGGGAGTCATAAAAAGTTAGCTTTAGGCCAGAGAAATGTTGCTTTTCATTTCTATATAGTACATGAGAATATTCTGTGGACTAACAGTGCATGAATAATGTTTTATTAAAATGTATATCTTTACAGCTTTATTTTATCAGGTCCTTCAAGGCTTGGCATAAAAAAGGTTTAACAAGTTTGACACATGCTGATTTAGCATTTATACCACAAACTGAATCTGCTGCTTTGTGGGGGAAAATAGGCCAGCTTTCAAAACACAAACACTGTGAAGTATTCAAAGTGAAACAAAAAAGAAAAGAAGTGCGAAGTGGGAAGAACAAAAACAACCAAGATGAAGATAGAAAATGCAAACCATGAAGATTCCAAACCTGCTGTGGAAAGGCTTTGGTCTAAGAAAATATACTGCATTAAATGTTGCAGTGTTTATGGTCTCAGCATCCAATTTTCTTAATAGAATATGCCAAAAGTCCAATGTGTAGAATTCAACTGATAGTAGTCAGTGAGGTTTTTGTTCCCTTTTCTTCTTTCAAATGAGCATTTGATCAGGCCCTTCCTGAGTCATATGAACACTTCAACACTAAACATACAAGCCAAAAGGAAACACTTCAGAGAATATAAAAGAGTTTTAAAAAATTAATGTCACATTATCAGCTGCAGAAGGAGGTATTTTAGAAATCTCCTTGCTCAGCCTTAGTCCAACCCAGAAGAAAGCCACCCTAATGTTCCTTAGGGCTGCTATTTGCAAGCTGGTTTGCAAAGCAATAGTTATGAAGTATTATTGAATACACACACATTAAATACATTAATAAATATGTATGTAAACCCCAACATTTAGGACTATAAAAGAACTTTTCCTGTTCTATGCTAAACTGTGACATAGATTCCTGCATTCTGAAGTTAGTCAAACCTCAGCTAAGCTCTTATCTAACCTGTCTTGTTCAAGAATTTCTTACATATTTTAATCACAGTTTTTCTATCCATGCAAACCCTGGATATGTGGTGTGTTTTGGAACTTCCCATTTCCAATTATTAAAATTGACAGATGGAGACCAGTTAACATTATATTTATTTCTGTTACTTTGATAATTTTGCACTTCTGCTTTGAAAGAAACCAGACTGGAATTAGCTAAATCCTCTGAGCTACTTGTTTATACAAGTGGACTGTAGTCACAAGTATATGAATCTATATACTAAGCTTGCTGGAATTGCTACAGCACTACAATAGGGATGGGATGGGTAACACATTTTCATTAATAAGGCATCATCTTTACATAGCTAATCAATAAGCTAATTAAGATTTGGATTTGTACTATTGCCCAACTTCACGGTGAGGCTTTATGTTCTACATACATCTCTTCTACACTTCCTATATTTCTGGCAAATCAGAGATAAAAATTTGCCTTTATCATGACACATATCTGAACTTCTATTTCTTAGTATAATGAACAGCAGAACTCTGCATCATAAATTATAATGTATGTTAGAAGGAAAGCCGGTTCTATATGAAGCCCCTAATGTTTTCTCTGATAAGTGTATTCTTATGACATTCAATTAATCCAAAGATGATTTTCCTCACCTTCTCTTTGTTTTTAAACTCACAAGCTTTCTAGTACTTTAAAGTCCTTTTAGTAGCAATCATTCCAGATGTAATTAAAATAGTTTCATTTGTACAGCAATTTTCCTACCATTAATTTTTGAAATTCAAGAGATTGCAAAGCTGTTTGTATGGGATGTTTTCTACCACTGAAAGTGGGCACAGACACTTTCTGCAGCAATCCAGGAGAAGGAAACTGTGATGGTTGTCACATTCCATTGCAATTTCCAAAAAACCCATATTTGTGCATTCTATAAAGCGTGAATGTCAAAAAGTCAAATTAACAGAGCTGATCTCATTAAGTTACACATCATGGTTTTGATGAAACCAACAGTTCTTTACTTACAGGCATCTACTTGAAACAAATGAATATGGGAAGTATATATCAGAAACCTTGGAGTTTGTTAAGCTCTATGGAATTATCCTTTGTTCTTTTAGAAACAGACTAATTTGTTGGTTTAGCCAACAGTTTTTATCCTAACAATGTCAACTTTAATAAAGCTTTCTTTAACAGTATTTATAGACGATGAAATACTGGAGGGAATATGCTGTTTCTTGTGGTTACAGGTGTGATAGCATTAACAGACTTTTTAAGTCAACTTTTGCCTTTTTAGAGTATATTCAGTGTGAGACAAGGTCATACTTTCCTCAATAAATAGCATAAGTCTATATGACAATTGCCAAATTCCCTCCATTGTATGTTTCATTGCCGGGTGATTCAAAACTGAAAGAAAATGCTGAAATTGTCCTCAGAAAACAAGAATAAATAGTTGGATTGGGTAATGAAAAGTGATAATTGGGGATGCTATCAAAGCTGAAACTGATCTGGTCTAATAATAAAGGAACAAATGTCAATTTTGACTGTTTTGCAGTAGTCTTCAAGAGAGAAGATTTGTATAGCAATAGAAATCTGATCAATGAAGAAATTGTCTTGGGATTTTCATACAAATTGACATTTGCAAATTTATGTTTTCTGGTGACATATTATCCTGTTTGTTCATTTGCCTTTCCTACAAATTTCCTTTTCAGATTATCTTTGTGAATATTGTCAGGTAGTGTGACAACAGCAGAGCACTCTGAATCATTATGGCACTTTCTGACCAATGCTGCATATTCTGTGGCAAATTTTTCTTAGCTTCAATGGCAGTGGCTCTGAAACACCATCACAGATTTAATTTAATGTCATTCTCCTCACAATATCATCTTCTTCATAGTGCCATCCTTTATAATATTTTCTTCTTCTTTAGTTTAACCTTCTTCCCATTTGGAGAGTGGAAATAAGGGTTAATCACTGTAAATGTTCAGTGATGTAAAATCATCTGATAGTAGTAGATGAGTGTGTTCGAGGAAGGTCTGCAGAGCAAGTTATTCTGCTTTGTTTTCTGCTAAGCACTGTGGGCAGCCCAATCCTCTCTGCAGGCCCCTGCTCCCACAGAGCTGTCCAGATGGTCTAGGTCTGACCCTCTTTCTTTTCATGTGAGGTGGGGAGGTGATGGAGAAAGTTTGTGTCTGGTTTAAATGACTTATCCCCCAGATCCCTGGGCCTCAGCTGTTATATAACCCTCAGAAGATCCCCACATGTGCCTTACACCATCTCTTTTTGGTTGTCTGGGGTTTTCTTTAAAATAATTCCATCACCACCTCTTGCTTCTTTCTTGCTCTTGAGCCCTGGAAGGATACAAGGGATGTTGCCCACTTATTAGCTCTAAGTTGTAAGGCAAGCTGGAGAGTTAAAGTCAGGGTACATTGGGGCGGTCCTTGCTGGTTGCAGCAACAGTACAGTAGAAATCATAGTGCTTTTGGCATGTTGGGAAAAAGACTGGTTTTCCAGTTTTGTGAAAGACACAACCTGACCGGGATGTATTTGAGATCGGCCTCCACTACTCCCCGTAGGACGCATCTGTGCTCAGGGCTGGCTGAAAGCTGTCTGTCTGTTGAACCTGTGCAGCAATGAACACAAAATAAATACATTCTCTTATTGCTTACATTCGAGTGCTAGACCTACAAGTTAAAATTAAGGGAACTTGGAATATATAGAAAAATCTGATATGTTTATCTTGTTGAAAGACTGATAGCTTGAATAAACAGGTTTAGTATCTCTACCCATAATTAGTCTAAAAAGGGTGGAGTGAGCAAAAAAATAGGTTAGTGAAGGGGATTTTAGGATCATAGGATGGCTCGGGTTGGAAGAAGTCTCAAGAGATCTATAGTCAAACTTTCTGCCCAGAGCTAGGCCAGCCACAGGGTCACACCAGGTTGCTCAAAAAGAGGAGTCTGCAAAAATGAGTCCATGTAAAGCATAAATTACATTTACTATAAAGGACTTGAAATGGAGTTCTTTGTGGAATTAATGGATGGATGTAATAGCAGATGCCCAGAGTCTCAGTGCTGTGGAGCTCTGTGCAAGTTCATAAGGTCATGGACCACACGATCACAGGAGAGGCAGTGCTCTGTACTAAAACCACCACTTGTATCTGCACTAGCAGGACTGAGAGTACACATCAATCAAAAATTAACCAAAAGTGATGTAAAGGTGCCTCCACCCAACTATTTCAAACAAGAGATGCAAATCATACCTGAATAAGATGTGTTATTCCATAAGCACCAGTCAGTAATGCATGAAGGGGAATCAAGGTGCGATGGGAGCCTTCAGTTCCTGAGACATGGCTACCGTACCCATGAAGGTGACAGCAAAATATCAGTGATAATTTGTTTAGGGTTTTTTTAAGTAAAGTAGTTTCAAACATAAATAATATTGTGCTCAATACAAACCAAATCTGTTCTGGACTTCATTAGGTTGGATAAATTTGTCACTTGACTGGAAGTTAGTCGTTGCCTAAGGATAAATGATCATGGCACGATTACATTCAGTGTAGCAAACTGAGTACATCCCTGCTAGTCATACACATACTGGTGCTTTAAAAGAGGTAATTTTCTAAAGGAGAAAAATTCTGAATGAAACAGATTGGAAAGTAGAAAGTTCTTTATTCATGATTTTATTAGATTATCTTAACTCTACAGTGAGTGAAGAAGATACCTTTGGCTAAAAGCTTATACCATCTCAGTGGTATGGACACCAATTATAGATATAGAGAGATACTGGAAGGAAAATGAGAAAAAAAAGTGGAAATAGGGGTAAATTAAATGTTACAAAATATGTAAGGGATGCAATAGAGAAGCCAAGGGCATAGCAGGGAGTGTGGGCTGGCTGTCAGGACTAAGACCAGTGAGAGAAGCTGAAGGTGTGCCAGGTGCAAACAAGCAGTGCTATAGCTCAGAGGACTGTGAACATTTATTGCCACATACTGGTATTGTTGCTGGTAAGGCAGGAACAATTTTGGCTCTGGGACAGCCTATTTACTTGAAAGTGGTTCTTATATCACTGTTTAATTTGGGAATTCCCTCCTTTAGGAACCCTTTTCTTGTACTATTGAAAAAGACATCATTTCTAAAAATCCAATGTATTTTTCATGCACTAGGTTATTTTCGTAATTATATTTGCTGGAGACACAGTTTCAATTGCAGTTTTGCTCACCTTCAATTTATGTTCTTATTTCTAGAGCCTTTGGCAGTCTTTCAAAGAGTATCCATACGCACTGAATTTCATCTCCTGGCTTTAGATGATAGCTCTCAATAAATCCACTAGCAGGACTTGTAGAAGGGAGAGCAGCTTCCTTTTTCTCCTCCTCTGAGCAGAGCTCCAGAATAAATCACGATCCACAACACTTCATTGATTGTAGGAAAGCTCTCCTTTCTGCCAAATTCAATGGCTGATGAAGTTGCAGCTGGTATTTCTCCAGTCTCATGCCAGGTTTTACAGCTTTCGGAGCAGAAATTAAAGAATCTGTAGTATAGAAACATTTAAGTGTTATTTTTCCATTATAGGTTTCCAAAAGCTGTCCTGCCACCCAGGTCAAGACAGCTTTCCACAACAGTTATCTTGCTCAGATGTGAGTTTGAGCTATGACTGATGTATCAGTTCAGGTTGTTTCGTTAAAGTAGTCATCACCGCTGATGGCAACGAAGAGTAACCAGGTTGGAGCTGGAAAGTATGAATTTGATTCAGCAAGAGCTAGCAAACTTTCAGCACGCATGGGTAGGGATAAAAAGTGGCATTATTCCTCTGTCCTGGGCTGCACACTCTTTTAAAACCATTTATTTTAAAACAGTTCTGTATATGAACTCTTGGTATAGGTCATTACTAGCCAGACACAAAGTTGTTAATAACACTGCAGGAAAGACAGAGGTGGGCAATAGGATTTTCTAGATTCTGGATGACAAGCCCTTTGATTCTGTATTGGAAACATAGCAAGACGATTTGCTCACATCATCTAAGTATAATGAAACCTATTTCAAATATTTAGAAAATTTAGATAGCTAGAAACATCTCTTGGGAATGGATCATTTTTAATGTGTAGACTGAGATAATCTGCACCGAAAGGGAAATCTTATTTGCCATATCATGGTCATCTTTAAGTTATGTAGGTTAAAAAAGGCAGGTGGGCTACCCCGCATACCCATGGACCTGTCTGCAAAACCCCAGAAAAGATACAAAACATTTGACTGTGAAATATCTTACTATTATGAATGTAACTAATGGAAACCAGGAATTCCTTCAAAAATACCCATTTCATTCCTTTATAACATTACAATAGAAAAGTATTAATACTCCTAAGCTCTTAACTTGGCATCCCTTAGCAGTCTAGGGAGGATTATGGCTATTGATCACCAGCAGAGCACAGGTTAACTGGATTGAACACAAGCCAGTTAACATCTCAAAGCAAGCCTCAGCTGGATGATTGTGTTCTAAGAAAAGCATTAGGCCCAGTTTTATCATCAATAACATCAACATGAAGTCTGAACTCACTACTGACATCATGAAATGAACATGAATTTTAGATGCAGCATCCATAATTTGAAAAGAAGTTTGGAAGCAACTTTTGAGTGCACTTTAGGATCTTGAGGGCAGGTAGGATGACAAAAAGCAAGCTCAAAATGCTGGACTTCAGGAGAGTGGACTTTGGCATCTTCAAAGGTGAGATAAGGACCTGGAAGGAAGGGTGGCCCAAGAAATCTGGTTCATATTCAAGGATCACCACCCCGAGGCTCAAGAAAATTCCATCCCAAGAAACTAGAAGTCAGGCAAAAATCTCAGATGGCCAGAGGGGATGAACAAGGGCTCCTAGCCAAATTCAAACACTAAAAGCAAGCATACAGAGGATGGAAACAAGGATTGGAGGAATATAGAAACATTGTCCAATCATCCAGGGATGAAGTTAGGAAAGATAAAGCCCAGAGGGAATAGAATCTGGCCAGGCATGTCAAAGTCAACAAGAAGAGCTTCAGTAAGTACATAATTGCCAAAAGGAAGACTAGGGGAAATGTGGCCATTGCTCAATGAGATAGAAAAGGCTGAGCTACTGAATGCTGCCTTTGCCTCAGTCTTGACTAGAAAGACCGGCTTTAAGGAATCTCAGGTTCCAGAGACCAGGGCTAAAGGCTGGAAAAGGGTGATCTGCCGCTGGTGGAACTGGTTCAGGTCAGGGAATACTTCAGCATTGAGGATGCTCTCAATAATTTTTTACTGGGATAAGTGCCAAAAGGCTGGAAGAAAGCCGAAGACACTCCTATCTCCCAGAAGGGCAAGGAGAACAACCCAGGGAACTACAGGCCAGCCAGCTTCACCTCAATCGGTGGCAATATGCTGGAACAGCCAATCCTAGAAACCATTCCACACACATTGAGGACTAGAAAGTCATCAGCAATTTTCACCAAGGGGGAACCATGTTTACCCAACTTGATAAACCTCTACAGTGGTGTGACTGGCCTGGTAGAAGAGGGGAAAGCAGCGGACATCCTGGACTTCTTGGATATCCTATCAGCCTGGACTTCAGTAAAGCGTTTGACACTGTCTCCCATAAGACACTCATAGACAAGCTGTTGATTTGTATCTCAGATGAACAAACAGTGAGAAGGTGAACTGAAAACTGGTTGAATGGCTGGTCCCAGGGGGTGGTGGTCAGTGGTGCAAAGTCTAGTTGCAAGCCAGTAACTAGTGGTATACCAGAAGGATCACAGTACTTAAATGCCTTAAGTTAGTAAGAATTTGTTCAGGAGGATTTCAGTCTTTTTATTATTATTATTTTCTCTTTGTGAAGATGTACAAATATTCCATTAGAGGAAAAAAAAAAAAACCAAACCAAACCCAAACCCAAACCCATTCTTTCCAAGGAAATTCTGCCCTGTTCATTAGTTCACTTTCTGTTTACTTTCCAAGGTGCTAGTATCTAAAAAAAAAAAGGAAAAAGGAAGGGTTTGGGGCACCTAAAAGCATCCTGGTGAGTGACTCGATGCCTATTTCTGCAAGAGGAAAAAGCTTTCTCAAACAACTGGATAAGGAACAATTAGCATCACCTAGAGCTTCTCATTTACATGAAAAACTACAGATGAAAAGAGAAATACAAAGTATTTGAAGAAACTATTACAAAAAGCAGCATCATCTTTCCCTCCTGATTTCCTCAGGCAGAAAATGTACTCCTTCCCAGCTGATGAGGAACAAACACAATGCGTAATTCAGTCCTCTGAAAACTGTGTCAGGTAGGGGGCAGTGAAATCTAAAGTAGGACCATTCGGTGATCCCTTCTTGCCTGACATACTAAGAACCTGTGAAATTAAGTAGGTTTCCCAAGGGCACCCCATGAGTTATTAGCAACAGACCCACTCCAGGCTTGAGGGACTCAGCCTGCGTTAGTTTCCAGAGAAGCCTGAATGTGCTTAAGCTATGGCAACTGAACACCCAAATGAGTAAACGAGGATATTTTCCTTGCTGCTCTATGGGCCAAAGTATGCAATATGCAATTTTCAAGACATCCGGTGTCCAGAGGGCAATGCAATGTTCTAGAAAGATGGTTCTATTAATCTAACTCTTTTTGCAGGATTTATTGGTTGGATTTTGTCAGATGAAGCAATGAATGTTCATGGCCGAGGTTTAGAAAGTAATAAAAATATTTTATTTTCAACATGGGTATCTGTGCTTGTCTTTATTGGAATCACAGCCTGGGCCTTGTCTGGGAGCAAAATCACTAACATGCTCAGGCTTTTGTAAATGAGGTCAGCAAGAAAGAAAAGTGTGACATGAGATTTGGAGTAGTTTTGATCCGAAGGAAAGGATTTCTTGTAAACAAACTATGTGTGAATTTGACCCGTGTATATAAATAATGTAATCTGGGCTACAGTAGCTATTAATGCTTTGAAGGATATAAAACTTTCATGAAGAGATATAGGAAGTAATGGAATAGCCAGCATGGGAATGAATGAACATTTATGTGATGCTTTTCTTAAAATGAGTAGTCCTCAGAAATAGAAAAAGCATGGTGCTGCATTTTCACAAATAAAAGAAATGAAAGAAGTTTCTTTAGATAATACAAGCAAATAATTGCACTCAGTAATTAAGGAAAAAAAATGTGCTTTCTCTGTTTTCCCCTGAATTTGGAAAAGGACCTTTTTAGTGAACCTTTTATATGGATAAGTTGCAGTTTAGAACTGAATTTAATTACAGCCTTTTATTAATGAAGTAATACTGCTATGAAACTCTCTCCTGTACTGTTTTCACAGGGATAACATGCTTTTGGTGGGTTTTTTTCCCCCTCAGGAGAGCAACAGACTATTTCAGTATGTTCCACAGTGCTTTCTTTAGACATATACACACATCTGTACACTTATTTGTAGATGCTTGTTCCTATGCAAGCAGATAAGCACTTCTAAACAAAGGCTCCAGGGGAGTTACATGCCCAGAATCAGGACACTTAATTGGATTTTGTGCCTATAAAAATCTCCTTCCAGCTGTTACGGCAAAAAGTAGTCTTCCCATTTTGTCAGCTCTCCCTGCTTTTGTAACAGGAAGATGAAACAGTGTTCTCTCTAGTGAATCCAGCAAATCTTGAATCCCGACCAGAGTCAGACATAAGTTCAGCCTGTGCTGGTGCAGGCTAAAAGGATGCTTCTCCGTGCCTTTATATGAAATATGTATGTGATAGCTCTGGCATCTAAAGCATTTTCTCTTTCCCTACTTACATGTCATCATCTTTAGGTCAATAGGAAAGCACGCTGTCACAAGGGACATTGTGTGTGTGTCTCTGTTTAAAGGATATAATCTCCATGTGCAAGGTAGGTGTTTGTGGTTGGTACTTTTAAAATCATGTGCCTGAATGTAGCTTAGTGAAGATGAATCTCAAAGTGGAAGAATTATTTCACCATTTTCTTAATTTCATAACTATTCCCTTTTGCTATTTTCTCCTTATTTTCCTCTACGACTTTCGAAGCTTTAAAATCATTTTCATTTTAAAGGGTATAGTATAGGTGACCATTTTTTTAAGCTTCAGGGCTTCCTTACTGTGCTACAGCAACTCCTAAATTTTTGAAGTGGTGGAAGCCATCTGTCTCAGCAGATCATGTTCTTTTACACTGAATGACGAACCAGCATTTCACTTGATTTAGACTTAAAACAATCTTGGAAAGGAAGGAATTTCATAAAGCTGCCAAATTTTATGTCTTCTATTAAGTTCCTAGCGTTCTGCTCTGTAGATTGCTAGGGTGATATCTGTCCCTCCCAGATGGGAAAGTAGGGCACAGATAAAAAAATAGTTTTCTCAATGTCAAGAAGAAAGACATTGAAAGGAATTAACTGAATATCTCCATCTAGTCCCTTACCAATAATCATCCTATTCTCTGGACTTCTGTGATGAATAGAAAACCGGAGGTAAATATTTGAAGAGTCTATTAAAGACATATGGGTATGGAAGCACTAATTTTCCTTTGTCCCTTTGAAAATCGTTTCCTAAATATTTTACAGTATGCATTCAGCATAATTTAATTTCTCTTAGATTTATACTTCAGCGCTGCATGAGGTGGCATTCAGACTGCACAAATGCAGCTGTAGTCCATGTGAAAACATGGCTTTCACAACAAAGCACTTATTAAGGGTCATTACTGAAGTTTTTATTTTCTGGACTATGTTACAGAGGAGGCCCGAACAATAACCTTTTCATAAGAATGCATAAGGACCTCCTGGTGTTCACTGTATGACCTGACACCAAAAGAATGAAAATTAAAAGACAAGCAGGCGTCAGATTTGGCTTTTCAGTCTGCTGCAGCACTGGAATAGTTAACAGCTGCTATTTTCCTCTCTCCCAGATTTGACCCATGAGTCTCCCGAATGGAATGAAAGGGTGTGCAAGTGGCTCTTTTTGAACATGTCTGGCAAATACAAGAAGCTTTTCTTCTCTTTCATTCTTTCCTTTGGGTTAGGAAGGGCAAGTCCTGTTTTGGACTACAGAAGTGTTCTTGCTCTACCAGTGCTGCAGAATGAAGAATCCCTCCTGCTAACCAATAAAGAGAAATTTAGCAGAGGAAGTAAATGTTTGGCTCATACGCTGCTTGAAGTAAACTATGAACACCTTCACAATCAGGATGATGCAGGTTTGAGGAAGACTGTCTTTACAGAGAGGCTGGAAAGTATTTCTCCCATAATAAATTATGCCGTAACAGTAATTTTCTGCTAGGTGTGAATAAGCACAAAACATATCTTTGTTCATATGGCTTTTTATTGTAGCAGTTGTCATAAGCAAAACCTACAAGTACTTGAAAATCCATTAAAATCACAATCAGTATTAAAAAAACCCACCATCTCTTGAAAGTTTGTCTCTGCAGATTTTCTAAAAGTGAGAAGTCAGGTAAGTATGAGACACATGTATGTAATTTCAGATTAATGATTAACTGTTGAAGTGCCAGCTTTGTACAATCAAGCCTGCTGCTTAGAAGAGAAACAAAACCCTTCAATCTCTTAAACTGCTGGACGAAGCCAGCTTCTGAATTGCTATGTGTGATAAGATGTGCTGCATTCCAGACTGGATGGACATTGACTGGCCATGAATCAGTGATTATTGTCTCCAGCATGTTTCAGTTACAGTGCTCTTTCCCAAAGGGCAATTGTCACTTGGATTTATGCCGGCTTGTAACTGCTTTATCTGTACTTGTGTCCAAGCCCTGGTGCGTTTCATAAACTTAGGACTTATAATTTCTTGTCTTCCAGGTCATGTATTTCACAAAGAGAGAATGGACTTGCATTAGAGATTTGTAATACTTGGATTTACTCAAGTTCCAGAAGTGAGATTTTTAATATTTCTCTTTTTTTTTTTTTACAGAATTATTGAATTCAGCCAGATTTCTCTTTTCACACATCCAGGCCATGAAAAAGCGCTCGAGTTCCCAAGTTAAAACAGCATCTTGCCAACTTTAGAACATTTGGCTGGTCAGCAGGAAAGGAAAAGCTGCTTGTAAAGCACTGGAATGCATTTTCAATTAGTCACTCCATTGCTTAAAAGGCTAGGCACTAGGCACTGGGGGGGGGGGGGGGGGGCAATGCTGGTGGGGAGGGCCACTATGAGGCACTTGGGAGAAGGGCCTTTATCAGCCCACAACAGCAGCCCTGAAGTTGGAGGCCACTTTTTAATAGATAAGCTTTTGTTTAACAACAGGCTCCCTAGGGACAGCGAGGTTTTCCTGGTAGAAGACCAGGATTTCTTTCAAATCACTTAATATTGCTTTGTATGGGAGAGTGGTGGAAAATATGTGTTGGGAAGATGCTGGAAGGTTATTTATCTCTCTAGAAAGGTTATTTATTTTATTATTGCCTGATAACCAGGCTGTTGGGCATCCTGACTAAGAGGTCGTGCTTTGGCAGACCTTCCCTGGCTCCTAAAATATTTTGAATGAGATAACACCCTTGAAAGCAGATTAAATAACCAACTCAAACTGCTTACTAGGTTTATTTTCCTGCTCAACACTATGAATTCCTCAGTCCAATAGGTTTCTGGTAAAGAAACAGCTGGGAAAAAACTCTCAAGACATAAAACCATCTTTCTAATACTCAGTAGTCATCATTGCTTCTGCCGTTTTTAAAGGCTTTGTCCTGCACTTGACCTTCAAATGTTTGTAGCCAGCTGATCTGGAACTTTTTTGACTCCACAGCTGTCTAAACTAAAGGTGATGACATTGCTTAGAGATCCTTTTGTGTATGTGTGTATATGTGAATGCTGTTTTCAAAAGTATATATATTTACTTTAACATGACTCAGACTCTTGGAAGGCTTGTACTTCTTTATCATATCAACTGAGAACTGCTAAGCTCTTGCTAGCTCATGCATGTTATGTCATGAGAACCAAAGGTACGCAATAGGCTGGTTTTCAGCAGGTAGAGGAAAAGTTAAGGGCTGTTGCCTTCTGGCTAAGTGTGATAAATTTGCTCAAGTAATATTTCACAGATGAGCTGGCTGTTTCTTGGCAAACAAGGTGAAGATCATAGGAAATTTCTTCACTTAAAGCATAAAATAAAAGTTTTGAAGACAAAGTTCTTAACTGCAACAGAAAAACACATTGAACTGAAAGATGGGCTGGAGCGCCGCTATCCAAGCACAAGAGTTAATATAATCTTGCAGTGGGTTTCTGTTTTATTTGTTTTCTCCTACTATAGCTACACGCTGCATGAAATACGTGAGGCTGTTTTGGAAAATCCATTGCCTGTCGCAAGTTTCTCTGTGCTAGCCTTAATCTTCTAGCTTTATTTTTAGAAAGCTCATAGTTGCTTTCTTCAATGCTGTAGGGAAAAGATGGCAAAATGCCAGCCAGGTCCATTAAAAAGGAGACCTGGCTTTCATTCCAGATGTGAAAAGTTTAAGATAAAAATAAATAAAATCACCATAAATAGTTTCAAATACGAAAGGAATAAGAATCTTTACTCTTACGGTATAGTTTTCATGTGGAGGAAATAATGGAGTGTTTTCTGTGTATAGAAAATTGTGTTTATAGAAAGTATAAAATATACTTGTAAGAGATAAAATTTTAGACATGGAGATAGTTTTTGGAATTTCTGGATGAACAAAGTAAGAGATGCTCAGCATCTTGGTGCAGTTTGACACTGACCTGAAGTGGGGGACAGGGGATCATTTGTTCCTCTTGGTGTTGGTTTCTCCACATATATCAGGGCAAATTGTGGTCCTCCACTTCTTGTGTCTAGTCCTGGAAGTCTAGGGATATACAAACACCCAACCTCAAAGTAAAGGCCTCTTACCCTTGTGGCTCTCACCTACTCCTTACCAATACAGAAACTAGAAACCAGTCAGGTCCCACAGTAGGGTGAAAATGCAGCGCATCATTGCCTCTTTCGTATCATGCAACAGTGGATGGGTAGGATGTGACAAGGACTCAAATTGGACTTGTCAAAGGGACATGATAAGACGGTATTTTGATTTTCTTTTTTTTGATTGCAGACTAAACTTGAAGCCTTTGTTAATTTGAGCCTGGTCATCAATATGAAACATTCAGTGAGAAGTTTATATGGGAAAATGTGTGAATATAGCTCTAAACCCAGAAAATCTGACAGTAGGGTAGAGAGGAAAGAGAAAAGGCAGTGTTCTGTAACCACTTACATCCTCCCCAACCTCATGTGAGGGGTTAGCTTGTGTAACAGTGGTTTACAAACTTTTGTGAAGAAAGGAAAAGGCACTGTTCAATTTCTTTCTAATCGCTTCCCACGCTATAAATGAAGGTTTCCCCAGCACCACAAAGAAACATATGGCAAGTGGGGATTGAGTTTCATTTTCCATGGCAAGCACCTAACCCACCTCCTGTAGGTAAACTAATATATGGCCCCAAAGTTTCCAGAGGTGGATACAACTCTTATCTCTGAAGAAGTGCTCAGAGATATGTGTGTATAAGGTGAGAAACACCCTGTGCCTGTTAAGAGGATGATGAAGCATCTGTAACCCCCAGCTGTCCTCCTCCTCCAGATATGCATCTTCAATCTCACCATCAGCAGTCTCTGATGTGTTTACCCTTGTTACACCCCTCAGAGACAAAGTAAAGCCATTGGAGCCATTGTCCAGGGGAGGATGTAAAATCTACAGGTCTGAATTTGGGGCCCTACTTGCTGATCAGCTTCACTGTGGAAAAAGAGACGGGAGAGGACTCAGCGTGCATTAACCCCCAAATGAGGGACCAGTGATGTGCTGGCCTTTGAACACAGACGGCATTTTGTATCCAGGTTGCTTAAAACCGGTTGTTTTACCCGACCCCACTATCTTCTGGCTGCTGTCTGGCAGGCAAAATGGTCACAGGGCAGTGGGAAGCCTCAGTGTCGCCTCCTGGCAAGGGCAACACTGTGCTGCTTTTGTACTATAGGGATGCTAATAAGAGGGAGAGGGGGTGTCAGGCTGCCCAAAAGCAACCTACAGCATACAAGGGAGCCCTGAAAACAGTTTAGACATAGCTCAAGTTCTGTCTCTCCAAAGGAAGTGGTGGTGGAAGACTTAAAGCAGCCTCAAAAGGCCTTATTGTACCCCTTATTATGAGCGTATGATCTCGTATGTTACCAGAACTCCATGTGACCACATTACTGCTTTTTTTTAACATACAGGGGATGAACTTAGTTTTTTTTTACTTTGTTTGTAATTTTAGGGCTTGGGGTTTTGGGGGGGAACTGGTGGCAATTGAAACTAGGAGCATATGCCTGTGGTATAAATAGCAAAGTGGAACTATCCATCATTTGGGCTAGTTTGGTTCTGTTTGAACATTTCAGAAAGTGCCGTTTTGCTTCCCCCCACCCCCCCTGGAATTTTAATTTGGAAATCTCCAACAATCCCAAGAATCAGTGGAGCTCAAGGGAGAGGGTACGGTCACTCCCGTGATGAAAGGAAAACATTTAGAAGGGTTAAAGAATGCAAAAGACGATTATTAAATACAGGAAATCAGTGTCCAAAAGTGTTACGGAATCATAAAATAAGCCACTCATCCAGAATTTCCCACATAAACACACACAGCAGTTACACAACTTTTCAGATCACCACAGTGATCTGGAGGACTGCCTTACTACTTATTTTTTCATGTAGTAACAGACAGAAGAAATGGAGTGAACGTAATTGTACAGGCACCTTTGCCCCCTCTTGCACACCCAAAGGGTTACATCTGTCTTTGCATTATTAGGCTTTTTATTAACCACCATTATACAAATCAGACTGCTCTCAGTCACAGCTTCAGCTGACAAGTCTAATAGCTTTTAAAAAATAAAGGGGGCACACAGAGATGATTCTGTATTTAAAAGGTTGTGAACTGGTTTTGATGGGTGTATTTGCCTGCCTATATTAGGGGTAAGGGGAGGAGAGAAGGGTGGGAGAGGAGCTGCGCCAAGTCCCTCCTTTAAAAGTGTCAGACTCCAACCTGCACAAAACGGGGAAAGCCCCCAACAACCTTCAGGAAATGATATAAAAGCAAACCTCAGAGGTAGAAAGAAATACCCAAAAGGAGAAGACTGCAGCTTGCAGTAATCTGTAAATGATTGCTGGCAAAGACTGGAGGCTTCAAGCTTGAGCTGTGTTTGCTCCAAGAGAAAGCCAAGAAGGACGGTGTTAATAAAGAGAGATTTAACTGAGGGCTGTGCTTGGAATAAAGTGGGCTACAGAAAGGTCAAATTTGATCAGTTGGAGCAGATTACAAGGGCTTTAAAAGGTAGTGGTAAAGAAATGAAACTGGGACTGTGAAGCAATATAGCACAAGATTGATTTTGGGGGTGGAGAGAAGCTGGGACAAGTGCTTATCAGCTTGAGAAGGAGGAAGAGCTGTGCTGGGTTTGTTGTCATTCCCACACTGAGTAGAGTACTTGCTGCTTTTGTGGTTAGGCTTCCCTGCTGTGGGTTAGGTTTTTTTTTTTCCTTATATATATTTTGTCGTTATTATTTCTACAATGGTGTCTATAATCTCTGACTTGGATCCTCTGAAAAGCTGGAAAGTTTTAAGGTAGGCCTATGTTTTCTTCTGTTTGGTACAGGCATTTTTGGTTTAGCCCTAAATTAACGGGAGCTTGAGTTATAATCGAAATGTGAGCCCGGGGCTTAAGTAAGAGAGGAGTTTCTGGTAATTAGAGCCCTTTTAAGATACAGCAAACCTTTGCGCAGATGTTTAGAGAGACCCGAGGGAGATTTCTTAAACATACTTCTCGGTGTTACAGTGCAGGGAGGGTTTTTCTTTCCTTTCCTTTTCTCCTTTTTTATAAGGAGAGGTTGCTCCGCTAATTCAAGTTAACAGTAAAGGCTCACACCAGTTGAAACTTGGGGATTAACTCTCTGCTTTCCGCACCGTGCTCTGCAGGGGAGCCGGGTGGGAACTTCAGAGGAGGAAAAAAACCAGCACGAAAGTTAAGAAAGGAGTGGGGAATAGTCTTGGGGGGAAGGAAAGGGGGCAAATGTGCTTGTCTCGTTTCTTGTTTCGTTTTGTTGTTGAAACTCTGTTGTCCCTCCAAGGCATGTGTTGGATGCTTTAAAGTTTGATGCTTACAATCAGTTTGGTACTGATTTTTACCTTGAGCACTGCTATTTTTCTTTGTTCTGTGAAAAAGGGTAACCTGAGCTGCTAAAAAGAAGGGAAGGGGGAATCATTGTTAACGCCTGCTGCAGATATTACAGCTCCACAGTGTTAAATGACTTCGTTTAGTGTTGCTTGTAAGTGCCTTACTGAGTGTCCGGAAGTGCAGAAAGTTGGCAGATGGTTTGCAGAAACTTCACTGGAAATATTTGGGAACGTAGATGGTGAAATGAAATAAATGAATGAAATGAAATAAAAATAGTTTAATATGAAACTAAATATATTTTCTTCAGCTCTTATGCAAAACATGAACCTGCACCTAATATTGAGGCAGTATTTTGTTATTTGAAGGGAGTAAATTGCAAGGGTTTTGAGAGGTTATGTGAATTGTGATATTATTATGATATATACAATAATAATAATACAGTATATTTTAACTTCTTACTGCAGTGTTTTAAAGAACTTATTAATGTGTCCCTAGCTGAAGGAGGGAAAACAACCCTTCTAAAGTCAAACCAGAAAGTTTACTTTACATTAGTAGGGTTTTTTTCCTCTTTTCCTCACATTTGTAGAACATTGAACTTTTCTTTTTTGGAAGCTTAAATTTCTCTGTCCGTCTTCTGAGCCTGTGCATAGGAATGCGAACTGAGATACTTTATCCTTGACTGTGGCATGAGACTTGGCACAGCGTCTTACTGCAAGTTTGTTTTGTTGGTTTGGGGTTCTTTTCAAGTCATTTAGGACTGTCAGCACGGAATGATGAGTTTCTATTCGACTTTCAAAGCCTCAGTGTGGATGTTAGCTCAAACGTGTTGTGCGGGATAGGGAGTGCTGTGATTGGCATCTGGGGTAAATAGTCACACATCAGACCGGAGCAGGGGTGACTGCTGTGAGTCATCACCAATGAATGCCAGAAAAGGACTTTTGCAGAGCTTCGTATGTGTTGTCTTACAGCGTGTGCTCTATAAAAGCTACTCTAGGAATTTAAAAGTTCATCTCACTCTATGGGGCTACTTCTAATTCCTCTGCTAGTCAAGTCAGGTGATGCCAGGTTTTTGCTGCATTGAGGGATGACACAGAGGACTTGAAAGTTGAAAAGACTGAAGGAGGAGACACTGTTGCCCCCTCAAAGAATCCTGCTTTCTTAGAAAAATGATGTTTGCATGACTGTAGAAGAAATATCTCCTTGGCACTTTCCCCATAACATTGTGACATTTCCCAGTGTTGTGTGTGCATCTGGACATTAGTTGTATGGATACACAGTAGGTCAAAGATGTGATTAAGTCAATTTTACTGGACATTTCTGTGTGTAGTTACAGTGTATGATTACAGCAGCAACCCTGCATGGATATAACATTGTATTGATCAGCTGCAGGATGCAGAGGGTTAAGGTGTAGCGCATTGCAATATGTAATGTAAGTGAAATAGTCACTGATAGTAAAAAGCTAGAAGTCGACATGCAGTTCATACGGCTTGTGACTCATTACCTTGAAATACTACTTCTGCCTTTCATAAATTTTAGTTTCTCTTCTGCAGGCCAATTTTCAGCTTGTTTGATGCTTCTGAGCTTACTGTTTTAGTGCCTCTCCTCCATGTACAAAGAAGCCTATAGCTAATATTCATAAGAAACACAGAAATATTTCTGTGTGCTTCTCTTAGGTGGCATGTAGCAATTCGTAAGAGCCAAATGAAATGCTGCAGCAAATGCTATGCTCAGCTCACGAGTAGCATCCTATGGCAGCAAATTCTCAAATTTGTTTTCCTTGTGCCTCTACTGTAATTTATTCTGTGAGTCGCTCACAGTTTGAGACCTGCTTAACTGGGAGAAGACTGAAGGATGCAGATTTCATGGAGGCGGGGCAAGGGGGAGGAATAATGGCATTTGGGCTCAATAATTCTCAGGGGCTCAGTGCAGGTATGGATTGCTTTGGTGCTGATTACCCTCATCTCAGCCTGAGCTCTAGCTCTTCTGCCCTGCTCCCCAAATCCACTGGAAGCACATCCTCTGCCCTCTGAATAAAGGTAATAGTAAAGGAAGAGGTACAGTATAACAACAGACAAGGTTGTGGGCGGTGATGGAGCCTGATGGCTGTGAGAGGTAGTGTTGGAGTATGTCAGGGAATTTGTTGGACTTTACCCAGCAGCACTAGAAGAGCTAGCAGAGGTATTAATGGCAATAAATGGCAATGTGGTGTGTATATATAATATTACATCAGGCCTCTCTCTTCTGTTGTCTGTCTGGGGTAGAACAGAGAGGGTTGCAATGCTTTCTGGCAAGCCTCAGCACCCACTGGGTTCACATTACAGCAAGGGGGGAGGAACTCGGGCTCTAAGCACAGTTTAATGTGCAGAACAAAACCCACTTCAGAAAATATTTTGTTTCACTGGATTTCTTGATAGTGATCTGAATATTAAAGTTACCGGAAAGTAATCTGTGATAGCTCATGGATTTATTCTCTCCCTCCTGTTGTCTCTCTTCAGATAAGCTCCCAGCATAAAATCTATGCTTTGACATTAACACACTGCTTCCTGATCTTCCTTTAGATGCCTTCTCACTTTTCAGAGTGACTACAGTAAGTGCCATGTCTGTTGTACTCTTTGGAGCCAGGAGAGATTGGCAAAACTTCAGGCCTCTTTTAAGATCCTTCAGAGCCTTACAGCAAATGGTGTGTGCTTGCCCTGCCCTCTGTAGACACAGGAATCCCATTTACTTACATCCAAAATGATATGGGAGTTGGAAGTCTAGACCCCCTAATGCATAAGAGGCTAAGATCAGCTGCTGTGAGTCCAGAGATGTCTCTAATCCCTGTTTGAAACTTCCTTGTACTTCTGGGATGCGTTTTTTTCCTCATACGTTATAGGGACAGCTCGGGTTGCTGTTTCTGAGGTGACGTGTCCTCTGGGCCTCTACAGCAGCTAAAGCATGGCGAGTAGAGGCACTCTAAGAGAACAAAATATATCCCTCAAGGCCATGTCTATGCTGCTGCTTTTCTCCCTTAATTTGCTCCAGCAGGGCTAAATGCAGCATTATAAATCACATGAACTACCTATGCAGTGAAGACCTTGTCCCCGCTTTGCGTTCCTGTCTGAAGAAGTATGTGACCTTTCTATGGTTTATGGCTGGGAAGACAAAAAAGTGGGGTTTAACTTGACTTTGCAACCTCAAGGTGAAATGCAAACAAAGAGTAGGAGTGCTCACTCAGGTGAGCAGTGAACTTACAGTCTGTGAAGCAGTGGATCTTGCTGTCCTACTCTGCATTCAACCGACCTGCATTTCACAAATACTATTGAACTGGCCCCTGAAACTTGGCTGGTGGAGTGGGGAACATCTTGTTTGGAACATGCCATGTGTCAGGCAGATGTACCAATTCAAATGTTCTCTCCAAAATGCCTTATCCCAACCACACATGCCATCCAAACGACCTGTAAATGGTTTGGCTTTTCAGGAAAAAAAGCCATTTTCATGTTTGACAAGTCAGTCCAGCGGGAGCAATTTCAGCCTTGTTGGTGTTTGTATTATGAGCTATTTTGGGTAAGTAGCCCTATCATCACACCCCACTCCTGTGACTGCCTATGGATTGTGTGGTTTTAAAGTGATCGAATTGGGGAAGAGGGGGAAAGTTCGCAACAGCTCGAATTCAGTTGTTGGGGCAGAGCAATAAATCAAGACCAAACAGTGATGTGCGAGTCTCATTCCTGCTTTGTTTTTTGCCTTTCCGTGTTAGCAAAGCTTAAGATAAGGCATCCTGCACTGTATTCAGTATCAGAATAGACCAGTTGAGTGCCTGGACCCCCAGCACAGAACTGTTGCTCAGGAAAAAGGGGGTAAAAAACCTTATTTCACATGTGCTTTACTCTGAGGACCTCAACAATGTTATTTCCACCCACTACTCAAAACCAAAAGAAAACAAGTCCTGAAAGTTTGGCCCATGGATGTAATGCTGGACTCCACCACTATGAAATACAGATAATGGAATTTCAGATGTCAGTGGACAATGCAAATTCCCCCATAATTGCCACAATATGCTGGCTTAAAATAAGTAAATACACACAAAAAGAGGGTGTGTGTATCATGTAATAACTAAAAACACATTTGAGAAATGGTTTTCCAGTTAACCCCTCCAACAACACACAACATGTTAGAGATGGCCCTGAAAGGGTTGTTAGTGAGGGTCACATAAATCCCGAGTTGTGACACCAGGGGATGATGGTTGTTTCTAAGCTCTCATATGGAAAATATGAGTGACAAACCAGTCTGGATTCCTGTGCTTTCAGTTTGAATGACGCTGGAGTCACTCAAGTGCATAATACTGGGATGAAAAATTAGGGCCAGCTATACGGTAGTATGAGATTTTAATCATTTTTCCATCTTTTGTATCTGTGATTCATCTGCACTTTATTGAGGACAATACTGGCAGTTTTTCTTGGTTTGTTTCTTTTTCTTAAAAAGACAGGATCTATGGGATGATTGGAAAAGTGAAGATAACAAAGAATAGCAGATTAGGATGTAACACACTCTTGCATCCATTGTTGATGGCTGAGAAAGTCATCCAGTCCTTCTCTAAGCCTGTGCAGATTTATTCTTGCATCTTTATTTTCCCCTGATTAAAATTCAATATCAATCCTTTCAATAAGAGGTTATTCTCCACTGTTTTACTAAAAACAATCCACTTTTCATATTAAGCCTGTATACAAGCGTATTATATCTTGTTCATTTGGACATGAGTTGTTAAATCTTCCATGTGCTTTATGGGGGATTTAACCATCCAATTCAAATGAGTGCTCTCTCACAAAGAGGTTTACTTGCCACTGCTGCTATGTTCCTTTGCCTAATTGTTTAAATTGCCCCAGCCCCTAAAACATAATATGAAATTACTGTGCCAGCAACACAGATGCCTAGCAAGAGTGTGACAGTAAGTATGTAGTAACACTGTGATCCAGCCACCAGTGATGCACAGTTCAGAGACTCCCTATGCCAGCAGTGATGTCTTTTTCTTCAGGAATGCTTTCTCCATGAATTTATCTGGTTTTGCAGTTGTAGCTTGGAGCCCACAGCATCTTGCAGCAGGGAAATTCTGCGGTTTGACACTTTCCTGGTTGCATTATGCTACCAAAGCAGTGCTTTGGCAGCGCTCTCTTTATGTGTAAGTTTGTCTTGCATCTGTGTTTTGGGGCATGTGGTAACTGGTTTGAGTGTTTTTTCTGCTAAGACCTTCAGACACTGAGTTCAGGTTCCTTCCTTTTGAGGGGAGATAGTGTTATTTCTGTATCTATTATACCTCTAAATTTCACTCCTGAGCCTTGGACGACATGGTCTAGTGGAAAGTGTCCCTGCTCATGGCAGGGGGACGGGAACTAGATCATCTTAAGGTCCTTTCCAACCCAAACCAGTCTGTGATTCTATGACTGGTGATTAGTGACATCCAGTTACATGGATCCACATGTTGCAGGATGCAGGTGAAAACAAGATCATCCTTTCTTACATGCACTATAATCATACTGATTTTCACCTACCATTTCATAGTCTTCATCTCTTAAACCAATAAGAGTTCTAATTTACTCCCACAGATCTCTGCAGCTCTTTCCTTACTGGCCCAGTACTAATTTTAAGCTTCATTTAATTCTGCACTCAGAACTGAAGTAAGGAGGAAATTTCCTGTACAAAGGAAAGGTAACTGGGCAGTGGCAGTGTTACATTGTGACTTGAGAGAGAAAGTTATAATTTCAGGGTTTTCCCAGGCTTTCTGTGTCAGTTTGGGTGAGTTACTCAATCTTTGTGTGCCTCAGTTTCCGCAAGTAAAATGGAATTGTTAATACCTGTCTTACCTATTTCAGCTGTGAAGTTTTCATGGCTATAGAGATGTATGGCTCTTTCTGTGTTGAGCCCATAGCACTGAGGACTCAAGCCTTGGTCTGGGCTTTTCATGACCTGCCCTCACAAAAATAACTTACTCCACTGAAACTAGAATTTAACTCGTTTTGAGGACAAGTAATTGCTTTGTCATTTACTATAACCATTTCTTCACTGTTTCTGCCATTACAATGCAGTTCCACAGGGGAGCCACTAGAATTCCTCACATAGACCAGTTTTTTTCCAAGGAGTTATTAGTCTGAAGCTGGTTTTAAGCCTGGAACCCAGAGCTGAATGATCTGGCTGAGCTTTGCCTAATGGCAAATTACTTAGCTTGGGTGTTTGGGTTTCTTATTATTCCCCTTTGGGTTTTTCTCTGTGTGCGTGATGCTTCTTTTCAGTAACCCTTTATCAAAATGTGTAAGCTCTGGTACTGTTCTGCTTTATTAAACTGCCTCCAAGCTTAGTCTTTCCTTTGGTATGCAAGTTCTTTCTCTGCATAGCTCTTTTTTTCATGTCTGATAGCTGCATATGTGAATAATTCTTTTCATAGGCTCATGTTTTGCTCTCCATTTTTCTAATCCCCTCCTCAGTTGACATACAACTTTGCTCACCTGTGTTCCATCACATTTATTCAGCAATACCTGTGCCACATGGCATTTTCCCAGCCATCAGTGATGTACTCACTGTCCCCATGGAGTCATTAGAGCAGGGGTGTCATTAGAGCAATGAAACTCTTCTAGTAGCTATTATGCAGCATTGCCTGTATGACAGGCTTTGTTGTGTTCAGGATAAATTCATTAAAGATCTCTTACACCCCTGCTAGACTCAAGTGTGGTACAAAGGATGAAGCAAAGGTGCAAATCACCAAGGAGATTTGCAGACTCTTTTCCTGGGCCTTTACATCAAGACCAAGAAGATTTTTCCTTTGTTTGACCTGAGCAGGAGCTGAATTTCTTATCTGTAGGGAAAATGCTGTAACTGTTCCCTATGGATGTTGTCTGAAGAGTCTCCCAAGGAACCTGTTCAGACTTAAGAGCTCTAATCCTGAAAAATGCTCTGTGGCACTAAAAAAATCTTAGCACAACCTAAATTTTACCATCTAACCTCTGGACATGCTTCTACTGATTAGACTCAATTTTTCCTGAATAAGGAACCCAAACAAACCAACCTAATGAATCCCATTTCTATTTACCCTTCTCAGATGCTTTTTCTTTGTGTGTTTCCCCATGTTCCATCACAAGTAGAAGAGGTTCCTCAGGTTTTCTCATTCCTCATCTGGGAAAGTCCATGCATCCCCTGCGTACAGAGTTTGTTCTGATCATTCATTATAGGATGAATGCTCTTGAGTTGGTCTCAAGCCAGTATTATCTGACTGCCTTGTTACTGAATTGTTGATCTGCAGATACTGGCTTTTTATTATTGGGGTTTTTTCCAAGTGAGATTTAAAACTAAAGAATTAAAAAGGTAGGAATATTGGGAGACTCCAGTGATTATCACAATAAATGTACTGCCTCTTCTGTTGACCATGTGGATTTCAGGTTATTGGGAAGATCTGTCATGTCAGTTGTGCTAGATTTTCATCCTTTTTCAGATGTGAAGTTAAATTGTCAGTAGCTGGTTATCTTCAAGTAATGCTTTGTATGGATGCTTTGTATCTATTAAAAAATTAATTTACTTGTTCAGGTAACTTTGCAAGAGTCTTCAGTAGTAGAAGTCTGATTCTCAGCTTGACATACCTGAGCTGCAGAATGATATATTTATGTACTAAATTAGTAGATCAATGGAGCCAGAACTTAGTTGAGGTTTGAAATCTTGGTATGACTTTGGAGTGATTTGATTAAGCATATTCCATCCCAGAATTTGCATGGATACTACAGAAAGCTTTAAAGTAAAAGAGAGGAGAGGTTAGTTTTTTTTCTTTAGCTTTAAGACTGTTTGTTTTAAAAGGGTTCTTGTTTCCCAGGTCCTAAAGATAACTATTATGTATTATAGAAAGGACTTCAGGCGAGTCTTTGAAGCTCTGGACATTCGCGTTCTGAAAGATATGTGGACTTACTAATCTTTTTCCACAGAGAATAGGTTATAAATCTACAAGTGAGTTAATCTACACGTCACCCTAACACTACTCTTCCCGTTATGCTCATCCTGAACCAGGATGCACTGTCACATTTTAAGCCAAGACTACTTTAAGTCTGCAAAAAGTAACTAAACTCACCTTCAAGCACTTGTAGGATGAATTTCACTTCTCAGCCTCTTAGGCTGTAATTAATCTGTTTTAAGCAAGCAAGTGGTTACTGTATATTAATCAGAGGTGGTTTCTAGTCCCTGGGAGGTTTGCATGGCTTTACATGTGACCTCCTTCAAGAAGTACTGTGTCTGTCATCTGTGTTATGTATTTGAGCCTTATTTTTACGTGCCCTGTCAGTGGCAGGGCTGCTGGGCATGTTTGCTAACTTGGCACTTCAGCTGAACATCCTTTCTTCCTCGATGGGGCTTAGGGGAAGAATTCCAGTCCCACCAGTAGCTGGCACTGCTAAAGCTGGTGGATATCTCTGTGGCCCTCGGACTTCCCCCTTGCTGGAAAACCTGACCTTGCCAAGAGCTGCAAGATGTTGTTGACTGTGGTCAGATTTTGTCTAGACATGCCGAAATAAGGGATTGGGGAAGAATTGCAGGCTTGGAAGAGGAAGATAAATATTAAAGGTCTTAAATGCAGTGGTGGGGAGAAAAGTATTTATACACTGATGTAAACTTCCATTGACTCGAAAAGGAATTAATTGGCAGTGTCTTTTATGTGACTTTTGGGGTTAGATTTCCAGATGACACAAACTGACAATGTTCTATTGAGCAAGATCTACTTGCCCCGCATGGACTGCAGAAGACTTGACATCTTTCTTTTTGTACACAAAGTTTCTGGATCTAATAGGAGAAAAAATGTCTTAGAGTATGTATTGTATTAATTAATTCCATCCTGCTGATACCCAGTTTTACTGTGCCTGAAGTCTGGACTCTAAAAAGCTCTTGGGAATAAGGTTACATTAAGTTTTAATTTTCTGCTTGTTTTTTCCTGTGTTTAAATGAAACAGATGACCTGGCTCTTTACTCTATAGTCAGCATTCAAGTAGACTAATAAATTTAGCATAATCTATTAACAAACCTAAACCTAAGGCAACCTAGGTTGCAGATGAGCTGTAAACTAGAGCTGTAAACTAACTATGTAAGTTGCACACCAACTCCAAATAATTGGAAAGTAGCAATAGGAGAAACCAAACTTGATATATTAGGCAGTAACTTTATTTTTTCCTACCAATTTGGACTGAAAATTTCCTGATTTTTGCAAAGGGGTTTTGTACTTTAATTATTACTTAATTCATGCAAAAGCAGTTTGTATTTTTCACTCAGAACAACGTGGTCTTCGTATATAGCTCAGGGACTGCTCTTAGTCTGAGTTCAGATCTCCCTGCTCTTCAGTGAGAGCTGCAGCTATGTCTGTGGGCAGCAAGTTGCTCTGTTTGCCATGAGAGTCATTAAAATCTGTGGTTAATGAGAGCTTACACTGTGCGCATAGGTCTTATGAGTACTTCTGTGGACTCTCGTTACATGACACCTCAAAGCTGGCTAAGTTGCTGTTTTATGTGGACTTTGAGGTCTTCTTTTATGTCTTTGCTGTCATTCTTCTCATAAGAAGAATTCAAAAGCAGTTTCAGTCTTCCACCCCCACACCCCAGAGAAAAAGCAAGTCTTTTATTGAAAAGTCCCCTAATTTAAAAGTACCCTGTCTAGCAATAGTTTCTATAATAAGCTACAGTCTGAATTTTCCTATTGGTAGGAATCTGGGATGCAGTTACTGCACTTCACATCCTTTTTTCTCTATCTTAACTGTAGATACGACAGAACCAAGTGCAGCAGAGCATCCAACAATAAAAATAAGTAATTATTCTTACAGTGACAAAATAGTACAAAGGCTATGATCCATTGCAAAGAAAACTTGTGTTGTTCACATTGGTGTGGTTGGGTAAAGGCAACAAGAAGAATGAGCATGGATGAAGCATGAAGGTTCAATTCCAGGAGGCATAACTTTATTTTATTTACATGCAGCTAAGAATTTACCTTTGCCAGTATTTTTGATGCAGTCGCAGGTGTTTACTGGGCAGGCATCTGCCCAGTAATTAACTAAATTACTGTTTAGTTATTTTCTACAGTAGTCATTATTTAAGAAAAAATCATAGAATCATGGTTTGGGTTGGAAGGGACCTTAAAGATCATCCAGTTCCAACCCCTCTGCCATAGCCAGTGACAATAAAATGAAACACAACAAAAATAAACCACCTTAAAACAGAATGTCTTACAATGTACAGAAACCTAGTTTGAATGTAACTCTGTTACCTGTGTTAATCTGACTGCACTAATCACTGCTTTGTTTTCCCATTAAACGCTCTGCAAGTTATTACAGGGCTGATTGTGCATCGTATATTGTCAGTTCAGGTTGTGGATTAAATCTGAGCAGATATTTGGAAAATGCAGTCTATAGCAACAGGGGAAAAACAAGCTCTGTTGATGAAAATGAGCCATGTACACAGTGAGCTTGCGATTTGAACATGAAACAGTGTCAGTCTCCAGGTTGCAACATCACAAAACACAACGATTTGGAGGAAAGAATTAGTTCTGCATTTATTCTTTTTGTCCACATTTGTTCTTCCAATACACAACAGCAGTCAGACCACACAGGAAGTCTGCACAAATCTACATGGTAAAAGTGGGATGGGAAAGCAGAACTAGCCCAGCAGCATAGGGTTGGGCATTTTGTGTTTCTTCAGCAGCTGGAAGCTTAGTGTGGCACTACCGAATACAATCAGCTTTGCAGGGAGGAAGCTGTGTAGTCAGTATGTGTGATGGTTTCTTAAGATGTGATGATCTGGAACAGAGCAGTTACCTATATATGGTATCTTTGTATCTCCTCAGTAGCAGCAGCCAATTTCAGTTCCTTCAGGAAGATGATAAAAAACGCGCTTTAATTGAAGGTCTCCAGCAATAGTTAGCTAATAAGGAAATCCTTCTAGGCCTGAATTTATGAGGAATGTTTACTTATGGAGGCAGAGCTGTGCAGAATCACAAACGCTTCTCAGTTTATTTTTCTTTTTGCATTTTGTATTTCTTTTTTGGTTTTATTGTTTGCATTTTGTCATAATAGGGAGGGAAGGAGGGAAGATCTTGTGAGAGATTTGGAACCAATAACCCGCATGACAATTAGCTCACAGGATGCTGTGCCAGTAGAAACCAAACGCTTAGAATTGGGAGGGAGGGGGGAAATTATGGATGATAACATCTACAATTAGACAGGATTAAAATGTCTGGGGAAGGGCATAAGTCCTCACACTTTGGTCAATTACTGTCTGAGGTCGAGAAGAATCTTTCCTTATTTGGCAACATATCCCATCCATGTAGGTTTTTTGTACCTCTTAGGGAGGGAAGGTCGTATAAAGCAAACTCCCTTCTGATGCCATGAGACAATAACTGTGTTATACAAGAGTGTTAAAATCCCACTAATTGATTTTTTTCTTAATATTGAATTCCAACAGCATTTACTTTCTTGATGCAATGCATGAGTCAAAAAAAAAAAAAGATTTTTCAAGCTTTATGTCATTAAAGAATATACTTTTATTTTGCTGTATTATATATGGTATCTTAACCACTTTCTAGACTGAAGAGTTTCCACAGAGTAATTTTTCATTGCATTAAAATAATTATCCATCACCATTTGAGCTTGGTGTACTCTCAGATAGGTAAACTGTATACTTTAGCAAGCCAGCATGCATTCCAAAATTGTTATGGGCAAGATTTGCATGAGGAGAATGTGGACTTCCTCCCCCTCTTTCCCATGATAAAAATCTCCGTACACAATAGCTGTACTGCCACATGTCATGGGGACATTGTGTAAATTAGAGTTACAAATTTGTCAGCCTAACCAAATGTCTGAAAGAATAATGTCATATTAGTTGTATTTCAGCTGTAAGCCTGGCCTGATTTAAGGTTGATTTGTGTGGCAGCTAGCCATGCCAACAGCTTGTGCATGGTTGATTATAAACAACTTTGTTTTAATGTAACAAGATTCTCATTTAATTCCTGGGAGCTTAATGCAATGATGATCAAAGATAAATTCAGACACATCCGTGAGGTGAAGGATTAGGTTAGACTGGCCAGAAAAAACAGGATCTTGAAGATTCTAAGATTGTAAGGTCTTTTGTATGTTATAGTTTAAACTTTCTGAAGTTGGAGAGTGCGCCTGAAAATATATAGATGGAGAATGGCATTACATACATAGCAAGCCTTGATATAGTTTGGTCCAGTTTTGATTTGCATTTAATTCTTTTTTATGGAAGGACCTGTGTGTTCAACCGAGGGATTTTGCCCTTCTTGGGGGGTTGGTTGGTTTGTTTTGGGGTTTTTGTCTTTGTTCGGAAAAGTTTTATTCCTTTGGAATTGCAAGTTCTTTTTCTTCTACAATTTCTTGCCGTATTAAGGATGAAAGATTTATTCATATAGAGTTGAAACCCTTGAAATATGTTTTGTTTGTTTGGGGCTTGTGTGTGAGCCTTGGTTGAATCCTTTTGCAGCTCAGTTTAGACTTGGGGGTGTGTGTGTCATTTTGGGGGTCTTGATGTTTCTGGTGGTTTCAGTGTTGTAGGGAGGGGTTTTGTATTGGTCCTCCCCTCCTCCCCTATTTTTTGTCTTTATTTCATTTGGGTTTGGGGTAGGTTTTGGTTTAGGTTTGTTTCGGGTTCTTTTGTTGTTAATGGCTTTTTGGTTTTGATTTTCCTTTCCGTGGTTGTGGTGGTGATTAAAAGTGTCCTTGTCTAAAGTGGTGTACCTGAGAGACACTCTGCTGCCTATTTTTAGGAGGCTTAAGGCAATTTAGTATTTCTGAGATTACCACCTCCATGCCAAGCATCTCAGAAGCTGAGGGAGAAGTTCAGAAAAGGTTGGAGGGATTAAGGTAACCTTTGTTTGTGACTATACTTACACATCTGCTTTCTAAAGAGGATGTGGAGGCACTAAGATGTTCACTTTGTTTTGAAATCAGCAGTAGTCTACTTTGGTCTGTAAATGTCAAATTTGAGGGGTCTGGTTACATAAACATAAACCCCTGAGTTGTATCTTTGAGTGGTTCTTAAGCTTGTCATGAGCTGAATCAAATTGCAGGAATGATTCCTTACTTAATTACCCCAATAAAGTCCTGCTGCTTTACAGCTTTATGTTCTTTCTTTGCAAATAACTGATTTTGAGCATTCCCTCTTTCCCTCCTGTAGATAAAGTCCAACTCCTGCCTTCAAACAGAATCAATCCTTTGCACAAACATGGCTGGCAAAGTTGGGAAAAATTTGGGATTATTCTCCTTCCCCTTCTCCCCCCCTCCTCAAGTCTTCAATTCCTGACTTTAGTTTCCTTGTCAGAGCAACAATACAAACCATGAACTTTGACTTTTCTGTGTGGTGCTGTCAATGGCAGGGGAGGAACAGGAGTAATAACCTAAGGTCCATCATTATGAGTCTGATATTTGCATCACAGGGCAATATGATGTTGTCCATCGTCCTGGTGTTGAGAAACTTTAGAAGTAAAGATAATGAATCCAGTGCAGCTAGTTTTCATAGTTACAAGTTCCCTTGGCTCTGGGCAAACTGATTATGTGAATAGGGGTTTCTAGCCTGTAAACAGACACGAAAAAGGCACAGATGCTTGCATGTATGCAAAGACTTTTAAGGTCAAAACCCTCTTGTTCAGTCAGAAGGTAAAAATGCACAGATATGCATCTATCTAGATAGGTATAAATATATCTACAGTGGAGTTTCTTTACCTCTAAGATAGTGTTGGGACTTGCGTTTGGACCTGCATTTCTTTTATGGTTGTCAGTCCATAAGTTTTTGAAAGATTTCTGACCTCACAAGGTAACAGAAATTACTCTTCTAAATTCCACATGAGCTTCTGACCAAATGTTAATTTCTGTTTTGGCTCTGATATTTCCCTTTCACTTGGACAACTTGTCATACAAATGCTTCTGGATTCCAAACGGGAGTACCAGTCCTGTTTCTGGGTCAAATTTTCATGTTCCTCATAATTGCGTAGTATAGAAACTAAGTAAAACTCCTGCCCACCACGCACAGAAAACATCAGCTTGTGACGGTTTTTGTCAGTGTGTTTCACAGAAAGAGTCTAAGTTGTTTAAAATAGTTTTAAGCCTAATTCTTCTATATTCTCATGCTTATGGCTTGCTGTTTTAAAGACCTGTGAGTTTTAAGACTTCATACCAGTACTAATCAGTCTTAGCTGCACATCTCTTTTCTATGTATGAGGAAAATATGGTCTTATTTGTCAAAGAAGACTCAATGCCAAGCCAAAAGCTTAATAGTCACTGAGTGCTGGGTGGGGATCTTTTTTGTTTAGCTGTGTTTGTCCTGGAGATTGTTAGGCTGAGCTATTTGTTTAAAAGAAACAAAATGAAAGTAAGAGGCCTGTAGCCAAGTTTTCAAATGATCCTTTTGCTCACTGGCATTCGCTGAGACAGGAAAACTGATGGCTTCAAAAATCGTTTGAGCTGTCATTTTTTGGCATTGGAGCTCCTAAGAAAGCCTGGCCTTCTGCCTGCATCCTGAGATTAGCCTGAGCACCGGGTTTTTTTTTCAATCTCCACAGTCTAAAATGAAGGTATTGGTTGGGAAGTTTCAAAGCCAGTTCTTGTTAAGGCATCTCCTTCGAGGTACTACCCGCCTTTAACTCTTCTTGGCTTTAAAGAGTGTCCATGATTGAATCCCATGTTGGCATATCAAACCAGAAATAGATGCCCAGTTTAAAGAGGTATGAGCCTCTCCTGCCATTTCTTGTCTGTGTTTCTAGTACTGTGTTTAACTTTGCTGTGAACTTTTGTTTGGCAAAGGAACGTGTTTGCTTGTTTGTGACAGGCTGAGTTTTGTTGCTTTGCTTGAATTTTCTCATGTTCTCCAATATCACTCTGGCTTTCTTGGGAATCTTGCCAGTGTTTCAAGACTTCAAAGAGTGCAAGTAAGATTTGTGCACTCGTTTGAGGCTTACATAAGGCTAAAGCTAATATTTGTGGGCATGATTAAATGTGTTTGGTATTTTTGGGGGGAGTGATGTATCTAACTTACGAGTTAGGCTTGGTGCCTTGTGTGGATTCTTATGATATGCAGGAGCAGCTCAACAAGTTATCTAGCAGAGGGAGAGTTAATACAGGGTGCTGATCCTCATAAATCAGATTAATGCCTATCTTACACCTCTTTATAAAAACAGTGGAGAACAACAATCTTAACATACATGTAATCGGTAAACAAGTGTTGCATTCATACACAAACCAGATTCTTATCATTTTTCTGCTGCAAACTGTGTGACTTTGCAGTGAATCATTTGCAGGAGATGAGTTAATGCATGCTTGATGACAGTTCCAGCCAAAAAACGAATAAATCATGAATAGTAACATGAGGCAGATAATTGGGATGCGGGGGGTGGATATCCAGATTTGAACTTTTGAACTGTCAAACATAAATTCCTGCTGCTTCCTCTCAGCAATAGGTACAGGCTGGCTGTAGATTTTGTGAGCACCTGGGCTCAACAGAAGTGGCACATGCTGTCTTCCAGTTAATAGAGAGAGATGACACTGAGTCATCAGTTAGCAGGCTGATCACTTGTCCTTTTGCACATAGACTGTTTTGATTAGTAAATGGGAAGTCTGGGGACCCAGAAAGAAGGCTGAAAAGATGTGGTCCTAGAAAGAAGTGGTCTTGGAGAGGAGGAGGAGATTTAGAAAGAAGATGAAGATCATAACTGGAGGAAATATACAGGAAGTGAAGCAAGTCCTGCACATGAGGAAGGTAAGCAGAGATGAATACTGGGGGATGCCTGGAGACCTCAGCTGGTGATGCCCAAGATGGGTAACTGCAAGCAGTGGCACAGCATGGACCAACACAACATCCTACCCAACCTTCCCAGACCAGAAATGTTGAGACCTTGTGAATGTACCATGAATATAGTATGTAAGGTGATCAAGTAGGTAGAATTGAGGTTTGTGTTCAGTTTTGGTCCCCATTATGCCAAAAAGCTGTGGACAAGCTGAAGAGGGTCCAGAGAAGAGCCACAAAGATGATCAAAAAACTTGGGAACCATGTGAGGGAAGGCTGAGAGAGCTAGGTTTGTTCAGCCTGGAGAAAAGAAGGCTCAGGGAGACCTTATCACCATGTCCCCGTATTTTGAGGGTGGCTACAAAGAACATGGAGACTTCCTTTTGCAAGGACTCACATGGAAATGATGAGGGGCAATGGGCAGAAGTTACTCCTGGGAAGATTCCTATTAAACACAGGGAAAACTTTCACAATGAGAACAGTCAGCCATTGGAATAATCTCCTCATGGAAGTGGTAGACTCCCCAACGTTGGACACTTATAGATTCAACTGGACAGGTTGCTGTGGTTTTGCAAAGAAAGGTTGGACCAGGTGATCTTTGAGGTCCCTTCCAACTCGGTATTCTGCGATTCTATGAACTGAATGTCCTTGGTTCCTAAATAACTCTGCACCACCAGGAATGGTCTGCTGAAACATTAACTGATATTCAAGCCTACATACATAAGGACACTCTTTAGGTGGTGGCATGTAGCACTTCTCAAAGCAGAAAACAAATGCTGGCTGCTAGATTTAAACATGTTATGCATACATATGCATGCCCATGATATACAGACTCAAAGATGATATGGAATTACAGTAATTCCATAAATGGTATTTATAGCAGGACTGTAAGCAACAATATAATCATACGTATTTTCCAGAAGAGACTCTGGGGATGATTTCAATGCCAATCCACTTCCAAAGAGCACAAATAAGCTTGAAACATTTTGAATTAAATGGTATTCTGTGAAGAGTAGGTAGGATTCATTACACACATTGCTAATTAGGTCTTTGAATATAAATGATTGTATATGGTATTGAATAACATGTTTTTCTTTGAACTCTCAAACCTTGCTCTAATCACCTTCTAGCTTCCTTTGGTACTCTTGGGTACAAACTAACCCCCTCTCTTTTTCCTCAAATAATCTGTCAAGGGTTGTTAGCTGTGGGAAGAGGGTTCTCGGAGAACGGAGTAAGTCAATGACATAATTGGTTTCCTCTCAAAAATGTGTATGAATGAAGATAGTTGCAACTGTTAGTACATAGAGAAACTTTCCCTGCTTTGATTAAGAGTCTTTTGATACAAATTATTTGTGATTGCATTTTGCAGCTAACCCATTTTAAGGAAAAAGTATTGCATAAATAGGATGTCTGTACTTCCTAAACAGTAAGCTCTTATTAAAAGTGAAAGAAATTATGAACTATTTCAAATGGCTTAATTTTGTACTGGAAAGACATGGAAAAGTAGGTGTAAGGCCCTGGTCTGTATTTTGAAGCTGGAATAAAGGATGACAAGCATAGTTGTTATTCAAATATCTTCCTACATAAAGCTAATAAACCATTTTCCACGTGACTTTCTCAGGGCTTTGAAACTACTTCTAGCGTAGGTGCTTCTTCTCCAGCAGTCTTCATCATTGAAGGTTCAGAAGGTTAGAGGGAAAGTCTCTCTTCTCCTGTCCCTGTTCCCTCATTATCCTTAGTCAATCTTCTTTTCCAAACATTAATTGATGTTAAACTATAATTCTGAGCAGATTCCAGATGTCAGAACCCTAAATCTCATCCTTGGATATATAGGAGCTCTATTATCCCAAGCAGAGAAAAGAGATCAATTGTGTAAAGACAGCTTAGGCCCTGAGCAGAACCATTTGGTTTCCAGTCATACACAAGGAGCTCTCAGACTATCATATAAAAAAGACAGTCACAGATTCTCATAGCTTTGGATACTTGAGAATTGAAAGAGGTTGGAAAATCTGTAGTTAAATTCCAGTACTGGCTGAAATGGTAACTCCCAAATCAATATCAACTCTGAGCCTACTAAGACTAGATTAGATTTTAAAATACATAAATATGTCTAACAACAAAGACCTTTAAAATTAGATCAAGTGAAGCTTCTCTGTAACCACAAGCATGGCCCTAGTGCAATACGAATTAGGGTTGTTTCTTTACTTTAAGCAAGTCTTTCTCTGTCTTAGAGATTTGTACTCATGTAACTGCTGGACAAATGCCTGACTGCAATTTATTTCTGTCAAATGACGACACAAATACGAGAACAGTTTAATTTACATGGCTTTTTGTTTGTTCTTCTGTGTGATTTACAGTGATTTTTAGAGAAGTACCCAAGCAGACAGTAGCCCTACTAAGTTCAAGGTGACTTCCAAAATCTGCCAGAACACTGGTAAATACTTGAACAAAGTATGTAAATATATGTACTGTTACCCATTTTTAAGTAGGTTGGGGTACATTAAGATCTAAATGAGGTAGGTTCAATTCATGTAGGACTAAAGAACTAGGTGTATCTTTAGTATGTATGCTGCAACTATTTACCTATAAAGAGTTTTATATTCAGGTAGATACATTATTAAAAAGGGGGAGAGACATCAGCATTTGAACCAAGGTACACCACTCAGATGCACATGAGAAACAACATGCTGCACACAAGGTTTTTTCCGCTAGCTTATGAGGCTGGAGCAGGCATGAAGTGTTTGAAGTTTATATGGATGTGTTGGACGTATCACACCTCCTTGCCACTGGTTTGCTAGCTGTTAAAAAAAACCATAATATATATTTGCTGTCTCAGCTGTTGGGTTCTCAAGATGCTTCATCAATGAGTCATACCAAGTGCCATAGCATGGTTATCATCTGTGGAGGTTAGTTGATGGAGAACTCTTCAGAAACAGAAATAGACTCAATTCTTCTGCATAGTGTTTCTCCTTTGTACAGAGATAACACAAAGGGAAGGAAGTCTTCCCTGGCAAAATCTTGGAGCAGATTCTCCTGGAAGGCATGATAAGGCACATGAAAAACAACAAGGTGCTTGGTGACAGCCAGCATGGCTTCACTAAGGGGAAATCCTGCCTGACCAATCTGGTGGCCTTCTATGATGGGGCTATGGAACTGATGGACAAGGGTAGAGCAGTTGGTGTCATCTACCTGGACTTGTGCAAAGAGTTTGACACTGTTCCACACAACATCCTTGTCTCTAAGTTGGAGAGACATCAATTTGATAAGTGGACCACTCAGTGGATAAAGAACTGGGTGGATGGCTGCACACAAAGAGCTGTGGTCAATGGCTCAATGTCCAGCTGGAGACCAGTAACGAGTGGTGTCCCTCAGGGATGGGTGTTGGGACCGGTCTTGTTCACCATCTTTGTTGGTGACATGGAAAGTGGGACTGAGTGCACCCTCAGCAAGTTTGCTGATGACACCAAGCTGTGTGGTTTGGTTGATACACTGGAGGGAAGGGATGCCATGCAGAGGGACCTTGACACGCTTGTGAGGTGAGCTGATGCCAACCTGATGAAGTTTAACCATGCCAAGTGCAAGGTCCTACAGCTGGGTGGGAGCAATCCCAGGCACGGCTCCAGGTTGGGCAGAGAAAAGATTCAGAGCAGCCCTGTGGAGAAGAACTTGGGGGTGTTGGTTGATGAGAAAATGAACATGAGCCAGCTTCAGCGTGCACTTGCAGCCCAGAAAGCCAACCATATCCTGGGCTGCATCAAAAGGAACGTGACCAGCAGGTTGAGGGAGGTGATCCTGCCCCTCTACTCTGCTCTTGTGAGACCACATTTGCAGTATTGTGTGCAGTTCTGATGTCCTCAACATCAAAAGGACATGGAACTGTTGGAACAAGTGCAGAGGAGGGCCACGAGGATGATCAGGGGACTGGGGCATCTCCTGCATGGGGATAGGCTGAGAAAGTTGGTGCTGCTCAGCCTGGAGAAGAGAAAGCTGCATGGAGACCTCATAGCAGCCTTCCAGTATCTGAAGGGGGCCTATAGGGATGCTGGGGAGGGACTCTTCATGAGGGACTGTAGTGATAGGACAAGGGGTAATGGCTTCAAACTTAAACAGGGGAAGTTCAGATTGGATATGAGGAAGAAATTCTTTCCTGTGAGGGTGGTGAGGCACTGAAATGGGTTTCCCAGGGAAGTTGTGAATGCTCCATCCCTGGTGGTGTTCAAGGCCAGGTTGGACACAGTTTAGTGTGAGGTGTCCCTGGGTGGCATGGTTTAGTGTGAGGTGTTCCTGCCCATGGTAGGGGATTGGAACTGGATGATCTTAAGTTCCTTTCCAACCCTAACTATTCTATGATTCTATTCTATGAAGGATCTCGTTGAACTAATGAGGTTATACAGAACAGTAACAGAGACAACTTCTGGGTTAATATGCCTATAATATGTTGTAAACCCCAACAACTTACGCATACATATTTGGGATATCCAACATACATTCCAGAGGATACTTGTAACAAAAACCCTCTTCGCACTATCCCTGACCTCTTCTTCCCCTGAGCTCCACCCCACTGTTCAGTTGAAGCTTCTTTTCGTCACATCTTGATTAATACTAGGTGCTAAAAACAAATTAGTGATAACTGCTTGCCATGACAGCTATTGTGCAAGCTCTTGCCAATGGCTGTGCTAGTTCTTTCCTGTTCTTACCTGCAGCAGCTTTCGTGTTTTAATCATGGCCCCCTAGCAAAAATTGTCAATTAGATTGAGCCTTGTGGTTGTCTTTGAATAAATGTTCTTTATCAGATAGATTTAGTGCTTTGCTACTCTATTCCCCTGGTTTCTATGTGCAATATACCTTCCATATACACTAAAATGAAGTATCTTCCTGGGGAAAAAAAAAATCTATCCAATCACACACGAGACAAAGTGGCTACTCTGCTGAACTCAAGAAAGAAATGAGAGGGCTTGATGAATGCCTTGAGGCCAAAACAATGATTCTCTTGCTTTCTCTTGGAGAAAAAAAAAAAAAAATCTCAGTTATTTCAATTTAAACAGTACAGAGGGTTGTGTTAAAAGAGACAGAGTCACTTCTTCTATCGTGTCTACATTTGATCGGTGTTTCCTGAACAGTTTTGTCCCGGGTGGGCTAAGGGGAACTGGGATCTTCTGTGTAACTGGTTAGAAATTATTGGTAAAGAGGGCAGGATATGTGAGGACACAGGGGCAGGTTGTTCCACTGACTCAGGAGAGCTCTGGGTGATGTTGGATGCAAACACAGCTCAGCTGTTCTTCAGAAGATGAGTGCATTGGCAGAAACTCACTCGTCTTAAAAATCACCTATAATTTGCACATAATTGTTGGACTTGAGTGGGCTGTGAGAAGGAAAGATGGTAGAGTCTGGAGTTTGGTTATGTCTAAGAAAATTGTAGTCTGAGGCAGGGAGGGACAGAACATCATTTTGTGTCAAACTTGGAAATTTTGTGAGTTTCTGATTCTTTTGTCAAAGTTTCTTAGTTATCTTCCGTAGCAGAATCAACTATATGTGTAAGATGCTCATATACTGGGGCAAGTGAATGAGGGAAAGCATCCTACTTGAAGGGAGTGTGCTAGGTACCAATAGGGCATTGAGACGAGCTCAGGATCCCAAAGCACTCCATGATGCTGGGCTGCAATAGGGTCACATAAGTCATAGGAGACACAAGGAGGATTGCCATTATCTAGCTAAGGGTTTGAGTCTGGAGGTGAGACTAGTGACTGGGCAGTGTGGCTGAAATGTTCATAAGAATGGTTTTCTCTTTGGTTTTGTTGGCTTTTTGTTGGTGTTTATTATTTTTCTTTCTTCATTCCACCAAAATAGTAAAAAAGAAAAAAGGAAAAAAAGGTGCAATAAACCAACAAAAACGTGGGAGGAAGTTTATCTCGGACATAGTTCAGCAGTTGTCCTGGCTGGCCCTGAATGTGCACACCTGTGAGATGCCAACTGAAAACATGACTTTGGGGGTTAGAGGTGGACAATAGGATTTGTTGTGCTCGGCATGCTCCAACATGCACTATGAGAGTTTATGGCGGGAGGAGGCAAAAGGAAAAGGAATTATTTGTTAATCATGTTATGAATGGGTATAATTAGGTGCCTTGCCAAAGGTGACGCGGGAATCCTCCGTCAAAAATGAAAGTGATAGTCCAGGTCTGGTGGAGGAAAGCCTGCTGTAACAGAGTTACTCTTACTCTTCTTACTGTTGCTTTCCAGCTAAACTCTCCACTCCCGGGCCATGGGCTTTTGGTTTTACCTCTAGTAACATAGTAAATGATTGAGAAAAAGGTGCTTGGGCTAAAAGTGTTAGAAACTCTAAGCTTCCAACCATGGACAGTATGTGCAATAAATGTCTCATACTGGCAATCGCTTCAAAGGTCCATCTTAGCTTGTGTGTATGTTTTAGTGGTTTTACTGTAAAACACTTAATTTTTTAACTTCTTCAGAATGGAAAAGCCTCCTGTGCAATGCAAACTCCAGCGGTTTTGCACTGAATAAAATGGAAGCAGCATTTGCCTGTGCTTTCACTGCAATTACGAATGGTGTTGTCTTTGAATTTCCGTCGTTGTTACGAAACACAACAGGCTGACGGCTTGATATTAAAAGCAATTGTGTTTCCATTCATACAGATGCCAGCCTGTTTAGGTGAATTTACTAAGTCCCTAGATGTACATTTTTGTATTATTGCTGTCTCTGGGCCGTGCTGAGCGTTTTAATTCTCTGAAAGGAACCTCTGTTTTCCTTTCATCTCTTCATTAGCTCTTTCATCATAAGAATGTGAATTTAAATATATATATATCTTAAAGTTGTATGTAATAAAGATGTTTTTACCATTCCAATTTGTTGAGCTGTGCTTTTAAAGTAGCATGGCTCTCACAGCCATAAAATGGCACAATTATTTTTGTGTTGTACTGCTTTGTACCCTGAGGTTCCATTTAAAACAAAGCAGAGAGATGTGTTTATAGGCAGTGTTGAAAGCTATGTATATGGATCTTGATGTCAAGCATATTTTATTGAAGTAAGATTAGATGACAAGTTCGGCGCTACTGAAGTGAAATCAGAATGAGATTTTGTACCAAGCTGCACATTGTTGAATCAAAATTAAAGCAATACCCAGCTGTGTTGTTATCTTTGTGGCTTTTTTGGTGGTACCTTTTAAAGATGAACTTTATAGCCAGTTAAGAGTATGTTTAAGTAAATATTCTGAGCTTTTTTGGACATGTTAGTAAATTGCAGTACATGCTCGCATTATCCCAGCCAGGTCTTTGTGCTGGGGGGAATTTCTGTGGGTGTATCAGATATCTAAAGTTTCTGTAGTTGTATCAGATATCTAAAGGTCTCAGTTTCCAGTTATATATTGTGTAGGTATACTTGAATTAAATCCTTGCAAGTAAAACTAATTTTCTTTCTACATAAAATCACTGCATTAAGTACATCTCAGGTAAAAAGCCCTTTTTATTTGAGCTCTTAATCTATTTTGGTAATGCTCTGAAAACAGGCTGTCAAGGTTTGTGGCTTATTGGTTTGCTTTCTTTTTCTCAAAAGGAATAGGCTTAAATTCAATTGGTTTTAAAGTCAAATGCCTGGGATTGGATCTAGTTCATATCTGCAGTACGGGAAGGAAAATAGAAAATTAGCAAAATTGTGGGTTTTCTTTCTGTGTACAATTTCTGCATTGTGCTGGGAGGGGATCCCATAGGAAACATAGTTTTGCTTTCAAATTTGCATTTTGAATCATAGAAGGGATCCATTCCTGATTAATAGAGGGGGCTCCCAAGTTACTAGCTTAATTAGACTGTGCTTCAGGATGTAAAGGAATCGCTTCTTAACGGATAGTCAAATTAAATCTCTTGCTTTAGTGTTTTATGATTAACTGCTCTGCAGAACCACCTTGTAGTTTGCAGAGGCACTAAAATTTCTATAGTGGTACAGTATTAGTGTCTGGAAAATACAGTTACTTGAAGGCTTTTGAAGCTCTGAAGTAGTATGACTCAAACTTCTTAGGGTACTATTGCAAGAATCTAAGTATGTAAGGGAACACCAGGTTCCTATTTTAACTGCCAGCTCTGCATGTTGAGCCTGGGCTCTGAATGTCAAGCTGGAATTTTTTAATCACCACCGGTGTTATTGAGTTTCTCACTTCTCCCTCCCATGAGACTGTAATCTGAGCAATATATGATTTAATAAATATAGATGATTTAAAATCCCAGCTGCTTTACTCCATCCAGTCATGGTATACCAGTGTACCTGGTATGTGGCACATAATATCTTTGCCGCTTTTTGTTTTGGCTGTTTTCCTTCCAGGTCTTTGCTGCTTTTCCATTGAAATTGGGAAGGATGGCAACCTTCCTGCAATCTGTTTGCAGCATTCAACACAATCGGATCTGGTTCCCATTTTGGGCCTGTAGATGTAGGAATCCCAAACATTCTTACTTGTTATTATTATCTCTTTAACATGTGGAGTTTTATTGATCAGTCTGACTCCCTTCACCCACAAGGGTGAATAAGATGGAGCTACTGTGCAAAATACACTTCTTCAATCAGGTGGGCTTTCTAGTTCCACAACTTATATTCTAATCATTGAGTGATGATTCTATGTAATAACATTACATAGAGATAATCATATATAATATTCTATATAGTAATAGGATCTATGTTACAGAAGTACAATTATTGCCTGTGCACAAAATGAAGCTGTTAATTCAGTTTCTGATGGGTTAGGTTTTAAGGGGGTTTATTTGTTTATTTGCTTAGTGTTAGCAAAATCTCTCTACATATTAAATCCTATCTGTACGACGACTACTAGGTGAGGACTGGTGATCTTTAAAAACTAGGTTTTTTTTGAAAATGCAATTATCTTCTTGGAGATGCATTATATTAAAGTTTTAATTTAGTTTTCTATTTCCAGTCATTTGGGTGGCACTGTGAAAGGTCTTTTGCCAAGCTCAGGGGAGGAAGATAGTAAATGACTTATTGTTGTTTTAAATTTTTTGGCTGTTACAACTTGAGTGTGATCGGCCCACAGATTTTTAGTTAATTTTTGGAATTTTTCCTTTTGTTTCAGTTTTTATGGAAAAATTTGGTATGTTTAGAAACTGAGGAATTTGCTACCCAGCAAAAAAAAACCCAGCTGAAAGTATTAGTTAATACCAACCCCACAGCTGTCTTGTCCATTTTAAAGGGGCGCATACTGCTTGAGCTTGAAGAATGAATCCAAAGAAAAGACTGATATATTTGGAGGGAAACTTTGCAGTCATGTTTGTGCAAGTTTGCCTGAACTGGCAGAACTGGGGACTCCATAGCAGTGACTCTCTCTGTCTAAATGGCACTGCTGTTGTGTTGTTCCCTCTTAATAAAAGCATACTGGGGGAAACTACTGCCCTACAAATAATGAATGTTAGTAAACGCCAGTGAGAATGCACAGGATGCTCTCTGAGATCCAATTACCAGCATTAACAGAGTTGTCTGTCACCTGTTGCAGGTAATATACAGAAAGGGATGTCTTAAGGGAAATGATATTATCCGTATTTGGTTGCTTTTCTTCTGATGTTGGTGTAAAAGCAAATAGGCTTCATCAGGTATGGGTGCTTTTGGCTCCTCACTTGTTTAGTGGTGCCAGATGATTTCTACCCTTGACACACGGTGCCATTCTCAGTCAAGCATGTGACTGCAATACATGTCAGCAGTTGCACTGCCTATGTATTTTATCCTTGGGACATGCAGGGTGAAAGACTTCGAGCCCTTGCTGTAACGCAGCATGTCGACTTGGCAGCCTTGTTTATACAGCCACTTGGTCTCCCCCTCCCTTCACCCATTCACTTGCTCTGTTTTGGAATGTGTGTCAACAAGTGTGACCAGGTGTAAAGAGGCATGCAGCACAGAAGTGACATAGCTGTCACATAGGATGGATGTCCTGCAGTTGAGATGGCACCTCCTGTGGTACTGCGCTGGCTGCCTATGCACAGTCCATTGGCACCCATGTCCCTGTGAGAACTGCTTCACCAGCAAGGAGGTAGCGTTTATGTCTTTAGGTAAATGGTTGTGTTTTGACCCTGGTGTTGCTGTGCCACTGCTGTGATTTCCTTGCTTTGCTCTCTTCTCAGTGTGGGCATGCACCATCTTTCATCCCACTCATATTCCGGAGTGGATTGGAAGTCAGCCAGCTGGAGGTGACTTGATTGCAGTTGTCGGTGTCAAAATCTGCAGACAAGACATTGCTGCTTTATTGGTTGTTGCCAGGAAATCATCCTGGTGGAACAGACCATGAAAGTAATATAATGGAAATGTTATATTACAGATAGCTCAGAGGGCTCCACTGACGGCAGGTCCTGGTTATAAAGAAACTTCACAAAACACCGTGCAGAGTTAACTGCAGCAAGTACTGTATGTTGTGTTGGCCATCACAGCAGATGAGGAAGCATTATAAGTGCTAAACATTGGTGGAAGAAATTATCAGAGATGTTTGAAAACATGATTTGGTCAGTAGGAGTTAAGAAACATTGGTTTCAAACCATTAATGATCCAACAGTAATGTTTTGGAAACTAGTTCAGAGTTTTATTTTGGTGTTTGGGGAGATTGATAGCAAAAGGTATTTTAATTCAACCACCTTCTTCTGTGTCTAGCACAAGCCATACCAGCTGGAGAGGTTTAGTGATGAGAGTTTTCGCAGGCTGACAGATCTGAGACAATTTCCCAGAGGCTGAATGGTGAGAACCAAGGTTGGATGTAATGCCCTTGTGAAATATGTGATGTCTTAGTCCTGTCCCAGAGGTTCATGATCGCAAAAAAGGCTTCCCTATCTCAGAAAAGAGATCAAGATGCGTTACCCAAAGTCAGGGCTTTTAGCTGCCTGTCAGGCATAGGCATTTCTCTGCTGCCTGCTCATGAAGTGCAGCAGACTTCATGACTCCATCGTATGGACTCCATCAGTAACTTCTAGCTGTACAGCTGTCAGTCTTTCACGAGTTCAAATTTAACTTTCAAATAAAGCCAGGGCTTCTCCATAGCTATGCAGGCTATTTTTGATGGCTTCTACAATGGCTGAGAAGTAGGCAGGTGTCTGTGCTGGTTTTCAGTGGTTGGGACAAAGCTTTGTGAGTGAAATGGAGGAAGGAAATGAAGAGGGATCATAACAGGGTCACATTTTGCTGGGCTTGCCTGTCCCCTTTCAGAAGTTACCTCCCCTCCACCAAACAATTCTTTTTGACTTCCATGAAGTTATAAGCAATTAAGGATAGGAATCCAGAAATCCCAGAGTGTGAGAGCTCAAAGCATTCAGATCAAACAGAGCATGATGACAAAAACGTAGGAAAAGGACATGGAGCAAAATTCCAACTGTAACTGCAGCTCTGCTGTATCAAGCAGTTATTCAGACAATGAACAATTGAAAAGCTATTCACATCACTTCACATTTGCTTAGCCTTGTGCCTAACGTCATTTGATCATTGTTAGATGGTAACCAAAAACAGTCAATAGTCTCTACTACTTGGGAAATAGTTTAAAAATATAACTAAATGAATAGCTCTTTCTTGGATGCCTCTTATTGCCCTAAATTAGACATGGAAGTGTTAGGTGAACATGACCTGTTCTCTGCAAGTGCCTTGGTCTGTCTATAGTATATATGAAAAGCCAGAGAGAATTAATTAGGATGTATCTAATTTTGGACAGTGAAAGCTAAGTAAAGCAGATTCAAGCGTGACAAATAAAGGTACAAGGAGACATCTTGACAGGAGCCTGTGTCTGCTCGCTTTGGAGACTTCTTTCCCCCAACATGAATGCAGTTCTTCTATTTCTGACTTTGGATGAAACTGAAAGAAAGGCTCCTTTAGCAGTACCTATCCAAAGGCTGAAGAAGAACTAAATCAAGCTCATTTACTCTAAAGAAAGCATGTGGTTCAAATATTGGCTTTGAGCTTGTTGTCTTCTTCTGTAGAAGCTATAATCCCTCCCCTGAGTCTGACCTGGGGCTTCCAATATCTGAGGGGTTTTCTCTTTTTTTTGATTGCTGGCAGCAATTGCTTTTAACAGTTATGTTTGGAAAAGCAAATAAACACCGCACAACAACTAAAACAAGCACTGATGTCTAAAGTCTGTACCACAATGAGATTATATATTATATCTTCGTGAAGCAGTTCAGGGAAAACCAACTACACAGGAAGGACCATCTTTAGCCACTGAGACTTGCTATGGTGTTAGGATAAAACTAATATTAGTGTTAATCAGTGCCAGTGCTATTGTTTGGTTTTAGCATTTCACTTGATACAGAACAAGCACAGGCAAACAGAAGAAACTTGTTCCTAACAAAAAAAATTCTCTCAAACACTCTAGTCATGAGCCACTAAACCTCTTTTACCCAAATTGACATGCAGCATAATTTACTTGTGATTTGTTTCAAATTAATTGTCATATTTCTGCTGAGTGAAAATCAGGCAATGCCATATAACTGCTCTTTGTGTGACTGCTAAGGGGTCCTTCTGCTTATGTTAATGTGTAGCCTGACACAGTGATTAACACTGGGAGAGAAGGGATGTCTCAAACTTTTCTTTTTGTTTCCAGCTTTCACGACTCCTCCAGAACAAACATCAAAATCAGTAACCAAAGAGGGTTGCTGATTTGATTGGTTTAAAATTGTATTCAGCTCCTTACATTGTAAGGACCAGAGCTTAATTACTTATCTGCCTGTTAAAGAGACAAAGATAAATGGTTAACAAATAGATAAAATGAGGTCAAGACATAAGACTTGGAGTCCATAGGAACCAGGCATCCCATTCCAGGTTGGCAATAGGCACCTTGTGTGAACCTGGGCAAATTGCTAACAGGAGGCCTCTGTTCAGTATTAGAAAACCAGGATGATTAAAATTGAAGTATTATAAAGATTTAACTCATTACAACTTGCTTGGGGCTTGGGTATTGCAAAGATGGTGTGATCTTAACTTCATGGCTAGAGTAGACTAAGTCAAAACCCAACTTGGTCTCCAAGATGTTACTGAGTCCAGTTGTCTGTGTGCTTTAAGGGTAAGAACAGAAAAGGTGTAGGTTCACTTTGGTTTATTTTTTTTCCATGATTATGCCAGTTCTATTGGCAAGGTAACAGCAGCAAAAAGCTTTTAGAAATGGGTGATACTGTACTTAGACTGAATGAAACAGTGCATCATGTCAGCTAAATTTGTACGAATAACTAACACGATTATGTTTTTATATTAAAAACAGTAATTCACAGTCACAAAACTCCATTCCCTGAAGACAGCCTAATAGAAAGGGGCTGATTTGGTGGCTTTGTGTTTGCCAAACTTTTCTTAAAATTAGATATTTATTTTGTGGGGTTTGGTTGGTTGGGTTTTGCTTAAGGGTACTTAAAAAAAAATTAGAAATATAAATGGGTGTCTCTTTCTCCAATTTCTTGTGTAAATAGCTAGACTTGGGAAATCCAGACAGACCTATCTACCCCTGTGCTAGGATCTGTACAAAAGCAGCTAAAGTCAGTCCATATTACAATTTAATTAAAATAAACTGCAGTGAGTATAAGAAAATCATTAAAAAGGAAAAGACGAGAATCTTTGGAGCTTAATCATATTTGTCACTTAGAAGCACTATCAGCACAATTAGGAAGTTTCATGTCTTTAAGTAAATATATGTAGGTTAGGAAGCTGCTGACATTGTCCAATTAAGAAGTGATAGTTCCTATATCAGAAGTGGTGTTTCAGGAAGGATTTTTGTACCTGGAAGGCATTGCCTAGGAATGTGAGCTACGTGTAGAAATTCCTGTTAACCTATTACAGGTAGTTATGTCCCTTCCTGGAGGACTAATTTGAAGCAGATACTCAATTTTTAAGAAGCAAGATACTGTAGAACCTATAAGTGAAGTACACAAGTGTGTGATGAACACCACTGCTGACAGAGTGGGGATTGTCAATGGTGCCTTAAAATGAAAGTGAAGGCTAGAGTTGGGCTTAGGTCATTAAGCAGCATGGGAGCTTGAGTGTTAAATATTCCCTGTCCTTTCCTGAACTTCAGCATTCACAGCTTAATTGTGAAAATCCACTGATTCACAATAATGTGAATTAGTTATGGAATCATAGAATGGTTTGAGTTGGAAAGGACCTTAAGATCATCCAGTTCCAACTCCCATGCCTCACACCAGTCTCTGTTGCCCATGGGATTCAGCAAGCACTGAACACTGCTAGGCATGAAACATTTACCGCTTCTTTGGGCAGCCTGTTCCCTCACAGTAAAGAACTTCCTTATATCCAACCTAAACTTCCCCTGTTTATGTTTGAACCCATCGCCCCTTGTACTATCACTGCAGTCCCTGATGAAGAGTCCCTCCCCAGCATCCCTATAGGCCCCCTTCAGATACTGGAAGGCTGCTATGAGGTCTCCACACAGCCTTCTCTTCTCCAAGCTGAACAGCCCCAACTTTCTCATCCTATCTCCATACAGGAGATGCCCCAGTCCCCTGATCATCCTCATGGCCTCCTCTGCACTTGTTCCAACAGTTCCATGTCCTTTTGATGTTGAGGACACCAGAACTGCACACAATACTCCAAGTGAGGTCTCACGAGAGCAGAGTAGAGGGGCAGGATCATCTCCCTCAACCTGCTGGTCACGTTGCTTTTGATGCAGCCCAGGATACGGTTGGCTTTCTGGACTCAAGCGCACACTGAAGCCAGCTTGTATTCAGTTTCTTGTTGACCAACATCCCCAAGTCCTTCTCTGCAGGGCTGCTCTAAATCTCTTCTGCACCCAAACTGTAGCTGTGCCTGTTGTGTTTAAAAAAAAAACCAAAACCAAGTGTTGCTTGTGTTTTAAGGTTCCTTCAGTACAAAATCTCCCTCTTGGTGGAGGTGAGATGTGGGGGAAGGTGTTAAAAAAGAGAGTACTTCCATGCAGCATTAACAGTGAATCCCTTTCTGCTTTTTATCTGCAGCTTATTTCTGTTCAAAGAAGAGATTCATAGTTCTGTTTAAGAGAAGAAATTTAAATTCCTTATTAGATTGTTTTGGTTTTGTTTTTACTTTTTGGGTTTACTTTCATCTATGTTTATATATTGGAAAAGCAAAGTTAGAACTATTTAAGTTGCTTGCAGACATAGACATCAGCAGGCTTGGAACCTTTGTTTATCAGGGTTGTCCTGTGCGGCTGCATTTATGACATCTATTATGAACAGGCCGCATGGCAAATAGTTTAAAATGTGTTGCAGTTTAAGAAGCTGCTCCTCTTTTGTCCTCTGTTCAAAATGGAATTGTAGTGGCAGGTCCCAAATGATCTGAAGACAAGTGTTGTTTTATTCTTTTTCTCCAAACTTGTCTGTCTTAGAGTTGCTGTAAACACGCATTTTCAGTTCTGTGATGAGTCTTAGAAACTCAAAGTAGCAAGCCCATCCTAGACAAGAACATTATTGCAGTTATCTATGCAAAAGAAGCTGAAGAGGAATCTAAGTCATCCGGACAATCTCAAGCCCCAAAACCTAATTTTAGTCTTTCAGGGAGTGGAGAGGGATGCACAGATCTATTTACTCCAGTATTAGACCAGCCAAAAAAGGCTCATGTCATTTGAGACTAGAGCCTGTGGAAAAAGTTTGGAATTAAATGTTGGAGGAAACTGCTTGCCTAATCATCACCTTTCCGTGTCTTCACTGTAGAAGAGAAGGGAAGTCAGATGAGTTGAATTTGCATTAGGTCTTTCATGTATGCAGCTCCTTCTGGGAAGTAGAAAACTATTTCCTCTGTGTTTGGAGAAGCCAGGGTGCCGGGCTTAGATAGTGGCTTGTTTAACCTCTAAACCCACCGGGCTCTTACCCAAGCCCTATGAATCCAGGAAGATAAAGTGATCTTATTTCAAAGATAGTAAGTTCAAATCTAGTGGCTGCAGAGTCTTTTGTCTTCTGTGTACAATCTGTTACTGTTTTCAGCACTTATTTCCAGTATCATACGCAAGTACTCTGAATTGAGAATTATGTCCTACAGAGGACTTTGCCTGAGTAGTAGGAATATCTTATTAAATAAAAAAAGTATTTTTATCAGTGTAAGAAGTTGTTTAAACTCTTTCACTTATCATATACCAAAGGAAAAGTGATGGAGATACCTGTTTTTAAGTAATGCTTTCACTAACCATTGTGTGATTTTTATAGTTTTTCCAAATAAAGCCCTTCAAAGGCTTTAGGTGCTTTAACTTTGTTACAATTCTTTGGGGGACAAAAGGGAAGAGGGTGCGTGTTTTACACTGAAGCCTTGACCACATCTTTCAGCTTTGCCTGCCTCTGTGATTAGGTACATAGCATATCATGTAAAACCTCAGGTTTACTATTCCAGAGCTACAAAGTTGGAATTTATAACTTTGTGGGTTGTTTCAAGAAGTAGTTTTAACCAGGGAATGCTACTACAGACTGGAACAGCTGGAGTTGGGGAAGTTGCTATCAATTGGTCATGATGGGAGTTGCTAAGGGAGTCTTAACTGCAGTTAAATTTGAGGTGCTACACTGGGATGGTCATTAAAATTGGTGTTCCGTAGTCAAAGCAAATGCTGATCAGAAAGCTTTTTCCGCTGTTGGGAGAGGGAGGTTTGTATCATCTGTCCTCATTATATCATTAATGGGGTTGTGCACATTTTCCAAAGGAAAGGAAAATTTATACTTGTAATATAGAAGCCCTTGAAGCACTGCTTCAAATTCTATAAAACACCTTGATGTCATTAATAGACCTAGGAAAACAAAGCACATGAGAATTTAGGTATGTAAAGGTGTGGTGCTGCAAAAGAAGTGATGCTTCCTGTGTGGTCAGCAAGAGCAGGGGAGCTATCCCACCCTGGAAATTCCCAAAAGCTTTTCTCAGACAATAAACTAAGAATTTTTTTGCCGGTGATAATTTTCTCTGAATGGCAAATAAACCTTCCAAGAAATGTAAATGGAGAAGCGCGAGCCCCCCGCATGACTTCATCTGGCAATGAGAAAATGTTATTATCTGGAAGTGAAAAAATTGAACTTTGGGAACTTTGTTTAACAATCATTTCTCTTTCTCATTGAAATAAATGAGCTCAAAGATTTAGCCCCATGTTCACTCTTCAGAGAAAGGCCTTTTACATTGATTTCTTTCAATGAGCATAATTTTTTATTTTGATGTGCAATTAGGGCAAATTCAACTTATTTTTTTCCAGCTCTAACTTTCATACAATGCCCCTTAATTAAACACACTACACAGAGATGGCAGGTGACTTGACATGCAGGGCTGAGACTCTGCTGTGATCAGAATTAGAGCCACAGTTCATACCAGCCCATGGCACATTTAGGAACACAGAGCAGCAAAACTGGAGGTAAGAAAGCCAAAGCACATAATGGTTAACTACAGAGCTAGACAGTGAAAGCCAAGCATGGGCAAGCTCTCAGCTGCATGCTTGAGCTGGTGTGTATAGCATCGTGTTGACCTACTAGTGGTCGCATATAGCAGAGGATATATCTCATTATCAAAATCCAAAGCTAGGTCTGAACCCCTAATTTGCTTACAACTTGCTGTTCAACAGCAGCCCCCAGTAAGAAAAGGGAGCCTCTGGTTGGTTAGTGAGGGCTGCGCTAATTGCATTTAATGTGATCCGGTTCCCTGCTCTGAATCCTGGGCTGAAAGCCAGCGGGGATCTTCTGCTCCTCCTGAGGCTTTGGGCATTTGCAGTTTCCATTGCCCTAATACATGATTCCTGCATCCTGTATGTAGGAGTGCTAACTCTCCAAAGCACTTTGCAAATCCCTGTGTGGCCAGTTCCAGCTGGCTGATGCAGGGACACATTGATTTGAATGTGTGAATGTAGATGCTGACCTGCCTATGCCATGTTATAGCATAGTTTTGCTTGGAATTTTGCATGCAAACTGTGTTTCAAAGTGTCTCTCAATGATAAATACTCTTTTAGAGCAAAGCAGATGTGATAGAATATGGAAAATACAGGGAAATAACTGGGGGTTTTCTACTGTGTTATAAGGAAGATGGAAAATTAGGAAAGCAAGAGAATCCAAGGAGGCTTGTCCGGGTGGCTAAAGGACTATTTAAAATTACTTTCCTGCCAAATTCTTTCACACTGTTACATTCCTGACCTGATCAGGATTCCAGTTTCTTCTACATAACACCAATGCCTCTTGACACTTTAAGAATATACTCAACTTCAAAAAGAGATCAGTGTTAGGCAAAGGGAGGTCACCTGAGCCCCTGAAAATGGGCTTTAAAGATAAAAGTGGGAAAACGTCATATTCTGAGATCAGGTGGTATTCCAACAATAACCCGTTTTCAGATCCTACATGTTTTGCTGAATATGTGACAAGGATAGCTATGACACAGGGACTTGAGGAGCCTTGGAAAAAAAACATAGTTAGAAATACTTTGGGCTTTACTGGACTTTTTCTTGCTTTCTTTTTTTATTTTTTTAACATTTTAATATATCCTGACTGCCACAGTCCATATTTCCTTTGTTCTAAACCATACCGTAGCTGTCTACAAACTGCTGTAAAGTGCAGTTACCTGTTATTGCCCTGTAAATAATTGAATAACCTCTTCCAGGCAACATGGTCAAGATGCAGATTTAATTTACTTACAGGCCAGGAGTAAAGATGGTTGAATCCATTCAGTTCACTGTCTGTGTCTGGAGGTGTTGCGTAGGGGTACATAAATAGTTTACTGAACCTGTCAAACTCTCTGCCAGGAATGAGCATGCCCTCTGGTCTGCTGCATGTCCTTATACGAAACATTTCCCCTTCAGTCCTCAAGCAGTAGGGAGTAATATATTTCTCAATACTTTTGTGGAAGTAGGTAAAAGCCGTAATGAATCCTATGCATAGTAACAGAAATGGACAGAGAGTTTGGATTTCTGGTTTTGGGCTTGGGTTTTTTTGTTTTTTGTGGGTTTTTTTTTTTTTTTTTTTTTTTGGTTTTGGTGGGGTTTGGTTTAATTTTCAAGGGGAACCATGGTATGACATATTTTTGACTCTCTGCTCTTATAAAATGCTATAACCTAATTAGGAAGGTGATGTGTAATTGTTTCTGACAAAATTTTGACATTAATAGACAATGGGACTGAAATGCTCCCCAATGTAATAATCAGGCTTTGAAATGAAACACAGGAAAATCAAACCTCAAATTAGTCCCCATAAACATGAAATGAGATGCGTGTGGCCTGCAGCTTGCTGTGATGATGGCTCTTTGGGCTGTGCTGCTGGGGACCAGCCAGTCACCTCCTACCAAAGTCAGCCTTTTGGAAGTGCTGAAGGGGCTGCATCCCCGCATTGCCAAGGCATAGGTTTGTCACATATCAAACGAGGATGTCACATTAGAACTGCCTTTTGGAGAAGTACCATGAAATTGACAGATTGGAAAAGACCTTTAAGGTCATCAAGTCCAACCGTTCCCCCAGCACTGCCAAGTCCACCACTAACCCATGTCACTAAGGGCCTTGTCTACACAGTTTTGGAACACTTCCAGGGTAAAGAGTATGGTTAAAACAAAAGACTGCTTTGTATTTTACTTAAAGCCAAGATCCAAAGTCAGTATATCTCTTGACTAGTTACCTGAGCCTTTCAAAACCTTTCATGTTTGATTTTCAAAGGTTTTATATTGCTTATTATTGATACAATTTCCTCAGGTTTGCATGGTTTGAATTCTTTAGCCTCTATTATCTTTTTAAAAATAATTTTTAAAAGATTAAGAGAAAAATAATTTTTAAGGGATGAGAGATGTTGGAGGGAAGAGAGAGGAGAGTCTTAAATGAGGTATCATCATCTGCAGATGTCCCATCATCTGAATTGCTTTTCCAGGACAAATAATAAAGCCTGGATGCTACTATTTCTCCATTAACACTACCCCTTTGGAACTGGAGATGCTAAAAATCATTTTGACAGCACGACTTTTCTGATTGCTGCCATTAAAAAAGACTAATGTAATAGAAACAAGAACACTCCTTTCAGCTGTCAGTCTCCACAATGTGAATGCTTTAAGTCTTGATCACGTATAATCAGTAATATTCCTCTTTATTTTAGTAGGATGGTGGGTGTCTAACACACTGAAACACACACGTGTGCTTGCAGTGTCCTGGCAATATTCCAGGATGGATAATGATTTCCCTATCTCAGTTCCCTTACAGTTTGAATTAACTACAGTGTTTTTCTACTCTTGCTGTTGTAAACTCTTTTTATGTCGCATGGCTGTGCACTGTTAAACAGCTGTTACCATCCTCTCCAGAGGCAGATGCATTATGCTGTGCTGGTCACAAAAATACTTTAAGTGCTTTTTAATGAAAAGAATGGAGGAAGGGAGCCACTGCCCAAAATGGTGTTTTCTTGGAAATTGCCTCTCTTTTGAAGGTCACTGAAGATATTCTATTGTTTTGAATTGGGTGGTCAATGGTCTTTCAACAGTCCACATGTCCCATTCGTGGTTGCCCTCCATCCAAGGATAGTGCGGTGTCTTCCTTCAAAGTGACCAAAAGGCAACTGTCTCCAGTGTGTAACCAGATGTGCAGCCATAACACAAATGGTTTTCCATAACCCTGAGCAATAAAGACATACTGGTACCAGACAAGACAAAGTGAAGCCAGAGTGACATTTATGGTGTCATAGAGATGATGAACCCAATGGCAATATCTATGCCCAAAGGCTTTGCTACTGCACGACCTGGGAATTTCAGGAGTTGTTATTGCTGCAACTCCTGACTTGAAGTCTGTTAGCTTTGAAAATAACCTTCTTGTACAGATAGATAGAAGTAAGGGCATTACATCAGTATATAATAACGTGCAGCTAATATTTATAGAAGTGCTCCGTACTGCTTACTAGTTTGTTGCTTCTGTTGCAAGCTTACTTAAAATCTGTGGCTGCTGTAGGGCAAAGGTATAAAACTTTCATGAGTAATATAAAATATACAAAATGTTGCTGTTAATATTTAATACAATTTGCAGCAGTCATTGAGCGCAATCAATGTTTATTAATTAAGTTGTTCAGTTGCAATAGGAATTTCTTCTTTTTGGCGCATGTGTGTCTTTGGGGAGAACTTCGCAAGCTTTTTTGACCCTTTGGAAAAAATCAGCATGTTTTACAATAATGTTGGTAATGTCTGATGTTAGTTGTTTGCCTTTTCTTCAGCAAGTAAACACAACTCTTTTAGTGACATCTTCTATTTAAACACACTACATGATAAGAAGACTGGGTTTTGGCCCGGGCGTTTAAAAGGATGTGTCGCAATTCAGGCTGGTTGTAGCAGCCATATGGACACACTGCAGATAATCTAGCTTTTGGGGGTGCTTTTTTTTTGTTTTAACCCTGTTTTCCTATATGTTGGCGGCTGCAGACAGTGCAATGAGGGAAATTTATTCAGCTGATACCTGTAAGATTATAAGATCTCTAGTTAACTTTGTGCGTGTCTTGCTGTACCTGTTGAATCAGCCCCAAATGGGCTGCACCTTGGCTGCAGGCACATACATGCCTGTGCTGGGGATGCTACCCCTGGCAGCCTACACCACCATGGGGTGCTTTCTCTGAAATCACAGGAGGGAGGTAATTCTCCAACCCAGATGTTCTTGCAGGGTTGAAGAGGTCAGCAACAGGATTTTAAGTAACCCTGCCACAGCTCAGATGTGTCTGATTCATCAAGATGACATGAAACGGTGCGCTTTGAGGTCTTCATGGTATCAAAGGGGCTGGTTATGATGGAGACCCCCAAGGACCAGGGCCTATTTCAGCAGCAGGTGTAATGTTTGATTCAGGAGAATGCAGGAGATTATTTCTGTCACCTGATGTTTGTGGTTAATTGCTCATTGCTGTTTCTATCTGTTACCTTCATTTTTTTTGCCCATATTCTGTCTCTCTTAATAAAAATAAGTGGGTTTAAGATTTCTCCATACTATAAAATACATCAGTAAATCTGTCAAGTTTTTTTGTGGTTAATGGCTTAACACCATATCCAAACTTACGCATAATCTGTAAAATCCATCCTTTCATTTTAATCTGTGTGCTGTACCAGTTGAGAACAGCTTGAGTACATTGTACTTCTATTTTTCCCCTAGACCATGTCAAACTCTCCAACTGAGAGGTCTTGGGAGTTTTTTGGCTTCTTCAGAAGTAAAAAACATATCATGAGACAGACTAGAGCAGTGCAAGAAGCAGACACGAAGCGGTTAAGTCATTAATTTATTTGTCTAATCCCTGTAGTAAACATAAAAGCCATGCTACTTTATTTAATTTGTCCTCTGGGCTGAAAATGTCTCGAGATCACCAATGATCTTACTTGTAATAACTTTTATATATATTTATATATATCTGTGCCACATTATGTTGAACTACACTGCTAGGGTTTTATTGAAATATATCAACCTTATTGCTAATATTTCACAGGCGTTTCTTCATTTCAGCAATATAGAATTCAATTTAGCAGAAATGTGATATTCCTTCTGAAATTTTAAATTCCCAGCAGATGTATAATTCAATTAAGTCCAGAAGATTAAAAAAATTGAAGTCATTCTCTATACATACACTCTTTCTGCTCAGTTCCAAAATAATGAAAAACTACAGCTGTTCAGTTTTGGTTCATCTATCGCTTTGTACAATTTTTATGGGTTTTATGTGTAATCACATTTGCAGAGTGAATTTTTATACAGCCTGCTTCATTTTGCACAGTTATTATCTTTCCACATTAAAAACAGATTGTAAAAGCTGATACACAAGCCTTGGGCCCAGTCCTTAAGGAAACTGAAGCACAGTCATTAATCTTGGGGAGGGGGGGGGTGTTGTTTGCAGGGGGAAAAGGAGCTTGTAAAACTTAATTGTTCTGTTTCCTTGTGCTACATGATGGCCTTTGTCTCCTCTTCTTCCTTCCATCAACATGCTTGCTTCATTTTAAACTCTTTCCAGTCTCTGTGTGGAACTAAAGGGGTCATTTATTTGTGATAACCGACTTGAGCAGAAATTGGACACAGGCATTAACTAAAATTGTAATTCTCCTCTGAAGGTGAAAAGGTCCTTTCGTGTAAGTGCCTGCATGCTGAGAGCCTTACCAAACCCTTCTTAAGCTCTTGGCTCGTGCTCCTATGCCAGCGCTCAAGGTCAGATTTCCATGTCAAATGTCACAACAGTGTCTGTGATCTGTGCAGATTAATTCCATTTCCCGTGCCTCAGTTTGTCCGGTTTTGAGTGCAGCTGCAACACAGACATGTTTCAGAGGGTGATGCTTGCGCCTAAGAAATAGCTCTGTTTGTTAAACTGGGATGCCTTCAACCTTGCTGCTCTATGGGGTTGTGAGGTAAACCTTGAGTATATTCATATAACTTATGCCCCAGAGTTTGCCCATTTCTTTTTCTTCTAATGGCAGTTGGTCTATCAAACATTACTTCTCTCCACCTCTTCAAGTTCCTGATCCAGAGGGGAATAAAAATCTGTTTCATCTTGGCATTTCAAACATCAAAATATATAAAATGTACAAAGTTCAAAGTGTAGGGTGTCAGCTGGGCATTTAAAAACTATTTGCCGCAGGATTCCTTCCAACAAGAGAGCATTTGCAACTCTCTCTAAGCAGTCACTCAAAGGTAAATAGTTTAAGCGGTAGTGATCACCACTGCATCTAATCAACTACCTGATTACCTACATGAATCCAACACTGCTTGGTATTGACCTCCACAAAGAAAAAATTGATTCACTGACCTGTCACTAGATTGTTTTCCAGAAAGCATTAGGGACTTACCCATGCTTGTTGAAGGTGTTTCTTATCTCTAAGGTGTCTTGCCATTAGCAGATAACAGCAGGCTTTTTTCCCCCCTGTTCTCCTTCCCAGCAAAACTGGAATGTGCAGCTGTTGAAATAGGAGAAGCAGATGATTTCACTTTGATTCTGTTTTCGCTAAAAGATCTGGCTTTGGGGTGAATAAGTCAGCTGAGGAAAAAATAACTGGCAAAAAACTACTGTTGGCAGGAGTGTAATACTGGATGGAACTGTGAACAGTCACGCTAGGTGGAATACGATGTATGTACTTGCCATAGCATGTGCAATAACAGAGCTGTCCTGACCATAGTTACTACTTTAGCAGCTATGAAAAGGGTTTCAGATCAGACCTTACGTTCATCTGTGTAACAAATTGATAATCAGATGGCCTTGATAATTATGGAAGAACAAAAACTTCTTACTGTTGAGATGTGTTGTTTTTTGTGTCTTATATATGCGGCAGCATGTTAGGATCTCAGTCATCATTTGAGTACTTTACGTTCTTCTCTCTTCTCCTCTTAATCTCTATTTTTGTCTATGAAGTTTGCAGAGAGCTTGTTTGTGGCTTTGTAGAGATCTAGCTTCCATGTTTATTAGTTTTCCAATGGGAAAAAATGCCCATGACATTAGGAATCAAAAGGTGTTAATACATACTGTAACTTTTCACTTCCTTCTGAATCATGCCCTATAAAATATGAAAATCTTTGAGCTATAGTTCAGTAGCTTTTACCTTCCTTTTGCTGTCTGCCTGCATCATAGATACTTCTCTACATCTACTAAGCCACCAAACCTAAACACTACCCCCTCTGATGCTGCTATTCACCTTTTTAGTATCCCTCTTCTATAGGACAGCAGCTTTTCCTTGGACTATAGGAATGAAATGTTTGACTTCATATGAACTAGAGCTACAAGAGACATTCTAAGGGGCCATAAGTGTTTTCTGTGATCTCACCTTTATGCTTACTTGTTATACTTGTAATATGCCAGTCAGACATCTGCCATTAAATTTCTAGTTATGGGAATTCTGCAATCCTTCACTCTGGACACAGAGAACCTATTATCCTCCTCTTTTTGCAGTAGTCTTTTCTGCATTTGAAAGATACAGAAGCTGATCTGCAGCTTTTTATCTGGAAGTTTCCCCCAGCCCTCTGTTCTCGCCACCACAACCCCAGTTCTTCCCCCATTTGATATTTAGCGTTTGGAACTTGGACCATTCTTGCTGCTCTCCTCTGGGTTCTCTCCAGCTGTCTTATAACTTTGCTGCAATTTGATGCCTGAAACTTCAGCAGCGCTGGGCAGAGTGTGTTAAGGTAGTTTTGTGGAACAACAATTCCCATTTCCTACTGGACTGTGTAAATGTGGAGACACTGATTTTGTGTTTATCTCTCCTGTGATCCATAAGAATCTGCTCACCCTTCCCTTCACATCTCTGAATACTCCCTTCAAGGCAGAATGCCCTCTTCTCACTATGTCGACACCACAATGATATATTAGGACTTGAATGCCTGCAGAAGGAACTCCTTCAGCCTGGCTAGTCTAAGCTCTAATGGAAACAAGCAAATACCATCCAATTGGATGATAATTTATCTTCCATGTTTTCACATTGTATTTGCTGTATTGCAAAACTTTGAGTCATGTGCCTGTAGCTTATGTTTTGAAGCTGATCCTGTTAACACGGGAAAGGCTCAAGAAGAGCATCCAGACCAGAGCTGCTGAGAGATCCTACCCATCTGGCTGGCTGATGGGACAATAAAAGAAGGGATTTTGATTTTAATTTTTCTTTTGTATTTTTTCTGTTACCCAATCTGTGTTCAGATATTATCTGCTTATTCAGACACATCGACTTTTTCCCAAGAAACTCCATGTGAGAATTTTTTCCATAGTTCTCTCATTGCGCTGAAAACTTAATTGTCCAGTAGATGGAATGGCAGTACTGAAGTATTGTATCTATATGTGAAAAGTTTTTTGACTAAATAAATGATGCTAGTAGTAAATACTTCTGGGTTAGGGTTTTTTTTGGTGCAAAATATGTATTTTCTTCATGAATGGGTTTCCACCTCTTAGATAATGACATGAAGCAGACATTTAAATTTGGCACTTAATTTGATTGAAAAATAGGCTACGTGACTGGAACCGGAAAGGAGCTGGGTTTCTTGCCTTACTGTCCGTTGTCTTGCTCTTATTGCAGTGAGCATGTTTCACTGTCACCTTATAGAGGGTTTCCCAGCTAATGTCCCACAGCAACCTCTATATAATTTACAATTCATCAGGAGCTTAATGTAATTTCCTTAGTGAAAACCAGATAAAAGTTTTAAAGAACTTGTGAACTCACCTTTTATCAGGTGCAGGCACAAGTCCCCGTTTAACCTGCCTGAGTTGCAGGTGAACAAGACTCTGGGTTGAGTTCTGAAGTATTTTCTTGCCAATCGACTGAGGTTAAACAGAACTTGGTCAGAGAATGATGGACTTACTCTGACTGATTCAAGAACATAATGTCAAATGGGTAAATTAAATCAACCCCATTGGTAGGAAAAATTCTCCTTTCTTTTAAAATATTAAATCTTTTATCTCTAGCAACTGGAGAGAATAAGACAAGCAAAAGTGTGCTGGTACAGGCCTGGTCCTTCTTGATTTCGGGTGTTTTTTACTGCTGAGTACACATGAGGCTTTCAATTACTTTCTTGTTTACAGCAAGAGAGGAAGACAATGCTGATTGTACCTGCAGGTGGTCAGCCTTCAGGTAATCAAATGAAAGCAATTAATTCCTTCCATGCACAGCAATGCACTTCCTCCTAATGGAAAATAAATACCTCACTTGCCACAATGCAATGGAACATCAAGGGAAGGATACATGGATGCAGGTCTTTTTCAGCTGCCATGTTTCTTTCCTTTTTGACCTGAGAGGGGAGAGCTGAGGATTTGGAGTGGGACAGGGAGGATCCCTAAATGGATGTTTTATTTCCCAGCTGCTGCCTTTTGCGGGAAACACATGAAAACACACAAATTTCAGAAGTGAAAAACACTGGAGAAACCCATGTCCAGTAAATTCTGAGGAATGAATGTTTTAAGGGGCAGTTTATGATTTACTGCACACCTAAATTCTTCAGCAAGTAGTAAATATGCACTGGAAATGGTGGAATTCCTCAAGCAGATCCCATTCTGTAGTGAGATGGGATCAAGGTATCTCATGGCTCAGGTCCTGGGCAGTGGTTTCACAGCCACGGGTGTACCCTATGACACTGTTGCATTGAAAAACACCTCCTGTCTTTCCTTCTATGCCCAAGAATAGCACTTCTTTTTGCCCAAGTGATGGCACAGCAAAAATGGGGATGAATAAAGGGGGCGTTATCTGCATGAGGACATGAATGCATCCATCCCAGAACAGGCAACCAGGTATTTAAGAGATCCTCATCAAAGCATTATGGCATGGGTCCTCAGAGGAAACCAAGATGAATTTTCAAATGCTTCAAGGTATTCAAAGCCATTAAGTCGGTAGTTTGGTTTGTGGGTTTTGTTTGGGATTTTTTCTCTCAATTAAAGTGAGGCTTGGGAAAACAACCAAAAAAAAAGCATCCTGCTAAGAAAAGTGCTATCATGAGACTTACAAAAAAGCAAAGGAGCTGATAATCCTATATCCTGTCTTTCCAAAACATACATTTGAGAATGTTATGACTTCGACCTGGGTAAACAAGAGGTCTTAACTGAACCCTAGCTTGCAACTCTTGTGTCTTTTGTCTTTTGAATTGCAGTGTGGGTGAGCCAACAGTTCAAGTTTAGGTACGCAATGTTTTGCCATCTTGAAATTAAAATGCCTTATGTTCTAGTATTTACAGAGTGTTTCCTTATAAAATGAAAATGAGGAAAACAAACCCTTCTGTACTTCATTCTCACTTCAGTCTTTTTCTATGCGTAAGTGGTCAGAGTGAGATTCCAGCCTAAATGTGTTCTAACAAAAGAAATCTGGAGAGAACCCAGTAATGGACAGGGTGGGGTTTTGTTTTATTTGGGGTTGATTCTGTTGCTTTTTTTCCTGCTCAGTTTATGCTGGTTTTAGGCAGAACCAGTAAGAGAAGAAGACGCTGTAAGGGGCATGAATTTAATGTTACCCTCAGTTTAGCAGAAAACAATAATTTAATGCATTTTGTTTCTCCTTAGGGGTTAAAAGATTAAAAACCAAACAAATAACCCACATCAAGAAAAATTACAAAAAGGCAAAAAAGTAGAATTCTCAGAATTTATCAGCCCCACCTTTCCTGTGCTGTGGTGGGTTCAGTCCTATATGGTTTTTTATGCAGATAGATAAACTTGAGTAACGTGAGCTTGACAATGCAAAGAATATTAGTGCTAATCACTTGGAAGCTTGTACTTGGTAGCTCTCTGCCACATTTATCTTTTCCA